>NQVE01000200.1:0-1240000 GCA_003260385.1 Cuscuta australis | reverse complement strand
ATTTTTCGACACTCGATCCACCACCCTTGACACTAAATATGGACCATTGTGCCCCCACTTGTTCCCATCAAACGTTAGGGCAAATTCCCTCATGAACTCATGCACCAATGCGTGCCCGGGTTCGAAAACCAGCACCGCGTTATTCAGCCTCGTCCACTTCCCGCGTCGGTCCACGCTCTGCGCTCCAATGCAGTTCTTGAGTTTCGAAAAGCTTCTCGTCACGATAAAATCCGTGTCCAAAAATACCCCTCCGTATCGATAGAGAAATGCCAACCGGATCAAGTTTGAGAGATTCTGAGCAAAGGGTATCTCCCCGGGGTCCTTTTCCCCATTTCTCAAATCCTCGTACCATTTCTCTACTGGAGTTTTCTCCAGCAGAGAGGGTAAATCGGGCGTCATCGCGATGACCCCAAACCCCGACTCGATCATCGGGCTCAGAATTCCTCTCCCGAGCTCGGAATCAAGAGACTGGGAGAGGATGATCAAGCACGCGTCTTGACGATGGGCCTTGAAGATGCTCTCCATTGACAAGAACTCTCTCGCTCCGAAAGAATCGGGAGAAGCGATCCACGTGGTGAAGAATCTCACTTTACACTCTCTTTCGGAGTAGAATTTTCTGACCCTTTGGTCAAATTGATCTCTTCTTGAATTTTCATTGGATTTGAAGATCTGGGGGAAGGTGTTCTTGAACCAGAGCATCCTCTGCCTCGCGGTGGCATTGGGAGGAGGAACGAGGCGGGCTGATTGGGATTCGATGGAATCTCTCTTTAACGGCGTGGGATTATTATTCCGGTGGCGTCCGGGAAAAGATGGTGGTGGAGATGTGTCGGAGAAGAAGATGACGATGACGATGGCGGCGAGGCTGGCGGCGGAGAAAACTTGCAGCTTCGTGCGGCTGCAGAATCTGTAGCCGTTGAGGTGGAACACAATCATCTTCTTTTTCTTCTTATTCATGAATGTAATTTTCTAATTAGGGTCATGTTCTGGCTTTTGTTGAATGATCCTCTGAAGAAGAAGCAAGCCAAACAAGACACAGAGAATGGAGAGAGAGAGAGAGATGATTGACTTTGTGGGAGGAGGAGAAGAGAAGTTTTGGTAAAGTGTACTTTTATGTCAACGTAGCAATAGGAATTGAAGTGTTTTTTCCTTTTAAATATTCTAGTGTCGGGGAATAATTATTTTGTCTTATTCAATACAATATTTATAGTTAAATTATAGAATAAATTCCATAAAAGGTCCTCAGTTATAGATCATTTTACATATTTAGTCCCTATATATCAAATATTAATAATTTAGTCCCCAATTATTAGATTCATTTCCACAAATGGTCCTTTATTAACATTTTAGTTAAGAATGTGGATAAAATTGTAAATTCAAACTCATTTCTCTCTTCAATTAAGATTCCTCCATCCACTCGCACTCCTTTCCCAAACCCGTCGCTGAGTTTGAAGCTTTGAATCCAAAACCAAAATCATCATTCTTTTCTCAATAGTTTGTCGAACTGGTGGAACCCAAATTCGAAACCAGTAACCTTCATGACGAGTTTTAATGTTTATTTCCTTTCCAATTTCTTGAGACTAACCGATAAAACTCATCTATAAAGCTTATTGGTTTTGATTTTAGGTTCCACCAGGAAGTCTAATAATTGAGAGAGAAGTGATCATTTCAGTTTTGGGTTTAGAGCTTCAAACTCAGCGACGAGTTTGGAAAAGAGTACGAGAGGGGGGAGGAAACTTAATTGAGGAGAGAGAAAAGTATGAATATACAATTTCTTAACAATGGATATTGTTAGACAATAATACTAATAGTACTTCTTGTAGTATTGACTATGATAGTGTTTAATTATTAGTCAGCTTCCTATTCCTATTTGTGGTTTTAGTTAGTTTCTATTATCTACTCTTAGTTGTGTTAAGAGTCTCTTCTATATATATACTCTATCATGTACTTTATAATTCAAAGAGAACAATATTATTATTTCAATATTTCAAGCATGGTATCAGAGCCATCGCTCTTGGTGACCTAAAAGACATCTTTGCTCCCACCGCCGCCACCGGTAATTCCGGCGACGGCGGCTCCATCCTATTCACCTCTATTTTCTTTTCCTTCTTTTATCCTCAAATCAACTTCTCCATTCAAATGGAAAAAAACCTTTTTGAAATCACACAAATAAAAAAACCGTCAAAGGAAGAACTTCCATCTTGTCATCTTCATGGTTCTTCAAAAAAACCCAACTCCTCACAAACTCTCTCAACTTATTCTATCTTCTCAAAAAAAGGAAAAAAAATTATTGTTGTTTCTCTCTAATTCACCATATCAAAATATCACACCCAAATCTTTTTTCCATCACCAATTCTTAACATCCCTTCTCTTTCTCTTTTGTTGAACCAAGAAAGGAAATAGGACATTGCTCGGATCCAAGAAAAAGACAAAAATGTCTAAGATCTACAATCAAACAGGCACCTCCAGTAGCTTTCTCTATTCTTCTTCGACGTCAGCAGCTGCAAGCGCACGTCAACCTTCTCTCTTCTTCTTCGACGTCAGCAGCTACCAGCGCGCGTCAATCTTCTTTCTTCTCCAACAACGTCAGCAGCCACTGGTGCACGTCAGACTTATCTCTTCTCCAACGACGTCAACAGCCATCTGCGCATGTCAGACTTCTCTCTTTTCTAATGACGTCAGTAACCATCAGCACACGTCAATCCTTTCTCTTTTCAAAGTTTTCAGTCCAGCTAGTGTCCAAGCTTCCTCTTGCTTCAGCCAGAGTTCAGCTTGAGGGGGATGTTAGACAATAATACTAATAGTACTTCTTGTAGTATTAGTTATGGTAGTGTTTAATTATTAGTCAGCTTCCTATTCCTATTTGTGGCTTTAGTTAGTTTCTATTCTCTACTCCTAGTTGTGTTAGGAGTCTCTTTTATATATACTCTATCATGTACTTCATAATTCAAAGAGAACAATATTATTATTCCAATATTTCAACGGATATATTAATTTTATTTACAATATACAAACGACCTATTTTATTTTTAATATACAAACGAAAATTAAAATTAATATATCCATTGTTTTTTAAATATTCTTGTAAATCACAATCAAAGGGGGTGAGTAAAGATATGTTTTTAGCAACAAATAGAAACGATTAAAATATTAAAATCAAATGTTTCTTTGTGATTGACCAGAATAGAAACGATTAAAATATTAAAATCAAATGTTTCTTTGTGATTGACCAGAATAGAAACGATTGGTGCTCACGTTACCCACTTATTGCCACAGCAAGTTTTTCTTTTCATAGCTTCATTTTAAATCATTACTCGTATTTTTTACGGTACTTCATTAAATTATTATATATAAATTACAAATCACGTTGAAAAAAGGTACTCTTTTTTTATATTCAGAAAATGTATTTTTCTATTGAAAATATATATGAGGCATGTTGGTAAAATTTAAAATAGGTTAGGGACCATTAGATTTAGTCATAAGACACTTGAACTAAACTATATTAATTAAAAGATGAATCCAATCAATTACTTAATTCACTCAACCGTTTATATACTGATTATTTTTTTTCTTTAATTTTCGATTTAGAATACTTTAACACTCCATTTCAAGTAGACAACGAGTCATTTTGTATCTAACTGGTTGACTATTTGTAAAAGGACTCCCCTTCTTCATGAAATGAAATGATCGAAAGTGTCAATTCCTAAAAGACCACAAATCGTTGTGTATGGACTTTCGGGCGAATAATCAGATTATATGAGCCACATTCTATTTTTCATACGGCCAACTAGGCTAAAGACCAATGAGTCGCTAGAATGAACTTCTACACGGGCACTTTAACAAATGAGGTGTACTAAAATTGACTATATGGTAAAATGATAAAATTAGAATGGGGTAGAGATTCTTGGATTTGGTCATAAGACAGTTGGGATAAACCACATTAAAAGATTGAATCAAAAGGCTTTCAACGAACATGCCAGGACTCGGCGTGGGAAGCATGCAGACACCGATCACACCGAGATTTCCAACGGCTTTATTTTTTTATTTTATTTTTTGAGAATCTGACCGTTGGGTAAAAAAAATTTAATTTCCTCCTCTTTTTAAACCAACCACTTCTTCTACCCCAAATTTTCATCCATTCCGTCTCCACTAATGTTTCTTCTTAGGGAAATTTACTTCAATAACATTAAATCATAATGACTTTCCCTATATAGCATCATATGTGTTTTTTTTCCTAATGTAACATTTTTAGTCATTATCCATTAGTCATTCTTCAAGTAAATGTTCATCATCACTGTAAATTATTCCTCCTTCTGGACAGTAATAAATGTTATTTAGGAAAAAACAATTTAAGAGCTATTTAGGGAAATGACTTAAATTTTAGTTCTATTTAGTGCAAATATTTCTTCTTCTTATGTTTCTTTATTTATTCTTTATTCTCACTTTTTTAAGATTATTTTTTACTCTTATTTAAATTTCCTAAAATGGACCGGACCAACCCAATCATGCTCGGGTTCAATCATATGCCAATTTCAATCACGCTGGTTTTGGTCATTAGCAAACGAGCCAAACTCCCCAACCGCACTACATCTCTCCTACTCAAACGTCTCAACCGTACTACAGTCCCACCCGTCGCTACAATAATAATAATAATAATAATAATAATAATAATAATAATAATAATAATAGTAATAATAATAATAGTAATAATAATAGTAATACTAATACTAACAATAATAGTAATAATTTAAATAAAATTTATATTAAAAATGCTTATAAATAATTACGAATTATTTGGAGGGATTGATTTGGAGGGGGTGGGACTTGGGAGGGATTTAAAGCTAAAATTACAAATTTCCTTTCCTTCTTCCAACCTAACAACACTTAGGGGCTGTTTGTTTCAGCCTCTTAATGGTTCAGATGTCTGAATGATTCAGCACTTAATGGTTCAGACTGTTTGTTTCAGCCTCTTAATGGTTCAGATGTCTGAATGGTTAAAAGATTTGCTTCTGAATGGTTAAGTATTATACAGAGTCTGAATGGTTAAGAGCTCTTATCTGAATTGATCAGACATTTGCCTCTGAATAGTTAAACAATATACTAGCTCTTAATGGTTCAGACCTCTTACTGGTTCAGTACTTAATGGTTCAGACCTCTTACTGGTTCAGCACTTACCCATTCAGAAGTTACCAAACAGCCCCTTAGACAAGTATGTTGAATTGGGACTTTTGAAATGCTTATTTATCAGAATTTTTATTACCGTATACTTATAACAGTATTTTTGAAATTTAAAATAATAGGAGAAATCACTATATTATTATTTTTTAACATTAATACCTTTATTACAATTATAGTATATGTTGATACATACCCTCTCAACCTATTTATTACTCATCTCAACCTATTTATTTTGATTATTATTATTATTATTTTGATCATCATCATCATCATCATTATCAAATTGTATAAAAAAATAAATATTGAGTATCATTGAAGAAAAATATCCAACTTGGATAGCACAATATTAGTATAGTTCTTTTCCGAGAGAGTCAGGTGTACCTAGAGCCAGGTACAACTAACAAATACTCATTTTAATTTAACATATTATACATTCTCAAACAACGTACTAACGTAGTGTTCAATTTCATACATTTATCCATAGAATTATAATACTTTGTACTTATTTACAAACAACATAGTAGTAATTCTAAAACAATGTAGTATTCATTCCAAGCCTACTCTGCTCATTATAGTATTCATTCTCAAATAACGTAGTATTCATTATGAAATAATGTAGTGTTCATTCTGAAACGTTTTTTAATTACAAGTTTATTACTCCCTCCGTCATAAAATAATCTTCTCAATTCAATTTATGAGGTTTGACTGAAATTATTTTCAATTCAATTTACTTGATTATAGATGTAAAATTAAAAAATAAAAAGAGTAAATTCTATAATAGGTCCTTAATAACAAGAAGTTTTCCCTATTTAGTCATTTATTATCAAATATTGTCCCCGTTGTCTTTCTTTTATGATACTTTTCAGCAAATAGTCTTTCTTTGATATTCTGTCATGTTGATATTAATTTAAGGACTAAAAATGTAATTGGACATCAACATTATGTTCAGTAACGTATTCTGATTCCTGTTAGATGGACAACACAACAATAATGGTGATGGATTAGAGATTTTACCTAATTTAATATTATTTGAACAGTACAAGTAACCCCAATTTTATTTGACCCAAGATATAAATTAAATAAATTATTCAAGACGGAGCTAGAGATATGAAGACAAAGAACATAATTTGATGAGATATATAAATACTGACTAGGGCCCAATGATATATTTGGCGGGACCCAGACATGATCATTTGTCTCCCACTATCTCATTCATTTTCCTCCTTTAAAAAGAGAGAGTACAAAGGAGTGAAGGAGGCCAAATTTCTACAAAGCTCTTATTACTATTCTTCCTTCTTCTTTTTCTTTAAGCTTGGAGCTCCATTAATGGTTCCAAGTTCCTACAATGATGTATATGTAAATTTCTCCGAGATTAATAAAAGTTCCTCCTTTTGGCATGACACCGCCTAAAAAGCCCCGTGGTTTTCTCCCGATTTGGGTTTCCACATATAAATACTTTCTCTCCGCTTTATTTATTTATTTATTTTCTGGATTTCGCTATTTGGTGCGATGCCGACCCAGTACCGAGTTCGTCGGGTCGACGCCCCGAAAAAGCGGTTTCCATCATTGGCGCCACCCGTGGGACCTCGGTTACGAAAACTTTATGTGCTCCGAGCCCTTAAAAAAAGAGAAAGAAAAGTGGGAGAGAAACCAAAAAAAGAACAAAGAAAAAGTGAGAGGGACTTCACAAAAAAAGAACGGAAGTAGTGAGTAAAAAAAGGATAGATTTGAGATTGGCCAAGAAAGAGGGAATCGTAGAAAAAGAGGGAGGAAAGGGAAAAGTCAACTCTTATCCGTCCGATGAGTTCCCTCACTACAGCGGTCCATTCCAGCTTCATGGGTCCCTCAAATGGACGGCACCGACCGAAAGTGGACGGTTCCATTTTCTAGGATCCATCTAAGGGACGACGCTACCATCAAAAGGTCCATTCCAGCTTCATGGGTCCCTCAAATGGACGGCACCGGCCTAAAGTGGACGGTTCCATTTTCTAGGATCCATCTAAGGGACGGAGCTACCATCAAGAGGTCCATTCCAGCTTCATGGGACCCTCAAATGGATGGCGCCGACCTATAGTGGACCGTTCCAACTTCTAGGAACCATCCAAGGGACGACGTTAGCCTCAAGAGGTCCGTTCTAGCTTCATGGGGCCCTCAAATGGACGGCGCCGGCCTCAAGTGGACCGTTCCCACTTCTAGGATCCATCCAAGGGACGACGCTAGCCTCAAAAATTCCGTTCCAGCTTCATTGGTCCCTCAAATGGACGGCGCCGGCCTTAAATGGACCGTTCCAATTTCTAGGATCTATCTAAGGGACTACTCTAGCCTTAAGTGGACTATTCCAATTTCTAGGATCCATCCAAGGGACGGGTATAGCCTCAAGTGGTCCATTCTAGCTTCATGGGTCCCTCAAATGGACGGCACCGGCCTCAAGTGGACCGTTCCAACTTCTAGGAACCATCCAAGGGACGGCGCCAGCCTCAAATGGACCGTTCCCACTTCTAGGATCCATCCAAGGGACGACTCAAGCCTCAAGAGGTCCATTCCCGGTTCATTGGTCCCTCAAATGGACGGCGCCGACCTCAAGTGGACCGTTCCAACTTCTAGGATCCATCCAAGGGACGACTCTAGCCTCAAGTGGTTCGTTCCAGCTTCATAGGTCCCTCAAATGGACCGCTCTAGCCTCAAGTGGACCGTTCCAACTTCTAGGATCCATCCAAGGGACGGAGCTAGCCTCAAGAAGTCCATTCCAACTTCATTGGACTCTCAAAGAGACGACGCCGGCCTCAAGTGGTCCGTTATAGGTTCCAGGGTCCTTCCAAGAATTGCATCTAGGGAGCAAGGGAGTCCACTGTCCAGAGTTCCTCCGTCCTCTAAGGAGTAAGGGAGTCCAGTGAGATGTCCGCCGTCCACTGTCTAGAGATCTTCCGTCCTCTAGGGAGCCAAGGAGTCCAGTAAGCCGTCCGGCGTCCACTATCCAAAGACCCTTCGTCTACCAACGAGCCACGTCTTCCGACAAACTTCATTGTGGTCCAACAAGCATGTTCGACCCTTGTCCTGCGAGTCCCATCCATAAGAAATACAATAGATGAGTTTTACAAGTTGAGAAAAGTAATACTGTAAAAGAGTATAAAGTAGAGATTGGTAATTCGATCAGAGTTAGGTGATCAAATTACTGGAGATAATCATAGAGTCCCGTACCAAGATAGAGAACAGAGTTAGAAAGAGAGATGGACATGAAACGTCTATCCTTCAATAAGATCGGAGCGCCCAACCACCATGAGATAGATATCGGGTTGTGGTTTTAGAGGCTCCCAAAGAAAATTGAAAAGCGAGTCCAAAGAAAGTCCTCTTCCCCGAGGCACCAAGTCCTCTTCCCGAGGCACTAGAAAGAAAGAAAGGTCCTCTTTTATGAGGCACCAAGTCCCGAGAAAGTCCTCTTTCCGAGGCACTAAAAAGAAAGAAAGGTCTTCTTCTAAGAGGCACCAAGTCCCGAGAAAGTCCTCTTCCAAAGAGGCACAAAGTCCCAAAAAAGTCCTCTTCCAAAGAGGCATAAAGTCCCAAGAAAGTCCTCTTCCAAGAGGCCCAAATCTCCGAGAAAAGCTCTCTTCCAAGAGGCACCAAGTCCTGAGAAAGTCCTCTTCCAAGATGCACCAAGTCCCGAGAAAGTCCACTTCCAAGAGGTACTAAGTCCAAAGAAAGTCCTCTTCCAAGAGGCACAAATCCATGAGAAAAGTCTTTTTTAAAGAGGCACCAAATCCCGAGAAAGCCCTCTTCTAAGAGGCCCAAAAAGAAAGAAAAGCTCTCTTCCAGGTAGCACAAATTCCCGAGAAAAGTCCTCTTTCGAGAGGCACCAAGTTAAATTCTTACTCACGGGGTAACGAGACCCTCAAAAAAAGAAAGTCCTCTTCTCGAACCACTGAGAAAAGTTTTATCCCATGAGGCAACCCACCGAGTCATATAGTTTCTGAATCTGTCTAGACAGACTCAAAACTAGGGGGCATGTGATTGATTAGGAATTTTACCTAATCCAATATTATTTGAACAGTACAAGTAAACCTAATTTTATCGAGCCCAAGATATAAATCAAATAAATTATTCAAGACGGAGCCAGAGATATGAAGACGAAGAACATAATTTGATGAGATATATAAATATTGACTAGGGCCCAAGGATATATTTGGCGGGACTCAGGCATAATCCTTTGTCTCCCAGTATCTCATTCATTTTCCTCCTTTAAAAAGAGAGAGTAGGAAGGAGACCAAATTCCTACAAGCTCCTATTACTATTCTTCCTTCTTCTTTAAGCTTGGAGCTCCATTAATGGCTTCAAGTTTCTATAATGATGTATATGTAAATTCCAACGAGATTAATAAAAGTTTCTCCCTTTGGCATGACACCACCTAAAAAGGCTCGTGATTTTCTCCCGATTTGGGTTTCCACGTATAAATACTTTCTCTCCGCTTATTTATTTTTCGGATTTCGCTATTCGATGCGGTGCCAACCTGGGACCGAGTTCGTCGGGTCAACGCCTCGAAAAAGCGGTTTCCATCAAATGGCTATGACTATGAGATAAGATTTCAACGAAAGACCATATCTATAGACTATAGCTGTAGTAGAAAGCGACCATAATTTACAAACAGCGCATCAGAAGCGCACTCTGGAATTGTCTATGCCAAGAAATATATATAATCATTGTAAAATTACAGTTTTAACCCTCAAATTAACTCAACATGACAAAAAATCATAAAAAGGCCTGCTTGTGGAAAGCTACACATCAAAGAAAGACCACCGGGACAGTATTTGATAATAGAGAACTAAATAAAAAAACTCATGTTATAAAGGACCAATTATAAAATTTACTAAAATAAAAATCAAATATTTTAAAACTACATCAAAAGTTCTAAAAAATAAAAGATAACATGACTATATTATTTTGTCAAATAACTAACGAAAATAAGTAAAGAAAGTGATTAAAATTTGACCATGTGAATAGTGACTCAGAATATCATTTTAGGAAAGAGGGAGTAATATGTAATTTTTATTTTTTAATTTCACTCCATTTTTCATATAAAATGATTTTAAAAAATAATTTTAGTCAAACATCGTAAATCAAAACAAGTAATAAAAATTGGAACGGAGGGAGTAGTAAATTCTTGAATTTTACATTCTGTTAAAACTGATGTTGTGAATAGCATCCTGTAACTGTGAATCTGCACAGAAATTTTGGTAAGATATAAAGGAAAAACTCTGACAAACAAATGATGGTCTCAGGTTATCCCAATTACATGAAGAAATGATAACACTTATCCAAGGGACTGATTCTATATGTGAACATTTCACCAAATTGAAGGGATTTTGGGAAACCCATCTTACCTTGGTGACATTGCCTAGTTGTAGATGTGGTTCTACTAGGAGTTCTTACAAGTTAATCCAAAATCAACTAATGAAGCATCCTATCATATTACTCTCGATCTAAACAAATTTTCCTCATATAAGCACATCTTTAAACCCTGCTCCATTACTATATCTAAAAGACACAAAGCAAGTGTTTTACATGTAGGAAATGTTCTCTTACAAAATGGAATAGAACTCCTTGATGTTTTACATGTCCCAGATTTTCATTATAATCTATTTTCTGTCCAGAACTTAGTCTCACTATCTTGTTCCTTTATCTTTCATCCTCCTCAGTGTTTGATTTAGGGTCCTGAGAAAAAGACTCCACTGCTACTTGGCAATGAGACTTTCATAAACTTCAATAGTCCTTAGAAGAGTGGCACGAAGAGCCATAAGCAACAAACCATCCATATTTGGAAATTATGGTTCCAAATCAACAAGAACTTTGATAGAGAACTTTGTTGTTAATGATTGCTACAAAAGATATAAACTCAAAAGAAAAAAAAGACACTATATCCTGAGAATTATAGCTGCCTAGCTACTACACGCACCTGTTCTTATGTAACTTCTGTAGCTAGAAGAGAAGTGCAATTAGAGAAGAATTGGTATTTATCATTTTATTATTATTACTATCATTCCCAGAGTAATCACAGTCCTCATTCTTCATCGGCATCACTGCCATCAACCTCGGCATCTGGACTCATCAAATAGTTCGTCCCATTTGGCCCCAAAATCATATACCTAAATTGTGTTGTAGTTGACAGATACATATAAAAAAACTCACAAGTGTTCATACCAAACTGGCCCTAAACGTGAGAAGAACTCCAAAAAGGTTAAGCAATTGATACCTCTCCAGAATGAATTTTCCTTCCTTGTACTTCTGAAGCTTTTCCCGTGCAATCTCCTGAAATCAACAGAAGACAAAGCATCATCGGGTAATTCCGTCAACAATCACTGTTCTAAGTGAAACGGTGTGAAGAGAATGTGAAAGCGGGAACCTCTCAACTCATAGAAATAGAGGTGAAGGGTAAGGTCTATGTGCATCTACCCATTCAGAGACCCTAATTCAGAGTTGGGTAAGATATAGTGGACATTTTGGTTTTGTTTGCAATGTGAATGTTAAAGACTAAGAGAGGCTCACATATTTCCAACCAAGAGGAGAGCCACAACCCACACAGAATATGTCAACAACAGTGTGCATTCCAGTTGTCATCATCCTATCTTCTCTCTCACCAACAGTAACATTCACACTGTGTAGCATAAGAGGAGACTCGGTATCATTCATACCATTTAGAAGTATAAACAGTTACGCCAAAACATATCAGTTTCGTTCTGCATATGAGTACCACAAGAGAGCATTTTTCTAACAACTGAGTTTATGTGATTAGTAATATAACTGAATAAGCAAAGAGCACTAACACTTTATCAAATAGATAAGCGTTCCCATGACTGCTTTGGAATGACTGGAAACGAACATTAAACTTGGGTTAGAATATGTCAGATGATTTGAGGGAATGCTGACTATTTGTAGAGATAAATGGGATATATTATAGTTTACACAAGTGTGTATGAATCACATGGAAAACAATCATTTCATGGATAAGAAATCCACTAGCATAGATAAAGAACAACCAATAACCAAAAAAATCATGCTGTACATTGTGATTGCAAAAAAAAGACTTTGAAATTAGGGCCGGTTTGTCCTTCCGGAGGAGGACCTTTTTCTGTTTCAAGGCATACAAGGGCTTCAATGCCAGAATAATACGTACTAAGTCCTCAATAGGACTACAAGATGTCAAGATCAGTGGCTAGTGTCCGAAAGACCAAAATACCAAACTGAAGTGTGGTCAGATGGAGAATAAAAAATGTAAGAACTAATCAATGTTGAAGATTACCATTAAAAAACTGTGTTAAGTTCCTTAACCGTAAAAGATGCTTAAATGTGACAGTGTTTGGCCCCTACGCCGCGTGGATACAAACAAATGCTTGATTTTGGAAGTAATAAGCTTAAACAGCTATTCTTAAAGAGGACATTATACACTTAGACAGAAACACAAAAAATAAGCTTGTGCCAAATGCATTTCTCCTTTACTACCTTTGTCTACCTCACCAACATTCATAGCACACTGGTGCTAAAAACTAAATAGCCATATCTAAGCACATGAATTTCCAAAGCCATTACATAAACTGATAAACCGAACAAGAATGATATGACAAATCGATGCAAGTACTTTACAAACATTGCTCCAAAATCTTCTCCAAGCAGAGCCTGGGAATTTTCATGGTTGCGCCCTTGTGCTTTTCACCTAGATCCTGCCTAACCCGATCAATCTCACCTAACATTCTATTCTATCAGGCATTTCACAGCAGCTGAAACTAATCATGAGAGTACACAATCATTCCCAGAAAAGATCAACCAAAACTATGAATACACTAATTCTGCAAATTTCACATGCCAAACATGACACACACATTGATTACAGAGAGTTAATAGAGAGACCTTAGACACAATGTCATCCTCGAGAGCCAGATGCGTGTGACAGTACTTGCATCCGTACATATTCCCTTCCAGGAAAGTTAGGAAAAGCCTACCCATCGTTTATTTCACTTTTCGTTCGAGCAATCAAACAAACAAGCAAGTTATTGCTTCTTCGGCCTGGAAACACACAAAAACGGGCCAACCAAAAAGCAAAATCCAGATTCAGATAACGATATGTATAAACGTAGGATCGTAGGAACGAAGGAATCAATCCAATTGGAGGAAGAAAAGTTAGATGAAGAAAGGAAGATGATCACCTGACGCTACCAACCAGTGGAGAAAAGGGGCCAAAGTGGAGCAATCGTCAAACCACAGTTGAGGCGGGGCTTAAGGCTGGGTTGGGGTAGGGTGTAGGGGCGGGGTAGGTTGGGTTTAGGGGTAGAAACCGTCAATTTGGCAAATGGAGCACTGGAAGTGCTCTAAAATGACAGTGGCACTGCTATTGTTATCAAAAGTGGTTGTCTCTACAACCCCACCGTAAATCGTATTCTATTTAGTATCCCGAAGGCATGCACCAACTAACTGTTGGGTTATGGAACCCGGGAGCTTAGGAGACTAGGCGAAAGAGTATTGAAATTAAGTCGAGATTGCTCAAGTTAGGAATTAAGTAAGATTGTAAGTATTAGTGCGTAAGAGAACGTGTTCTCCTTTCTCTTAAGAAAGGGACTTACATACAAACTACAAATGGGGTTCCCGACCATTGGTCCAAAGTCCAACGGATCGGGCCCACTAATATTTGGCCGCTTAACCGACGGCGCCAACCACATCATTATCCCTAAGGCAATACAAGATAGGTTACAAGTAGGGTCGCTACAACTAATCTGACAGAGGCGTGGCAAGCGTCTCATTGTGGGTCCCTTGATTTGACTAGTCACGTAGCCTCCATGCCCTGCAGCCCTGGTCCGGCGGCACCCTAGGTCGAGGCCGAGTACAAGTGATCTGCTCCATGAAGTCCTCCGACGGGGGACCAGCCGAGGGTGGTCCAAGGCTGAGCGTGTCAACCGGCGTCGAGTGCATCCAAGTCTTGATGCGGCAGCGGCCCTCTTGAGACTTCAGTTTCTTTTTAGTTCTGCCCAGCTGAGTAGGCCTGAACCTGACTGGGTTGGGCCGCTATTTCTGTTGGGCCCGGATACCCCCATTTCAGGGTATCCATCACCAACATTTTGTGTTAGTGTGATGATTTACACTGACACAAAATGTCACTGTAAATATTTTTTGGTGAACTAACATTTTATTTCAGTGTGAACCGTAAAAATATCAGTGTATCCCTTTGACGTACAACTTAGAGTACACTTTTTGGTGTACTAGTGTACTCTTAACATGATTGAATAATTATCAGTTTATATTGATTGTTCTGACATGCCTTAAATCACATAGGCTGAGACTACTGGGAAATGATTGGTTCACAAACACAATAGTCACCAACTTCACAAACTTACTATTTGTGAACTCAATAAAAAAATTAAATAGTCTAAAATCATTTTAAAATGAAAATTTAAATCATAAATAGTAAGTTTGTAAAGTTTGTGAGCATTCTGTTTGGGAACATCATTGCTCAAAACTACTACACTTAGTATATTAATATCCACTCATTTAAGTGGGTCGAGGCCTAGGGATGTAAACAAATCAAATATTTTAAATTCGATTCGTGATTCGTATTCGAATATGATGATTCGAATTCGTGTTATTCAAATACAAATACAAATTCAAATATTAGTTTTGATTCAAATATTAAACAAATACAATTGGGATTCAACTTGGTTGTTGTTGTATACAAATACAAATTGAGGTGCATTCGATTCGGATGATATTCGAATATTCGATTATATTTATGTACACAAACCATGCTTTCAACATCACTAATCAAGCAATCTAGTACTATATAAATTGCATTTAGCTTACTAAGATTTCATGATATTAACGTAATACAAAAATTTAAAGCATGCAATTTTTAATAGTTATATTTTATAAAATATAATTTGTATAAGACACAGATTTATTGATATTTTTAGATATGGTATAAGAGATATCGTAAGTTAAATTATTCAAAATCGACATATAAATTACGGAGTATGATTATTCAAATATTCGTTTAGGATTCGTTAACTATTCAAATATTAATCAAATACAAATCTTATTTTTAGTTCATTTTGTTAAAAGTATCCCACATCGGAAATGTGTGAGAAAATTAATCGGTATATAGCTATTGAGTTGAACTAACTAATCGATTGGATTCAATCTTTTAATGTGGTTTAACCTAAGTGTCTTATTGTCCAATCCAATGATCCATACCCCATCCTAAATTCTATCATGGTATCAGAGTAAGTTTTGGCCTACCTCATTTGTCAAGGTGTCCGTCTAGACGTTCATTTCTAGCGTACACCAAAGGTGTACACCAAAGGGGGTGGGGGACAAATGGGGTACACCTTTGGGGGACAAAGGTGTACCCCTAGCATTTTTCAAAAAAATAATATAGGTTCCAACTTGAGAGCACATTACAAAGACTAATAATATAATACACTATTACACTAATATATACTACCTTTTTCCTTTAGTTTTTGTCCAATTTTGACTTTATTCGGTCAACTATTTTCAAACTTTCACTTATAATTAAATAAAATATATATTGTATATTAATTAGATAAAATAATATTTTGAAAATATTTTATATAATAAATCTAATAAAATTATATCAATATCTAATATTATTTTTATCTAATTTAGTATCAAAGTTTACCTATTTCGACCAAAAAATAAAAAATAAGCAAATACTTCAAGACGGAGGGAATATACTTTTTGGAAAATGGGCGGGCATAATGGACCTAACGGGCAAATCTTAAGTCTCGATCCATTCATTTAAAAATTGGGCTGGACCCAGCTCACCATATTCTAACCCCTATTTACACATTTTTACTCTCGAGTATGTCCCTTCATTTTTCAAAATCTCTTTTTATCCAGAAACAAAGGAAATTTTGAACAAAAGAAATTAATTCTATTCTTGCTTTATATTTCAATATGATTGTTTTCAATTTATTTAAAACTATTGTACATCAAGGGTCCGTTTGGTATACGGAATTGATGGAATTTGAATTGAAATTCCATGGAATTCAATTCCATAGAATTGAATTCACGAATACCATTTTTTGCACTATCAATTCCAAATCCACATAATTTTTGTACTACCAAATACCAGAATTGGAATTGAAGTCTTCAATTGCAATTCCATAGTTTGAATTCCGTATACCTGGCCTAAGGCTCAATTTTTGGGGGCCCTAACACTTAATTTTCAATATTTTCTGACTTTTTTCTGTCTCTTTTAACGTGTTTTAGTTTTTTCTATCTTCATCTTTTTTTTTTTCAATTTATACATGTTTCTTCCATCAATTACTCAAAAACAATTATTTAAGCATATCTTTCATATTATTAGTATCATCATCATTATCATCATGGAGATTATTATTATCATTATCATCATCATCATTATTGTTGTTGTTGTTGTTGTTGTTATTATTATTATTATTATTATTATTTATTCTGAACGAACCATTAATGAAGGCATGGAGAAAATATAGTTATATTTTTTTTGGCTAAAAAGAGGATATATTTTTTGCAGGACCTAGTGATTATATGCTATGTTTTAAAAAGGGGAGTAAAAGTTTAGGAGTCAATTATTCAAAATTTGTTTTAGTAATGTACCTATAGCACAAACAACACCAACAATAATTGAGTTGAATATTACACGAAAGTAGAGAGACTGTTTCCAAAAAGATTCACGACTTAACGTCGAAAGTTGCATTGATTGACTAATTGTTATTCCATTAATTAAACCGTAAACAATTTAGATATTCATTTTACTTTATTCCATCACACCTTAAAGTAAATAACTTCTTGTAATTTTTCCAGCTTCTTCTAGTTTTTTCCAACTCATTCTAACTTCTTCCAACTCCTAATGTTTTCGAACTCTTTCTAGCTTCTTCTAACCTTTTTTAAAAAAAGTTAACATCCAACACTGTTTTTCAAATCCAAACGAACAGAGCCTAAGTACAAAAATTACAAAATACAATGTAGCGCTTGAAAAATAAATGGAATAATTCACAAAAATAAATTCATAGTTTATAATATATTCAAAAATTACAACAATATGAAAACATTCAAAGAGCGACATCATCGAAAAAATGCAGGAAATGAATACCCAAAGGAATCCAAAACTCAAATGGACTGTAAAACTAGGAAACTCAATTGATGTTGCTTAAAAAACTCACTATTTTTGAAGTTTTTCTCTTGTTAGCCATACACCATTTTAAAAGAAGCAACGGATGCTTATCCAAGCATCAAATGCTTGGAAAGAATTCAATGTTATCATGCTCCAACGAGCAGCTAAATTATTTAGAAGCACTATATGCAAGCATCCCCATTATGGATGATCTTAGTTAGCTTAGAGTGTTGTACCATCTTGCATGTCATCCTAAGAAGACCCTCTATATCCTACAAGACAAAACTTAGTGGTATTTCTCTGTGTTTATAAGCTGGCCAAAACTACTTCTAAGTTATTTTTAACATATAAGTCAGCAGATGACGTATTTCTCTGTGACTATAAGCCGACTTATAAGCCACATATAAGCTAGAAAAAATAAGTATGTCTTACGTACTTATTTTTTAGTGTCAAGGAACCAACTCAACCAAAAGTCCAAGCTTATGGTTGTGGCCCAGAAATGAGTTTTATATCCTCTTAACACTCCCCTCGCGTGCAGACCTGACTTTTTGAGCCTTGCACGTGAAACCTTAATTTTTTTAAATGGGTGACATTGAGTTTTGAACTCGTGACCACTTAGTCATAAAGGCTCCGATATCATGCTAAAGAACCAAGTCCAACCAATTCAACCAAAAGCTCAATCTTGTGGTTGTGGCCCAGAAATGAGTTGTATATCCTCCAACATTAAGTCAATTTTTTGTTTCTCCATTTTGACTAGATTACTAACAAAACTATCTCTCACATACTACCTCCGTCCCACTGTCTTTGTCCACTTTTGACTTTTGGAACTGTTCATCTAAGCACTTTGACTCATCAAATTCTCTCAATGTGTAAGCCTAAATATAGTCATGTGTGATCTTGTTTGATTTGTCTTAACATATAGATTATTAATATATAATTTCTATAATTTTTTAATATACAAATTACAAGATAAAATAGATTAAAGAAGTGCATTGGATGATGTGCCAAAAGGTAAGTGGACAAAGACAGTGGGACGGAGGGAGTATTATGAATATCCCCAAATGACTTATATATCATTTAAGTTATTTTTTTCTACATGTAAGAATTTTCATCTTATAAGTAGTTTATAAGTAAAAAACTACTTATAAGCAATAAGTCAATAGCACTAGCACAAAGAAACACCCCATTATTAGAGTGAAAAACTCATAAGAAATATAATATGAAGTTGAGATATTCGAGTTTGTTGTGAAGAAAGAATTTCATTAACTATTTAACACAAGTTTGCATATACAAAAGATCAAGAGATTTAGCTTGATCGGGTAAGAATCCTATTTCACGTTGGTATAAATTAAACAAAAGTTTTAGAAACTTATTAAGGCCTCGTTTGGTATCGACGTTAGAGGTTAGCGTTAACATTTTAAAAAAATTATTTGACGGTAGCCTTTGGCGTTAGCGCTTTCAGAGTTAATCTACATCGTTAAAATTTTATCCAAAATACTAACGCTAATTGAAAACATTCTTCCCAAACAAGGCCTATTGGATTGAAAGATTAAAGAGTTCTACAATTACCTTATTAGGGAAGAGAAGACTGAACATATATACACCAAGAGTTTTTATTTCATGTGCGTGTGATTCAAGAGAACGAGAGATAAGCTACCAAACTTTATAGCTACAGCATGAGAGAGTTGTTTCGTTTCTTCTCTTCCGAAAGTGATTGTTATACACAGAAGAGTGATGAAAATCCCTTAGGTCTCAAGTTCTAAAATTGCACAATGTTGAGTAAGTGTTGATCAGAAATTCGATTGAGGATGCCTTGAAGAAGATGTAATAGCCATGGCATAAGTTCGAACAAGCTTCGTGCTAGAGCTTTGCAGAGAGGGAGTTTATCTATTACATTATAGAATATTTTCTTACTGTACCGACTGACATAATATACTTCAAAAGAAAAATACACAAACTGCATATTCAAGATTTTTCTCTAAGCTGCATAAACATATCGTTAATTATGTACTAATTTCAATGCTTAAATTTCTTTCATGTGTGACGGAGAAGATGTTATATCATCCTATTTGTCACCACTTTATGAGGGTTGTGCTATACCATCATCCCAACCTGCTAGTCTTGTTTGATCCATTATTTGTTTCGTTCATTTGTTGTGAATTAGGTTCCCTCATTACATTCAAGATATTTCAATTGGTATTAGAGATATTAAGCTTAATTTACTAAATTGATCAGATCTCTCATTGTGTTGTGATCAAGGGTGACATGAAAGAAGAGTTTAATGTTCAGCGGCCACCGATTATGGAGAGGCCAAATGAGGTCCTTTCTGATTTCACAGTAGTCGAGTGAGGAGGATAATTGTAATAACTCTAAAGTCCCAACCAAGAAAGATACTGAAGACAACAATATTGCAAATAACTACGAAGACTATTTCAAAGTATAAAAAATTATTGCTGAGAACAATGATAAGACAAATGCCATATTCTAGGCAATTGATGACATTCAATATTATGACATCTCAAGTTGTGTAGTTTCTAAACAACTTGGAATATCTTCCAAACCACCCATGAAGGAGATGAGAGGGTTAAAATAACAAAGTATCAAATTATCATTACCTATGTCTAGAACCTGAGAATTAAAGACAAGTAAATTATTACTGAGCTTCATGGAAGAGTTAGGTAGATTCCAAATCAAACTGCATGAGTGGAACACCCCTAGATGAAGAGAACTTTGTTCTTAAGGTACTTAGGTCATTTTTGGAAAAAAATTGACATAGACGTTTAGACCATCAACCAATCAAATGACATGAAGATGGTATCCTTTGATGCTCTAACGGGGAATCTAAGCAAACTAGACATGATTTATAAAATGCATGCAGGGAACCTTAGGATGGTAAAGACTATGAATCAGATATGGACTAAGTACTCAACCAGTTAATAAATATCTTTATATTTTTAAAAAACTAAGGAAAGGTTTTAAACAGCTTCGAAATGTTGTATCCAAAGCAATTGATGAACAAATTAGCTTTAGAAAAACCTAAAGAGACCGAATCGACATTGGGTTTAAGGCACTCAACATGGAAAACACACAAGTTATGCACAGTTTGTTCAAGGAAGCAGAGAAGAACACAGACAAGGTGCTTCATTATCCTCGCCCACATACATCAAATAAATGGGCACCGACACTATAGCTGCAATTTTATGTCGCACAACTGAGCTTCCCTCTATTAAATCAACGTCCAGAGAAGCTTCTCTGAAGACCAACTAAGGTTACCCAACATCGTTGCATAAATTAGACACAAATAATGATGAAGGAATACACAGTAGTCAAGATCTATTTTTAGAGGCCGAAACCACACTTTATATCCAAAAAAAAACAATAAAGGTAAAAAATGGTAACATTCTGCCCTTCTATCCTTTTTCCTTTGTCTAATAGCCAAAATGAAAGTGGGTGAAAATACTGAGATACAAGAAGTATGTACAAAAGCAAGAGGTTTCGGGGATAATGTATAATAACAACCGAGCTGAATCATATGAGAGTAAGGTTTAGGAAGTATGTGTGCGTAACCATGTCCCTAATCAAAAGTAGAGAGGTTATCTCTAAGTTTTTTTAGGGAGAATGTTTCCCCTAAAAAGGGTCCAATCGATTAATAGTACATAGTGCATGGGATGTGGGCCTTAGTTTGGCCCCTCTGGGTTCTGAGTGGGAAGGATACACATGTTTTTCCACCCTAGCTCATGTGGTTCAGACCAAGCATTTAGGCTGGTTGCGCCATCGATGAGTCTCAGTTATTCTGTAGTTCGAAGCATGCAAAGGGTGACCAGCTTAGCGATGTGTGTTTCACTTGGCAATTCTAGCCGTTCAAATGATGTAACACGTTGCTTACTGCTTATCGGGTCACCAAGCCTCTCAAATGTTGAGACCTGACGGTAACTGCATTCCTCTTCCTCTTAGATGGTTTCCATGTTTGTGGCCTTGGTGTTTTTCTTCTTTCGGCCCATGCAAATAGCCTTCTCACACTAGGTGACTTCATCCACCGTGATGAATATTTGCAACGGATCCGTGGTTGGTGAAGAAGAAAGAGCATTCTCGTGTACTTCACTCGCAAAAGTGGCGAGATTGTTAACAATCACTTGAAAATTCTCGGGTCTTACCACTATCCTTAAATCAGTGCGTGGGTGCCCTCAGCACACAACTTGCGTTGTAGCAACTTGGCATTACATACCCATGGGGAGAGGCATTACATACCCATGGGAGAATAAACATACGAGTTGGATGACGAAGGTCAAGGGGGACCAACGTGGTAGGTGTCCAAAGAGATCGTGGTCATCCTTCTTGGATGCAAATGCCCGGGGCCAACCTCTAGGACCAAAGTGTCATGCATTTCGTGGTCCTTGCCCGCACTCTCTTTGGGCTTGACCCAAAGTGTCTTGGTTCGGGTGCAAGGCCGAGGCCTCCGTCTATAATATAGTTATCTAGTACTCCGTATTTTGTTTTATAATTTTTTTTTATGTAATTTGTAAGTACATAAAATGTATTCTTTAAATTTTCTATCAAATATAAATAAATTAAATTAAAAATAACTTACTACAAAAGTAAAATATTGTAATCTGAAACCGAAAGATCCAAATAGGGAGGTGCAGGGTAATAAATTAATCATAAAAACAAGTTAAGGAATACATATAATAACATAGGATTATCCCTCAAAAAAACATAGGATTACAAGATGAAAGATGAGATCAAGAGAACCCAAGGGTGTCAAAGATGGTAGTGTGAAGTGGGTCACTAAGATGGGTAGCCCAGTTGTTGAGTGGGCCTTTTCCCGTAGCAGCAGCTTGGATAGCAAAGCCCAAGAAGGCAACCATTGCAAGCCTGGCATGCTTGATCTCCGCGAGCTGAAGGCCGGACTTCTTCTCCGGGTCAGCAGCCAGGCCCAACGGGTCAAAGAACTTCCCGCCCGGGTACAGCCTCATCTCCGGGTCGAGTTCGGCGTTCCTCTGGAACTCAATGAACCCGACGGCAAGAACCTCCGTCCATATCAATGTCGCCATTGAGAACGGAAGCGGTTGCCCGAGGTACGACGATCCGTCGATTAGCTCTACCTGTGTTTTGTTTTTTCTTGTTTTAATTTTAGGGAATCTGAGCTAATTTGGACGGAGATCGGAAAACGAGATCCGGAATTCACGTACCTTTCCGGCGTCTTGCCAGGTAACTCCGGTGAGCCACTCCACAGCCAAGGCGCCGAGGGTAGCCAGCATCGCCCACCTTCCATGGATCAGCTCGCACTCCCTGAACCTCTGGAGCCCGAAGACCTCGCTGTACGGCTGGAACGGCGTCGGCCTCACGTCGGAGAACTCTGTCCTCGTTCCGATGACTTCCCCGGCGAGGTTCTTAGACAAACTCTGATCCAGAGAGTCGAGCTCGAACTGCAAGTATTCTGCGGGCTTTCCCAGCCCGAGCGGGTCGAATCCGTAGTCTCCGACGAGAGTTCCGTCGAGGTATTCCGGCGACTTAGCTCCCGGATACCACAAGGGCCTATTTGAGATGGGCTTCGGTGTTGCCTTCTTCGGAGGAGATTTCTTGCGTCCAAGTCCGAATCCGAAACGGGCCTGGACTCGAACCGGGATCCGAGATCCGATCATCGAGGACGTAACGGCGGCGGCGGCGGCCATGGCGGAGGTTTGGGTGAAGGATAGATATTACTCCGTCCAGAGATTTTGTCTGTAATGAAATACTGGTTCGTTGGGTCGGGTATTAATTAGTGGGCTGATTTATTATTTATTTTATTTTAAAGGTCGTGATCTACGTAGAAGAAGGAGAGACATTGGATTTGAAGAGTGAATCAATCTGACGGCTGTGGAAGTTTCTGCCTTATCTCTTTCTTATCTTATTTTTTGTAAGGCAATCGGTTCTCTATTCTTTCTATTTGAGCTATTTTTTTCCAATACAAGCATTATTGTCATATTTGGACTTGGACGCAAGAAATCTCCAAAACACCGATTGGCTACAGTATTATTATTATCCGTAAAACGACTATGTTAAGTCATTTTGGATTGGTTGAACTATTGCAGGTTACTTTTAAAATGTCTTGAATTAAAATTGGTGAGCAAAAAAATATGAATTTTGATATCTTCATATATTATACTCCCTCCGTCCGAGAATAAGCTTCCTATTTTGACTTTTCCTCATTTTTAGTGAGGGTTGAATACATCATCAAAATGTCCAAATTACCCTCCTTTTGCCCCCCCACTGCCGCCGCCCCAGCCCCACCACCCCACTGCTACCCCTGACCCACTGCTGCCCCACCGCTGCACCAGCGTCATCGCCGGCCCATCATTGCCTCAGCCTCACCACCACCGCACCGCCTCCGTTGTTCTGCCCCCACAGCCTTAGATCTAACACAAATCTACAAGAAGGAGAAGGAGAAGGAGAAGGAGAAGAAGAAGAAGAAGAAGAAGGTGGAGCGGGAAGAGAGCATGTGGCCAGATCTAGTCGAGAAAGGAAAGCGAAGAAACCAGAAAAAAAAGGGGGAAGAGAGAAGGGGGGGGAGAGAGATGAAGATAAGGCCAGATTTGGGCGTGGGGAAGAAGAAAATCTTGAGAAAAGAAAAAGAAGGAGAGGGGGTAGAGAGAGAGATAGAGAAGTAGGAAAGAAAAAAATATAGAGGGGGGGGGGTGGGGTTGCGGCGATTGAGGAGTAGAAAAGAGAGGGGAGATGGGGAAGGAGAAGAAGGGTAATTTTGGAAGAGTGGGTATGAAAAAGTAGAGTAGGAAGATTTTTTCCGGACGAAAAAAAAAGTAGAGTAGGAAGTTTATTCTTGGACGGAGGGAGTAATCTCTTTTGGTATTTGGTGAAGTCTGGAGGGGTTCCACACCTTTCAAATTTAGTAGATATCAATATGAGATATTGATATCTCTCTCAACCGTTGATCATTCTCCGTCACCGACTACCATTGTCACCGCCAAGTACTCTCGTATCTGGTTGCCCCCGCCTATCATTAAGTAAATAATGATTTTAAATTTCTCTAAAGAGCTTCGTTTCAAATTTCAAAATTCATATTCTTTTCCTCTAGATTTCAAAACACATATTTTATCATACTTCTAAAACTCACCAAACAATCTCTTTGTCACTTTTTATCAATCTAATTCGCACTTAGTTTTTATGTATAGATCTTAAATGACCAACCAAACCATCTTGATTAGATCAATTTTGGTTGGTTGATTTCAATCTATTTGTTAGCCGGTTTTGGTTTTTTCGACATTTTGTTCAGCTCTGATGTGTGGGTAGCCAAAGGAACTCTAAATTTGTACCCATCATTCTTTCGTATTCACAAACATAAAAAGCGAGTTCTTGTCTATGAAAAGTAAAAAAGAAGTGGGAGCAAGTTTGGTCGTTGTTCCAAACATTGTATAATAAATCGTCCTTGTATCCCAAATGTGATTCAAAGTTTGCCCCCTATTTATTACCAACACGCAGAGTGATAGTGTTCGTCTATGCGTGTCGGAATGAAGGGTGGGAGAAACTTGGGTCACACTTAGCGTTACCCATTATTTGCCCAATAAATAAACAAAGCAAATATAATGATGACTTCATCTCAATATTTGCAAGCAATGAGCAGCACTATATAAAAGAAACCTGATTTAAAAACAATAATTGTTCCCTGGGATGTGTTGTGTTACTTATGTACAAAAATAGGACCATCCAATCTGTATCATTATATAATTATAAGTATATAATTATATATAACTATGATATACGTGTGGGTAAATAGATTAAGTTTGGTGTTATCTGTAGCTGGGATCATAGGAAACGAGTGTCGAATGATCTGCTGGGAAGAGGAGAGGCAAGCTTTGAATGTATAACAAAAGTCGCTTCAAATTCTCCGTTGATATTGCAGCCAGGTCGATAACTTCGCCACTGTTTGTACAGATCCAAAGGTCTCCAGAGTTCACTCTTTTTAGACTGTCTCGGCAGAAAGGGCATGACTGTGATCGAACACGCCTAACACAATATTACGATAATTAGGAAATATACAAAATATGAAGTTATGAACAATGATGCAGAAGAATTCTATTGTCTATTTGATGTTGAAGAATGAAATTTCTTTCTTCTTTTTTTTAATATAAAAAAGAGAGAAACCAGGAAGGGTCATCTAGCTGTGAATAATTGAGTCCCCATGAAATCTCTCCCAGACGACTAGTGATGAACTTTCTCTGGGCACCTAAGAACAAACGGACTGTGGTGCTTATGATGGCGTCCAAAAGCACATCCGAACAGGGAAGGATAGATTTCAGCCAACAAAATGATGAAGCAATAAAAAGCTAGACACAAATATGGTGTAAAACTAGTCGACTAGTAGCCATAACCACATATTGATTATTGACACACAACCAAAACCAACCAAACTGCTGCTTGAATGTCGATTCAACAATAAATCACCGTTAATGGTGGGTCTAAATGAGATGAGTGGTCTTGGAATTTTTAAGGTACCCAAATCACATTTCTGAACCATTCAAATCAATTGATAAGTCTTCAAAATGAGATGTGAGATGAGGGGAGAAATCAAGCACAAGTTCATGCTTACCAGTTTCTGTAGCACTTCATACACAAAGCATGGTTGCAGTCAGGCAGGACAACTTTGGGTTCCAACTCCAAACAAATCCCACATTCCTCTTCCCTCTCTGCTTCAATTTCAGATAACTTCCCCTTGCTATTACTATCATCCCTTTTTCGGTATTTATTCTCCAATATTTCTCTCTGCTTCCGCTCTTCCACATCAGTGATTCCCCTTTGTAGTTGCAAGAGGGAAGGGAATATCACCCCTGTTCAAGATCAATATGTCAAACAATAAAACAAGAAATGAAAACTGAAATGCATCGCTATTTCATAGATATGTAATGCAAGCTTTTGGATGGTTATCGACACCTGAATATATGGCTTGCCCAATATATTACCTGAAATGTTATGCAAAATTGATGTTCTCCGCTAAAACCCGTTTCCATGGAAAATCATTATATTGAAAATGAATTTCCTCTATAACTTGGAATTTAGGAAGGAAATCCCCATATTAACACAGAATAACTTACCATAAAACTCTCTTATGCTAGCTTTCCTTTCATGAACACACATGCTTGTTTTACCATTCTCATAAGCCTGCAATCAATAATCATATGGTAATCTGTTGACTTCAGGACCTATTCAAACCCTAAAGAACATCACCTTGTATATGAGGACCCTGATCAATCCGAGAGCACCGGCGAGTTTACAATCAGTCCACTGAACAAGAAACAGAAACATATGAGCACAGGGACTGTATGACAGCCTCATTTGAAGGCAAGCACCTCCATAAGCTTTTGGGTAATCAGAAGCCCTGTACATTTCAACCAAAACCAGCTCAATCATTCTTAAAAACCTCTTCTGAATCACCACGAAAAAACACATTTCCAGCTATAGAAAGTGGAAAGCATCAAAGCAACATCAATTGGAAAGAAATACTCCGTAATCCGGAGAAATTTCATCATGTTTGGGATCCTCAGTTCCTCTTCGTATGCAAACAATAGATTCGCAGAACAAATTTCTAAAAACGGAACCGATCGTGTCAATTAACGAATTAGTCGCCCAATTCTCCAGAAAACGTAAGCAATAATAGATTTGAGTGAGCTGAAAATGGAATATAAAGAAGAAGAAGAATCTGGGGAAGATACATACAGAGTATTAGCGTGTTGAATATCAGCTTCCAGTGCTTTGAGTGAATCTTTAAAAGACTTCCTCATCGCCTCCCATTCACTCAACCGCCGCCACAGCCGCCGCCTTCAAACCCCCGCTTAAAGCTTCTGGAAGAACAAACAAAAAATCCCCAAAAGGCGATCGTCTTCTTCCTATGTGTATTGGATGAAATCGATCATTTGGGATGAGAGAGAAGGGAGTCTGTTTCGGGTTGGGTTCAGGCGATTCTTTCGCTTGGGCTGCACGCTTCTTCAGGTGGGGGGTTCTTTTTGTGCTGACGACTGAGCTTTTCGGTTAGAAGATTCAGGCAGAAAAAGATTGTGGACTTTTACACTTGTGTCCCTACTATATTTTGGAATGGATTATGCTATGTGTACTCAAGGTTTGTACCCCAATTTCTACTCCGCAGCTTTGCACCAACACTTTGTGTTGGTGTTGGTGTAAAACTAATTTTTGTTAAACGCACCAATATTTGTGTCCGTGTGATTTATTAACGCACCAACACTTGTGTAGGTGTAAACCATCGAAATGTTTGTGCAAGCCAGTGATGTACACATGGGGTATATTTTTTGGTGTAAATGTAGCATGGTCCATTTTGGAATACTTAAACAATGTCGTTGCTCCTTCAATTAGAGGAGTTATAGGCGATTCTTTCTATAATAATTTTAAAAAAATAAATTCTATAAATCGTGGATAAAATTTTAGGAAAATACTAGGGGTACACTTGGTGTATCACATTTGTTTCACCCTCTCCCTAACCACTCAAATAGGCAAGAAAATTAAAAAAAATAAGTAAATAAAAAGTAAATACAAATTAGCGGTTATGGAGGGGGTAAGGGACAAATGGGGTGCACCAAACCTAGCATCCCTCAAAATTTTAACATTTTTGTTAAAAATGTAGATAAAATTTTAAATTCACGTTCCTCTCTTTTTCAATTAACCTTTCTCCCTCCTCTCGTACTCCTTTTTCAAATCCGTCGCTGAATTTGAAGTTTTGAATTTAAAACCGAAATCATCACTTCTCTCTCAATTGTTCGTCTTCTTGGTGTAATCTAAATCAAAACCAGTAATCTTTATGTATGAGTTTTAATGTTTGTTTTCTTTGCAATTTCCTG
The DNA here is from genome assembly GCA_003260385.1 of Cuscuta australis. Classification (NCBI taxonomy): domain Eukaryota; kingdom Viridiplantae; phylum Streptophyta; class Magnoliopsida; order Solanales; family Convolvulaceae; genus Cuscuta; species Cuscuta australis. The sequence goes on along the minus strand of NQVE01000200.1, from coordinate 1,211,839 downwards.
AGGCTCACTCATAAAACTCTTCCACGAAGGTTATTGGTTTCAATTTTGGGTTCCACCAGAAGATGAACGATTGAAGGAGGAGTGATCATTTCGGTTTTGGTTTTAGAGTTTCAAATTCATCGAAAGGTTTGGGAAAGGAGTGTGAGAGGAGGGAGAAAGTTTAATTGAGGAGAGAGAGGGGAGCGTAAATTTACAATTTTATCCTTGTTTTTAACAAAAATATTAACAAAAGACCCTTCGTAGAAAACAGTATAATAATTGAGGACTAAATTATTGATATTTGATATATAGGGACTAAATATGTAAAACAAACTATAACAGGGGATCTTTTATGGAATTTACTCTAAAAAATCCATAACTACTCCTTCAACCTATAGTTAGAGCCTGTTCTAAAAGAACAGGAAAAAAAACTAGATGTTGGAGTAAACTAGAAAAAACTAGAAAAACTAGAAAAAACTTGCAGAAACAGGAAAAACATCAAAAAAATGAAAAAACCTAAAAAAAAATTATTTTAGTGTATTTTTATATTATTCTCATTCTAATCCATGTTGTTATAAATTACTATTATTATTATCATTATCACGTTATCTTAATGAATGTCTTTAAGATAAAAAAGAATTAATATTTTTCGTACACAAAAAAACAACTTTTGGAAAAAAATTATAATATAAAGTTAGCATTAATTTCAATATGTTAAATTTTAAAAAGTTGTTGTGGTTACGTTGCACCTCAATTTATTTATGTAGTATTTATTATAAAATAATATATTTGTAATTATACTTTATATATTACAACATTTTGTTTTAAATATCAGATATGCCACATAATATAATCAAACCTATTTTTTCTTTCATGAATGACATTTTATTTTCATTGAAATTCCTATTTTTGGAATAAAGACATCGAACTTTTATTTTTATACATTTATTTATGTTTTACTTCTATTTTAGGTTTTTTCTCTAAACAATTTTAACTTTCAAATCTTTTTACTCGTATAAAAATTAGAAAAATGAAAAACAAAATTAAATTTTGAAATAAATGAAAATGAGAAAAAATTGAGTAATAAGGAAAATGTGAGGGGTCTTATATTAAGTTAGATTAATAAAACATTCTATGTAACTATTTTATCCATAATATTTTAATATAGTTTAAAATATTGATGTTTTCCTATTTTATCATGTAGATTTATATACAAATAAAATTGGCTTATTCATATTAAAAAGTTCAATAAAAATAATAATAATAATAATGAGTATCAAACGTAAAAATAGTGAGATGAAAAAAATAATTTATAAACTATTGTTTTTAGAGTAATTGGTTAGGAAATAGAAAGAATTTGAAGAAAATGAGAATAGTTGAAGAAATTGGAAAAAAACTGAAGTAACTAGAAGGAACTAGAAAAAACTGAATGAAATTGGAAGAAACTCAAAACTAAGAGTTTAAACCCTAAAAAATATGCTCTGAATGAAATTGGAAGAACTTTTCCACCCGTGTGTAGTGTCTACCCCTAAAATAGATCAAACTAGAAATAGTAGTTTAAATGTACTCCTCTCGTCCCTCATATTAAGAAGAAATCATCGTAAATAGGACTAAAACATAGAAAGTATAAAAGTGGGAGCTTCATGTTTTTATTCTCTAAATAGACGTTCACACTATGCTAATGTGACATTGTACATGCACATTTAACGCAATGTATACGGTCATGATGGATGCCTAATATTTTCCCTGGGACTGTAGATCGGTCCAGGTCCAAATACTAGTATCCGGGTCTTATAACAGTGAGAAATAATATGAGAATAGTAATGGATCGTAATGGAAAGTATGGCTCACAAAATAGGAACTCAAAACCGTCGATCCCTTCCTCTATTCGGTCCACCTAGGGATCGGAATATACATATGGATCGCCGGATTATCTTTTATTATTATTCAAGTATTTTCTCTCTCTATTACAAGATGATCTCTCCTCTCTTAGTCCAACCTCCCTTTATAGGCGCTCCACAGCAACCATCTCATCAAAATATCCGCGGTGGTTGGGGAGTATATTCAGGCTATCCTTGCTTTTCCTGGAGGGATGTATCTTAGCTTGAAGTCGTCCACTGGAGGACAAACCTGTCCGTCCATCTTTTATTCTCTGTCCTTCATCCGTTCCTTATTCCTTGTCTTTGTCCCTCCTGTTGAGGGGCGGCTTACCCTAATTCCTCTATAGGGTTCCTTCCTCTTGGGTGGCTCGTTCATAATGGGTTTGGGTTCAGCCCATTCTTAAGCCCCAATCCTGTTCTTTTCCCTATCTCTCCTCACGGACAACTTTCCTTGACCGGCCCAGTATATTTTCTTTGGGCCGGATTCTCTGTTCTTTTGATGGACGGGATCTAGATTGGGCCCAGGCCCAATTTGCTGGTATTCTCTCGATGAGCTCAGTTCCCATCAGGTCATGATTGGTAATGTAAATGCATTTTAACTCCTATTTCGAAAATAAACCATGGAACTCCTATTTTGGTATATTTTCAATGTTTTAATCCTACATTACTATTTTTTCCCTTAAGTTGTCTCTTGTTTACGATATTTAACTAAAACTATTTTAAAAATAATTTATTTAAAAATTAGCATGGAATTAAAAAAATCTTGAAATTTAAAAAACTACATCAAGTATCTAGCATTTTACAAAACAAAAAGTGACATGATTATATTATACGACAAATTCTAAAATTTTTCCAAATTTTACTTTTTTCAGTCCAAATTGATAAACTCTGGCTATAAATTAAATAAAACTAATATCAGACATTGATACAAAAATAAATTAATTAGATTCTACTTGGAAAATAATTTTAAACTACGGAGTATTATTTTATCTAAGTAATACGTAGTATATCATATAACCTTTATTTAGGATCTGTTTGGGAATAGCGTTACCATTTTAGAAAAGGCTATCTACGGAGATCGTCTAGGGTTATCGTTTTCAAAGTAATCAGATGTTAATTTATAATTCCCAAACAAGTCATTAATTACAAGTTTATTCCGGTTAACTCCAAAAAACAAGTATCCAGCCTCCATTGTCAATAATCTAAACTCCACTTATCTAATTGGAGCTTAGCCTGAGTCTTTCTCTGCTTTCTTCCTCCGGTAGAATATCAGACAGTCTTGCCTGAGCAATATTGAGGAGAGTTTAGAACTACTCATCATCAATTGGATAGTGGTAGAAAAAAATATTTCTTTTCCTGTAGCGCAAGAAAAGAAGGAAAATGAGAGTTTCTGGTTCGGTTCTTCGGCGCTGTTCGTGGGTCAAGAGAGAGAGAGAGAGATACGAGAGGAGTATATTACGTAAATTATTGAGTGGCGTGAGGGTTAGAGACGTGTAGGGGAGTATTTATATGCTTGGGGTTTTTGGGCTTCGTAATTAATTAAAGTATCTGGCCTAAAATGCACTTTTCAGGCTCACGAGCTCCAAATCTGAATATGTTTGTGTTGTTGGATTTGCTTTGTCGAACCCTACACGATGGTATAAACCTTTTTATCAAACGAAGAATATTTCAAAATTACACTGAGTTCGTATCAGTGATTAATTAATTATTTTTAATTAATTAATCCTGATAGGCAAGGTTTCGGGGCGTTAAAGAATATGTTGTGGTGTATTTTAAAAATACGAGAGGATATTTATGGTTGAAATTTTTTAAAAATAAAATTTGCAACGACCAAAAAATTGACCATGAGGGGGCGGTGTTTAACTCCTTGAATGTGTTAAGCGCCTGAATGACGGAGGAGGCGTTACATGTAGTCTCAGTGTCTTAAGAGCATTTACATTGAGAGAAATTTTTGCCTTACTCCAACTTATGTCACTTTAGCATTCTAGTAACTTTCAGCTCTACCCTAAAGTCTTGCAATGTATGTTATCGTCCTTAAAAATCTGCATTTTCATTTCTTTTACATTATTCATCATTTTTAATTTCAAATTTTTGTAAAAAGAAAAACACATATAATTAAAATAAAATTGTTTAGATTGACCCTTTTTTAAAAAACAATATTGAAATAGAAAACAAAATTCACCGAAATGAAATTTAAAAAAACAAAAATTAATGCAAGAATTAGTTATTATTGCGCCTCCAAATTTCTTGGATCAAATCATGCTAGAGGGTAGCATGACTTTGTTTATCGCACATACTTGCATGCTAATTTACAAAATTTTGTAAATCGGGATGTGGCCTTGAATCGCTAGACCTTGGACGACGGAGGCCCTGGAAGTGAATGAGGTCCCTCTTCTGTAAAATGAGAGAAATTGGCTTTCTTGTCTTCAACTATCGTGTTATGCAGTATAATACATGCAAACATGATGTCTAAGATGAACAATCAGCACCACAGGCATGTGGGCCCTTTCGCTATCGCCCGCCTAGGTAAACTCCGAAGGGACGTTCCACATTGTTCCGTGCCAACTCTTGCTTCTACGTGAACAATATTTTCTTTAGATTTATTGGATACGTGATTATTTTCACAAACACATGCCAACATGGATAGATATCATCTGCCAAATAATATCTCATGTTGTATTGGCGACCATTAACAGTGAATTGCACGACTAGTGCACCTCTAGCACGCGCACCGTTGAATAAAGGGGATTCATTCAACACGTTCAGATCATTGTTCGAGCTGGCAACTCCGAAGTGCGCAAGTCATATCCACAGTAGATGGTCGGCAACAGCCTCGAGCACAATTGTCAGATGTGAGCCCTTGTAACCACTTGTGAGTGCACTCCTCCACGCCACGAGAAACTTTTTCCTCCCCCAATGCATACATTCCAATAACGTCAGATCCTTGTTGAAAATAGACATCATGAGCTGAGTGCCTCTGGAATCCGAACTAGTATTACACAACACATTCGAAAGCATTGACGAGACTAGTCATCAGAAAAAACGTGAAACATTTGAAAAATAATCTTCAAACAAACGGTGAGCGGCCTGCTCTCGGTCTCGGGTGAGTGTTCAACCTCCTACGTGGAACAGGAGAAGTAGCGACCGTTGTTGATCGATTTCATTTTGCATCTCTGCATGGAATGAATGGTAAATACTCATGGCACGCGGGGGCTACGTTAGAGGAAGAACTTTCTTTTGAGTGAAATGAAAAAGATGAAGAAAATTAAGGAAAGAAGTAAAATGAGAGAGATGAAATTGAATGAATTAAAGTGAAAGATGTGATAAATTTGTAGAGTTGAAGGCATAAGAATTTTGCTAAACAACCTGAATGAAATTAAAACTAGTGAATAATCAATCAAAATGGCCTCACCCAATGACCAATTTATGAGTTCCCTTATATTTACACAACACAACTTCTAAATAAATAAATTAAAAAATAGAATCACAACACAGCCATATTCCTCCTAGTACATAGTAGGGTACTGTTTCAGCTAAAGTTTACTGTTCCAAGAAATGTATAGCAAAATAGACACACACACACAATGCCATGCATCCACAGACAAACAATAACTCCGTTTTATTAATTATATCATCCGGCGCCCCATTGCTTTGCTTGCTTGCACACACAAAATGTTCAATTTTGGAGGAGTTGAAGATGATGGGAATAATCATATCATCAATCCAAAGAAAACACAAATTCATCACCAATAATCTTCTTTAGCCTCTGAAAATCCCATGGTTTGATCCCAAATGAATAAGTTGCGGTTCGTCTGAACGGAATAACAACTTTAATTAGTATATATAGATGCGAATGTTATTCGACACAAACGATTCGAGAATAGATTGCAATCTTATTGATACGGGGAAATATATATTTACTCGAGTATATAATTTCGTTGTTATTAATGATTACCTGGAGGGCCATGAGTGACAAAAAAACATGCCCCAATCACAATGTAACATAGAAGTAGCACTAGTCCCTTCATGTAGTGAGACGTTCCGTCCTGGAGTTTTAAAATGAACGAAGCAAATTGTGCATTGTCAATTACTATTATTATAGAGTTCTTTCGATTAAATTCAAAACAGATTCCGTGTTTTCGGAAGTAGGAATTTTTAGAAGGAAAAAAAAGGGACCTGTAGAGTGAAGGCGGTGATGAGTATCGACAAAGCAAGAGCCCCGGTTTCAATGGTGCTGAATGCAAGGTCCATCTTGATTCCCATGATCCATGCCACAATTATGGTCAAAGGAATCTGGATTTTCCACAACATATATATATAAATTAATTAATTTCGGGTACAACTAATATGTTAAATAATCAGTACTAATTTAATAAGAAGTAGAAGAATTTAATTCTTACCACAAATATACCAATTTGTGTTGCTGAACCAAGAGCCACTCCCAGAGATATATCCTATATATATATGTTGTTCATTAGAAACAATTTTAGCACTTGTCATTTGAGTTTTTCAGAGGACAATAGTTCATCAAAACTATATATTATTGAAGTCATTAGAGTTAAATGAATAATAATTACCAATTTATTCTTGAAAGCGAAGATAATAGCACCCGCGTGTTCCGCTGCATTCCCAACAATTGGCAACAAAATAACACTGATGAAACTCACAGATATACCCCATGACCCTGATGCAGCCTTCATATATATGTATATTAATTATATGATTAGTCACAATTTTGGAGATATATGGAAGTTAAAAGCAATTCATGACTACACATTGTTTAGTGTAAGCAAATTCAGACCTCAATAGTGTCAACAGCAAATTCGGACAAGAGGGCTACCACTCCGGTCATCAAAACCAACCAAATAAACGCACTCCAAAATCCCAACACCGGTTCTTCCTTGGATTCCCCGTTCCCGTTCTCCTCCTCTACCTGTTTTCATCATTCAATTCATATTTAACCCATCCATAATTATATATAATAACATGAAAATCAGAGCTTCATTAGGATGGAATTTGAATTTATTAACTTGATTGATACGGTGTTAGAGAAACAATTCAACCTCAAACCCCGCAAGTGACTGAGCTTACTTAGTTCAACTCAAGAACTTATATACCCGTTATTTTTTTCTCTTCGATTTCCGATGTGGGACATTTCTTAACACTAATGAGGGAGTAATTAAATTACGTACATCTGGGGCTTCAAAGAGTTGGCGATGAGTCCACAATTGGAAGACGAGGTAACCAAAGTAGGCGAGGATCATGACAATGCTGCTCGTTCTCGAAAGCGCGAGGGTTGCTTGTGCGGTCGCGAAAGGGACATCGTGTCCTCCTCCTCCTCCGGTGGCGGCACCAACTTGTTGAAACATCATTGGAAGGGCATGGCACAAGAGCCCCAACAACAAGAGGAGAGAGTTGACATCGGCTTGTTTTCTGTCGAATGTTTGTGGGGAGTGGATGTTGGCAATGCCGCCACAGAGGAGGGAGGTTCCGAGGACGAGGAGAAGGTTGGAGAGGATGGAGCCGAGTAGAGAGTACTTGACGACGTCTACTTTGTGCTCAACCAGCGCGAAGATTGCTATGATCAGCTCCGTCGCATTCCCGCATGTAGCATTTAGCAGACCTCCCACTGCATATTTAAAATCATTTTGTTCTTTTAGTAAGGTTTACAAATAAGGAGTAGTAAATCTGTGAATTTTGTAATTTATTTTTTTAATTTCTGAGTATATAATTTATGAATTAGTAGCATTATATTTATTTTTGTAATGTATGAATATAATGCTACTAAACAATTACTAGCATTAATTTTTAATTTTATTTCTTTGGGGATTATAATAATAATAATAATAGTACTATGTAAAAATAACAAAAGAACAAGTACCTGTTGGACCAGTGTGGTAGGCTATTTGTCTGTTCATTTCCAGCATAGACAAACAAAAAAACAAAACAAAAATAAATTCAGGTCAATTTGGGGGCAAACAGAGAGAATATAATATGCCTAAAAACTAGCTGATGATTAATTCCATTTAGCAATGTATAAAAATGTAACTTCACTACTACCCATATACTCCCTCTCTCTCTCTCCCAAATACATCTTCACTATTTGGTCAAATAATAAAAACTTATTTGACCAAAACTAAAAGTCAAAAATTCTTTAAAACAAGATTTGAATAATAAACTACTCCCTCCGTCCCTAAATATTTGCCACATTTGTATTCCCGACGCAAAATATCAAGTTTTTTCAAATTATTTTATTTAAATATTGGTATAGAAATAAAAAATAAAATTTACATATCACATGAAAAGTTCTTCGAAATAAGAGTTGTCAAGAATATTCTATTTTATCAAATAACTAATGAAAACGTAAAAATAAACAAAAGTTCACATGACTGCCGAAAAAGCAAACGTTGCAAATAATTTGGGACGAAGGGAGTAACATTAATTTAAATCTTTGATGTCATTTAACCAATTCAATCCTAGCTCAAAATTGTGGCTGAAGATTAAGGAATATTTTATAGTCCAAGATCCATTTTTTTCCGCCAAGAGTAAATATCTTTGCATTATTCTCTCCTTCGTGAAGAACAAAGCAAATTTGAGGATTTTTTTGTTATACTTATTTAAAATTTAAGAATTTTTAAAAAAGAACAACGTACTAATTATACGAAGGGGGCTTCCCGTGACATTAGCCCCCATGCCATAGAAATATAGAATGAAATTGGCACCATTTCCGTTCTATAGTTTCTACTCCTAATTCTCTCTATTAGGGAATCACCCATGTGGTCCGACCCCAACTCACTACTCCACCCCGTCAATTACTTCCCACGAGAACAAGATTTAGTTGACTTAGAAGTCAAAATTTGACTCCAACTAAATTTGGTGGAAAGCAATTGACCGGGTGAGTGGATGAGTTCCGGGCTGGGGTGGGGGATTATGGGTGGTAGGAAATATTCTTTTTTTGAACAGAATATTGTATGGACGGCGGGGAGAGGGTCGGAAATTGATTTCGAATGTCATGGGAACCAAAAGGTGTTAAAATGAAGGAAATTGTTATGTTTGATGAATGAATGCTTACTCTGTGAGAAAACTGATGCGTTCCGCGAGGGGGATGAGTCCAAGTAAGCTCAAAGCAAAAACCCATGGCTGTACATATTTATTTTAATAAATTTAAAAAACACTAATTCAATGCCGGCGGACTGACAATAAGTATTTAAATTACAAAATAAAAATTGACAAGGTGACGTAACGTACCCTCCCGTAGTGACGACACTGGGCGAGAATGGCGAAAGGGATGGCGAAGAAGAGAAGGGAGAGCTTAGTCCCGAGGAAAACTTCCTGGAGGGAAATGAGAAGGTTCCGGAGAACTCCGCACCGGACTTTCTTCACGAGCGAGAGATCGGACTTCTTCCGGAGAGACGCCGACGACATGTTGTGCGCCGTCCGGCCGTAGCTCTGCCCATGCCCCTGCCTCGATTCCTTGCTCAACAGCTTTATGTTCCCGTTCTCCAGTAGCCACGCCGCGTGCTGCTGGTCCTGTGCGGCGGCGGCGGCGGCGGCCATTGTTGATCCTTCAATTGATTGGATTTGATTTCTCTCTGGTATGCAGGCAGAGAAATTGAAGTAGAAGGAGGAGGGTCTAGAAAGTTGTGGATAGGGGTAGGGGTAAAACGGGGAATGGAATTTGTTGCGTGACGGCGCCGCTAGAGGAGGAGGGATAAAGTCGGCTAAAATTGTAGGAGTACGAGACTTTATGAACAACGCTTAGCTCATTTATAACGGAGTAATATAGCTCCTGGGCACCTTCCGCGAAGTTTCTCGTGATTTTGTCCTTTTCCGGTTGGGTCATGCTCCCGCCTCCTGCTTTTTTCATTAGGGATATCCAAATTTCCAAAAATGTTTGTTAGGGGTATAAAAGAAAATGTATTCCAAATGTACCTTAGACCCTGTTTGGTATAAGGAATTCAAACTATGAAATTGGAATTGTGAGTTTCAATTCCAATTTTGGTTGTTGAAATATTAGAATAATAATATTGCTCCTTTTAATTATGAAGTACATGATAGAGTATATATATGAGAGACTCCTAACACAACTAGGAATAGAGAATGGAAACTAACTAACATACAACATCTACTACAAATAGGATTAGGAAGCTGACTAACAATAAAACACTACCATAACCAATACTACAATAAGTACTATTAGTATTCTTGTCTAACATCCCCCCTCAAGCTGAATTCTGGCTGAAGCAAGAGGAAGCTTGGACATTAGCTCGAAATTGGAAACTTTGAGAAGAGAGAAGTTTGACGTGCGCCGGTGGCTGCTGACGTCATTGGAGAAGAAAGAAGTCTGACATGCCCCGGTGGCTGCTAATCTTGTTGGAGAAGAGAGAAGTATGACGTGCACTGGTAGCTGCTAACGTCGTTGGAGAAGAGAGAAATTGACGTGCGCTAGTAGCTGCTGACGTCGATGAAGAAGAGAGAAGGTTGACGCGCGCTTGTAGCTGCTGACGTCGAAGAAGAATAGAAAAGGCTACTGGAGGTGCCTGTTTGACTGAAGATCCTTGACGTTTTTTTGTCTTTTTCTTAGATCCGGGCAATGCCCTATTTCCTTCTTGAAGAGGTGAGTTGTAGAGGTCTTATTTCCTCTTTCACTACTTCCCCTATTGGCTTTGTTTTTGTGCTGATTTACTTTGGATTTTTATTGGTTCAACAGAAGAGAAAAGAAAATAGAGGTGAATAGAGTGGAGTCGCCGTCGCTGGAATTACCGGCGGCGGCGACGAAAGTGAAGAACTCTTTTAGGTCATCAAGATCGGTGGCTCCGATACCAACTCTATATCAACACTGGTGTTTGGCAGCACAAAAATTATGTGGATTTGGAATTGATAGTGCAAAAAATGAACTCGAATTGGTGGAATTGAATCCCATGAATTTTCAATTCCAATTCAATTCAAAATCCATCAATTCCGTAAACCAAACGGACCCTTAAAGTAATTCTACCACGTAATTTAGATATTGATAATATATATATATATATATATATATATATATATATATATATATATATATATATATATATATATATATATATATATATATATATATATATATATATATATATATATATATATATATATATATATATATATATATATATATGTATGTATGTATATGTATATGTATATATATAGAACTATTCAAAAAAATAAATATATATAGAATCAAGGGTTAACAATGATGGTGTATAAATGAGGTACACCAAATGGCGTAGCCCTAGCATTACTCTCAAATAAGAGAAAGGTACATTTTTTTGAAAAGAATCAAATTGCATTAAATTTGAAGAGGTACAAAGTCAGGAGGGGAAGAATCCCAATACATAATAGAAGTTTGTCCATAGGCTGCAGCAGCAAGAGAGTGAGCACAAAAGTTAGAAGATCGAGGAATAAAACTGAAGGAACAATAATTAAATCCTTGTGTAAGTTTTCTGCAGTCCGAACTAGTAATGCCAATATAAGAACGATCTTCCATACAAGAGTTCGCCATTTGTGACATATGGTTGCACAATAAAAAAGTACCCGAATGATCTTTCTCTATCACGTCAGATTTAACTTACATCATAATTTCAATGGAAATAGATTTGAATCCCGGGGTCTTCAAACTGGGCTTCAAACCTCTATTTTTTACATTTTTAAATACACATCTTCTAAAATTAAATTAATAATATTTTTACTATTTAACTTAATTCAAACAACAATAATCCATTAAATAAAAAATTACTTTATTCAATAAAAAAATTACATTAAAAAAATAAGATTTGAATACTAATAACATAAATAAAAAAATAAAAATTACATTACATGACGGAGAAATTAGATATTATTCGAGCGACAAAAAAATATCTTCAATCAAATTAGCCGTTAATGCATTGTGAATCACTCAAGTTCGAATTTCTTGGCGGCTTCTTCATTTCGTTTTTTCATCGATTTCTTCGTACATAAGCACCTCTTCGCCTGGGTTGTAATGACAAATTACAAACTCATTGTCATCAATGGTCATATTATGAAAAATAATGCATGCGTACATGATATTCCTCATTTTGGTTTGAAAATAACACTTGGACGGATGACCTAGAATGTCCCACTTACCCTTCAACACTCCGATGGCTCGTTTGATATCTTTTCTCGCTGCATCATGGGCTTTTTTGTAGATTTAGCGTTTAAGATCCATTGGTTCGGAGAGAGACTTGACAATCATGGAATAATCTAGATATATTCTATCCGCAAGATAATATCCACGCTTGTAAAGCCTCCCTCTAAGGTCAAAAGATGAGTAAGATGCAGTCTCATTAATCCACTCGTCAAAAGCAGGTGATTGATAAAAACATTAATGTCGTTGTTTGAGCCCGCAACACCAAAAAAGCATGCCAAAACCATAAGTCATTAGAAGCCACAGCTCTGAGCATGATAGTAGGCTTGAGATGATCACTCCGAGAGAACTGATAATGCCACGCAGTGGGATAATTTTTCCATTTCCTATGCATGTAATTGATGCTCCCAAGCATGCCGACCAAGTCGTGTTTAGCGGCATGTCTAACCTGTAACTACTCTATATCGCTCCTGACGACTTACGTAAATACCTTTTATGATAAAGTCGAATAATATCTTTAGAAAATTTATAAACACATAACCTGATTATCTGAGCCGACATATTCAAATATTCATCGAACATATCAGATGTTGCCCCGTACACCATCTACAAAGTGCCATCGTGTCGTTCTAGACGCTTTTAAAACCGCGTCGGACTCTCGCATCAAAGCGTTGGGTAAACCAAGGCACCTCGCGTTAATTAAATCTACATTAAATAAAAGCTATATAAGGTAATAATGTAAAAATATTTTTTTATAATTAAATGTATAAAAGGTATTATATTTTTGAAAAATGTTTCCGTGATTAAATCTACATTAAATAAAAGCTATATAAGGTAATAAACCTAATAATGTAACAATATTTTCTATAATTAAATGCATAAAAGGTAATATATTACCAAAAAAATATTCCAAGGCTATTAATGTTCTTACCATTAATAGATGAATGTTTGGGCGAGAAAAAGGCTTGCACAACTTTCCTTGCTTTTAAGAATAGTATAGATTAATTTTTTGTTGGGGGCATAGGTGTATAAAATTTTTAAAAATAATATTTAGAAATCCATCTTAAATAGGACTAAAACATAGAGAAAAGTACCAAAATAGGAATTTCATATTTTTTCCCCGGAATAGGACTTTGCACTGTGGTAATGTGACTTTGCATTGTGGTAATGTGGCAGTGTACATGTGCAAATTACTATACTTTTTTGTTAATATATATGACCATGTTTGGTAATGTAAGTCCTATTTCGGGAATAAAAACATGGAAGTCCTATTTTGGTATATTTTCAATGTTTTAGTCCTAGTTTGGTCTTTTTCCCAATAATATTTTTAACGTTATCACAAAAAATAGTTGGGGGCATTTGCCCCCTACTCATTACAATTGGATCCTCCACTGCCAATATACAAGTGGGTATATATCTTAGAGTTCTTCTAGATATTCTTAACAATATACATCGTTTTCATGATCACCATTATATTCAATTTTAATTATGATTTAATCATCAATAATCATTCTAATCAGTAGGTTTATCATTCATAATTATCCATAATAATTATTCATCATAATGATCATTCAACATAACGTTTAATAATAAATAGCGGCCTAGTCTCGAGTGTTAACACCCGAACTTACTGTCATGCATCACATAATGTTTTATATGACAAAAACATCATTTTTATTTTAAAAAATCATATTTATATTGTTCATAATTAATTGGTATCAAAAATAGGATTTTAGAGATGAAAAATAACATTTTCTAGAAATATATTTCGGAGCAGGATCGATCCGATACTCTGGACCGATCAAGGAGAATCGATTATTCAAGTTTAAAAATCGATTATCACCAAAAATCAATTTATATATTGATGAAAAATCGATTAGTCCAATAATCTGTTTATGTCATGTTGATAAATCGATTATTATTTAATAATCTATTATTCAGATGCGAAAAATCGATTAGTTGATACTGACTTCGAACATCTCATATGAACAAAGTTCTAATCAATTCTTGGGGAGGAAATAATCCATTTTTGGTCACTGTTCACCATCTTCTTCCTCTTGTCCAATTTCGAATTTATCATTTTTAAACACTAAACTTCAATTAAATTATATAGAAATGTTCTCCAATGTTCACAGATCATTTTAGAGTCATTAATTTGTAGTTTTAACATCAAATTCAAGGTTTATGATTCTTAGTTCTTCAAACATGTGAAACACAAAAATCAACCAAATGACCAATTGTGAACGTAGAAACAACCTATATGAATATTCTAGTCATTAGATATATCTACAGGCTTACCTCGAAGTTAAACGGAGGTTTTGAGAATTTTCCGGTAAAACTTCCCGCGACGATAACTCTTTGCTCCGGCGACCTCACACAAAGATGATAGCACCACTGCACTATACTCTCATCAAGGAACAAGATAGAAGGAAGAATGAATATTTTTGGTGATGAAATGGAGGAATTGGCTCTCCTTAAATAGCCAAGTAAGGAAGGAAGAAGACATGGTTTTGCAGCTTCCGTGATTGAGCGAGGATTTGGAATCGGCGTAATTGAACAGGGCGGTGTTTGGTGTGTAGTCTCTGATTGGGACTAATTTTGGTCCCAGTCAGGGTACAATTTTTGATCCAACTTTCTCCGAAATGAAATCTGATTGAACCGTTGGGGTAACTTCTGGTTACTTACCATATATGACTCAATAAGATTAATATTAGTGCAATATAATTCAGAGGATAAAGCTTCTAGCTTTTCTAAAATGTCTTCATTTGGAAATAATTCGTAGGTATTCTCTAGTGTTTTCATATGTGGTTTTGAGTTGGTAACCATTGTCTTATATCTTTGAAACAGTAATGCCCCGAAAATAGGCCTATCAGAATTAATTAATTGATAATTAATTAATTGCTGAGAAGGACCCAAAAATAGGTGATTTATAAAGTTTGTCAATAAATAATGAAAATTATATCAATATGTATAGTTGGAATACAATGATGAGTTGAAAATTACTAGACAAAGATACTTTTACCACATGGCATAACCAACTAGGTCACCATGTCAGTACAATGATGAGACGCATAATAAAAAATGTGAATGGGCATCCACTCAAAAATCTAAAAATTTTACTGGCATAAGATTTATTATGTGGAGCATGCTCTCTGGGAAAATTTATTACACAGTCCTCCCAAATAAATTTTATACATGAAAATCCTTCATTTTTGAAAAGAATCCAAGAGGACATTTGTGGGCCAATACACCCTCCATGTGGACCATTCTGCTATTTTTTAGTGTTGATTGATGCGTCCTCATGATAGTCACATGTGAGTCTTCTAGCTACTAGAAACGTAGCGTTTGCGTGATTTTTTAGCCCAAATCACACAATTAAGAGTGCATTTCCTAGAAAATTAAATTAAAAATATTCGCATGGATAATGCAGAAGAATTCACATCCCAAGCTTTTGATGATTATTGCATGTCAATTGTGATAAATGTTGAACACCTAGTGGCTCATGTTCATACACAAAATGGTTTAGCTGAATCATTAATTAAAAGATTATAATTAATTGCTAGACCGCTTTTGATGAGAAGTAAATTGCCATCTTCGACATGGGGGCACACTATTTTACATGTTGTTGCACTCATCAGACTAAGACCAACTCCCAATCAAGAATACTCCCCACTTCAACTAGTCCAGAAGAGAACCAAATCTATCTCATTTAAAAATATTTGGTCCTGCAGTTTACATCCCAATACCGCCACCATAACGTACCAAAATGGGACCCCAGAGAACACCAGGCATTCATATTTGTTTTAACTCCACGTCTATCATTAAATATTTAGAACCATCGATGGGAGATACGTTTACAACACAGTATGATGACTGTCAATTTAATGAGACGGTATTCCTAGTCTTAGGGGGAGACAAGAATAAAGAAAGACTCGTAACACAAGAAGTAATATGGAATGCATCATCACTATCGATACTCCACCCACGAAGTGGTCAATGTGATTCTGAAGTCCAGAAAATCATACATTTACAACGCATAGCAAATGAGTTACTAGATGCATGCATAGATACAATAGAGTGAAAAAGTCACATACACCAGCATCTAATGCACCTGCTCGTATTGAAGTAATCTCAGAAGCGATTACCATACAAAGAAAGCGTGGGAGACCAATCAGTTCCAAAGATAAGAACCCACGAAAATGAAAAGAGCAAAATAGTTAATTGAAATAAAGGCAACTTCTTCTTTATAGGAGAAATAAAGGCATCTTCGAAGAATATTTTTTTATTCTTTTATTTTACCAAACATGCCCGATTTCATTGTTCTTCGTAATTAATTAAAAAATATGGACTGAATCACGTATCATTTTCCATCAAGATCCATAATCAATTGCTCCCTCCGTCCTAAATTATTTGCAACATTTCGAACGACGTGTAAAATATCATCTCTTTTAAAATCATTATATTTTCACATTGGTAGAGTAATAAAAAGTAAAAATTACACCATTCAAAAGTATATGAAAAGTTCTACAAAATAAAATGCGAAAAAATATTTTATTTTATCAAATGGTCAACCAAAACGAGTAAACAAACAAAATTTATCGAAAAGCCAAAATAATAACTGTGGCATTCTTTCTGGAATTGATAATTAATTAAATAAATGATCGGTCCGGTTCTAGTGACACCGGAGAACGGTGCCACTAGCGGTGCCACTGGGTTTTTGGGGCACCTCCGGTGCTCCGTTCGTAAAATTAACGGTTCCTATCCCCCCTAACCCACCCCCTAAACCCCCCACCCTACCCTAACCCCTGCACCCCCACCCCAACCCCGCCGTAACCCCCCCACAAAATGTGTGGCTATTATGCAATGCATAATAGCCACACATTTTGTGGGGGGTTACGGCGGGGTTGGGGTGGGGGTAGGGTGGGGGGTTTAGGGTGTGAGTTAGGGGGGTAGGAATCGTCAATTTTATGAATAGAGCACCGGAGATGCCCCAAAAATCCAGTGGCACCGTTTTCCGGAGTCACTGGAACGGACCGATAAATGATAACTCACACAAGATAATAAAACCCTCCTATTTACATACATGGCTTGAGTGTGCTCGTTACCTTGGAAGAATAAGAAAAGTAAAAGTGGGGTCACGTACACGGATTAATAGCATTACTATGCAAAACTGGGGGCACGCAATTATTTGCTCCGACAGTCCCACAGAGGCACATATTCCAAGAATGGAGAAAAGAGTACTCCTCCCGTAACGTACGTACGTACGTACGTTGTGTGCCACAGCATTTTGAATTGCTGCTCAAGCCGTCCCACTCTTCCACCGTCCTCATCATCACCTAATTCGCTTTTTCTTCTCTTTTTTTTGTATTTCATTCGTACAAAAATGATGTTTCCTATTCAAATAATATTTGAAATCGCGTTATCTTTAAAATGATTTTATTTATAAATTGATATATAAATTTAAAATAATATATATATATATATGGTCCTTTAAAATAACGCATGTTTTGTCCAAATAACTTTCTAATTCTTCTATTTTTAAGAAAGTAACAGAGATCTTTACATTTTGTTGTAATAACTTGAAAAGCGCATTTCATCGAATACTTCATCCATAAGCGTTAACAATTACATTATGTTTTTTCCTATTTTGCTCTTAATGTTTTATGGTAATAACTCTTAGGTCCCCCACTTTTTGGTTTCTTTGTTTTTCTTTTTTTGTTACTCTTTTTAAAAATATTTTTTTAAATTTTCTTGTATAAAATTGTTTAAAAAATTCAAAATTGTTTGTATGAAATAAAAATTAATGAAATAAAAAATTTCCAAAAAAGGAAAAGACAGTAAAATAAAAAAAATCAAAAAATAAAGCAATTTTTTACCTAGAAAGTTCTTAACATTCTTTTTTTACTACTTTGTGCGGAGTATTAAAAATAAAAAAGATCTATTTTTCTTTTTCGATAAGGTTTTTATTTCATTTAATTTTATATAAATATAAAAATTTAAATTTTTGGAAACTATTTTCTAGAAGAAACTTAAAAAAACTTTATGCTAAGGAAACAAAGTGAAAAAATAGAAACAAAAAAGGAACAAAAGTGCTAGGGGTACACAAAAAATGTACCTTAAATGTAAAGGACACCACCTCCTCCATTTCCACATATTTTGGCATGTAAAATAAAAATAAATAAATAAATAAAAATGAGTGATGATGGAGGGGGTGATGTACATATTGGATACACTTTTGGTATACCCTAACATCAGAAACTAAAAGTGAAGGACCTAAAAGTTATTACCATAAAACAACAACAACAACAACCCGGTTGAATCCCACTACAGTAGGGTCGGGGGAGGGTGTGTGTACGCAGACCAAGTACAATGGAATGAAAGTCCTGCAAGCAATAGCAAAAGATTCTAACCAAACAAAACACACTACAAAAAACCTCTGAGGCACCAGGCCCCTATCCAGCTACTCTAATCCTAGTTCTCCAGGGTGAGAAGTCCTAAATCCTGCATAATCACCTCCTTCCAATTCTTCCTAGGTCTACCCATTCCCCTACTTCCCCCGACGACCGTAATCCTCTCGCATCTCCGTACAGGGGCATCAGCATTCTACCGTCTCACATGATCAAACCATCTCAACATCGCTGGGAAAAATAGGAAAAACACATTTATTAATGCCAATGGATAAAGTATTTGACGGAATATCATGTCCCCTCCCAGTCATTTCTACATAATTTAAAAACATGTCTTGTCTTTTTGAAAATAAAGGAAACTCAAAGTTATTTCGACCAAACCTACGTCACCCGGGAGTAGTTTTTTTGTAAAATATTGGGCACCAAACATGTTGGACTCGGTTGGGTAAGGCTGCTCGGTGCACCCGTGGATCGGCCTTGCTCGATGTACTTAGCCAAAACACATGAATGACCCTATTATCATTGTCCCAAAATGTTTAATACTTTACGAAAAATGAAGCGAGGTTTCAAATATTTTTAGTTCATTTTATTTAAATATCAGTATATAAAGAAAAATAAAAAACTTACATTCGGACTATTTAAAAACTAGAGTAAATTATATAAATGGTCTCTAATTATAAATAGTTCTCCATATTTAGTCCCTAATTACAAGATATTACACATATAGTCCTCAATTTTTTAAAATTATTCCATAAATAGTTATTTGTGCCAAATATGACAAAATATTCTTTTCACATATAGTCTGAAGGACTGAATATGAAATGGTTTTCAAAAGTTGAGAACCATTTATATAATGTCTTGAAATCAGGAATTAAATATAAAAAATTACCTGTAATAATTAGGTATCATTTATGAATTCTACGTCAAACTACTACAAAACAAGAATATTTTTTTATCAAATAACAATTGAAAACACATAAATAACAGAATGTGCTACTCTTTTTGGATGAAAAAATATAATATGAGAACTAATTTTGATAGAATTTAGGATTGGGTATGGACAACTGGATTGAGCAATAAGACACTTGGGCTGGACCACATTAAAATATTGAATCCACTCGATTATTTAGTTCAACTCAAGACCTTATTTACTGATAACTATTCTATTCAACTTTCGATGTGGATAGTCTCTAACACTCCCCTTCAAGTGGACAAGGGGACCATTTTGAATCTAACCAGTTGACCACTTGCAAATGAACTTTCATTCCCTTGACTTTTTTTAGCACCAACATCTAAAGGACCACGAGTCGCTGGGTATGGACTTTTAGATGAGCAATCGTGTTAAACGGACACCTTGAAAATGAGGTGGGCCAAAACCTGCTCTGATACCATGATAAAATTAAAGATTGGGTATGGACAACTGGATTGGGAATAAGACCTTTGAGCTGAACCACATTAAAAGATTGAATCCAATCGATTACTTAGTTCAACCCAAAACCTTATATACCGATAATTTTTCTATTTAACTTCCGATGTGGGATAGACTCTAACAAATCCTATATATATATGTAAAAGAGAGTTAAATTGTTGTAGTGTTGACATGTGGCACGCCACATGTGCACTCACTAATGATGTGGATATATGCATTTCAATTCATTGGTCCATTTTGATTTTTTTAAAAGATCTTTGAATACATTTGCATAAAACTTTTTCATTTTTTAGTAATTCTATAAATATATATTTCATCATTGTAAAATATACTCCATATTATATATATAAATTAATTATTTTTAGGATTATTTTTATTATTAATTATAAATAGGATTATTTTTATACTATCCACAACTTATTTTAGTTTATTACGAGTACTTTTCAAAAAATGATTATATAAATTTAATCACATATGCATATTTATTAATTAAACAATTTGTTTCAAAAAATTTATCTTATTACATTGTTTATTTTATTGCTACAAATATTTTTTAACAAAGTAAATAAAATAAAATTGCTTTCGTTGAAGGGTAACAACTGACAAGTGACATTATGACACATATACATTCTCTAATGATGTATCGTTATGTAATTAATCCACTTTTTATTAAAATATTTTATTAATTAAAATTATTTTTACTAGTACTAAATTCAATGACCATTAATTTTGTATAATTTGTTTGTTTCTAAATTAACATACCAATATATATTCCACCAGTTTAAAATATATTTTGTCACTATTAAAAACTAAAACAGCTAAAATTATATTTATACAATCTCAGAAATTTAGAATATATACGAGCCCGTGCGAAGCACGGGGTTAACACTAGTTTCAATTGTATTAGCACAAATATTGGTTGGGAAAACATTTTAATCCTCTACGTACTTAAAAAGAAAGAGTTCATCACATTGTTAAATAATTAAGGATTCGAAAGTGTGACTTTGAGAGAATTATTATAAGCTGAATCATACTTCGTAATAAGCTTTTTAACCTTCAATTAATTCATTTTGTTCATCACAAGAAAGGCGATGTCGGGCCTGTTTGGGAATAGTTTTAGCGATTAGCGTTAGCGTTTTGAAAAGGCTATCGACGAGCAGCATTTAGCGTTAGCGTTTTCAAAGTAATCTGCACCATTAAAATTTTATCCAAAACGTTAACGCTAATCTCTAACGCTATTCCAAACAAGCCCGTCATCTTGATGAGAGTTTATCTCTTCGAACCAATAAAGAGCCAAACTTCAATTTAGACTATCTTTCGTGGAAGTTTCGCGCCTCACAGTGTTGGGGCCAACACTGTGTACGTAAAATTGGCACGTTTTGATTTTCTCAAGACGCCTTTTATATTGCGTACACATGCCATGCACTAATATGATGGCTGAGGCCTTATAATGTGACACATGGCATGATAATGCTCCCTTCCACGGATTTCTGGACCGCTTTCTTTATTTGTTTGTCCATAAAAGAATTTCATTTTTTTAGTAATATTGACTCTATTACAAGGTAGTAATTGTTTATACTATTATTTGTTTTAGACCTGGCAAAACAGACTCGATAATTTGAATCGAATAATCCGAAACCAAATCCGAAATGACCCAAAAGCTAAAAAGTCGAACTATAATTGAACATCTGAAATGATCCGAACAAAATGTATTCAAACCCGATTCAGATCCAAATTTGATTGGATTCAAACCGATTAAACTCGAAACTGATTAGATCTGAAATCGATTAAACCCGATAATGATCAAGCTCAAAATAAATAAAACTTAATCCGGTCAAACCTAATAGCTCATTAGTTGATGTCTTTTTAAGAAAATCATATTTGAATTATAGGTACAACTGCTTTCATATACATATCTTTTACTCCATATTTTCACTTAAATTAAGGGGATTGTCTATTTTTATACAGAGTACATACAATTTATAGTGACATAATAACACACATTGATGAACATACTGTTGGACAATGTGCTATCATGAATATATAGATTTGCAATGTCCTTTGCCCATTGTCTTTTAGGTTTTGATAATGACAAAAGGGTGACAAAACATCATCATCATATTGTGCATCAAGGCTAAGAATCAAAGCTACAACAAGTTCATATCCGTCCGTGAAGAAGGGACTTGAGCATCGGTGGAAGGAACAAGACCGAAGAGGTTGTTTCCTTAGTTGGGTAGTGTTTTAGGTCTTAGATTATGTGTTAAAGAGTATGCCATCTCTAAGGTTCATTCCCTTATCATCCTACCTTTAAAACACATTTTTTTCAGCAATCTATTCGACTAAATTGAAACCTATTCGAATAAATCCCTGAAATTCTATTCTGACTCAGTTGAATAATTCTGAACTAGTTGAATAAGTCAGATTGCAGTTTCCCCAAAACTAGTCGACTAAGTCTTGATTTAGTCGAATAGTTCGACAGTTTCAACTACCAAACGACTAGTTTTTTGAATGCTTTTCATCCCTATCCACTCCCTAACTTCTATAAACTATCTACTTTCGTGATTATCTTTATAAGAACACTTAGAACACTTTGAAGAACATATCCTTTGAATATCCAAAGAGATTCTACTCAATCCCCCTCTTATATCCAAGCAAGGCAATTGTTTTGATTGCTAAATCATTTCTTGCTTGAGTTTTTCCTCATTGCTTGAGTCTTTGAGAGATATTGTCATATTCTAAAGGACTTCATTGTATTTGCAACAATCTACTCCGTGTTGGGAGAATTACTCGGTTGCGGTTTGTTTTCTTACTTTATTGTAAGGGATTTGTATTTATGGTGTTGGGATTACACCAAGTGGTAAATATCCTAACGGTTTGTGAAATCAAACGTTAGGTGGAAGAAATCCTGAGTTTTGTGAAATCAAAACTTCGGTGGTAAGATAAGAGGCTTGGGAAATCAAGTTCTCGAGTTGTATTCGGATTGTCAAACTCCGTTAAGTTTGACGGGTTAGTGAAGGCCT
The DNA here is from genome assembly GCA_003260385.1 of Cuscuta australis. Taxonomy (NCBI): domain Eukaryota; kingdom Viridiplantae; phylum Streptophyta; class Magnoliopsida; order Solanales; family Convolvulaceae; genus Cuscuta; species Cuscuta australis. Next base: position 1,188,983 of record NQVE01000200.1, on the reverse strand, counting down.
GGACACGATTGTTTCGGGGACTGGATGTAGGCATTTAGGCCGAACCAGTATACATCATGTGTTGTTCCTTCTCTTCTTCTTTGTCTTCTTGTGGTTGGCATAATCCTGCGAATTTTTTGTTTAATCTTCCAAAAGTTTTGATTTTTGAAGAACACCTCTATTCACCCCCCCTCTAAAGGTGCGTAAGTTGTTCAACACATACTGGCCCATTATTGATGACACTTGTATATATACCCTCTTTTACACATAGGAAGGGGATGCTGCACGCAAGGCTAACATTAGGAACGCTAATACTAAGGGATCTCATTTGAAACCGATATAAACCTAAATCAGTATAAATCCAAATTGGTATAAACCCGAGCATGTATCTAACCAAACAGAAATTAGAAAAAATCAAATCGAATTGAACTGGAATGAGCCGACTCAAACCAATTATAACATATATCCGAAAGAGATCCAATCCGGAACCGAACCGATTGACCCGATTGCCAAGTCTACTAATGATAAACAAAGAGTCAATGCCTCTGACTCCATTGAAGTTCGAACCTGGGCAAACTTCCCCTTGTATCTTTGGAAGTGGCTTCCTACCACTCAAGCCAGGGAGAAGTTCTAAAAAGAAGTTATCAAAAGAATTTCTCATTTCTTTTGGTTTGGAATTTTTTTTTACGTCAAATAACTTGATTGCCCTAAACAACGGATTTTTTTTCTTTCACTCAAACACCCAATTGCACATCTACACTAATGGGAAATATTATTTGGTCCAGACATCTCGGTCCGAATTTCCCAATTAATATTATCATAATTATCATCACCAAACCTTGGCCACATATTTCTCCTCCTACCATAACTATCCTCATAGTCAACTCACTTTCCTTACTACATCCATCATTCACTCATTACCATAACTACCTCCACCCATCAGTCCCTGCCATTATTACTCCCACCACTCACTCTCTACGATATTTATCTCCATAATTACTCTTTCATCTCTCACTATAAAAGGAACCATTCACCTCTAGTACTATAGCAGGGCCAATTTACATATTTTTCCCTACACTACCATGTAATTATATTTTCTCACATTACTTAGAAAATACTCCTTTATTATTTATTCTTTAGGGAGCTAAAACGCTCCACCAATGGCCCAAGATTATGTACTATGTACTACCCCCGATATTAATAAAATCTCCCCGTTGGCATGGTACTGTCGGAAAAGGCCCGTGGTTTTCTTCCAATTTGGGTTTCCACGTCAAAAAAAGCTTGTTACCATAACTACCTCCACCCACTACAAAGTAATTAAAAATTATTCAATTACAATATTTAATCTATACCCTCCTTCAGGATAATCTCTGTCATAGTTTTTGCACCTAAACCTCAAACTATCTGAACAACTTTCCTATTGCACTTGGTGCAACCAAGATAACATTATTCGTTGGTATTCACAATGTCAACCACATCACCAATTATCTAATAATATTGTAATTAAATATTAAATATATGTGTATAGTTTTAAAAATATAAATAAGTCAAACCAAAATTTCGGCCACAAATTTTGTTCATATTTAATGGTTTTTTACCATTTTTCTTGCCGAATTGATAATAAAATGAAGAACTTTATATACCACATAAAAACAAAGGAACAATATTTAAAAACATAAAAGAAATTAGAGAGGCTGATTACGAAAGTGATTGAAAATGACTGTATTCATATTATGAAATTTTTTGTTCCTTTTTTCTATTTAATTGCATCAATTTTTTTCATAATTTATAATTTTTGGAACAAACCTTGTCCTATAATAAATGGAAACTTTTTAATTATTAACACCTCTATTTTGGGGTACACTATAATTAATGGCAACATACACATTTATTACTATTACTGTTATTATTATTATTGACCAAAAAGCAGAGAAATTATCATTTCTAAATTCAACACTTACCATACATATTTTCACACTTATATATATATATTTTTTATATTCTTCCAACTTAAATAAGGTATAATTATCTTCTACGTTTGTCATTATTATTACACTTATTATCACATATATTATTATTTTTATTATTCTTATAATTATTACGTTTATTATTATTACCATATACACATGTATTTTTTTGGTATTCTTGCAACAAAAATAAGGTATAATGAAATTAGCTTATTAATAAAAACTAAAAATTTTTATTAAAGAAATGGAAACTTTTTATTTAAAAAATACTTTGACTTTTTTAGGAAATGTATCAATAAGCCTTGTCAACCCTTTCATAATAATAAGTATAACTTTGGGACGCACTATAATTAATGATGTCTCTTTTTTTATAATTTATAATTTTATCAGAACAAACCTAGTACTTTAACAAATGATAACTTTTTATTAATGGCGTCTATTTTGGGATACACCATAATTAATGGCACCATACACATTTATCATTATTATTATTATTATTATTATTATTATTATTATTATTATTATTATTATTATTATATATTATTGTTGTACGTTATTACCATATAAACATGTGCAAGTAACAGTTATTAATTGACCAAAAAGTAGATAAATTACCATTTCTAAATTCTACACTTACCATATATATTCTCACACACTTACATATATTTTTTATATTCTTCCCTCCAAAATAAGGTATAATCATGGTCTATGTTTGTTATTATTATTACAATTATTATCACGTTTATTATTAGTATTACATTTATTATTATTTTTGTATTCTTAGAACAAAAATAAGGTATAATGAAAATACTTTATTGATAAAAACTATAATTTTTGGCATTATTTCCATTGATTAAAATAAATGATCTTATATATATACGGTAATAGAATAAATGGCAAATTACCATTTTTATTCTACACGGTAATATGTTTTAATTACCATCCATCTTTAACACTAACACATGGCAAATTACCATTTCAATATTTAACACTTACCATTTGTGTCATACGCGTATGGGCGGGAAAACAAAAGCGAGAATTCCCCTCTTTTTAAATATAGTATAGATATAGATAGATGATTGGTAATGTAAATGTATTTTAACTCCTATTTCGAGAATAAAAAATGGAAATTTTATTTTAATATATTTTCAATGTTTTAATCTTATACGGAGTACTCCGTATTAGTTTTTTTCCCTAAAAATTACCTTATTATTTTTCCAATATGATTACTCGCCTATATATTCTATAAGTAACTGTCTTTTTCCATTGAAAAATCGTCAAAACACCCACGCAACATTGTTTTTTTACTCTACTTTTATAACGTCCGGAGTGATTGTTATGTATGTTAGTCTTGATGAACACTATTTGAGTATTTGCTGAACATATTGACAAATTTTATACCACTCATACATTATATTGTGTTCATAACTTAACAAATAACCGACATGAGATCCACAAATTCATGGCATTATGTTAAGGTCGACATAGGGTCCTTCTACAAACAGCATTTGGATTTAAATGTTCCAATGGCTCCAACCAAGAGAAAGGAAAAAAAGATGAGACAAAAATAGTTAGACATACAAAAAGTGAAATAAATGAAGTACATATTTTATAATAGGGAGAAATATTAAAAAAAAGAGTATGTTTTCAAAAAAGTCTGTTCTAATAACATGTTTTCCCATTTAGTTTTCAATAAGCATTAGTTACTTGTGTGGTCCTTCATAATTTAGATTTTTTTCTCTAATTAGTTTTCTGTCAAAAATATCTATTAAATGTCAAGAAAATAGAAGATGTTTTAGTATTTCTATCATCTAAAATTAAAGTATGCCTCAAAATGCTCCTTTATAATTAAATATTTTTTCAAATTGATAATTTTTAAGTATATGTATTCGCGAGCGGTCTCGGGGTGGGCTCATTTCGAGAAATGTCTGTTCCTCTGGTTGTCACTTACTTAATTTGAAAAGACCATTTCGAGAAAATACATAGAAAATATCATAGAAAATACAAAAATACCCTCCATTTAACTGTCATTTAATAGACATTTTTTACAGAAGACTATTTAGAGAATACATTTTAATTACAAATGACCACATTGGTAATTATTACTTATTATGGACTAATTTGGGAAAATACTTTATTAGAAAGGGTCGATTGTGAATTTACCCTTAAAAAAACAAAATACATTACCTCAAATAAATCTATTTTTGTCAAAAATAAGAATATATTATCTCAAATAATTATACTACTTTCGTCCCGGAGTATTTATCTACTTTTAACTTTTTTTAGTAAACCGTTTTTAACCTTTGACCTAGGGTTGTAAATGAATCGAATATTTTTTGTTCGATTCGTGATTCGTATTCGTTTAAGGTGATTCGTATTCGATTTTTTCAAATCTGAATACGAATACGAATCCGAATAAATATTCGAATCCTTATCGAATACGAATATGAATCAAGGGTATTCGACTCGTGAGTTTGACAAATATATTCGGAATATAAATCTAATTATACAAATTACACACACACACACACTCACTCACTCACATGTACACACATATATCAAATGGTTATAAAATATTTTAAAATCTAAATGAACTGAATATTTTTAAACGAACCGAATATATTTAAACGAATCGAATATTTAAACAAACCGAATATGTTTAATATATTAAACGAACCAAATACGAATCTTAAAAGATATTCAAACCTTATTCGAATTCGAATTCGAATATCACTCCATCTTAATGGATATGAATATTTTTCATGAATATTCGATTCGATTTGGTTCATTTACAACCCTACTTTGACCTATGAATCTAATGCTTATAATAGCAATATATAGTGCCAAAATATACAGTGAAATGTCACTATATAATTGTAACGCCCCGAAACATACCCTAGAATTATTATTAAATAATTATTCGATTAAACAAATTTTTTTTGAATATTATTGGGCTTTGGGCCGATATGAAATATTTTTTATATCCAATATCAAAATCTGGATAAGTCTAATCGAGATAAATCCAATATGTGGACTATTTGTGTGGTCTTGATTGGGAACCTGAGTACAGACCCAAATCAAGAATAAATAAATTAATTAAGTATGATGTGAACTTTGTAATGATTTATTGAAATAAATCATGAGAATAATTGATATGAATTAAATGAGAGAACCTTTTATGAGAAAGGTCAATTAAACTAATTTTGACTCTGTTAAAGTCAAACACCCAAAAATATGATGTCGGAAAAAGTATTACAAATAAATATAAAAATTATATCGTTAGATAGAGTTTAACTGCCCGATCGCAACGGTGCAAACGGAATTCAATTCGGAGAAAGTTGGACCAAAAAGTGTACCCCGACTGGAACCAAAATTGGTCCCAATCAGGGACACTGTGCGAACGGCGCCTCCTTCCCCACTACGCCGATCGCAGAGTCACCATAGTTGTTTTCTTCTTCTCTCCTTCTCATTATATAAGAGAACCCAACCCTTCTCATTTCTACACCATTCTCTCTACTTCTTCTTCCATTGTGTTCTTGAGAGTGTAAGGAATATTGTGGTGCTGCCAATTTGGTGTGAGGTCGCCGGAGTTGAGAGTAATCATCGCCGGAAGTTTCGCCGGAAAATATCCAAAACCTTCGTTAAGCTTCGAGGTAAGCCCCTAGATATATCTAAGGACTAGAATGTTCATATAGGTCGTTTCTACGTTCATAAATGGTCATTTGGTTGAGTTTTGTGTTTGACATACTTGAAGAACTAAGAATCATAAACCATGAAATTGATGTTAAAATTATGAATTAATGATGCTAAAATGATCCATGAACCTTGGAGAACATTTTTATATACTTTAATTGAAGTTTGGTGAGTAAAAGTGACATTTCCGCAAGTTGGCTCGAGGTAGAAGACGATGGATAATCGATTATCAACTTGAAAATCGATTATTCATCGTTCTGCAGATTTTTGTAACAAAGCTGAGCAACAGTCGATTATCAGAATGTGATAATCGATTGTCAGCCCTCTCTGAAGTTTGATAATCGATTATCAGAGTGTGATAATCGATTATCAGCCCATTCTGAACATCAGACAGTACATTATCAGAAGTGACAGTAGACTGTCTCCCTACACTATTGAAGAAAATGAAGCTAATAGCTAATAACTGAATTTCCTATCATATGTTAATCAATTTTTATTTAGAAAACATGATTTTTGAGTTATGGAATCCTATATTTTGATACCAAATCATTATGATTAATAAAAGGATGATTTCTTGGAATAAAGATGGTGTTTTAACAACTAAAAGGGATCTTATGTGATGCATGACGGTAAACTAGGGTGTTAACACTCGATGCTAGGCCGCTGATTGTTATTAGATTGTTCATTTGATGAATATTATGGATTATTAAATGATTGTTGAACTAAGAATATAAATTAATGAATACTGTTGTTAAGGATATCTAGAAGAACTCTAAAGATATACCCACTTGTATAATGATGATGATTTATTAAGGATATCTAGAAGAACTCTAAGATATACCTCCTTGACCAATTCATATTTCGGGGTTAAAACGTACGTACGGGATCCAGACCAGATATCACCCACCCGACAAATCATTGTTCGGTTGGTACGTAATCCACATGACTCATAGGGTGGATTATCGATTCTTGTGTTCTGCATTAAACTATTTATAGTTTAAGGGCCTGGTTAGAAATGTTGCCTTAGACTAGGAATAGCTAAGAGCTTGTTATAAAATGATTTGGCCTTAGATTAAGAATAATTTAAGAGCATGGTTGAGATATTGAATATCGAATGACTTGGAATAAAATATTGAGAATATCATGAATGTTTGAATCATATATTGTGTGCATGATGTCAAATGGTTGATTATGAATTGAGATTCAATTTATTTGGATGTTCGACGCTTTAGATATGCTTACTCAGCTTCATCGCTGAGCGTGTAGTATGTTTTATTTGCTACACGCAGGTAGACAGAATGAGTGAATGACATGTTCTTGGCAGCGGAAGGGGCGAGACAGTCGTGGTGGATTTATTGAGAAAATAAATGATTCTGTTATTATGAACCATGTTTAAAAATCGCTTCCGCATTAAACACTCCGTATTTACTACAATTATGTTTGGAATTTCATTTATGATGAATAAAGTTATTTGAAATGTTTTAAATTATACGATTACCAAGTTAATACTTTAGTTCGGAAGGGGTTGTAAACCTGAACGGATTAGGGTGTTACAATAATGTCATAATGTCAAAGTGCATACTCTTATTTTAAAGATAAAAACATAGAACTCTTATTTTGAAGATAAAGACTTTGTTTTACTCCAATTTGAGGTGATCTCTTGTTCTTTATATATAAAATGAGATTTAGATATCTAAGAAGCTCATATGTGACCTTCTTAAGTGACCTTTTTTAACATTTAATGTGCCATCTAATTAATGACATAAAAGATGTGAAATCAAAAATTTGATAAGAAATCTTTGAATAAATTTTAATATGAATTTTTTATGATAGTAATCTAACCTAATTCTATATTTTTTTCCATCCATTTATAATTTTTAGGGTCCATTTGGATGATGAGAAAAAGTGAGGAAAGAAAATTGAAGGTGAAAAAAGAAGTATTTTCACTTGTCTGGTTGCATGAGAAAATGACTTAGAAGAGAAAAAAGAGTTTGGTTCCATTTAAAAAGTTTTCTAACCCAATTTGGTGAGAAAAACCGTACTAAGCCATCTCCCTCATCATTTTCTTCCAACTTTTATTTCACTTTTCTCACCATTTTCTTTTATTTTTTTCCCTATCATTTTTTTTCCTCTCATTTTCTCTCTTCACCCAAACAAATCATTAAAGTCGAGAAAGAAACTAATCCCGACAATGACAGTCTGAAAGTTCTATTATTCGTAATATCTCCCTGTGCGTACCGGTCACAAGGCGGCCTCTGTAAAAACAACATTGATACTCCATATTATATTGATATTATACAATGATATACTCCATAATTAATGCATAACTGTCATAGAGCCAGAGGCCACTATTCCCAACTAACCGTCTAATAAAGTAAAATTACTCAATTCGTTATTTCCGATGACTTTGGGGGTAGTAAAGTGAATAAAATAATCGAAGTTAGGTGCAAACCAATCCCATATTTTATTTACTGCAAGTTTTGAACAATTGGTTGGCCTCATTTCCCCCCAATCCCCACTTTTTTCCTTTCTAAAAATAGGCAATTTCCCCCTAAAATGGAAGAACCGGACCCGATTCAGTCAACGAGTCTCATCGCAGCGGAGTCGGGAACGGCGTCGGCGGTGGTGCGCGAGGAGGAGGAGGTGGTGGTGGACGACGACGATCGACGGCCTCCCCAACCGTTTCCATACCACACCACCGGCACAGGCTTCGATGACGCTTTCCCGCCGCATTTTCAGGCAGGAAACTATGAGGAGACGGCATCTTTCACGGAGGACACCTGGTCGTGCCTTGTCGTTGTTATCACCTTCTGGTTCTTCGGTAACTTTTCTGAAAATTCATTTGAGTTTTAATTTATGGCTTCGAATTTATGCATTAATTTAATTCCTTCCTTGTATGTGGGTTGGCGAGATCGTTATTGATGCGATTAAGTGCAAATATGGAATCAATGAGTAAATGCTACTCCCTGTGTCCCAATTTGTTGTGCCCATTTTAACTGGATGCCAAGATTATGAACATTTGAATTCTGTGATTAAGGCTTATAGGGATGAGGTTTACCGAGATTACAGGTGAGATTGAAAAAAGTATGATTTGCGCTTGCTATAAATAGAAATAGTCAAATTAATTTGAGATGCTACGAAGGAAACACACACGAGTCATTGTGACTGTGGAAATGCAAAGTATTTGAATTTTGAGAATCGAATAAGAAAACTCTTGTGATTCTGTGACTGGTTTGCATAGAACATAGCAGCACGAAGAGAAATGATGGAGTGGGTTACACCCCCGCTCTTGCAATTAACTTTTGTCTACTGTTTTCCATTTTAGATTTTTGAGCTTGTTGTGCTGAAGATTTTCTTTTCATTGTCTTAACTCTTAACCAGTGTCTCTGACGTTGATATTGGGGGTTTATGGGACATCAAATCTGGAGCTTGGACCAAATGCGTCTGTTCTGATAAAACCTAATGCATTGTTTGTGAAGCATATGATGGTAATTTAGTTTATTTATTATACTCCTTTCAATCCTAGTTTTTGCTTCCGTTGGAATATGAGTTTGTACATTCCAGGTGGAGGAGATAGATATTGTAAAAGATGGACCGCTGCTATACGGGCTTCATAAAATTCCTCCCCTTGATGTTGTCGCTGCTTGGTCTGAAGCTTATAGAACCTCTCTTCTAGCAAACACTCACAAGGCAATTTCTGATTTTATTTATATAGTTATATGAGCTGATAGAATAGTGAATCATTGCGATGGTTTCGATATTGACAGTGTTGTGTTTTCATTATATGCAACAGGACTGGACATTTTATTTCAATGCTGGATCACAAATAAGTATTTCATATAATGTGAAATCACTAAGTTCATCTTCTTTAGTCCTAGTAATTGCCCAAGGTAAGGGCAAACTTTTCGGCTGAAGTGTTCCAGTAATGGTTTGCTCTTATCTGTCTGGTTTTTTTATATATTATAAAACCAAGATGTTTGCTTCCACCATATCCCTCAATGTACCTTTAAGATGGTCGTCAAAGTTCTATAGGACTGCCATTGGAAAGGTCATAGAACATGGATAAGAATGTTGGATTATAAGTAAGATTAATGAAGAAGGTTGTTGCGAAGATGTTTATCTTAGGACAATTTATATGTACACTGCAGTATCTATTCAAAATCTTGGTGAGAGTGGGAGTGACAGCTATTAAAGATGAATTAAGAGAGATTTGACTAGGTAAGCTTGTTCATGCTTTTCATGAGGAAACATGTGCTCCGTGACGAAGAGTGGAATATTATGGATCTAAGTACTCCGCAGTAGTCATAGAAGAGTGGAGATGGCATGAATTGGAGGCACACGAATGATATTCGTCCTTGAGGCTTTATGAGCATATGCCACTATAGAAAAGAGCGGAAAATGAGAACACTTGTTGATGATCTCACAAGATAACTTTTGGTTCATGTTGATTTGGGATTAGGGCTATGTCATGGTGATGTTGCATTAGTATAGACCATTTGCTTCATGTATTGCATGTTGGCATCAACAGTCAGTGGTCAATGGTAAATTTTCACCTATATAAGTTTTTCCTGTCCCCCTTTGTACAACACAAGAGAAAGGAAACAAAATGTTTTTTTAGGAAGATTTAGATGCTGTTTTTGGAATTGATTTGGCGAGGGTATCCGTGTCTTGCAGTTTAGTAGTTATACAGCACATGTTTATAAGGAAGTATTAATTGATCCTGACAGTACTATGTCCAATCATATTGGACAGGATTTCTCGTTTATGATGTTGCCATGTGATTTTTTTAGATTGCTGTATAGCTTTACAGGATATGAGTATAACATTTTCCAACCTTCCAATATATTGCAGCCAAATGACCTCATTACATACTTAAATTATTTGGAATTCTGCTACAACATCCCTTAAGGCCATAACAAGAAAATGAAAAATTGCTTCGGCTATTTTATGGCTAGAACCTGATTCAAAGAAATGGACATATTTCATAAAGTAACTAACTTTTACTGTAATACAGCCAAACTATCTTAAACATCAGAAACCATAAATATTCATTTCTCCTAAAAGTAGAGACAACAAACCCCAAAGGCCAGGGTGGTTTCATTTCTTTTCAGGGAAGGTGTGGGCAAATTGAAGCTTCTAAACCTATTTTTTGTGAATTTATGGTGTCATTAATCAGGTCTTGATGTTGTAGATGTGCACTGTATTGAAATAAAGTGGTGTCTGTTTGCTTCATCTCAAAAGACTGTCTTTCCCTTAAATTTAATGCATTGCAGGAACTCAAGGTTTAGCTCGGTGGCTTGAAGACCCATATTACCCAAATGCTGCCTATTCTTGGAGCTTGATTCATGGTGAGAAAACAAAGCACATGAGCATCCGTATGCATCTTCCTTGTGCATTTCTAGAACGAAGAAAAATATAAGCTGTTTGTGCCACTAAATTGCTGTTTTCAGGAAATGGCACTATTTGGCTGGATATACCCAAGTCCTCTAGTTACCATGTTGCAGTGGGTAACTTGAACTCCGAAATGGTAGAGGTAATTATGCCATCTTTACATGATTTCATGTTTTTCTTAACCTTAAAAATATATAATCCCTATTAGAGTATAAAACCTTTCATGAGCCCACAACCACAAAATTGAGCTTTTGGTTGAGTTGGTTCTTTGACATGGTAGGAGTGCTGACCAAGAGGTCACGAGTTCAAACCTGACCGCTTCTCAGTTTTAAAAAATGAATATCCACGTGCAAGGCTCGAGCAAACACAAATCTCGGCTGCACGCGAGGAAGTGTGTTAGAGTATAAAACCTTTCCAGCGCAAGCTCAAACTTTTGGTTGAGTTGGTTCCTTGACACTACCTTTGGCCCCTCTCAATCTTTCGCTTTGTTATCCACATGTTCAACCTATATCATCTATCTCTACTTATTTTCTCTAATCATTTTTGATTTATTAAAATATACTCGTAATTATTAACATGCCTTGTGTTTTCTAGAACATTTGATGTCGTTTTTAAATACGGTGTATACATTATATTTATAAATTTTGCACAAGTGTTTAAATAAATTGAATTTAAAATAACTTCAGTCAAACATCGTTATTCAAAAAAGAAGATTAAATAGGAAGGGAGTGTTTACCGAATTCAAATAATTAGGATGGTGGGCTCCATGTTTACTTTACATGAACCAAGATGGTTGTCTAGAGTCGCTCATATCATTCACACTAATCTAATGGCATGCACTAAAAATTCTCTACTAAGGGTTCGTTTGGATCACAAAATTCCAAAGAAAGGAGCTAAGAAGTAAAGGATAAAAGAAATCTGGAAAGAAAGAATGTTGGGGAAAACAAAAGATATGCTAAAAATAAGTTTGTTTTAGATATTTGCCGATACTATATTATAGCTATATTTGATTTAGTGTTATCTGTTGTGGTTTATGGTCTCGTGTTTCGGTGTCCCTGTTTTCTGTGGAATTGTACTAAGTACTAACCTATGTCTTTTGTGCTTGAGTTGGGGGTCCTTCCATCTTTCGGATACAACCTTTCACCGTTCGAAATAGGGGTAAGGTGTGTGTACACCCACCCTCACCGGGCCCCATTTAAGGGATTTTACTGGGTTGTTGTTGATACTCTTTTAATTTAGTTATGTCTAATATATAAAGACTAACAAATATGTATGTGTGTGTGTGTGTGTATATATATATATAAAAGTAAATAATTGTAGTTCATTTCCAATTTAAAACCAAACATATGAAAACAATTTTCCTTGGCTCCGTAGACCGTAGTGTTGCCCATTATCCAAAATTCCAAATACCCCTATTGCATTGGGGGAAAGGACTAATCTAATTTGATTTTCTTGATTTTTTTGGGGCACAGGCTCACTTGAAAATCAACATTCGTGCTATGCTCTATAATACTAATGAAGCATACTACAAATGTAGAACCACACAGGCTCAATGTGGATTGAAACTGAATTTCCCCAGTGAAAATGTTGCTCTTCTGCAATCTCCTAGTAAGAGGCCAGTAAGTTTTTTTTAAAATGTTTTAGTATGGCCTTGTCTTCTCGTCAACTAGATTTTAGAGTAAAATCATTTTACAATTTTTATAGGATACAGCTAATAGCGTGTGGACTGTTAAAATTTCCTATGGACCTAGATGGATCACATACCTTCTTGGCATAGGTACATTTCCTTGTTTTCCATATCTACGTATAGATTGTAGAATAACCATATGCTGTCCCTAATGATTTGTTTGATGTCAGATTTCGGAGGGGAGGTGAGGGGAGGGGAGGAATGATGCCTGTTTAGCTAATATATCTCTATTGCTAGTCTTGTATGTTCAGTTAGAAAATACCTACTACTAAGTATCTTCTTAGTTAAATCATTTAACTATCTACTCCATATATATATTTTTTTACTTTTACATTCCTTCAGGTCAACTCATGTTAGAGTAAGTTAATAAATAATATAAAAAAACAAGCCCCTCCTGTTCCATCGCCTCCATAATCCTCCAACCATACAAAAGGCAGGTAAATGTAAGAACAAACTAATAAAATGAAAATAACCTCTCCAACTCCTTTTGAAATCCCCAACCAAACAAGTACTAAACTTTCCAACTACAAAGTATACAGGTGGAACAAGCTGTCTGGTGTTACTGGTCCACCGCTTCCTAGTCAATCTGCAGCAGAGTCGTGAAGACAGAAGTAGAGCTGAATTAGGAGATACGAGGTCCGAACGATTCCCTATGCTTTCACACAAACACGATGACAGCTCGAGTTTGGGTTCCTCTTACTGCTCTCAAGATGATGAAAAGTTTGAGGACGCGACCACAAGCATCAACACAAGTGATGGGAAGACAGTGAAAGAGAGCGATACGCCTCATCTCTGTGCCATTTGCTTTGATGCACCAAGGGACTGTTTCTTCATCCCATGTGGTCACTGCTTGTCCTGTTTTGAATGTGGAACAAGGTGATTATCTGCTATCCTTTTTCTCAACACAATAAATTTTTTTTTTAGCCTCTTTGGTCAAGGCCCCATGTTTCGCTAAAGTAAGTGGTTCTCGTCGATTTGCATCTAAAACAAAATAGTGTGCTGAGTTTTCTGAAATTAATGTCATAAGGAAATTAATGTCATAAGGAAATTAATGTGTTTGTCCAAAACAAGATTCCTCTTTGTAATATCGAAAAGATTCCTCTATTGGCCATGGCAGGATAGCTGAGGCTGCAGGGACTTGCCCCGTATGTCGCAGGCGCATGAAGAAGGTGAAGAAGATATATACAGTTTAGTCTGAGACTCTTTTTTAGACTTGCCACTTTAGATCATGGTGTAAATATATATATATAGTACTCTGTTTGTATCATTGTATACTTGGCACTGTGGTATAAGCACACTAATGTCCACTGACAGCCTTTTCTTATCAGAAGGTAAGTACGTTTTCCTTTTAGATTTCCTTCTACTCTGTTTTTTTTAAATCAAAATAACATGGCAGAATAATGATTAAATTTTTTTATTAAATATGTACAGTCCAAAAATTCTAAATGTACGAGTATTTTGAAAGAGTACAATGTATTTTCATTGTCATATCGGAGTACACACTGGTTACCCCTTTGGAAGGGAGCAAAGAGCAATTACCCTTTGCTCATTTTTTCAAGGGTTTCACCCTTTTGTGTGGATCCTAACTTGTAACAAAATGATAACCCCATTCTAGGTGAGAAAAGATTCTTTTTATTTCACATATGGCCTAACTTTTTTTTTCCAGATGAAAACATTTGAGAATTTCATTATTTGATATAGAGAATAGAACAAGATTGTTTTTCTTTTAAAATAAGAGCGTTTTAAATATGAATAAAAAGATAAGTACTATAGAAATTTATGGTCATGATTTTGCCAAACAAGAAATGAGAATGAAGAATGAACATTTTAGAAAACCGGAACTAGAAGGGTACTGTGTAGAGCTGATTATGACCTCGAATACCTAGCCCGCCCGCAAAATAGCAGGGTTGGACTTAATAGTTTGGGGGTATGGGTCGGGCCACGGATTTAAAAACGAGGGCCGCATACTTGAGGGTCGGACTCGGGCTTTATGTTCAAGCTCGCGGCCCGACTCAACTGAATGAATAGTAATAATAATAATAATTATAATAATAATAATAATAACACCTTGGTTCCCATGACATTGGGAACCAATGTCATGGGATGACCCGGGGCACTCCGGTGCCCCTTTTGTAAAATTGATAGTTCCTACCCTCCTTAACCCCCGGTAAACCCCCCACCCCGCCCCGACCCGAACGCACCCCCCACCCCCTTCAATTGCACCCCACAAGTTGATTTTGACTTTGGAGTCAAATTTTGACTCCAAAGTCAAAATCAACTTGTGGGGTGCAATTGAAGGGGGTGGGGGGTGCGTTCGGGTCGGGGCGGGGTGGGGGGGGGTTTACCGGGGGGTTAAGGGGAGTAGGAACCGTCAATTTTACGAACGGGGCACCGGAGCGCCCCCGGGTCATCCCATGACATTGGGAAATGTCATGGGAACCTTGCCCTAATAATAATAATAATAATAATAATAATAATAATAATAATAATAATAATAATAATAATAATAATAATAATAATAATAATAATAATAATAATAATAATAATAATAATAATAATAATAATAATAGAAATAATGATAATAATAAGGAGTTATAATAATAACAATAATAATAATAATATACGAATAATTTTTATTGGATTTATCTTGAAAAGTATTTTCAAGGTATTGTTTCCGAAGCACTTAATTAATATGTCATGTAACTTTTAGTTTCAAAAAAATATAATTTTTACTTAAGTATACGTTAAAAGTTAATTCTGATTGACTTGTAAAATTTAAATTTGACAAATAACCAAGGATGGAGGTACTAATACTTATGGATATCAATATTGATATAAATACAATACATTGCATATATTAATTATTATTCGTATATTTATCATATTTATTATATCAAACATCTAATATATTAAGACATTACGGAGTTTTTTAAACACATACTCCGTACTTCATAAAAATTACTCCGTATTACCCATGTGAGTAGGCCCCTGCGAGCCGGGTTTGGGCTTTAGTTGTTAGTCCCACTATACACCGGAGTAACCACCAGAAAAAAAGGAAAAAGAAAAAAAAACTTTGTACGAGTCTCGGGTTACATGGTCAGGGGCCGTCTGAAACTCGGGAAGCTCAGGCGTGGAACTGTGTAATAACTCCCCTCCGGAAATCCGTACCGGTTGTCGGATCCTAACATTCACCATCCGGCCACGAAATCAGGCGAGGGCACTCTTTCTCCATGGGGCTCATGTGATTTAATCTCGTAGAGCTAGGGTTACGTGGGGTTTAGCTATTGTTGGAACGATGGCGGCAGTTTCCAGAGAGAAAGTCGCCGGCCTTCTGATCTCTTCCAAGCGCGCTGCAGCTATTCCGTCGAAGTTGGGCTACCTGCGCCGGCTTAGGAATGAGCTTTCCGGCGCCGACTCCATCTTGCTTGCCGAGTTCTTCCCTCTTATCACTGGCCTCGTATCAGATCGATTTAGTCCAGCTCGCAAATTCACAATAGAGTACGCTTCCTTTCCCAACACTTTTTTCAAGTTTCATGCTAGCAAAGTGTTTTCAATTTTGAACTCTGCTTATTCCAGTGTCTAGACTAAGCCATCAGATAGCGTCTGAATATCACAAGTCGATACTGCCTTAATATCCCACCACTGCTCTTTTTTCAGCTGTTTTTTCGAGCTGAATTGAAAGCAGCACAATATGTTTTTCAGCTGTAGCTGTTATTCTAGAGTTGACACCGGGTAGCCATTTTGATCTCGTTTTCTTTTTATGCAGAATGCTAAGTCCTATTGGAATCAAATACATCGAATTCCTTCCTGAAATTGTGCCTTTATTGATCACATCCCTGAAGGATGACACACCTGCTGTTGCTCGACAGTCTATTATGTGTGGAATTGAGATATTTCGTTCTCTTCTGTTCAAAGTTACACTTCAGGTAAGTTTAGTGCACGTCTTACTTAGAAAGCTGCTTATTCCGATATATTCTGGGGATTTATCATCAATCTGTACAAAGTTTGATTGAGAGCAATGTGCCACCTCTCTGGAGCTCTGCATGCAAAGAAATTTAGTGCCAAACATTTCAGATTTCTTATCTTCCAGTATTCACGCTCACGTGTACTCACAGGCTCACAGAGTTTGTAGGATGTCTAACAAAACAAACTCTTGGTGTATCAATGCACATTTTCTCTGAGTCCATGTTAGTCCTGTCTCACATTAAACTTCTAACCCATAACCTTCCTGGTATAGGGCTTGTATTCAAGCGAATTGGATGGTTCACTCGAATCAGCTTGGGCGTGTGCACAGAAGTTCATGGATGAAATATATGCTGTGGCATTTCAGGTACTTTAAAATTTAAAAGCATAGAGTTTTGTATGTTTTACGAGTCATTTAGGGTTTGGTCACATTTATGACAGCCAGAAATTGATGGAAGAAGTTTACTGGCAATAAAGTTTGTGGAATCTGTCATTCTTCTTTACACGCCCAATCCGAATGTCAGCTCAGAGCCACCTGCTAATTTACGTGCTGACGGTATCTGCCATTCTGCTGTCAATAGTCAAATTCCTGAATGAATATTTTTCTCTTTTTCATTTTCAAATGATGCATGCTATTTAATGAAGTATATCGGTTTCTCCTGCAAACTTATTACACATAACTCAGGAAATTTTGAAGACTTCAACATATCATGGCTTCGTGGAGGTCATCCAATACTTAATGTTGGAGAGTTATCAGATAAAGCCAGCAATAGTTTGAGCTTACTACTTGATCAGTTAAGGTTTTCAGCCATGAAGTCACTAAGTCACTTGATGTCCATTGTGGTCATCAATAGGTATGAATCCACAATCAATACTAGTTTATGAGATGGCACATCAGCATCATGTATTTTATTTGCTTCTAATTCATAACTGCTAGTATTTAGTTTCTTCTTAGTCCCATACTCACATTAGTTTACTCTTTTCATGTAGCCTTTCAGCAATTGCCACAAAAAGGCCAGCTTTTTATGGTCGTATTCTTCCAGTTTTAATGGGCCTAGATCCTTCAAAATCTGACATCAATGGGAAGTATGTTTCTGCGGTGCATCATTCTCTGAAGAATGCATTCCTATCTTGCTTGAATTGTACACAACCCGGTTCTGCCCCGGTATTTCTATTTCCTGGTTCATGCTTCTATATGTGCATTCCTGAATTCATATTTGTGTCCCGACTGTTCTCTTAAATTCCCTTTTGGCTTAGTCATTAGTTTCAGTTTTTATTTTCTTTCCTTTTTAATGGAAGGTATCTTGTTTTAACTATTTGCTACCCTATTTTATGTTATCCCACTTTGGTTGTAAGCCAAACAAACTCTTTGCCTAGGACACCTTTGATTTTTCTTTTGTTTTTGTTTTTAAAATTTTAAGGCTCCATTGTTGTTTTTTATTTTAAATTTCTTGAAACCTTTTTTTTTTGGATTTTTTCCCAATTGAAGTGGAGGGATCGGTTAATTGGAGCACTGAGAGGAATGAGACCTGGAGGACAGACAGATCAAGGTGTACACCAGGTTTCCCTGAGCCATGGGAATGCTCAGCTAAAGCATGAGTTATGTGACTCGGAGGTACATAGCATTATTTTATTTTCTGTTACTGATTTATATCACCTAGTATTTTTTTTCTGAATAAGAGTGAGTTTCTTAAAAAGTGCTAATTCTTTTAAGGATGCCAAACCGTCAATTAAAGCAGTGGATGCTGGTTCTAGCCCTGCTGGGAGAAAACGCTCAGGGATTGAATCTAATGCTGATTTGGTCGATGTTGATGATGAGATGTCTCGAAAACGTCCAAAACCAACTCCTGCTGTCACAGAAGTGAAAGGAGAATATAATGTTCAACAGGATAAATGTTCTTCAAGTGAACCAACTACATCTAGAACAGATAGTGATAGCAACGCTGTGAAGCAACTTGTTGCAATGTTTGGTGCACTAGTTGCAAAGGGTGAAAAGGCTATGCCATCACTAGAAATTCTTATCTCGAGTATATCATCAGACTTGCTGGCTGAAGTTGTGATGGCCAACATGCGAAATGTCCCACCAAATCGACCCAATTCAGTAGTAGAAGATGAACTTTTGGCGGCAGGATCACATTTTGGTGCTAGCACGATTGGAACTGGCTTAAGACAATTGTCTTCATTGTTGACTGATATCTTTTTACAGCCCAGCGCATTGCAACTGAATGATAGTGCTGTTGATGCTCAATTATCTTGTGAGCTTGAGGTCCGCATTCCTTATTGAAAATTTGCATTGACTTGCTTGATTTTGAATTTGATTCATCTCAGTAGTGGACTTTGGTTTCCATGTACTTGCTTTATGAAATTTGTTGTTCACTCTCGAAGCCTAATCCATCTGCAGGGTTCTTATCTTTTCAGTTTTATTGAATATATGCTATACTGTATTTAATAATATACTGAGTTTGCAGCAATCTGGACCGGAGGAGCAACATTTGAATATTCCTCAGTGTAAGGCTGCATCTGATTCCCAAGACTATGGAAGCAATCAAGTTCAAAAACCTGTTTCTATTTGTGAAGGCAGTCCTTCAGCAATGGAGAACATTTCAGTGATTGCATCTGAAGTTGCTGACATTGGGAATATGAAGAATCCAATACCTGGTGTAGATTCTCTTTCCCAGAGTGATGGATTAGCAGGCATAGTTGTTCCTTTGCCAGCTTCTACTGACCTTGATGAGGTCAATCAAAAGCTTGTTTCCGGTCTAACTAGGCCACAGTTAGAAGTACTTCCATCATTTTCGACTGATAGATCTGAGGAACTTAGTCCTAAAGCAGCAGTGACAGATGCTACCAGCACCCACTCATCAACAGCAACTTCTGTCGGGCAGTCTCCACAGTTGGTGCTTCCAAAGATGTCTGCACCTGTTGTGCGTCTGCCTGATGAACAAAGAGACAATATACAGAAGTCATGTTTGATGCGCATCATTGATGCTTACAAGCAAGTAGCAGTTGCAGGAGGCTCTCATGCTCGTTTGTCTGTTCTTGCTCATTTAACAGTTAAGGTATTATGTATATTCATAATGACTTCCTCTTCAGATTTTTGTTCTTCTCTCATTTAGTGCTGTGATTAAATGTTTATTATTCAGCTTCCCTCAGATCTAGATGCATGGAAAATGCTGCAAGTGTACATTTTGTCAGATTATGTGAACCACGAGGTATTGGATATTTTGCACTTCTGTAGGCTCTAAATTGGCACTGAAACTATTTGCCGTACTGCCATTACTGTCCATTGTTGCTATTTTGGTAGTTTTGCTGCTGCTGCTATCTTTATTGGTCTTGTATATGCTTGTCCCATTTTAATTTCTTCATGTCTTATTTCGGCTTCATTCTTAAGGAGTTGAGGGAGGGGGGCTAACATCATACTAAACCTTAATCTAAAAGGCACTTTTTCTTGTTTTATTTCATTTTCAGTATCTAAGTCTGTTTCTGTGTTTGTCTCCACTTTTCTCTCTTTGTTTGCCTCTTGTATTTTTCTTGTCTTCTCTCTCATAAATCCACTCTCTTTCTTCATTGAGTTATTTCCTTTCATGGTCGTTGTTTTAGTTTATAATGTGTTATTTACAGATTATGTGCTTTTTATTATTTTTAAAATTATTATTCCTTGCGTCTTCTGGTACTTTATGAATATCTATCAACATTGTACTATGTAAGTAGTTTCACTTTTCCCCACACTTGTGCTTGCTTTGTTTATGAATGTGACTAATCAATGGGTGCTTTTAGGGGCACGAGTTGACGTTACGTGTGCTCTACAGGTTATATGGCCAAGCAAAAGAAGACCAGGACTTTTTTTCTTCAACAGCTGCAGAGTCTGCATATGAAATGTTCCTTCTAACAGTGGTATGTACATTTTTTTGAAATATATTTTTCGTATGGCGTACTTGTTATCTGCTAATCCTATGATTCACTTTTATCTTTTTTCTACTTTGATCTTTCAGGCAGAAACACTTAGGGATTCATTCCCAGCCTCTGATAAATCTTTAAGTAGATTGCTTGGTGATGCTCCACATCTACCAAACTCTCTCTTTAAATTGTTAGAGTGTTTGTGCTGTCCTGGTAGTAACGAAAGTAATGACAAGGAGTTATATAGTGGAGATCGAGTAACACAAGGCCTCAGTGCTGTATGGAGCCTAATTTTACTGAGACCATCAATTCGGAGCACATCACTTAGTATTGCTCTACAGGTTCTCTTGACCCTTGGACTTTATATTAGAAGTTCAAATGTATTTAATCTTGCAAATTGAACTTCTTCACTGCATGATTTTCTGATCTATTATTTCTTTGGTTTTGTTGTTAAGAGTACTACACATCACCTAGAAGAAGTGCGTATGAAGGCTATACGACTGGTAAGTGGTATATAATTTACAACATATAACAAGAATACCCAGTATAACTGTATAATCTCATCTGTGTTGGGGTCTTTAGGAGGTGGGGAAGATGTATGTAGCCTTACCCCTGTGATAGATAGAGATGCTATTTTTGTTAGACCCTTGATGCATTGTTGCATTTAGTACCCAAAACTTCATCGAAAGTAAGAAGGAAAAGGAGTTTATTATGCCATCTTTGGTGCTGTTTCTTTTCATCATCATCATCGTCGTCATCATCATCTTCATTCTTATCATCATCTTTATTCTTCATATTTGATTTGCAATTAACCTTTTTGTTTTGTAGGTTGCAAACAGGCTTTATCCTTTACCGTCCATCTCTCAACAAATAGAAACTTTTGCAAGTGAAACACTATTATCAGTCATAAACGTCAATCATAAAACAAGTTCAAATGATGAGCAGTCTAATACTGACATGCAACAGGTAGTTGTTTATCACTATGATCCAATTCTTACCAAAATGCAAGCTGCTTTGAAAGTTTTGTGATGTCTGCTTTGTTTCTATTACACATTTTCAGTGCTACCTAAAGTCCTAAACAGATTTTTGTGCTCTGTGTACTTTCAAAAAAATTCATAACCATGAATGCAGTGTGAAACTGATGTCATGAATGTTGGTCTTCTTGCAACCTCTTCACATTGCTTTTCATTTTTCAAGTGACCAAAATGTGAATATGCTCGTTTGGTGTTCATTGTTTGCTAAGTAAAATATAAATGATTGAACTTGCTGTAGAAGTCATCATATCACAATGTGAATACATTTTACACAAGTATTGGTCAGCTAATGCACTTCACTGCTTGCTCAGGGTGGAAGCTATAAAACTTTTTTTTATATGTTAATGCCGATGTAGATCCCTGGCATTGACAAAAATGACGAGTACATGAACTGGAACTGACTTTTGCTATCAAATCCTAGTTGATAGATCATAAATATTCTTGGTCGATTGACCTTCAGGTTTTGTTATTTGTTCCAGGATTCTAATTTGGTGGATAGAAGTGTGAATGAACAGACATCTACTTGTTCCGCCTCCAAAGAAATATCCCCTGACACGCATCAGTCACCCCCTTCTGAAAATTTCCCTTCAGTAGCTGAAGTACAGCGTTACATGTCACTGTATTTTGCACTGTGTACAAAGGTTTCCTTTTGCATCCCATGATTACTAGTCAAAGCTTGTTTTGTATGCAAGACTTCTTTATGTTCATGTCTTGGAGCTAAATATTGTTCAACAGAAGCACATCCTTTTTCGGCAAATATTCATCATTTATAGAAGTGGATCCAAGGCAATCAAGCAGGTTAATTTTTTATCGAATAGCCTCTTTGTGTTTTGCATATTTCTACTTTAATGGGAATTATAAGCTTTTGAAATGAGGGGCTATCTTTTACAGGCAGTTGATGCTCAAATCCCAATGTTGGTCCGGACTATTGGCTCATCACCTGAGCTTCTTCAAATCCTATCTGATCCACCATCTGGAAGTGAGGCACTCTTGATTCAGGTCTGGTGGACATTCATATACATGTGTGAGCTTGAGATTGATCATGTAAGAAAAATTGTAACAAATCACACTTGTGCTTTACTGTAGGTTCTTCGTACATTGACTGAGGGGATCATCCCTTCTCGTGAGCTAATAGTTTTAGTCAGGCAGTTGCATGAGACAAAAGTGAAGGTATGATATGACATGCATATATTACATTAATACTCCCTCCGTCCCATCATTATCTTCTTGTATGGGATTAGCTCAATTTTTGATAAAGTAGAACTTGTGTGATTATAGTTTGTATTGAGGAAGGAGAACTAATATGGACCACGCAGTTTTTTCCTTTAAAGGAAAGTGGAAGAAAATTTTGGAACAACCCAAATAGGAAAAGTAGGAAGATAATTATTGGACGAAGGGAGTTTGTCCATCATACAAAGCTTTTCTCCATGACTGCTTTTAACGAAAAGCTAACATTGATAGTAGTTTGCAGTACTGTTTTACATTAACTAAATATGTCATTTCAGAAGAGCTTTTAGACCTTTTACTCTTGGTTCACTCATTTTGGTATTTGCTCTTGACAGGATGTAGAAATTCTTCTTCCAGTGCTGCCATTCATGTCAAAGGAGGAGGTCTTATTTCATTTTGCAACTGCATTAAGATCTCTCTCTCTCTCTCTCTCTCTCTCTCTCGTTGAAAAGTACTGCATTAAAATCTCTTGAATAAGATAGCTATGAAACTATAAGTGTTTTGATATCCTATCTGCTTTTTTTTGTTGAACCAAAGCACATCTTCATTTCATCACCAGAAACATCATTACAGCCACCAAACTAGTTAAGCATTACAACTCAAAAATACTAACTACACTACACAACATATTTCTTCTTGCTTCTCCCCCAATATGTTGTTACATGAAAAACTGCCCAACTAAACATCTCATCTTCATTTATTCTTTCCATATTATGGTAAAGCTTGTTCCTTGCATTCTAAATTACATAACAAGCAGCAGCCTACATAGCAATACATCTTATTCTTCTCTTCCCCTTTAGCTGCATGAGTTTCTCCCTATTTTCATTCACATTTTCTCCCTCAACATTGCAGTTCAGCGAAGCAAACATTCTTTTTAGTAGGTTTTGAGTTACCTGACATTGACTAAAGAGGTGATCAGTGTCTTCCTCTGCCTGCCCAAACATTTCACAGGTTTTGTCAATATCCAAGAACTTACCCAATTCTGATTTTGGTACTGACTCTCCCTTTACAGATAAGCCAAAGAAGCATTTGATGCTTGGGGTAGACTGCTTGTTCCATACAAAAGGGTACCACTCAGATTTGTTCCTTAACCCCAAAAGCCATGCATAACCCTCTTCTGTAGTATACGTATTAGATCCAGGCATCTGCTCAAAGCATTTTTTATTGTTCACAATCTTCTTCCAATAGAAACAATTGTCACCCTTCAATTTATAGTTACCCACATCCCCTTTAATATATCTTCCATGAATCCATTTCACATTTTCACCCAAAGGCTATCTCTTTCATGAGCAACATCCCACAAATAGTTTTGAATGTAAGCCTTATTCCATAAAACCATATTCCTTGAGCCCAAACCCCCATAAGTCTTAGGTAAGCAAACATCTTCCCAGTTGACCAAAGGTCTTTTAGAGTAACTGGCTGTAGCCCCCCATTGAAAATTTCTGCAAATACTTTGTACCTTTCTCATCACTTTAGTAGGAATAATAAACAACTTGCATCAAAAGGTCTTAATACCATACAACACACTGCCTATCAATTTGCACCTTCCAGCATAGGACATATGCTTAGTAGCCCAAGAAGATATTCTAGAAGTGATATCATTCACTAACCTGTCACACTCTTTATCACTGATTCTAGTTGTTGTAAAAGGGCTTCCCTGGTACCTGAGTGGTAACTCTCCCATGGACAAGTTAGTCAGCTTCAACAGTCCCTCTTGTGTCTTCTTGTCCACACCACCAAAAACAATGTGTGACTTGGCATAATTAATGCTCAGTCCAGTAGTTCTTTGAAAAATATTCAGGACTTCCATGATGTAACTGAGTGCTTTATCATCAGCCTTGCATACATTAATCAAATCATCTACAAAACATAAATTGATTAGCTTAAGTGAGCTACACATGGGGTGAAATTTGAACTCCTTGCAATGAGCCATTTGTTGCAGAAGTCTACTCAAATATTCCATCACAAGGACAAAAAGCAAAGGGGAGATTGGATCCCCTTGCCTAAGTCCCTTTCTGCCTTTAAAATATCCATATCTTCCTCCATTCAACTCTATGGAAAAAGCAAGTGTAGAAATACAGTATTCAATCCATTCCACAAACTGGTGAGGAAAAGTTCAATAAGTTCATAATCTGCACCAAGGCCTTCCAACTCACTGTATCATAGGCTTTCTTAATGTCTAATTTAATGAAACATCTGGGAGAAATCCCCTTCTTCTTGTACCCCCTAGGCAATTCGTGGCAGAGCAAAACATTATGAACAAGATCTCTCCCTTTGACAAATGCTCCTTGGTTTTGACTCACAATAGTAGGGATAATAGTCTTCAGTTTACTGCACAAAATTTTGGAGATTATTTTGTAAAGCACATTACAGCAGGCTATATGCTTTGAGTCATTAGCCTGAGTGGGTGCCTCAACTTTAGGAATCACTGACAAAAGGGTTGAATTGATTTGTTTCAGGAATTTCCCATAAGTAAAGAAATCCAACACTGCTCTAGTTATCATCCCCCCTACCACTTTCCACTGGTTTTTAAAAGTCCACTACTAAAACCATCACGGTCAGGACTCTTACAATTTGGTATCCCAAACAAAGCTTCTTTCACCTGTTCTCCTTTCACCTCTGTGAGAAGGGCTATTTGTTGTTCAATAGTCAGCTTCCCTCCTTCAGTCATTGCCCTTTCATCCACATCTTCAGTAACTTCTAACTTACCAATCAGTTCTTTATAAAACTCTACGATAACCTCTGCCACCTCTCTATCCCCTTCAACAACAATTCCATCCTTTTTTTAATAGTAAACACCCGATTCTGAATTCTTCTTTTCTTTATCCAGGAGAAAAATAGTTTAGAGTTTTTCGTCCCCCTCAGTGATCCAGTCCCTTTCACTCATCTGATTGATCAGCATAGATGTAGCTGTCAGGTTGTGGTGTAATTGATGAATAAGGTTCCTTTCTTCCTCAATAAGCTTGCCCTCATAGGGTGTCTTCTTCAATCATACCTGAACCATTTGAAGATTCCTTCTAATGTTATCAGTCTTTTGATACAGCCCCCCAAATTTGCTTCTGTGCAGACCCCTTAGGTGTGTTTTCTATTCTTTAAATTTCTTGCAGACTTGGAACAGAGGCCTGCCTGGAACTTCCTTTTCCCAGACCTTTCTTACAATTTCAGGGAAATCAGGATCAGTTGCCCACATGTCACAATATTTGAAGCTTCTACTACTATTGTTGTTGCCATAATAAATTATAAGAGGTGTATGTTCAGATACACCTTCTTCCTTAACTATTAGCTTTGTGTTAAACTTAAGCATCCAATCAGTATTGCACATAGCTCTATCAGTTCTAGAGTAAATTCTACTACCTTGGCCTTGTCTATTAGACCAAGTGTAGTAGGAAAATAGTATCCCTCCCTTGGTATTTCTTCTTGTCCACAGAACTCCACACATTCTCTGAAAGCCTTTATCTCATCAATACCCACTGGATGACCCCCAATTCTATCCTCTAATTTGAGAAAACAATCAAAGTCTCCAATCACACTCCAAGCATTTTTAATTGTACTATTGATACTCCTTAAATCTTCCCATAAAGCATCCCTCTTAACAGCTTCATTATGTGCATAGACAAAAGTGATAGCCCATTGATTGTCCCCTCCTATTCTGCTAACTTCACAGTGTATTTACTGACCAGTTCTTTTTATTTTAGTAACCTTGAACTTCCCAGGATCCCATGTTACCCAAATTCTCCCTAAGTAGTGTTCTTGATGGTTAGTGACTGATCTCCAAGTCTTCACCACTCTCCCCTCCACTTCCTGAAATTTATTTTCCTTAATTTTGGTCTCTAAGATAGCCATCAGACCAATTTTATTCCTACTAATAAAATTCTTTATTTCTACTTGTTTATTTGGGCTATTCATGCCCCTGATGTTCCAGCACCCTATCATGTGAGAAAAAGATAATGCCCCTCATAACGGGATTCATGAACTATCCTATTTATAGAGGATCCTTCAGGAAACTGTTCCTCAAATAAGTTCCCCCTCTTTTGCACTCTTCTTTATCCTTCTTAAGAAGACTGTCCTCCTTCTCCTTTCCTTGTGCAGCTTCCTTGTTCAGAGGGTTTGTAGGATTCTTAGGTCTCCAAAGCATAATCCTTTTCTGTTGTATTTGTGGCTCTTCTTTCTTCCTGCATATCTCCTCTGAATGGCCTAATTTCTTGCAACTACCACAGATTGTAGAACACCATTCATACTCAATTCTCTGAGTTACCACTCTTCCAGCCTCATCTATGAACATCACTTTATCAGGAAACCTGTGATGAATTCCCACTTCTAGTTAGGTTCTTGTCCCAACTTAAACTTAGTTGCAGTAGCTTTGTCTCTCCTGACAGGTTTACCAATTATACTCTCAATCTTATTCAATCCAGATAAACTCCAATATTTGAGGTCTTAGTCTGGGAATCTTGCCCAAATAGCCAAATAGGTATATCAGTCAGCTTCTCCATATTAACTTTCCACCCTAGCTTCCATTTTTGTACCAGCATAGGCTTATTATCCATAAAATAGTACCTCCTCTTTGTAACTTCGTCTATGTCATCCACTTTTTCAAATTGAACAATAAATTGCGCTTCTCGCAAAACAGAGATGTCATTAATTTTGTAGTCCTTCCATATCCTTCTCAAAAAACCATCCATGATCTTTAAAAGGAGGATTAGCACCAAGGACACAACATAAGATTGAAGCATCCCAGTAATTTGCTGTTTCTATAATATCCTCTTTTGTCATTCTTGCTACTGTCATTCCATTAACCTCCTCAGTTTGCACATATTTTAGTTCAAATTCTTCCTTCGTTCCCACTACCTCAGCTAATGAACGTTTCGGAATATCCTCAAGGCTCAATCTTATCCCTTTGATTCAATTCCCCCACACCAGAACCTTGATTTTCCTTCATCTTATCTCGAACCGATTCCAATTTAGATTCCTTGGTATCCAGATCTAGGGTTTGTTTTTGTTTCCACAGAGTTTAACACTGAGATAGGAGTAGCCTCCTTACCTGATGATTCACAAACACACGGAGATCCAGTTCCTCCATCCTTTGAAGTTTCTTGAGATCCAATCATAGCCTTTGCCTTCTTCTTCCTCGGTCGTCCTATTTTCCTCGCCATCATTGCTTAGAGAAGAATATCCTATCTGTTGCTACTAAAAAAAGTGTATGTGTTAGATTTTAGAGTTAAATAAATGTTTTCCGGCCTATGATATTATATAGTAGATCTGTTTGGAAAGCATTAGCATTTGAAGACACAATCTCACCATAGAGTGCTGCATTAGTGTATCTGCACATATAGATTCCGTAGCTACTTTGTCTACCCTTGCAGAAGTTTTATATGCAGTATGCACAGAATGCATTTTTGTTTCTCCATATTTTCATGTTTAATTGATATTTTCTTGCCACATGTTACACGCTTCTAACCTTCTTTTGTCTTTTGCTTTTTGGGCCTTGAAACTTTTTTTGTTTTACTATCCAGGTCCTGCTGATTTTCCCTAATCTTGTCAATGCACCACTAGTTAAATTCCAAGCAGCTCTTTCTTGCCTTCTGGAGGTGCCATTTCTATTTGTCAATACCCATACATCTACGACTTGGTGTAAAACTTATCCAAATTCTCTGTTAACACTTGTTTTTTTTCAAGATTTTACAGTTTCACAAATCAATTAGTTTTGCCACTTCTGTTAGTATAGTATAACATCTATGAAACTATTTTCTCTTTATGAACGGATTCCTATGGACATGTATGGTTGTAAGAGTTAGTTTTTGTTGGCTAAATTTGATAAAACAGTGAAAAATTATTGAGTGTTTGCCACTGATTAATCGAACTCTCTATCCTCAGTTCTTATGGACCTAGGGAACTCTCTATCCTCAGTTCTCACGAACTATCTTCAGTCCTATGAACTCGCTATCCTTAGTTCTAATGGAACTCTCTATCCTCAGTTGTGTGTGAACTGATTCTTATGGACCTTTATTTGACATGGCTTAACCTAGGGGTCACCTCGTGCTGGCCCAGTGCTAACCCCGTCAGAGGCTTTAATTGCTATTCATGGAATCCATCCTGATAGAGATAACATCCCCTTGAAGAAGGCAATGTTTTCCTCACCTTGCTATTACTTATATGTTGTTTTAGTTCCCCTCTTTTTTCCAACAAGTTTGATGAAAATGTTATTTAAGCAGGCAACGGATGCTTGTAATGCTTGCTTTGACCAGCCACAGATCTTTACCCAGCAAGTTGTTGCAAAAGTATTGAATCAATTGGTAGGGGTAACTTAAAAGTTATGCCTAATCTTTCTTGTTTTCCTCCACCACTTTTCACGGCTTGCCATCTGAATTGTAATAATGGAATATGCAGGTTGAACAAATTCCTCCTCCGTTATTATTTATGAGAACAGTATTACAGGCTGTTGGAGCTTTCCCTTCTCTGGTAAGGAGATGGTATTCATTCACTTGTGGTTCATTTGGAACTCTCAGAATACTAGGGGGGAGAAAAAAGGGACTAAAGCATATGAGAAATTGATAGGGAAGAAAATGTGGGTGATTATAAAACTTTGTTTTGAACTCAATAAATCTATTTTTTTGTGTGTTCAAACACATTTTATTTCTTTTATTATTTCTGTTATATAAAAACTAATAAATCTAAACATATGCAAAAACAAAACAAACAATAGTCGCATTTCATTCTCCTCGAATGTAAAGCCAAACATGAGGAAAGTAACTCTTTGCATTTTAATTCCATTTCCCTTGCATTTTCTGGGATACAAACATACCCTTGGAATTCAGATGAAAAAATGTGGATTTTCCCTTTCCCCTGTTGGGCAACTCGTATGACTGAGAATATGGCAAACATTCCAGGTTGACTTTATAATGGAGATTCTCTCTCGCCTTGTAAGCAAACAGGTATATAGCTGTAACTATCCATCTACTCCTTCATTCCCAAAACAAGGCTCCACATTTGAGCCGGCACAGTTATCAAAAATGGTAAAACTGTGTTGTTGAGATTTGGCCTCCGACAATGTGAACCTTTTTGGGACGGATGAAGTATATATTCTATTGTACTGTATTTAACTCCAGTGTCAGGTCATAAAATATGTGTTTGTTACTCAGATATGGAAATACCCGAAATTATGGGTAGGATTTGTGAAATGTGCCCAGCTGACGAAACCACAATCTTTCGGGGTTCTGCTTCAGGTTCGCTTTCAAGACTTCAACTCACTGGTTATATTACAGACAAAATAATAAAAAAAATAAATCAGTAAATCTGTAATATTCCATCTGGTTCTGGTTTTGTAGCTGCCTGCTGCGCAACTGGAGAATGCATTAAACAAAGTTGGTGCGCTGAGGGGAAGTTTAGTGGCACACGCTAGCCAGCCGCACATAAAAGCGTCGCTCCCAAGGTCAGTACAGGTGGTTCTTGGAATTGCATCCGATTCTCAAGGTTCAAGTCAGGCTCAACCGCCACCTCAGCAGCCTCCAACTGACGCTAATAAAGAGGCAGTGGCAGAATCATCTGCCGCCGCAAGTTAGATACACACACACACACATGTGTGTGTGTGTGTGTGTGTGTGTGTATCGGGGCTGGTGGGTATGCTTTAGATTCTCATTGAAAAGCTCTGCTACTAATTGTGATTGATCTTTGGTTCTTAAAAGTACTTGTATGTTATGATTGAGAAAAGAAAAACAACAAAAAGAACCCCTTCCTCTCTCTTTATATATGTATATGCTTCTATAGTTCTTTTCATTCAAATGCGAGTTGTGGTGAAGTGAGAATTTGGTTTGGTATTCTTAATTTCTGATAACAACCACATTACCCCCATTGCCTCAACCGCTTCGCCCATTGCGGGGTAAAGGGCGCTCGATGTACGCAGTCTGACCTTTATGTTTAAAACATAGACCTGTTGTTTCCAAAGGTATTCTTAATTTTTGATACGAGAAATAATTATGAACATTTATGATAACTGACAAACAAATTGACAATACAATTTACAAATCATACTTTGTTCTGAAAGAAAAAAAGACTTAAGTAGGAGTAATAGCATTGATCAATCATGATCATATACATTACCAAAAAATATAATAAAATGTTTGTACAATGTACAGTGTTATATTACCACATTGTAAAATCCTATTTATAGAAAAGAAATGGCATTCTTATTTTGATTTTTTTTCTCTATATTTTAATTGTATTTAGGATGCTTTTTATTGGAAAATCGGCACAAAAATTCTTGTGATCCTTTTTTTAATGCACCACTAAATTGTTATACTCATTCTCTTGCAATCAGATTCAGTACTCCGTACATTCTTCTTTATTTGTGGTTCCAAAAGAAATTTTACATTTTCCTCATTTTAAAGAAAAGATTACATGATCTGCAGAAAATCTCTTCTAAATAAATGTACAGAGTAATTTATTTTAAACATGTTTTTATTAAATTTTGTGGAATTAAATTATGAGTTTCATTTTGTGGAAGGTGATATTGCTTTTGTCATTGTAGATTGCTTACATAGCTTATCTTTTGACTTGAATGACAGAAGTCTATTCTTCAAAACTTATAGGGAAATTCACTTTGCGTTCAATTTCTAGCAGAGCCAGAGACATTCACATACTACGCACCATTAGATTGACAAAAACATGAACAGATAATAGAATAAATAGCATTAAAAAATACAGAGTACGTCTTAACTCTCAAGTTCTAACAAAACAAAGTTATTTTTTGTGATAAAAAAAGAGTTCATTCATAAAGGTTACTCCTTCTCCACACCTTCAAACAAAGGTTGAATCACATTCCTTAGGGTGTCCTTAGAAGGACTGGAATCATCTCTCCCAAATTCGTATTACTTTTACATGTTTCACCAATTAAAATGTAACGCATATCTCACCCCACTCTCTCATTTAACACAAACTCACCTTGGGGTGGGTTTGTGTCACATTTTAATTAGTGAAAAATGCAGTTGTGACACGAATTTGGGACAAAGGATCTCACTTCTCCTCAGAACAAGTCGAACAGTATTCTGAGATTAAGTAAATTGAATTATGAACCTAACCTAGCAAATAAGAAGTAGATATCAGCTCTGAGTACGTGCAAGAATTCCATTCTTTGCATGATTGTCCCTTATCTCCGTTTCTAAGAATTAATTTCAGATCTTACCACTTACACTATGTTTGGTTTAAGAAATTTTAAAGGGAAAATAAAAGAAAATGAAATGGAAAACATTTTTTCTTGTTTGGTTAGAGAGGAAAAGAAAGGAAAAGAAAATGATAAGGCAAAATGTACTAAGTGGAGGGAAAACCAAATTCCTCCCATTTTGGTGAGGAAAATGAGAGAAAACCATTTTTTTTCTTTTCCTTCCAAATTCCTTGAACCAAATATAGTGTTAGAGTATTCTTCACTTTCCAGCTAGGCTATGCACACAAACAGTCCATCCCCAGTTCCCCACACTTTCAATATTCATTCGAGCACCTCTTCTCTCTTATGCCCTCCCCTTGGACAACCCACCATATCTGACTCCTCCCATGCACTCTCAACTCATTTCTCGATCTTCGAATTAAACAAAGTACCTTCAATCTCTCAAATGACCTGTATGGTTTTTAAGTTTTTAACACTAAAAACAATGTCAAACAAATCAAACCATTAATAAATTAATAACTAATAACGCTAGCTAGGAGTATAACACGAGGACTTTCGAGAAAGTCACTCATCCTAGTACTACTCTCGTCAAAATTTCGGAATTCTGATGAGATCGGTGCATTAGTGCTTATATGATCACACTGAAACCCGGTGCACTAGGGACCATAACTTCAAATCCTCTTTTTCTTCTACCTACGGCCTACAACCCAAACTTGAAATCCCAATCCAAACTCAGACATTGTTGAAAAAGTGAAAAGAAAAAAAGAAAAAAAAAAATTGGGTGCCCAAAAAAACCCGAAAGCCCAACGATCCAATCCTCAATTCCTCTTCCATCTCACCCGTTTGTTTTATATTAATGACTCTCACGTTTCGTGCTCCCCCCCATTCATCCTCCTCCTCCTCTGTTATCCTCTGTTTCGGATGATAATATTTTTTATAGATCAAAATATTTACTGTATTCTTTCATTTGCAATGCTTTAGCATTCTTGTATCATTTCACATCAATTTTTGTTCTTTTTTTAAATTTATTTTTATTGCTCGTATATATATAAATTTTTGTATAAAATAATTTAGATCCCAGAAAAGCACAAGAAATGGCCTCCATTTCTTCTAGTCCTAGAACTGTAGAGGAGATCTTCAAGGATTTCAGCGCTCGCCGGGCTGGAATTGTTCGAGCTTTAACTCAGGGTAACTTCCTTCGCATTTAACTTTGATTATCAATTCACAAACTTTTCACTGTGGGGATTGATTTGACTTTCTTTTTTTTGCTCTTCCAGATGTTGATGAGTTCTACGGTCTTTGTGATCCAGGTTAATTTCTTAGCTGGAATTTACCATTTGTTGATGTAGATCCGCTAGAACTTTCTCTCCTGTTGAGTCTTCTTCTTTCCTCTTCGGATCTCGGAATGCGTACAACTTTACTTTCTATTTTCGGTGGAGGGGAAAGATGCTAGCTTTATTCTCTTCTCTTGCTTTTAATTTTTTGTTTTTATATTTTTTAAAGCCAATTAAGCACCTTTTTTTGGGTTCTTTTTGGTTTTATTTTCTACTATCTATTTTCGATTTGATGACCATTTTTCAATTGAAAGAACTACTCAATTCTGTGTCCATTTTTGCATGAGCAGCCAGTGAGTGAGGAAGTTTTTGATACACTGAAGAAAAATGCAATTTTTTAAAAAAATCTTTGATCTTTTTTTTTCCTTTCTGTGGCCGGTGTGTGTTTTACCAATTGTTTCCTTTTACGGTGTTTTTTTTTAAAGATCTTAACTTATATGAAGAAACATGAAAGTTGCAACCTTGAACATTAATGACTATTTGTTGCTTAAAAGAAAAACTAGAATTCTTGAGGTAAAAGAAGCTTGGAACTTTTCTGAAACAAATTAAGTGTTTGCTTCAAAAAGAAAAAGAAAAAGAAGGAGAAGAAGAAGAGGAAGCTTTCCATTCTAATGCCCTTATTATTCCTATTACATTTTTTATTTTTCCAAAACCCAAGGCTTCAAAAATGTATAATTACTCCTTTTGCTTCACTTTTCCTGTTTGTGTAGAAAAGGAGAATTTGTGCCTCTATGGCCATCCAAATGAAACTTGGGAGGTCAATCTCCCTGCGGAGGAAGTCCCCCCCGAGCTTCCAGAACCTGCCCTTGGGATAAATTTTGCAAGGGATGGTATGAACCGCAGAGATTGGCTTTCACTTGTTGCCGTGCATAGTGATTGTTGGTTGCTTTCTGTGGCGTTCTACTTCGGAGCACAGATCAACCGGAATGATAGGTATTCTGTAAGAAGAAAAAAACACACTAGCTTTTTGTTGTGTTCTTGTTGATTTGTGTGTTCTTTACTCTCTCTTCCTTTTCCTTTAGTATAATATAGCTGTCATCATCCCATTTGCATTAAATATTCTCTTATGATTTATGATGATGTATTATTGCATGGTAATGTCTGCCACTTTCTTGAAGATGTGTTTTCTTTGAATTACTCTTTCTTAATCACAAAAAAGGCACAAACTTTACCTACACGGCTACACCTGCAGTTTTTGTGTGACCTCCAGATAATGTGAAGTGATATAAAGTATACACATGCATTTCACTGATGGTTTGATAGTGTCCCGCTAATCATGTCTTATAAGCCCTTCTAAGATGGTATGTAATATGCAATTGCATGAAGCCTAACAGTTGTACCATGATGTTAGTGTTATATCAAGTTAATGCCTCAGTCGGTAACCATTAAGGGCCCAATCAAAATTGCAAATTTCAGCTAAGTACTTTGTCATTACGTTTCTTGCCAAATTTTAGCTGGTGTACTTCAAAGTAATAATGTGCAGTGTGTCGCAGTTGGGGTGGACACTATTCGGTTCTGGGTGTGGAAAACCAAGAATATTATCCGGATCCTTGGTCGTCCACTGTTCTGGTTCCAAAACCAGTTCCATTTAATGGAACCTTTGTATACAAAGTTACGTTTCTGGTTCTTGGAAGTGTAACTTGCTTGTTTCTGTCAATTGTTTGTGTTGATGTTTCTGGAAAAAAAATTTATTTTGTATACAAATACTTCGTAATACTTCTTTATTCGTGGTGTTTATTTTTCCTTTCCCATGACATAGTTTTGTAAAGTATCATCTAATTGCTGTTAAACAATACCAAGCACTGGGATCATCTTTTTTGGTGTAATGGTGGTAGATTTACGCAAGTATATGGAGATTGAAATAAATGGATCTTTATCAATGCCGTCTTTTCCTTCTCGGATATTGGTTTTGTTTGTTTGTGTCTGTTCAACCACTTATCCACTGTGGCAAAAAAACATAAAAACACAACCCCCTTTAACAACCGAAGTGGGTTCTTGTTTATTTGACAGGAAGCGTCTTTTTAGCTTAATAAACGATCTTCCCACCGTATTTGAAGTCGTGACAGAAAGAAAGCCTGCAAAAGACAAACCCAGCACAGATAGCGGGAGCAAATCACGCGGCAGTACCAAGGTTTGATAAATTTTGATTTTTACTGTGTTATACTCCATCTGTCCTAGAAAAGGGTTCATCATTTCCTCTTTTGTTTGTGCAAATGTAGAATCATAACTATGGTCAAATACTCAAATGTAGAATTTTAACCATGGTCAAATGTAGAATTTTAACCCTCTGCTCAAGCCTTGCTCATGACAACATTATGTCTATGAACCAACTAAACCAAAAGCTCAAGCTTGTGGTTTTGTACGCTGACAGTGACATATGGTTCATTGCAGAGAAGCAGCGACGGAGTGGTGAAAAGCACCACCCCAAAAGCGTCTAAAGAAGGGTACGAAGAAGAGGAGCACGGGGAGACGCTGTGCGGGTGCTGCGGGGGGAATTACAACGCAAACGAGTTTTGGATCGGGTGCGACATATGCGAGAGGTGGTTCCATGGCAAGTGTGTGAAGATCACGCCTGCCAAAGCCGAGGGCATAAAACACTACAAGTGCCCCTCTTGCTGCTTGAAGCGTGGCAGACCATAATATATTATAACCCGGCCCCTCGCGGGGGAGTTCGCCGAGAAAAAAGGAAAACAAAAAAGATTTCAGCTGTGTTGCTCTTGATGCTCCTCCTGACATAATAATATAGTTATAATAGTCCATTATATTTACACACTTCTTCCTTCCCTAATGGAGAGATCTGTCTGTTGCTGTGATGAATGTCAACATTTCAAAAGAAGATCACAATATATATATGATCACAATATATATATATATATATATATATATATATATATATATATATATATATATATATATATATATATATATATATATATATATATATATATATATATACACACACACATACATACAGTTTTTTTTCTACTTGTTTAAATTGTTGTAGATGCTTTCATCATATTCATAAAGCTTAACAATAACAATAATTAATAATAATATGAGTGTGTGCATTTGGAGTTTCTTTTCTGGGCATAAAAATTTCTTTCTTCTTTCTCTTTTTTTTTCTTTGAAATTTAAATTATGTATTTCACCAGCTGGCTTAATGTACATGGCTTTGTATTGGACTGGTAAGTTGATTATATCTATTGTATTTGCATCAAATAGACAACTTTATCTTTAAATATTTAGAACAAAAGTAGTGAAAAGGTAAATTACTAAATTTGTCTATTTTATAAATGAAACATGAATTTAATTATCATCCTTGGGAAAACCATTCAATAAATAATAAATATTTGAAACCATTTATTGAAACAATGCTTGAACCTTTAATAACATCAGTGTGGGTCAAATAAATACCTTTATTGTATGATGATATATATTAGCAACAAAACTTTTCAACTCTTCAAAGGAAATGACTCCACAAACATCATACTACTCAAGATTTAGATTTTAGCATTTCCACTTGGGATTTCCCTTGAGGACCTTTGCTTCGAATGAACGCTCTGTACTCATTGAATGTCATCGGGAGATACATTGCAGGGTTGTTTTCAGTAACAAGTTCATCGAGAGGCTTAACCACCACCTCCCCGCCTGGATTGTAGAAGAAAGCGAGTGACACTCGTTCCTTTATAGAATTCACTATCACCCTGTGCTCGACGCTTTTATACGCCGCATTGCTTATCACCTGAAATCAAACGTGAACGATATAAGTAATGTCGTTTCAATCCATGTCCAGTACACTTATTAATTAGTAGGTTTTTTTAACCAAATTATCGAGGCGAGAATCCAAATATAATAAAAAAATAAAGATGGTGGAATTGTAATTGTATACCTGAATTTGATCGCCAATATTAACAATTAAGGAGTTGGGCAGTGGCTTAACATTAACCCATTTGTCTACGTGGAAGACTTGGAGGCCCACAACATTGGCATCCGGGAGTAAAATGGTCAATCCGCCCGGGTCAGAATGGGGTGAAAGGCCAAATGCAAGGTCCGGTTGGGGGCATTTTGGGTAAAAATTAACCCGCAGGCACGATCCTCTGCCTTGATCCCCACCAAAAGCTTGGTGAAGCCTGTCTTCTTTGAGCCCAAGGCTTAGGGACATCATCCTTGTTAGTTTCTCACCCAAACACGCCATAGCTTGACCATATTTCTCAGTCAATGGCCTACAATACATTATCTCAAATATTAAACACAAAAGGCCACCAATTTGTTAAGTCATGCTATTAGCCTTGTTAACATACTCTCTCTCTCCCAAATTAATCTTCTGATTTTTTTTCCCACGCAATTTAATAAAAAGTTGAATTGCTTGTTAGAGATATATGGAGAGAAGTAATGATAAACATCATTTATTTCATTTCATTCATTACAAGAAATCTAAAGTTTATTTTAGGTAGGGCAACACAAAAAGAAACTAGGAAGATTAATTTGGAAGCTTAAGTTAACCAGTCCAATGGCACAAGGTCTCTCAAAGGTAAAGACCATTAAGAGCCCAAATTTAATTTTTATACGGAGTACTTTATAAACTAATGCTTAGATGTAGCTCATCAAAGATAAGAACCTTAACGTCTCATAAAATAATCGCTTAAAATACCGTTAACTAGAATTTCTGTCCCATAGGTGTGGGGTCGTGATGACCTTCAGTAAGGCCGGTCCTGATGACGAACACCGCCCCCTCATCCTCCGACCCCTCCCACCCCCCGATCCCGACGACGAACACCAGGGGCAGATCTACTTGGGAACAATTGGGGGCCAATGCCCCAACTAAGTTTTGGTGTTAAACTAATTCTTTTTTTAAAAACAAAAAATTAATATACTTTGGGTTGCATGCCCCCATCTAAAATTGGGATTGACCCCATCTCAATTTATTTACTCCCTACAAAAATGAATGGAACCTTATTTAATTAAGCTAATTTTTAATTTTTTGTTTAATCTTATTGAAGGAAGTGTATTTTGTTGCATTTAATTTATTGTTTAGAATAAAATTTAACATTACCGATTAAATAAAGTTTTACATTCAATAAATGTTTAAAATAAAATTTATTATTTTTGTCATTACAAATTGTCTATTTTTTTAAAAAAATCAAAGGCGCTGCCCCGACCAATTGTGCCCCCATCTACCTAAATTTCTAGATCCGCCATTGACGAACACCGTCCCCATATGTTATTCTACAATAAAGTTTACGTTTTGATTATAAAAAAATTCAGAAATTACCTTAGAAAATGTTAAAAAGTAAACAATATAATGCATGTGGTCATTGTGGTGAGTTTTTAAAGGCTAGAAATTGGGAGATACAAATTTTTTCTAGTAAAAAATACTCCCTCCGTCCCATAAAACTTTTCTCCTTTCTTTTTTCATCCGTCTCATAAAACACTTCTCATTTCTATTAAAAAGTCACTTTTACCCCTTACTTTTTCATACCCTACCTATCACATCATACCTTTTTATTAATAATCTACCCATCAAATCATACTTTTACCCATCACATCAAAGGACATTTTTGGAAATTCAATACCAAAATACACTCCTTTAAATCTCTTCAAAAAGCAAAACATCCCATTTTTCATGGGACGGAAGCAGTATGTAAACTTTGAAGCATAATAAATGAAGCAATGTAACTCATTCGAATTATCATTCAATTAGACAAAAAATTCTTACCTCAAGTTCATGTATGTTATAGGGAGTTCTTGTTTTGTTAATAAATTTAATAAAGAAATATTTACACTAAATAGCACTAAAACTTAAGTCATTTCTTTAATAGCATTTAAATTGTTTTATTTCTTAAATAGCACTTAATAATGTCCAATGATGGCAAACATTTTACTTAAATAATGACTAATGAATAATGACTAAAAGTGCTAAATTGAAAAAAACACATATGATGCTATTTAGGGAAATTTATTACAGTATGTTTTAGTGCTATTTAAAAAAATTTCCCTTTAACTAATGATATTACGGAGTATAATTTTATAAAGTTTTATTAATTTAAATTTTAATTATTTTATGTACTCCGTATTTAATAAATACGGAGTACTTGATAATAAAAAAGATTCCTTGTATAATTTTTACAGTATATTAGAGCAATAATTAAAGCCTTAAAAATTGCAGAGCGCCTTCAAGTACTAACTGTACTATCAATAATAATTGGGCGAGCTTGAAAACAAGATTACTTCTTAAAATACTCAGGATATCACTACAACTATTTTTTAATTTACATGATAAGTTCCATTTTTGTATCTACTTTTGGAATGATCATAGAAAATTAACTCTTCCCAAATATGATAAGTTCCATTTGTGTCGTATAACGGAATTTAAAAAAGATAATTAATCAAATAGGATTTTCAAGATCACAAAATAATTATCTTCCATTTTTGCATAAGAATTTAAAGAGTGTATGCTTTAGTAATTTTCTAATAACATTCCAAAATTAGATACACCAATGACTAAATTAAAGTAGTTTACTTAAAAAATGATTAAAGTAGTATAAATCAACAGTCTAAATAAATAAATAAATGATATAAAAAATACCACAAATTAAACCCAATTTTTTGAACAAAAATTAAACATAATCTAAATAAATAAATGATATAAAAATTTGATATATCAAATCTATATCCTAAGATGAACCCAATTTAATTATATTTTTATTATAACTAAATATACTTTTTTTCATAATTTATGGTCAAAAAATATCACTATTTGACCCAAAAAATCAATATAGAAAAGATTTTTGGGAAAATTTACAGTAATACTCTAAAATATTTCGGATTTTACAAGAATACTCCAAAATTTAATTCATTACACCATTACTCCAACAATTGCTCTATTTTTACAAGAGCACTCCACCCACCACGTCACTTGCGCAATCATATTTTGAAATATCTACGTTAATTTTTAAAGTAATGCTGGCTTGGTATATAAATCACTTTTTTCAGTTTTCATACAAAAAAATAAATTACTTGTTTTTCCTTCAACTCAAATATCAATCTCCTACGTTAAGAGTTTGTTCTTTTACGTGGGAAAAGTTAACTTCTAACTTTTTCAATTTTTTTTAATTTTTTCAAATCTTTACATTTTCTTACAACATTCAACTTTAGAATTCGAACTTAGAATGGCATGCCCTAATTGTGAGAGACGTCTTTGATATTTGAGTTGGAGGAGGAAATAAGTAATTTATTTTTTATAAAAACAAAAAAAATAATTTTTCAAATCATCACTTTCTAAAAAGAAGATAATTTTGTGAGCAATGATGTAATTAATCGTAAATTTGTTGGAATATTGTTGTGAATTTATCGAAGATTTTTAGGAGCACAAAATGGAATGCTCATCAATATGTTGTGTGTATATACCTGCATGGAAGGGGAAGGCGTGGCCACTTGGAGGAATCGCGTAGGGAAATGGGAAGAAAATTGAGGAAAAAGTAATCGCACCAATCCAACTTGGCGCCCTTCTCCACCCCGAGGCGGCTGCCGTAGCCCTCGTACGTGGCGGGGGAGTTGGCGTACTCCTGCTTCTCCTCCGCCGGCAGAAGGAAGAACTCCCGCCACGCCTCCTGCATCTCCGCCATCAACTCCTGGTCAACCCCGTGGTTGACCACCTGAAAGAACCCCCACTCCCGGCACGCCCCCGACATCTTCTCCCCCCGTGCACCAGAAGAAAGAGAAGAAGAATCATTATCCTCCTCCTCCTCCTCCTCCTTCCGGCCCGCCACCGCCTCCAAGTCAATTACGGGTATCTCCTCCACCACCTCGGGCCGCTCACTGCGACTACGCCTGACGTAGCTGTCCGGGATGGTGGAAATGCCGCTTTCGGAGAGGCCCTGCACTCGCACAATCGGCTCCGGCCATTCATTCAAACACCCATTCTCGTCCTCCTCCTTCCCCATCGATCTTTAACGTAACAACGATGATCGATCAATCAAGAATTAAAAAGAGATTGGATTGGATTTCTTCAGTCTCTCTCTGAAAGATAAACACATAAATAGGGATGAGAGTGCAGTGTCATCATTCTAGTGCATATACAAAAAAAAGTCAAAATAAGAAGAGTATCTCTTTTGAGCTTTTTGTGTCATTGTATCCCTAAACTCTCCGCTTACTTCTAAATCTGGCGCATATAGACTATTGATGCAACGTTTTTCAATCTCCAAAGATCGCAATATTTAAAGGTCATGCAACAACAACAACAACAACCCAGTTGAATCCCACAACAGTAGGGTCTGGGGAGGGTGTGTGTACGCAGACCTTGCCCCTACTCGGAAGTAGGGAGGCTGTTTCCAAGAGACCCCCGGCTCCACCTGCACAAAAATATGGAAGAGAACACAGTATAGCACAGATAAGGCACCAAGTACAAGGAACAAGTACAAACAATAGCAAAAGATTCCCAACAAATACAACACACTACAAAACAACCTCTACAACACCGAGCTTCTATCCAGCTACTCTAATCCTAGTTCTCCAAAGGTTCCTATCTAGGGCCATATCCTCAGTCAGGTCGAGAAGTCCTAAATCCTGTCTTATCACCTCCTCCCAATTCTTCTTAGGTCTACCCCTTCCCCTACTTCCCCCAATAACTGTAATCCTTTCGCATCTCCGTACAGGGGCGTCAGCATCCCGCCGTCTCACATGACCAAGCCACCTCAACCTCGCTTCCCGCAACTTGTCTTCCACCGGTGTCATACCTACTTGACGTCGGATAACCTCATTCGAAATCCTATCTAACCTTGTCTTCCCGCACATCCAACCTAAAGGTCATGAAAATTCTATAATTTTTAGAGTTTGAATCAAGAGCATGTATGTGGAACGGAGGGAGTAGTATTTTTTATGTTAACTTTAAAATACTATACTCTGAATATTTGTTTGAGTGGCATTTTTAATGAAATATTTGCACTAAATAGGACTAAAACTTAAGTCATTTCTCTAAATAGCATTTAAATTGTTTGATTCCCTAAAAAACACTTAATAATGTCCATAATGGTCTGTGATAACGAACATTTACTTGAATAATGACTAATGTAGTGCTATATTGGAAAAAAAACACATGTGATGCTATTTAGAGAAAGTCATTATATTTTAACGTTATTTACACAAATTCCCCATTTTTAATTTACTTCAATTTTCATATAAACTAAATTCAAAATGAATATGTTAGTAAGGAAACTTTCCTTGGAGGGAGGTGGTAGCGTGTAATTACGTGTGCATGGCGTGGATGCCACCGCGCTAATAGAGTGCATTAATTGGAGACGACGTACGTACAACGTAAGGATACGAGGAAAATCCGGCCGGCCCCGATTGAAAACCGACGAGCAAATCATGGGAAACGGGAAAATTCATTTCCATTTAATGTTAAATATATTCTTTTTAATTAAACACATGTTAAATATATTCTTGATGAACATGAACCTTTTGATTTTTTTAAAAAAATAACTTTGCACGTTTTGATTGTTTAATTAAATTTGTATATTTGGTCGAATCAATTTGGTAACAATAACAAGAAATCCACAATTGTAATGGGTTGATTTCGGACAGGAATAAATGAAAAAGGAAGCCTATAATGGCGCTCCTATATCGACTTGTACTAGTTTTTTACTATTGGAAAATCTGCCTAATTTTTGTTTATTTTTATATTTCTATCGATTATTAAATAAAATAAAATATTATTGTTACTGTTTGTTTTGAAAAACTTTTCACAATGGTGGTGTAAATTTGATTGAGTAAGTTTGACCAGTCTCATCAGTCAAACGGACTCTATAAAATAAATAAAATTCAAGAAAATAAGAACATGTCAAGAATGACCTAGACCAAGAAAGAATTCATGTATCTAAATTTATATTTATTACTCGGCCTCAAAAGTGTACAAGTTTGTGTGAGATTACACCGATTGACTTTCAAAATTTCTCTAATGATACTTCAATTTTTTAAAAATATTTAAATTTTCCCCTTAAAAGATATACCATGCCCCCATTAATTTCCCAACCCCCATTTATGCAAAATAAAAAGGGTAAAAGCATTTTAAATCTTTAATTGAATATAATTTTTTGTAATTTCTTTATATACTCTCTCCCTTCAGAAATGTTTTTCATTCACAATTTCCTTTTTGGTCTATCTAGAAATATTTTTCTTATTTTCTTTTTTTAGCTTACTTTTTAAGGGTAAAATTCAATAACATCCACCCACCAATTTAATTCAACCCTAAGTTAAAGTAGGGATATTCTTGAAAATTTGATACTTTTTTTTCCACTGCTAAACAAGCATGCTTGGAGAAAAATATTTTAGAACAGAGGGAATAAAAATTTCAAAATTATTTATTTGCTTAATTATAAATTATGTGTAGTACTCCGTATTTCACAATATTGACTTGAAATTTAACATTATTTATGATGTTTCATATAGTCTTAAAAAAAATAT
Source organism: Cuscuta australis (assembly GCA_003260385.1). NCBI lineage: Eukaryota > Viridiplantae > Streptophyta > Magnoliopsida > Solanales > Convolvulaceae > Cuscuta > Cuscuta australis. Next base: position 1,145,196 of record NQVE01000200.1, on the reverse strand, counting down.
ATGGCGCTCCCCCGTATCCCAGCCCTATTATTCATGCCCCCAGTTAGGGATGACAATGGGTTAGGTTCGGGTCAGATTGTATTATCTAAGGCACTGCCCCGTATCCTGACCCGACTTTTAAATCGAAACCCAAAACTCGACTTTTAAACCAAAAAACCCAACCCGGCCCAAATCCGACATTTAAACGTGAAACCCAAACCCAAAGCCGAATATGTAATTTAACTAATAACCAATTCGACGTACCTCAAGAATATTAAAAAGAATAAATCTAAATTCTTGTGTATCCCTTTTTTGTATCTCATTTTTTATTGGAGAATTATAAAAGGCATACTTGGTATAGTAGCACCTTGTCAAGACGATTGCGTGGCTAAAAATGCAAACAAGACAGGAGACAAATCAGAGATGCAAAGAAGAAAAAACCATACAAAAATGGAGAACACACAGAGATGCAATGTAAAGACCAGGAGAGCGATGCAGTTGCACCAGAGAATTAAAGGAAAAAAAAGTTATATAGAGTACTCTTTATATCTGTAGATAGCGTTTTAGGTTATAAATATTTAGATTTGGGTTGGGTCGGGTAAAATTATAAACCTACACCTGACCCGACCCAATATCAAGTTCAGGTAAAAAAAATTTGGGCCGGGTTTGGATTATTTTATTCTCGGTTCGAGTTCGGATATTTTAGTGTTCGATTGAGTCAGTTAAGATCGGGTTCGGGTTGAATTGTCATCCCCACCCCCAGTCCTCACATTTTTTGGATCGCCACTGATGGAGGGGTGGAGTTACGTAGTTGGATCATGCACGCTATAAAATCGCGTCATACCTACATGTCTGCCTCTCAAGGTCCAGTCGGCTTATCCAACGCATTTCGAGAAATTCAACATCAAAATATACTTCCTTAAATCTTTTAAAAGTCACTACAAGACAGGTTTTTATAAGCAGAGAAAGTATTATTTGATTTATGAAATAAATTCACTCTTTGCATAGTAGAAAATACTCTATCTCTCCCTTAAAACTTTTCTCATTTTTACTATTACTCCCTCCGCCTTAATTTAAATTTTCAGTTTCAGACCTTTCAGTTTACGATGTTTGACTGAAGTTATTTCAAATCATTTTATATAAAAAATAGTGTAGAATAAAAAATTAAAAGTTACATAATTAAAAACTACATCAAAAGATCTACAAAACTAGTGGTAACAAAACTATATTATTTTATCAAATCACTAACAAAGATAGGAAAAAAAAGTGAATAAATTTTGATCCTAAAAATAGAAAATATGCAATTAAACTTGGAACGGAAGGAGTAATAAATTTAATAAAGAGATATTTTTGTGTTAACTTTCCAAAACTACATTGATGTGATTAATAAAATAGAATGAGATGGGAAAATTATTAGTGGATAGAAAGAATTAATAGAGGTGAAATTATCTTTTTTAGTGAAAAATAGAAAATTTTTTAGTAAGGATGAAAAGAGGAGAAAATACTTTGTATCGGAGGGAGTATTTGATTTTAATTAATTTGAAGTCGGAACCAATGTCAATGAACCCGGAATTCCTACGTGTTCCATTCCAAAAATTGACGATTCCTTTCTCCTACCCCACGGGGTGTGTGAAAAAAAAAGAAGTTACACAATATTGTGAATACAAATGGGAAGCAGGAGAATAAAAGCATTCATCAAATCAATTATGGGGGAGGATCACATTCATACAAGGGAGGAAGGTGTGTCGAACAGCTAAAAGAACACACTATGGGTTCTACTCGATTAACAATACTTTTGAAGAGGCTAAAAAAAAAGAAGATTACCAAGTCATGATCCTCGCTCGCTCGCAAACCCACAATTCTAAATTAAATGGTAGCTAGCAATAATCCCTCGTTTATAAACGTCGGTGGCCAATAAATAATGATGAGATTTCTCTAAGTATTATGAATATGATACACACCCCATTTATATATAACATGTAAGAGTGGGAAGTTCTGTCATCTCTTTGTAGTTTTGTGCACTTCTGCTGGTGGCTTCTTCGCTCATTCCCCCAGGTTTAGAGACCCGTCCTTCATCAGCTTTACACTCAGACTGTTGAATCTCCCTCTCGAGTAATGCCGAGAAGCCTTTCTCCAATCTGTTCCCGTCTTCATCATCGCCGCAAATTCTTCATAGCTGATAAGACCGTCCTACCCACCCACCCCCACACAAAAGCAAAGTGAAACAACTATACGAGAATCTGGTTTTCATAAGTTAATCACACTCAACTAATTATGAAACAACTAAATATGAAAACAAATGAAATGAGCCCTGAACCAAATGACACTACTCACCTTGTCCGTGTCGACTTCCTGAAAGATATCATTCGCAACGTTTGTACAGTCTTCTGATCCATCCTCCATAAGAGCATCTTGAAGCTCATCCGGCTCAATGTAACCGTTCCCATTCTTATCAAAGTAAGAGAAGGCCTTGCGCAAATGTTCATCATTAGCCATTCTTTGTAAATGGAGTGAGACCGCAATGAACTCTCCATAATCTAAGGTCCCTTTTCCGTTTGAATCAATCTGTATGGCAAATAAGTCACATAACATCATCATCCATCAATAGATCAATTGATTTCTTATTATATTCTTCATTTTTCATCTACGGAGGATTAATTAACTGCTTCGATTTCATTTACTGTGGTGTTGTAGTTGTGGCAAGCAGTATATACATGTCGCAGTTTTTGCAATAAAAATAAACTAAGAAAACCAAAATGAAAACAATGCAGTATATATATTACTCCCTCTGTCCCGGAATTATCTTCCGGGTTTGACTTGGCACGATTTTTAATAAAGTGGAATGTTGGTGGTTGAGGTGTGTAGAGGAAAGAGAATATATATGAATCATATTTTTGTTTCCTTAAAAGGAAAGAGCATAAAGATTTTGGGACAACCCAAATAGAAAAGAAAGAAGATAATAATGGGACGGAGAGAGTATTAGTTTAGCTCGAGGAATAAGTGTGGGAATTGAAACATGAAAGCAGTAGCACTCACAGCTTCAATAAGCATTTGAATTTCAGATTCTGCCAGCTGAGAATTAAGCTTCTGAAGTCCAACTTTCAATTCTTCAATTGAAACAATACCATCATTATCAGTATCTATCTTTCCAAACATTTCTTTTAGGTCTTCAACTTCTTCGTTGGATAAGAAATCAGCAATAACCTACATGCACAAAAGGGTACTGTAAACATCTCTAGAAACAAGCTAATCTAATACAAATGATAATAACTCAAGTATACTTGATATAACACTTTTAAAAACTGACCCTCAAAGCCTTCCTTTTGAACCTATTCATCAAGGAAAACTGCTTCAACCTAGACTTCACAACATCTCCCAGAGGAACATTTGGAGCCTTCTTAGCATTCTGGAGCCAAGAATGTTCTGCGCAGAAATAAAACTAAAACTTTCATTACCATGTAGAACTCAGAAATTCAAATTCTGCATAGTCATAAAAAACATAAAGTAAGCTATCCCAGTTAGTTCAAAAATTTATTGCAACAAGACATTCACCAAGCAACACTTATTTCCTGATATAACAGTAACATTGGATGAAAATAAATTTGATATTTCCACTCTGAAAAAAACCACTATTTTACCCGTTTTTCTTATGCTTTTATTATCATTCTCTCATATCTTCTACTCTGGGTTCACATGGGTTATCAATACCATCAAGCCAATTAGTAAAAAATCTCACAAGGCAGCTATACATAAAAAGTTCAATCACACATTCCCCCCTCTCCTTCAATAAACAAGTAAATGAAATACAAATACCCCATCACACATCCATTCAAGTGACCCAAGGAAAGTAACACAAGAAATTATGGCAGCATTTGAGACAGTATCAACAAATGAGTAGCACAGACTTCTAGAAATTGAAGAGAGAATAAAAAGCTTCACCATAAAGGAACTGATAAGAACATTTCGAAGTAGCATACCAAGTACTTGTTTTGCAGTCAGTCGAAGCTTAGGGTCTGGCTCCAACATTTGCTTCACGAGACTCTTGGCACTCTCTGAGATACTTGGCCAGGGTTCACGTTTGAAATCAATCGCCCCACGTAAAATAGCCTGCGCAACACCTTGTTCAGATTCTGCATCAAAAGAATTACCTTCAGCTACAAGAGTTCAATTGCATTGAGCTCAAAATTGCCGAGAAAATCACAGAACAAAAACTAGAGAGTTCAAGTCTGATATGAGAAAGAGCTGCAGTACAGGGCTATGCTTGTGTATACATATCATGCAAGGAGAAACTGTAGAAAGGGTCATTGACAAAAACAAACTTACCAGCCCAAAAAGGAGGAACCCCGCATAATAGTATATATAGAATCACTCCTGCACTCCATATATCTATTTCAGGTCCATAATTTCGCTTCAGCACTTCAGGGGCCATATAATAAGGGCTGCCAACAATTTCAGAAAATCTTTCACCTGAAAGTTGAAAGACAAAGAATCAGAAATGTTCCATTTAGAATTTAATAAAATTGCACTATTCGTCTCTATAGATTCATATGCTTCAAGTAATCAGAATTTGACAGATTTTTCCTAGTTCATAGCATAGAACAAATAAAACTAGCAGCACCACGAAAGGGGTTTGACAGCTGTTCGGACTCAAACTGCATCTTTTTGTGCTAGCATGCATAGGGACAGACAAATGGATCTTAAACAACAAGATCAAAAAAACTGCCTGGGACCAGAGCATTATAGTCTTACACCTCAGTTTAATATTAGTGTTATTGTTCCCAATTTCTTTTTTGAGTTGCTCCAAATTAGTGTTCTCGTTTCTCCTTTAGAAAATGTTCCGCCTATTAATACGCCACCCACCACCAGTCCACCACTACTCATACATTGTGCCAAATGAACTGTAAACTCTAATAGTCTAATATCAAAGTGAGGGTGAAATTCTTGAAACAAAGCACCAATTAAACTTAAAAGAAGATCATTTACTCTCTCTGTCTGTAAATAAACTCCACATTTTCTTTTGCTTGTTATTTAAAACTGGAGATTTTGTGGTGAAGGGAAGAAAAATTGTCAACCTCACATTCTTTGAAAGCATATGTGGAGTTCATTAAAGACACCCAAATAATGACAGCGCTTTTTGAGAATGTTGGGCCAACATAATTTTACTCTGCAGTAAGAGCTCTTCCTATACATAGGGATTGTTAATCTTATCAAATTATTCTCGACCAGTTCTATGTAAACTTCTTTATCTTCATCCACTATCTCGTCTAGCAATTATTACATGGGCCAATCCAATGAATTGTTACTGAAGAGTTCAATCAGATCTTGAATCCACTTAGGCTAGTTCAAACCCATAGCTTCAAAGCTCACGCCTACTCTTGGAGAATACCTTTGGCACATGCTTTGTCAAAGAAATGTATAGGGCGGAAATAAACTTTCAACTTCGGCATAGGTTGCCATTAGTTTCTCATTCTCAAAGCCCAAAATCTCATAATGTCATTGTCATGTTACAAAATATACAGAGTACTGTAATATTTTGGAGTTTCTAAAATTATGAATTGATAAAAGCTATCCCTTCAAACACAATCAATATTAGCATCTCCCTTTTGATCTTAAAAGAAACCAGTTAAAAGGGTAAAAGAAATTCTGGAAAAGAAAACAAAATGTAGCATCCCAATTTGGTTATCCGAAGGTTCAAACAATATTTGCAGAAATTAAAATTCCAGCAGAAGAACAGCCACACAAGCAAGGGGTAGGACCTGGTGGTGCAAAAGAAAACACAAATTATGCGAGTGCTGTTTTAATACCTGGCTTGAAGAAGATGGACAGACCAAAATCAATAGCCTTCAGAGGTGAATTTTCCTTCTTATTGGCAAACAAAAAGTTTTCAGGCTTCAAATCCCTGTGGATGACTCCATGTTTGTGGCAGAGTTGTACAACCTCCATAATCGTCCGAGTAACAGAAGCGGCAGCACGTTCTGTGTAGTGGCCACGTGCCACGATCCTATCAAAAAGCTCACCTCCTTCACAAAGCTCCATCACCAAATGGACCGCATTATCATCCTCACAAGCCTCCCTCAAGCTTACAATGCTTGAATTTTTTGGCAAGTGCTTCATTATAGCCACCTCTCGCCTCACATCATCCACATCGACAGCTGTCCGAAGCTTCCGCTTGGAAATGGATTTGCAAGCCAAAAGCTCCCTGGAGCCACGATCAATGCACAGGTAAGTCACCCCAAACTCACCCCTCCCCAGCTCCCTATCAACCAGATACCTCTCCTCAATGTTCTCCTTCTTCACGTCAGCCAGAACAGTGATCGGCTTATGCTTGCCTCCAGTGCCGGACTTGTCCCTCTTGCCGTGATCGTGGCCGCCGGAGAAGTTAGCCGACTTCACATCTTCTCTAGCCACAGCAGCTGGAGATCTACAGCAGTTCCCCATTGAAGTCGAGCAAGGATTCGGAACCTATTCCCCGGCAAAACCCTACCTCTAACCCTAGCTAGGGTTTCACATTATCAAGCTTAAAGCCCTACCATACCAATATCAGGCCGTATAGATCAATGGATTACAGATCAAGAGAGTACGCGCTTTACCTTGCTCTGGTTTTGCCGCCGGAGTGGGAGGAGGAGGAGGAGGGTGGTGGTCGGCACCCTTTCCTGCAAATAAAATGGCGTGTACTGTGACGTTCAAAGGCTTATTCCATGAGTAGAAATTCTCCGGATTCTTCGTAATTTCTTAATCCATAAAAATTGATTAAGCAACATTATTATTATTATTATTATTATAAATTTTTTAGTATTTTTGACTCAATTATAATATAATTTTTATTTATATTTATTATTATTATGATTATAATTAATGTTTATTATCTTTTGATCAAAATTGATGTTAGGAGCATTTTTATTAGTAGTACAAAAATAATTTTATTAAACTTATCTTGTACTCGGTAATAAGTTTTTCACAAATTCATTTCATTGCATTTATATGTAACACAAATCATAATTGAAGATTATGATTCTTATCGTTTAACTCGAAAAAATCAAATACTCTAAGACAACGAATAATAAAATTTTATCAAGTATTTGAATGTAATTTTAAGGAATTAAATCTCGACAAAAGAAATATTATTGTTATTATATGAGTTAAGTTACAGTATACTATCTATATGGTCAAATTTTATTTATTTATTTTTTTCTATTTCGTTACTCTTTAATTAAATAAAACTCTGTATAAATGGTATAATCATGACACATTTTGGTTCGTAGAATTTTTGACATACTTTATAAATATTAAAATTTTATTTTTTTAATCTCTTTTTTTAGATAATTATATACAAAATAATTTAAGACAAACATCCTAAATCGAAATAGATTATTTATGCGGGGGAGTAAAGAGTACTTAATAATTATAGAGTAGGTAGAGATTAGAGAGAGTGGAAATTAAAATTAAACAAAGGAGTTTGATTATGTTGGTGGGTAGTGAGATTTGTCGGCTGGTTTAACGGACGGGACATGGGAACGGGGGGCGGGGCGGAAAAGCAAAGAGGCGCGGCGGGTTTATATGTGTTGGACTGGACGTACCATACATTCTCCCTGCCCCTACAACCCTTTTCTTCATTTTTCATTACTCCCTTTTTCTTTTTACATTTATTAAGTTTTAAAAATATTTTATGTCTAGAAAAAACAATCGCCCACTAAAGTCACGAAAATTGATCATTCTAATTGCATTGTTCGGAGCATACTTTAATTATATGTGTTTTGTAATATTATTAATTATATCAATAGTTTGAGTTTGAATCATAATTATAACTTTGTACTTTTAAAAGTTTTTAAAAAATTTAATAGATTTCTTTTGAATCTTCATTTTTTAACTATTGAATATTCATAAAATTAAGCTGATATGTAACAAAAAGAACTAGTAAAATTTGTACTAAATAAGACTAAAACATAATGACTTTCTTAATGTAGAACTTAAACTTTTTTATTCCCTAAATAGGACTTAATAATGACCTAGTAGGAGGAATAATGTCCAGTAATGATGGACATTTACTTGAATAATGACTATTTGATAATGGCCAAAAATCCTACATTGGGAAATAAAAACATATGGTCCTATATTGGGAAAGTCATTATGTTTTAGTCCTATTTAAATAAATTTCTCAAAGAACTATACCTTAGATGACCAACAAATGATTAAGTGTTTGAACCCCCATAGAGTATAATTTTGAAAACAAATTCGCACCAAAAAACCTGGTCCAATCGGCTGGTTCAAACCTGTTCAGACCGGCTTATGTAGAATGCGGTCGAAAGGCATGGATCGGTCGGTTAGACCACCGGTTTGCTGGTCCACGGTCTGAACCGGCCAGTCCAGTCCATTTTTTAAAGTTGTGGTTCAAAGTACAAATTTATCTACATTGCAAACTTTAGAATATATTCAGTAATAGTCTTTTATAATTACGAGTTTTTCATATTCAGTCCATATTTATCAAATATTATGTTGACAATTCTTGTTAATTGACTATCATTTCATGTTTAGTCTTCCACCTATTTTTCCGTCTCAGTGTCATTAAACAAAGATTAAACATAGAATTGGACCATGAACATAATATTTAAAAATATGGACTAAATATGGAAAACCTTAGTTATGAAGGAATATTTAGGAAATTTATTCCATACTTTATAATTTTTTTTACAATGGTGGTCCTGAAGACGTCAAAGAATTATAACAAGAGATGATAACGGGTCATGTTTGGTCGGGCTTTATTAGATCAAGTTCGAGTTTGATTTTGGTGGGCCGGGTTCAAATATTTATTTTCTTTAGATTCATATTTGATTTAAGATTCAGTCGGATCGCTTATGATCAAATCCGGGTTTGAGTACTAATAAATACATTAATGATTAAATTAAGATTGAAATATATTAAAGTTTTAAAATTTTAAAGATAACACAAAATTTAAAATATTAAAAATAATAGTTATGACCGAATGATCCTAAAAAATAAATAGTAAGCTTCCAACTAATATGAGTAATACACAGGTTAAACAGAAAATAAAAATGGGGGTGAGATAAGGTTTCTCCACGATAGAAAATGAAATGCAAAGAAATACAATACTTAGTATGTTTTAAAAAAACATGAAACTCTTATATTTTGATATATTTTCAATGCTTTACTTCTATTTCAGTCTTTTTTCCCTTAAATATTTTCCGGTCGAGTTCGGACATTGAATAACATAAGTTCAAACAAACATCTAATATTTTAAAAAAAAATGTTTCAATCCTAACGCCTACGAGAAATTTTTGATATTATACTCCGATGGTACCCCACAAATTTTCATATTAAAAATTAAAAAAAAAAAAAGTTTCAATGCCATCTGGGTACCCCAATTTTACATTACAACAACATAAGTTCAAAGAAACATCTAATATTCAAAAAAGTTCAAGAGATGGTTCTAACAACAATAACCACAAACAGCTGAACCAAACGGATCAAAATGTGAGAGCCCAAACAAACTGATTATAGACAATTGACTGCCTATCTGTATACACACTGGGTATGTTTGGCTAAACAAATTGGATGGCTATTGATGATTCGTGACATGTAATTAATCTGTCCCTCTTTTTTTGCCCTATTTGATTATGACAATGCATGAATGAGGATTAGATGGGTTTCTATCAATGTTCAATGTTTTTATTGTTTTTTTATATCCATCGCTTAACATTTTTAAACCAAATATATTAGCCAGTTCAGGGCAGTCATTTGCCAATTTTTTTTCTTGATTCTTTAAACAATATATTAGACATTTTTATGTTTTTATTTTTCAAAAAGTTAAATTGACAAGTTTAAATACAGTAAAGATGACTTGGTACTGCATGAATATGACAAATAGGGAGTATGAAATGTTACCTCCCGTCCAAAAATCTTGTCTCAATTACTATTTTGATTTTTCGATAGTTTTTTGTTTGTGCGTTTTCATTTATTATAACCTTCGTCCCAAAAAGAGTCATATCTTATTGTTTACGAGGTTTAATTTGACTGGAGCTATTCTTAATTCAATTTATTTGAAAATTGGTAAGGAATTAAAAAAAAATATATTTTTAAAAACTACATCAAAAGTTCTATAAAACAAGAGGTGATAAGACCATATTATTTTCTCAAATAAATAGCGAAAATGGGACAAGATTGTGAATTTGTAATTAAAGTTTGACCCTGTGAATAGTTGTTGGGAAATTGATTAATAATCAAAAGAAAAGAAAAAAAATAAGGAAGAGGACAAAGAAGAAAAAGAAAATAAAAGAAAGGAACATGCATACGCACTAATGCATGTGGGAGGATGTGTTCTCTCTTGTCTCTTAGTGATGCATGATATGGATGCATGTGATGTGTGGAGATTTTTTGCTATAAAGGAGTTCACATTGCCTAGCTATGTGTGTGAGTTTTACACACCACCAAGGTAGAGAGAGAGAGAGAAACATGGGAGGAATTCTACACAAGAATACCACCGGGAAAATCCAAGGGGTCTTGGTGAGTGTGGGTGAGTGTAGGGAGTAACTGGTTTTAGTTACTCAAAGAAATACATCCGGGCATAGGATGTGGAAAGATCTGTTTATGAGTGTTTGAAATTTAGTCTTGTAAACAGGGGAGAGTTTTTTGTATATTGTCCTGAAATAGTGGAAATATAATTTTTTTCTCTCATATATTCTTCTTGTGTTTGTTCTCTCATTTTTCTGGTGTTCTCAATATTTTTCGGTATCTTACGCGCTTAAAATCCCAACAATAGTAAACAGACAACTTAAATTGGGATGAAGAGTGTTTAATTTGATAAAATATATTATTGTCATATCTCGTTGTATATAAATTTGAATGTAGTTTTGGCGCCTACCGTAAGCAACAATGATCAGACCACATTGCTGACATTCGCTAAGTTCGTGTTTGAGTTGTGCACAAATCTCATTAACAATAAAAAAAAAAGCTAATATATCTTGAATGCCAATCTAATACTCAACAGTTTATCTTGAATTGCTGTGTTTGTGTTTGTCCATCAATTACTTGGCTATGAAATCTACAATGACTAATTTATAGTGTCTTCATTCCATGCACTATGTTACTATAACTATCAACTAGGCGAAAAAAAAATACTCCCTCCCTCTTCTTCTTTTTTCTGTCCCAATTAGTTGTCCCCATTTTGACCAAGTCATGAAAATAAATCAAATGAAAAGTTATGTGATTGAGCTTTACTAGATTCATACCCGTGCGTTGCACGGGAAAATATCATTGCAAAATAAAATTATAAAATATTTGAGGTTCATCGCTAATCGAAAATATTTTCTCTTTCATTTTTTATCTGTCTCAACAAATACTTTACTTTCAATCAAAATATTATTTTTTCACATATCGATTATTAATCTTTCTATCACATCATATCTATTCACTATTAATGTACTCATAACATCCTATCATTATCTAGTGTATAGTAAGATCAAAATTAAAAATAATTTCAAAACTATGCATTTAATGAATTTCATTGTTTTCAAAGTCAAAAAAAAATTATGGGACCAAGATAGTATAGAAAATTATATTTTGAATGTTATATTTGTTGTGACTTCATAGTATACACTCATCTAATGAACTAAATGTGACTTTTGTTATATTTTTAAGTAATGCCTACCAAGACTAAGTAATACTCATATAATAAACTCACTCATAAAGAAAATGATTAGGACTTGATTCTTTTGATACTCCCTAAAAATGTTGCATGTGCAAAAACATATCTAAAGAGTAACGACTAAATACAATTAACTAACCTAAAGAGTAACAGAAAAAGTAGAGTAATGCCCCGTTTGGTATACGAAATTCAAACTATGGAATTGGAATTGAGGACTTCAATTCCAATTCTGGTGTTTGGTAGCACAAAAATTATGTGGATTTGAAATTGATAATGCAAAAAATGAATTAAAATTGGTAAATTCAATTCTATGAAATTGAATCCCATGGAATTTTTGTGATATAAAATTGGTAACTTTTATTTATTTCTATATTTTTGTTGATAACTTGATAAAATGAAATATTATTATTGCCTCTTATTTTATAGAAGTTTTGATATACTTTTTAAATATGCAATTTATAAATTTTTTATATATGCAATTTAATTTATAAATAAAATGGTATCAAAAGATATTAGATTTTGTATATTACCAAGTGAGAATGAGAAAGCAATCAATTGCATTGCATTAATTAATACGGAGTACCGGAGTATGTAATACGGTGTAAAATTGATAAGTGCAAAAGACTATTACAATTAATGAATTGAGACACAATTAATCTAGTTCACACACACCACCAAAAGATGTGATAATAGCCTTTGATCCATCTAGAAAATCAGATCAATGGACCATATTTGCCAATGTTTTGGGCGGGAAAACATCATTTTCCCCCTTTTTATCTTTTTTTTCTTCTCCAATTCTTTTGCTTTTGTATATAGTATAGATGGAAAAAAGAGAAGCATCAAATATCGTGACGGAGGCGTAAAAATAAGACATTCCACAGTTTTTAATAAGATGTAAGTTGTGTCGTGGGAAATAATATTAACCACACTAACATTTCTAAAAGGAAAGAGGGAGATAACTTGAGAGGGACAAAAGAAAGAAAAAATGAAGACGAAAAAGTCATTAGAAAACAACCAAATTTACAGTATATCACACACCGAGGAATATACAAGTACAATTGTACAAGGCACAACATAAACCAAACTTACAAATGATTCACTCACCACGGATTTAGCAATATTTTCAATCCTTATTTCTTGTCATTTTAGTTCATGATAAAAAAAAATGCACGTATCTTATAGAAGCCCGCATAACCGAGGCCTCGAACAGAACAGCCTGCTATTTGTTTTCACCACTGCCATCACTCCAGCAGTGACCCCAGCACAGAGTATAGAAGGCAATACGTTTTGCATACTTCTCCCTGTTAAAAGAAAATCACAGCAATAAATTTACCATGACTCGTAGACAGTAAAGTATTTTTACTTTTTTTTTCTTTCAAGGAAGGCTCATGCATATGGTTCAGGGACCCAATGCTCAAACCACGACTAAATTAGGTGAATGTGGGCACCTTGGTTCAATGTAACGGTCGTCACTGTCAACCCTCCAATTAAAAGAGCAGATGCGACCGGAAGATACTGCAAATTTTTGGGTTCTTATTAATTCCAGTACACTGTTTGGAAGAAAAATGGTAATGATGATGGTGTAAGGCAGGGGAAAATAAACAGCACATTATTTTTACAGTGCTGTGTGTTCATGGAAGCCTATATTACCAATTGATAGCAGATGTCTTAATGCAAGAAGCTAACTGAGAAAGTACTTGTTGAAAAAGTACCAATCTGCTGCTTTCTTAGATAAGCATTATATGTTTTCTCTAAAAATACTTATTCCTGGAAATTCATCTATCGCCCCAAAGGCACTCAAAGGTCATTTCTAAGAGGGAAAGTCATTTGCTTACCGTAATGGAATCAAATCCGTTATGGAGGGTAGGAGAGGGACATCCCCTTTTGATAGTATAACGACCAATAATAAGATCCACAGCATCCTGGTGGGGCACAAAAGTAACGGTAAACTATGGCAATATCTTGAAAATGCTTTTCTCTTTTTTTTGTGTTTTTGAATTTACCTGCCGAACTCCATCCTGGAAATTATTTAAGAAGTATCTCGAGAGGGCACTCATCCCATCTCTAATTAGTCCTAACATAGTCTGTTTCCCATATCTGCAAGTTTAAATGGATCAAAGTAAATCCAGTAATTATAATCGAATAAGTTTGTCTAGAACTTGGTCTCTGTTTGGTAGTCAAAAGTGGCATATTCTGCAACTCAGTAGAATAAGCAGGACAATCAGAATAAGTAGTTTCTTAGTTCATTATTTGGATGAAATGGATATTACACTATTACAGGCCACTTTTCCTTTCAAAAAAAAAGGATCGCTATAAGTCATTTTAGCCAAATAACATTACCAAACAAGCTCTTTTAGACTACCTGACAAGATCCCCCTTTAAGGCAAATGTTCCAGAATATTCCAGACTTAATTCATCACCTTGTTGCACCCACACTGATAAGTGATAAAACAAGCTAGTCTGAGCACAGAAACATTACAAGAAATCTTCAATGCAAAAGAATATCAACCAATTAATGTTCGTACACGTTTTAAATGTTTCAAAATCTTCGTTAAACATAGAGATACAGTCAGGGGAAGAAATGGCTCCAAGTCTCTGCAGCTGAGAATTCAATGATTTCCTTGCCAGATAGCACTGCATGTGATACCAACCATTATAATAACAAGAACACTCCCCCACCCCACCCTCAAACAATCCACTTAATGTATCACAAGCAACGTTAAGGTCTACTTGTCACTTGGAAAATGCTAGTGAAAATATAGGAGAATTTAGAAGGAAAAAATTGTGAGGAACAACATAACACTTTTTAAAGTCAATAAACTTATTTTTTGTTGGCTGAAACATTTTATTTATCTATTCTACTTGCAGACAACGAAACTTAAACATATGTTAGATATTAGAATGTACATTACATTATTATGGAGTATATCTCATTTCCATTAGAATTTCTGTGGTAAAGCCACACACTATTCAAAGTCAATAAATTCATTTTTTATGCTGGTTTAAGCATTTTATCTATTCTATTATATGCAGACAACGAAACTTAAACATATGCCAGAAATTACAAAGTACATTACATTATTATATCTCATTTCCCTTGGAATTTTTGTGGTAAAGCCATACACAAGAAAATAATCTCCCATTACATTTATTTCATCTCCCTAGCAATTTTCAGGGACCCAAACATACCCTAAAATAGTGTGGTAGAGGAATGTATCAAATAAAAGCAGCATATTGAAAAGCTTCTTCAAACCTGTGTTACATTTGTTCGATCAAGGCAGTCAATGCAGTTAGATCTAATTATTCCTTTCTGTTCTGCTAGTATCTTTCCTTCTTCATCGACCAAGAAATATCTGCTCAGCTGGAATAGTAAATATTAAAAACTATATTATGGATGAGGAATGTACTCACAGAGGACATGTTCAACCATATTTAACATTCATTCATTACCCTTGCTTCTCAAAATCCTCTGAGAGTTGGTCATACAAAAGCTGTAGATTCTCAAAGTTTGAGCTCCCACATATGTGATGAAAATCAAATGACACATATCTGAATCAACATAAGAAGGACATATTAAACTTGGAGAGAAAAGCTGAAAGCTGTATCACCATTTACAAAAAAAAAACAAAGACTGACAAGTAATCAATTAAAAGATAATTTTGACCAATCATGAGTAGCCGTTAAACACTCACTGCATTTCTTTAATATATCCTTAACCCTTACACATTATACTCCCTCCGTACCAACATAAGGTTCTAGGTTTGACCCAACACACTTATTAAGAACTGAAACTGTGGTTGAGAACTTGGGATTCATGAAGAGGAGAGAGATGTAATATGAGCAACACAATACTTTGCTCTAATGAAAAACAGGAACCTTTTTCGGGACATAAGGGAGTATCTGTTTTCATTCTAATGTGATACCCAGCATTCTGATGTGGTGCAGGCACCGCATAGCCTACCCAAGATTGTTTGCCACCCCCCCCCCCCGCACCCCGCACCCCGCACCCCAACGTAATATTAAAAAGTATACCATATACATTAATAAGACTAGATGTATAACATTCCAATAATTAATAACTAGGCCAAAACTAGAAAAGATCATCCTCCAAACGGTATTCCTCATGTGATAATCTAATGTTTGAAAAATAAATCATCCAATAGCATAGGTAGAGAACGGTAAATATTACCTCACATTTGAGAGCTTTTGCATCTCTGCAGCATAAGCTGCACTTAGTTTACCCTCATCACCATGCTGCAGGTCACGATAGACACAAATTTGAGGCACTTATATCTCTTAAATATTACTGTACTTACATATTTACAGACAAGAGTCCGATGCACTTTTGCAGACTTCTCAACATTTCAGGGGGGGGGGGTGGTGTGTGTGTGTGTTACTTTCACACCCCAGCCTATTTAACATAAAAAATGGTTTTTACCTTGTCTGTCAAGTCTACTGCTACAATCTCTCCGTATCTTTGTGACAAATCATGAAAATGGCGCTCAACAACCTTTGACTGAAATAATGAAACATATTTGCTAGTGGCTATTGAACTAGAAAGAAGTAAGGAGCAATGGTTTAGGGGGAATACTGTTTCTTCATGAGGAATAATATTAAGATGCGGTTTATAGCTCAGGTCAACAATTTGCTCCCACAAGAGGGGGATTGAGCCCCGGACCTGAAAATGTTAAAACATCAGAACTCTTGAGGTCATCAAACAGAAAATGGGACTATATTCACATCTAGAGTACAATAAACAGCCACAGATCCTGCTTTGTTCTCTTTCTCTTAACAGTGGAAAGAAGAATTGGGCACTGCCCAGCACTGGAAGTATGGAACAGTCCAATTTTTCTAAGAGGCAAGATACAAATTTTATGTCTCAATGAGAAACTCAAATAGCATAAATTTCATACCTGTAAAAAGGAAGACCTCAAACTCTCAAAATCCAGAAACTGCTCAGTTTCAATAAAATTAGCCGTGTCACCCTCTAGGTTAGCTCCTCTTCTCCACATTCTGGTTCCTAAACAGAATGTGACCATATTTTGGAGAGAAAAAAAGATTAGCTCAAAGGAATAAAAATGCGCACAATTTGAATATCGATATCGATTTGTACCTAAACGTCGGGTACACCTTCTTGATATCAATGATACTGTAGCTGATGAACCTCTGAACTTCAATTGTGCACCCTGAAAGCTTAGGTCTTTGTTAAGGAACCAACATGCAACAGAAAGTGAAATTTGGCTGATAATGATCAAGAGATCTATGCCCGATCCTCTCGATATCAGCAGATGCTTAGGTCAGGAAGCTAGACAGGTGCATTAAGGATATTTCCTTGCATTAGAGGAATGATAAATCCGTCAAGCTGTAAAAAGAGCAATGAGTAAATGAACTGGAGAGAAAGAAAATGTAAATTGGACACGAATATAAAGTGGCATTTCATATAAACGTTAAAGGAAGAGATTGTATCCTAGAAAATATGAATAATTTACTCAATAGTTCAAGGACCAAATTATTTTCAAACCCAATTAATATGTTTTTTCTTCACAAGTAATGACATTCTTTCACTTTTCGAGTAAGCCCACAATCAAAGCTAAACTTTATCCATGTTTCCTTCAAGTTGGATTCAGTAGAAAACCTTATTCTCAATTAGCTCCTCCAGCAGATTCCAGTTCCAAACAAACCTTGGATCGGCCTGAAGTTCAATAAAAAATAATTCAAAAAACTGAATACTTGAGCAGAAACCCTATCTTCAGTATAGCACAACAAAAGCATGCCAAATATAGCTGATATAAAACAATAATAACACACCTGTTTCCATACTGGTTTTCTCGTCCAACCTTTAGCCAATTTGTATCTTCTCTGCAAGCTGATAAATATTATCAGATTCATAGAAATACGGTGGCATGTATTGAATGGTATCCTATATAATATAACTACCAGACACCGATTAAAGCCAGATGGATTATAGGTTAGCTATAGGCTTACTTCAGTGTAACATCTGTTTCATAAGAAAAATATAGCCCTGGTGTTGATTCCACTACTTTCAACAGATTTGTGAAGTATGCTTCATCTTTTTTCTGTAACTCAATGAAAGGTAACAAATTACTAGCAGACTTAAAAGGTTCCTCCAACATTTTTTAAAAAAGGATAAGGATTTAGACTTCTTCACTGGTTAGATACTTGGACGCCACATTGCAAGACAGGAACTTCATGGATGTCACCCGAAAAACAGGAAAACCAAGATAAGTTCCCACTTCTCTGTGAGAAGTTATAACTAATATATGTGCTCCTGCACCAAGAATGAGATATAGGTAAACAATTATTAGAAAATGAACACTGTTCCTGCATGATCCTGACTTTACACGAGTCAACCGACAAATGACATAATTTCATTGGGTTACCGGCCATTTTCCCAACCCTAATAAGCCCCATAGTAAATTCAAGCTGCCTTGTTGCCATTGTGAATATCTTACTTGCTACAGAAAAGGAACCCCCCATTGGCTCTTCCGATAGCCACATAATATGAAAAAGAACTAAGATCAACCATTTAACGCATTCTTCATATGCAAATTCAGCTACAGATCCTCTTGAAATTAATTTAAAAAGATGATCGAGATCCAGGAAATACCTGCTAGCAGCCTAATTGTTCCAACAACCCCGTATATTGTAGAAATCTTTGAAGGCTCTCCAGTACTCGTCTCCCCTGCATAATCGTATCATAAACACGTGTGCTGAAATGTCATAGTTCCAAGTTCATACTTTCCAGCATAAAATAAAAGCTCTAAATTTCTAATCCATTTACCAAAACGATAAAACTTACCGTGTAGCTTCTCGATCGAACCATCGGAGCGGCTGACGGAAAAGCCTAGATCCGGAGATTCCCGCGGTCTGATTACGAACTTTTCCGGGAACTCCCGCAATTCCAATTCGCTCCATAGCTTGAAATGGCCCGTGTGATTTCCTTCAGCATCCATACGGTTCTCTCTGCTTCTTCTCGAATTGCGATGATTCCTAGAGAATTCACCGCAATAATTATTCAGAGAAATGGTAGATTTTCATTATAGTGTGATTTCTGTAAAACTGTATCTCCCTACCGATGAAAGAGGCCGTTAACGGCGTTACAGTGCTTAACTACCGATGACAAAACTGAAACCTCCCTAGTCGTCCTAATTTTTGCATTTTCATACACCAGTGCCGGGTAATCATTTACTAAGTTAAAAAATAAAATATACATATTTAAATATTAAAATTTTTATAAATTAAGGGTTGATTTTATTTTTTAAAATAAGTTGTTTAATATTAAAAAACATTCAAATAAAATCTTTATATGATATGCATTTTGTAATAATATCAATTATATCAATGATTTTGTGTTTGACTCATAGCTATACAATGTTAAATTTTTTAAAGTGAAAAGGAATCTTTATACAATTGTTTTTAAATTATGAAATATTATGAAAGATTAAGCGAACTTGTAACAAAAAAACACACTAGTTTCGATGGTTAGGAACCTGACTAGATTTCTAAGAAATCTTAGGTTCAAACCTATGGTGGCTTTTGGAAATACTTCGCAAAAAAAAAACAAAAAAAAGGTCCAAAGGGCTGGACCGGCCGGTTAGAACATCGATTCGCCACTGGTTCACGGTCCGAACTGGCCGGTTCGGTCCGATTTCAAAACTATCGTCGGTACTTCTTAACAACTTTTCTTTTGATCATTATAAATATTTTTGCCCATTGATATTTTGGTAAATTTTTAATATATTTTTTAAATATATAATTCATGCTCCCTCCATCTCAATTTCATTATTGGATTTATGAATTTTGCTAAACTTATTTTTAATATAATTTGTAAACAAAATAGTTTTAAAAGAGATGCGATTTTGCATGTTATTAAAAATAAAATGATAATTTTGAGACGAAGAGAATATGCTCTTGTATATTACCAATCTTATTTTAAAATACATTTAAGTATATACTGCCATTGTATCTCCTTCATAGAACATTAGTTTAGTTTTAACTTTTTGACATCAAAATTAATAAATTTAAATTTTTTTAAAATAAAATTTAAATCAAATATTAATCCAATAAGAATTTTATTGAATTTGATGGAAATTGAGTCCATGTATCTAATCAGACAAATGGACCTGATCATGCTAGGTTAAGAGGCCTACGAGAATGCAACGAGATGCGAAAGAGAACCGAGTGGTCCGATTGTTTGAAAGTTTAAGCCTGAAAGAATCTTGTATGTTGTCGTAATAGAAGACTTGAGAAGGGAGGTGCAAAAATAAGATCTTAGATATGATTGGTTGGGATCGAAAATCCTAATATATCTCTTGTTACAGTTGTACCATGTATACATAGACCCCCCCATTAAGACTCCCCACAAGGCTAAGTCTCCCTTCCCGTATGCCACATCCGCTTTTCACTCATTCTTTCACAAACAATTATTACCTTCAACACTATCATATTCATCTTTCCCACATGCAATCACATCTTTTTACACATCACCATTATTTCTTTATGAAATATTTGCACTGAATAGCACTAAAACTTGTTTTATTGTTTTATTTCCTAAGTAGCACTTAATAATGTCCAATGATGGCGAATATTTACTTGAATAATGACTAATGCATAATGACTAAAAGTGCTACATTTGGAAGAAAAACACATGTGGTGCTATTTTGGAAAAGTCATTATATTTTAGTGCTATTTAAGTAAATTTCTCTTTCTTTATTTATATTTAATTATTTATTTTTTATGTAATAAATAGTACTCCTAGTACTCCATGCATTCAAATGTAATCTTCATATTTGACTTATCACGATCTCCATTATAAATGTAACATTTTACAAATTAATATTTATATTTATGAATAGATATCTATTATAAATATTATTATTTTAAAACTATGTTTCAAAAAAACTATTGATATTATATATATGTCAAATGAGAAGATTAAATCCAGATAGAGTACTATGTACTTCATCCGTCCCAGTTTATTTGTCTTGCTTGACTCTTTCAAATCAAACTAGATGAATTTTAATCATCGATTACTCTTAACTTGCATTGCATAATAATACAACATAAGAAAATTTTAAAAGATCTCAACAAGTCCAATCTAATAAAATCATTTTTGTACAAATATACATTACAGTTTTATGTAATTGAGGTTCAAAGTTTGTCAAGTTTGATTAAAAAAATCAAACTGGAAGAATACACTAGGACGAAGAAAGTATGTTTAGTGACATTTTAAAGTAACAAAAAAATCACCTGCACGGATTCATTTGTTGTGAAGGATGACATAGATGAAACAGAATGAGTAGCACAATGCGGCACGTTGGACGAATCAGTGCCACATAAGCTACGAGCGGGGCTTGAAGAACAGCGATGGAGGCAGTCTTAGGAGAAGGGATCAAAAATTAATTAAATACACACCATATTGTAAGATTATTATTCTTATTCTTTATTTTTTGATTGGATCTAGAGATCCATAAGATTTATCTTTTAAAATATTTTTAAAATATTATTTTATCTAATTAATATAACATGTATGTTTGATTCAGTTATAGATCAAATATTGATCTTGGTTGACTGTAAAAAGTTAAAATTAAACAAATACTTTGACACGAAGGGAACATGTCATATATTCGTTTTTTAAATGTTTGTTTTTTAAATGCAATTTTCAATGCTTGCACATATTCTTAAAGAGAAAAATAGTTTAAACTTAAAATTTTGAAATTAAAAAAATCACAATGTAAAAATACTCTAAATGTTTAACCATACAAATAACTTCATATATATATATATATATATATATATATATATATATATATATATATATATATATATATATATATATATATATATATGTATATATATATATATATATATATATATATATATATATATATATATATATATATATATATATATATATAAACACACACTTACATACATGCATGCATGCATGCATACATACATACATACATATGTGTGTGCATTCTCTTCGTTTGGAAATGAATTACCGATGACAAAATAATAAAAATCATTATTTTTTCATTTTGCATTGCCTATCTATCAATGCTGAAATTATATATATATAACGACACGTATAATTTCATAATATTTCCTTTGTCATTAAATGAACTTTTCATACACTATTGATTTTTATAATATAACATAGTCATGTCACATCTTATTTAGAATTTTTTTTAATTAGTTTATGTTAGACCTCATGTGAAAATCATTGAAATATGCGTGAACATATTTTATTGCACTTGTTAACATGATTTTCAAGTGTAGATCATGATGAATGACAAATAAGAAATGAAACTATTTCACGAGAATCGACAAGTAAAGTCATAGATGTACAAGTATCGTTGGAGAGAAGACAAACATATGCAATAAGGAATTTAAAATTGAAGACCAAATCCAATAGGCCGCCAAGTAAAACTTTTTGTAAAGACAATACAAATTAATTAAGTTTTGGCTCAAAATTATTTTAATTCAAATATAATTTTAAAAATGTGATTTCGATTTTAATTTAAAATGTTTTTAAACATCAAACTTTTCCATTTTATTTATTTACTTTTGAATACATCAAAATTATTATTGCTCTATCTTTGGGGAATTGTTTGATTATAATACATTCTGATTTTGGAAGAGTTCCATACATCAAACTTGTAGCTCTATTACTTACAAAAATACCGGTTTTGAAATCACTCAATTCTAAGGGGCTGTTTGGCAACTTCTGAATCGGTAAGTGCTGAACCAGTAAGAGATCTAAACCATTAAGTGCTGAACCAGTAAGAGGTCTGAACTATTAAGAGCTAGTATATTGCTTAACTATTCAGAAGGAAATGTCTGATCAATTCAGATAAGAGGTCTTAACCATTCAGACTCTGTATAATACATAACCATTCAGAGGCAAATTTCTTAACCTTTCAGACATCTGAACCATTAAGTGCTGAACCATTCAGACATCTGAACCATTAAAAGGCTGAAACAAACAGCCCCTAAATTTAAATGAGAGAGTTATGCTTGTTTTTCTGTCAATGAAACTATTAATGGTGTATTAAACGACCATTGATGGTGAAGTGACCGACTAACCATTGGGCTATAACAACCATTTTGGCACCATCGATGGGCTATGCTTTTTTTAAAATTTATACAGCAGTGTGAAGTCTTGTAGAGGAATTTTGAGAGTCTCCCGGAGAACTGATTAACTACAAGTTGTGATGAACTAATATACAAATCTTTGTATTCTTCGTTGTTCGTTTATTTCTGCATTTTACTTTAGTGAAAACTTATCAAAATTTTCGTGTCACCCTATTCATCCCTTTCTAGTGTTAAACATTTATTCCAACAGTTTTTAAATATATGTTTTTTTTAAAATAAATAAATTTATTTATAAATAATTCTAATCAAAATCATAAATCAGAATGAAAAAGTGGGTGAAGGGAGTAGATATTATTTTATGAAACTTTTATATTTTATAGGGAATGTTTTGAAATAAATTACTTATCACACAAGACACATTTTTTGAGATAGTAACTCTAATCCTTTATTTGGATGAGGAAAAAATTAGAAAGAAATAAAATAAGAAAATTATGAGAAAAGAAATTTTTGGAGAAATTGGAAAAAATATTTATTATTTGGATGAATAATTATGTAGACCCCCACCATTTTTATAACATTCTCTCCATTTTCTTCCAAATCCAAACAAGAAAAGTTAGGTCATGTTCTCTTCACATGATATGAATATTTCTGATATAATAGGAATAAACTTTGATATGATCTCATCTTATTTGATCTAAATATAATTATAATTAAAGTTGTTTCTGATCTGATCTAGTCTAACTTGATTCTAATAAAAATAAGTAATCAGTAAAAAAAGTTATGTTGAGGAGAACACCACACATGGCCTTACTTGTACAAGATTTGTCTTTTCTCTTTCCAATTTCTTTTTTCTCTCCATCTAAACAAAACAATTCAAGAGAAGGGGACACGATACATAGAATTCAAAAAAAGAAAAAAAAGAAGAATGATCGCCATCCCCAAAAAAATTTCCGAACCATCCAGACAGTCATTTGAGAAGAGATAAATTTAGTCATACTCACATACTAATTGAGAAAAAGTGTAAGATTTACATGATACTTGCAAAAGTTCTAGATTTAGCATAATTGAATGATAATGGAAAGAAGGATATACAGAACTCAATATTAAGAAATCACCATAAATACGAGTAATACATAAATAAAATATCAAAATACTCCGTAGAAGCTCCATGCTTTTATTCTAAAAATATGAGTTTATACTGTGATAATGTAACACTGTATAAAGATATTTCACAATATTTTTTTATGATATACTCGGTTTTAATTTTTTTTATCCAAAAATGTTTGGAGTTTGTACTAACGAAAACACAAAGGGCCCAAAAGGATTTCTTACTAAAACAGTAAAACAGCAATAACTCCGATTTCACGTATTCACAGTCCCAGTCGTCTCCAATCTTATCGCCTTCATCATCATCGATGGCGACGATCAGTTTTTCATCTCCGGCGGCGAGCCCCCGGTCTTCTATTTCCTCTCCATCCGTCTGCTTTTCACACAATGCCTCTACTCTCTCCTTCCACTCTCTCCCGAAATCTTCTCCCATCTTCACTTCGGTAACCCTCCGACCGATAAACAGAACAAAACCCCGGCTTCTGAACGTCTCCGTCTTCGTTGCAAACAAGCTCTCAGAGACGGATTCGGTTTCTGTTCCATCGGAGCAAGGCGCAATTGATGCCGTTTTCCCGAAAGCTTCCGGTGTCTACGCTGTCTACGACAGTAATGGCGATCTGCAATTTATTGGCATATCCCGAAACTTGGCCGCCAGTGTACTCTCCCACAAGATATCTCTTCCCGATCTCTGTTCTTCTGTCAAGGTTGAATTTTGAAAGCTCATAAATAATGGTTGCAGTTCATGAATTAGATTTGAAAAATGTGGATTAGTTGTTTTTTAAATCTAGAGGGGGAAAAATCACCATTAATTCTTTCAATGAGAATTTGATCATAAACACATATATAATCCCTAATGAGCTGATTCACTGGATTAGACTTCGATGTTCATTTATTATGTCAATTTAGGAACTTAAACTTATACAAATATACCTGGGATTTTCCTCATTATAATTGATAAGGTTTGGGGTTTCATAACAGTAGTGTTTGTTAGTTAAGGATGGAAAGATTATTTTCCTATAATATAAATGGAGGAAATTTGACTCCATGCTTGACAAACCAAACCCAAAGTCACTCTCCATTGTTCTATATTTCTTGAAAATGAGGTAATCCAATTTCACAGGTAAGATTCAAATGGACTATGCATGTTTGTTTGGTGTTTTAAACTTGTTTGATGTGAGATGACTCCATGGAAAATTGTTCTATATTCCTTGAAAATGAGGCAATCCAATTTGATGGGTAAGATTCAAATGGAAAGCTCTACTAATGGAGTTTTCATATTGTAGTTTGATGTTGTGGATGACCCCGACAAAACAGCTTTGACTCAATCTTGGAGGTCGTGGATCGAAGAACATATAGCAGTTACTGGGAAGGTACCGCCAGGCAATGATTCTGGAAACACAACATGGATTCATCAGCAACCCAAGAAGAAGAAGACTGATCTGAGGTTAACGCCAGGGCGCCGCGTCCAACTGACCGTGCCACTTGAAGATCTCATCGACCGGCTTGTGAAGGAGAACAAGGTTGTGGCTTTCATTAAAGGATCGAGAAATGCCCCTTTATGTGGTTTTTCACAAAGAGTTGTCGCAATTCTCGAGAGTCAAGGTGTGGATTACGAGAGCATTGACGTTCTTGATGAAGAACATAACAACGGGTTAAGAGAGACGCTGAAGAGATACAGTAACTGGCCCACATTCCCTCAGGTTTTTGTGAACGGGGAATTGGTTGGTGGGTGTGATATTTTGATGTCCATGTATGAGAAGGGTGAGATTGCCAGCTTACTCAAAAGTTAAACATGACCATCTAAGTTGGCTGAAATCTGTTGTACGATTAATCAATATGTCAATTGAAGTTTCTTTTACAATCTGTTTCTTGTTCTTTCTAATGCAAGCAGACAATTTGGTGTGTCTGTACAATAATCATTACTCCGTATAATTTAAATTATTATTTGGTGGATAAAGTATTATGTAAGGCTAATGATGATGTGGGATATTATCAAATTTTAATAATTACTCTGTAGCATTCAATTTATCTCAATTGGTTTTGTTAAAAACAAGTGTGGATCCAACAACACAGTGGTTTTTTGTACCTTATTTTGTCTCTATGAATAATAATATCTTGTATGAATTATGGTATAATTGTATCAATGTTGCCCTTTATGGCGGATTGCTAGCGCCGTGATAACTATGGTGGCAATACTTCACTTAATTTGGTGATGAATTCTTCATGCTTGATTCTATCCGCCTTTAATAAACTGTAAATTATCTCCAGTCGATTCATATACGCAGCTCAAGTATATTTCTACAATGCTGCAGCAGACAATCTCAACCGGTGTGGTAATGCTATTACACGTACACTTTGGGTCTGTTTGGGAATAACGTTAAAGATTAGCGTTACCGTTTTGAAAAGGCTATCTACGGGCAGCGTTTAGCCTTAACGTTTTCAAAGTAATCTGCACTGTTAAATTTTTATCCAAAACGCTAACGCTAATCTCTAACGGTATTTCCAACAGGCCCTTTAACATTATGGGCAGGTTGCAATTGAAACCTACTCACTGGCCTCCATCATGATGTATACACTTTCCTGAATAATAATGAAAGGAAGATACCAAACAGAGAGTTCCCTTTTGCTTCACTCCTACTCAACACATTTGAAAAAAGAATCCCTAAGAAAAAAAAGATGTCTTTCATGTTACCTTTCCAAACTTATATTATCTCTGTTTTTGTTTCTTTTAGTTCACAGTCAACCTTCCCATCTTCTTCCTCTGGTGTGCTTACCAGCTTTTGCAACATGAGGGGGACACAAAAATCTCCCAGAAAAAAACTAACTTTATCACTATTTACAACACTCATCTGCACTTCGGCTTTCATTGCCCTATTCTATACTGAGACTAGAATTAGTCTTCTTTCTTCCAACCACATTTTCAAGCCCTGCCCGAAGCGTGACAAGCATAAGAAGATTATAGCAGGTGCGCTCCTCTAATGCCCTTAACTCCTTCAATCTTTCCACTTCCATTAATACTTATTTTCTCAAATCAGTAACGAAAACAGGTAAAAAAAGTGGATAAAATTTGATCATGTGAAGTTTTTTATGACATGGAGCGAGTATAATCTTAATGCCGTTAATGGTTGGTTTTGCTGGCTCATAGACGATGAAGGACTGGAACGCCGTCGAATTACAGATGCAACAGATGATAGGTTCGTGTTTGGTTCAGAGGAATGCACTCTAACTGCTGGGAAATGGGTGTTTGATACTTCAATTAAGCCTTTATACACGGAGATTACATGTCCATACATTGACAGACAATTTTCTTGCGTTAAGAATGGCAGAAAAGATTCAGATTATCTTCACTGGGTATGGCAGCCTGATGACTGCATCTTGCCACGGTTAGTTAGGCAGTCACCGTTACATTGGGGACTCTTAAACTCTTAGAATAGATACAAATGTATGACTGATAACCAGAAACTTTCTTTCAGTTTTGATCCCGAAAATGCCCTGAGGAAAATCCAAGGGAAGAGGATGATGTTCATTGGGGATTCATTACAAAGAAACCAGTGGGAGTCTTTTGTGTGTTTGGTTAATTCTGTAATTCCAGAAAACCAGAAGTCCATGAAGCGAGGTCGGGTTCATTCCGTCTTCCGAATTATGGTACCCAAATCACCAATATTAGTTTTTAGTTGAGACATTTAGAACCATTCAAGTTTTTTTAAAAAAATGTGTGCGCGCGCTCAGGAATACAATGCTACAATTGAATTCTATTGGGCGCCGTTCTTGGTGGAGTCTAACACGGATATCCATATAATCACGGATCCAAGTAAGAGAATCATCAAGGTGGACTCAATCTCTACCCGTGGAAAACAATGGGTAGGAGTAGACATTCTAGTCTTCAACACTTACGTCTGGTGGATGAGTGGCCTCAAGGCCAACACTCTGTAAGGCCTTGAACTTCTTTCTTACTTTCATTACAATTTCCTCATCACACAACACATGGGTAAATTTCACTTGTAGCATCTGAACTTGGACGTGCTTTCGATTAAGTACCTAAACTTTATTTTCTATAAAAATACCTAAACTTTACCAAATCTTTCAAGAAATTTTTTTAAGCATGTTTCAGGTCATCAATTGGTCATTTTGCTTAGGCAATCGGGTAGCATTGCATGGTGGGTGTAATCGTACCAATATTAATGCCTTTCCAACTCAACTTCCACCTAAGAAAAATGACCGGCAAATGAATTGAAACATGTTAAAATCTTCTTCTTGAAAGATTTGGTAAAGTTCAGGTGTTTTTGTTTTATAGAAAATGAAGTTTAGATACTTAATTGAAAAAAGGTTCAAAGTTCAGGTACCACCAATAAAATTTACCCACATCTCATTGTCCATACGTTTTGATCAAATGCAGATGGGGATCATTTAAAAACGGCAAAGATGGCTATGAAGCATTTGATACAGATGTGTCATATAGACTTGCATTGCGTACATGGGCAAACTGGATAGATTCAAACATCGATCCCAACAAAACACGGGTGTTCTTCACCACAATGTCTCCCGTGCACATGAGGTAAGTGTTAAGTTGGTTCTACAATCTACATGTAAGTTGAGAATAATAAGTTTGAGTTTGATCGAGCATTTTGGCCAAACCTTATGGGTCGTTCTAGGGTAACTCCAACATTTTGGGTTACCATGACCCCAAACATTGATCATACTACAGAAACCATTATTGTCTGTGCCGCACAGACAATAACTGTTTGTGCAAAGCTATGATAACATTGTTTTGTCAATTGATCAGGAGCGCGGATTGGGGGAGGGAAGATGGGATAAAGTGCTTCAACGAAACAAGGCCGGTGATGAAGAAGGGGCACTGGGGAACAGGGTCAAGCCGGGAGCTGATGAGAGTGGTGAACAGTGTAACGAAGAGGATGAAAGTGCCGGTTACGTTCATCAACATCACACAACTATCGGAGTACAGAATCGACGGTCACCCTTCGATCTACAATGAGCTTCAAGGGAAGCTATTGAGTGATGAGCAGAAGGCAGATCCTTTGCACTTTGCAGATTGCATACATTGGTGCTTGCCTGGTGTCCCAGATACATGGAACCAGATTCTCTACACTTATTTGTAGCAGCAGCAGAAGCACAATATTTATGTACGTAGTACATTTTTTACGGAGGAGTATTCCATTTACTTTTTTCTACCAAATTTATTAATAAATATTCCTTCTGTTTACCATGGATCTTCCCAAATACCTTTTTTTCTTTGTCTGTGAAAAATTTTTCATTACTTTTTTAACGTTTAAAATACCACAACTACATTCACTTACATTATTTTTTACACCTCATTTATCTCATTTAA
Source organism: Cuscuta australis (assembly GCA_003260385.1). Lineage (NCBI taxonomy): Eukaryota > Viridiplantae > Streptophyta > Magnoliopsida > Solanales > Convolvulaceae > Cuscuta > Cuscuta australis. Next base: position 1,115,986 of record NQVE01000200.1, on the reverse strand, counting down.
TATATTTCACCCAATTTCATTAGACAAGGCGCAATGCCCCACGCCCAACCCGTCGTGGTCCCGCGTGGTATCACCACGTCGTCCCCCCTCTCACGACCACGGTCTGTGAGACCTGCCATGGTCACGACCACAGTCGACTAACTGTTACCTTTTTTTGTTTCAATGCTCCAACGGTCCTTTTGACAAAAAAACGTTCCCCTTCAATCCAAACGATCCGAACACCGGAAATATGTTCGATAATTGTTATTGTCTGACTTTCGAGGGATTTGAGTATTGGACTCTATCCCCGAATTTCTCTTCGGGTGGCTCTCAAGGCTTAACGTTTCCAAACTTCATTCCGGAGACGCAACCTCATTACATGCTGGAGACGCAATCTCCACATGACCAAGCTACTTAGCGAGAGGCGGAGTTCGGGAAGAAGAAAAAACTTCAAAGAACAAAGGCTCCACTTCCAAATCCGCAGAGTCGGTGCCAACGAAAAGAAAAAGTTTCGTTTGGTCGGATGAGGAGGAGAGAGCATTGGTAGAAAGTTGGATCGATGTGTCGGAGGATCCAATTCAAGGTTAATAAATTTAATTTTTTTTTGGTACAAATTTTTTTCGACTAACACAATTTTTAACAAAAAAAATTGTAGCGAGCAACCAAAAACTAAGTACCTTTTGAGATTGCATCCACAAACAATTTCATCCTAAACTGAAGAGAGAGAACTACCATACGGTAGACATGTTGACGGGTAAGTGGCACGACTTGAAGAAAAAAGTCAACAAGTTCGTGAGATTTCTTCACCTACTACACAAACAACAGAAAAAGTGAGTGTGGTGAATATGATATCATCAACGCTGCACATCTAGAGTACAAGCACATCGAGGGCCACACTTTTGGTAATATCGAGGCGTGGAAGATTATGCGTCGGTAATTGCGTTGACAAGAAACTGCACCCTTTTGTCCAACGACCCATTCCCCGAAAGTTAAGGGTCGGACGCCCACTTCTACCTCAACGATGATGAGGTCTTTGTGCAAGATGTATCAAGCCGATGGGACGAGATGAGTTAAAGGCGAAGGAGAGAGGCAAGGAGAAAGTCGCTTCGGGTTCTAAGGAAGGCGGCGTTTACAAAAAAGAATTGCAGTCTTTATCCACTCGAATGACCGACTTTTTAGAGGTGAAAAATGCTTCCATTCGAAATAAAGAGAAATCGTCAAATGGTGACCGACATTGCATTCCTAGGCACGAAGTATGACGGTACAAACGAACGTGATCTTGCCTTGATCGAGATGATGGACAAAATAAGAAAAGAATATGCGGCCAAACGTAATCGTGATCGTGATCAAGCCTAGATTTTTTTTATATTTCCTATGTTTTTGAGTGGCTACTGACTTGGAGTGAGCGGTTAGAGATAGCCTTTGTAAACTTTCAGCTTTTCCAACTCTCCTTAAAAGTTACAAAAAGTCAACTTAGGAAGATCTACGACGAACAAAGGGAGATAATTTTTAAAAAATATATTACCTTCATCTCAGTGTATTTGTCCAGTTGACTTTTTTGAGTCAAACTCGACAAACTTTGAAATTCAATTACTCCCCGTTTGTATTAAATATTAGTTCAATGAATTAATATTTTGAAAGTTTTGAACAACATAAATTTATTAAAATCAATTTTATACTAATATATATACACCTTGGTTCCCATGACATTGGGAACCAATGTCATGGGATGACCCGGGGGCACTCCGGTGCCCCGTTCATAAAATTGACGGTTCCTACCTCCCCTAACCTCCCCCGGTAAACCTCCCACCCCGCCCCGACCCGAACGCACCCCCCACCCCCTTCAATTGCACCCCACAAGTTGATTTTGACTTTGGAGTGCCCACGTTTTTCCGGTACGGTAGGCGGGCACTACTACCTTAAGGACAGCTCTGGCGACCTCACTGTCCTTCCGTGGTGTTTTCTTTGCAGGACTAGTTCACTCGACTCTTCGTAATCTCCGATAAGTCCAGCGAAGAGCCAAATTCCTCTCTTATAAAAGGAGGGCTTGGCTGCAAAGATGAAAAAAAAGCAAAAACTTTCTCTCTGTAATACGTATAGTCTTCCGACAATTCCCCGGTTTCCGATCATCTTCTCCGGCAGTAACGTCTCGTCATTCTCGGTCGTCGGTACACGGTTCTACCGCCCTAGGCCTTGCACGTAGCGGTTTTATCCTGGGAGGAGATTTCCCACGTTTGCCAGTGTGGGAGGCGGGCAATACTACTTTAAAGCTCTGGCGACTCTGCTTTCCTTAGCTCTGTTCAAGAAACTTCTCCGGCGACACCCTACCACCCGACGTCTCTGCTCAGCGATCCGTCCGTGTTCCTGCTTCCGTTTCAGTTCGTTCGAGCTTCCCGAAGACTCCAATTTACTTATTTATTTTTCGTTGTAAAATCCGAACCTTTTATAAGTTCGGATTAATTCTATTTATTTATTATTCCCGCTGACATATTCAACAGACCGTCGTGAATAGAGACCGGCACTGTGCTCGGTCTGAAAAGGAAGGGTTAGATTATTGAGAATCTTAGCTCCGATACCATAATACAATTTGATAATAATTAGTCTTATTGAATCATTAAGTATACATCCTTATATATAGGGACTAAAAGAGAGAATTATAATCATAGTAGGCGAACAATTATTATAACAATACATTAAGGAAAATAATATAATAAGAAACGTAATGAATAATGATAAATCACTCTAAATATGACCAAAACATAAAAAAGTATCAAAATAGGAGTTTCATGTTTTTATTCTCGAAATAGAAGTTCACACTATGGTAATGTGGTGGTAATGTGGTACTGTACACGTGCACATTACTATACTTTTTTGGTAATATACATGATCATGTTTAGTAATGCAAATGTATTTTAACCCCTATTTCGGAAATAAAAACATGGAAGTTCTATTTTAGTATAAATCTTTTTCCCATGAATAATACTCCCAATAAACATTGCCAATAAAAGAGAATATTTAAACATTGCCCATACACCCTAATTAGTCAATTAGTTAGGCACTAGAGTTGTCAGGTGGGTTGACAGTTTGGTCCCTAAAAAATGAAGTCGTCCCATTTTATAACTTTAAATTTTTGACCGTCTGGAAATGCAAAACAAACATAATTATCTTGTAGTAATAAATTACACCCTAAGTAAGAAACATTTACCGAGTAACCCTATTGATGATGAACCATGCTGCCCCACCCTTCTACGTAAGCGCGGATATTTTGGTCATGTTTGAAAATGGGCGATTGACTATTTCTATTGATCGAATAAGGCTCCGTTCCGTTCAACTTACTTTTTCTGATGTGATCTGATTTTTTGTAGTTCTGAACTGATCTGATTTTTTGTAATTTTGATCGACTGATAATATTAGCTGTTAATGAAAGGATGTTTGATAAATTTAATTGCTTCTAAATAGTTGCGTGTGGATAAATTTACGTTTTAAGACATGTATGCATTAAGTAAATTAGTGTGATTGGGTAACTCTTAAAAAATTGAAATTGATTTGTTGAATGGAATTATTGTTGGCTTATAAATAATTTTTTCCTTCCACAAATTTTTTTCATTCAATATCCATATGTTTAAACTTTATTTATTTGGGTGTGAACAAGTACTGAATCAAATTCGAAAATTCTTGAAAAACCGAGAAAACCGATTCAAAAAATATTGAACCAAAGAAATACCAAAAAATCAAATTGTACCGAATTGAATGACCTGTTTGATGTTTGGGAATGATACGAGGTAATTTGACATACTGAAATTCCTGAATCGAACATATATACTATTATATAATAAATGCAATATTCTTTTCATATTTCCTCATTAAAAAATAAGTTTATTTAAAAATTATGTTAAAATTTTATTATGTGTAAATTATCTTTTATTCAAGTTTTAATTTTTTGTAGATGTACTTAAAAATAATAAGCATTAGGAATACTATATTGTTATAATTCATTCTCTTTAGTTTGTAAAATATAAACTATGTTCAATAATCATTTCTTGATTTTAGTTACTCGGTATAAAATTTCAGTTCTTTTTCAGTTTTTTAATATTTTTTATTTCAATGCACTTTTGATTTTTCAAAAATAAAGGCTTTTGTTATATTTTAAAGTATAAATAAACAAAATATATGATTCTTGGATTTAAAATATAAATTAGTAGTTTTAAAAAAAGTATAAATTAGCATCTACGTATTTATACTGATTTGTACTGAAATCGATACCGAAACATACCGAACAAAATTCCAAGAACGAGATTGGTACGACGTAAAATCTCATAAGGAGTCGAAATATTTACTACAATACCAGTATAAGTTAAATACCGTACCATGCTCGCCCCTAATGTAATTTCTTTACTTAGTTTACTACTCATTTTTCATTATTTTATAATCATGTCAATTTTTGTTTGTACACCTTTTTATTTAGTTATAAATATATAAATTTATTTTAAATTTTATTTTTTTAATTTTACATTTATAGTCAAATAAATTAAATTAAAAACAACTACAATCCAATCTAGTAAATCAAAATGAGAAAAGGTAATGAAAAATTACGCAAAATAAGAGTAAAATATCAAAAAACTACAAAAATATGAGTTCTATCATATGCGTTTAATCTCAAAATAGGAGTTTGTATTATAAAAATGTGATACCGTATCTTGATATTTCAAAATTTTTTTTGGTATAATGTGTTGCCATTATTGGCATTGTAATTTTTATTTTGAAAAATAAAAACATAGAACTTTAAAAAAAAGTAAATGTAAATTGTGAGAATTAGAAGATAGCAGCAACGATAGGGAAAAGTATAAGGAGAAATAAGTAATCTAATCAATTTATATTTCAAACAGCTGAAGAAAAACGTTGCTGCAACTTGCATTTTCATACTCTTCTTTTACCTCTTCTGTTTGGAGTCAAACAGTCATCATTTCATGTAATTACCGTATATATCCCCGTGTTAAATAGTACTTCTCTGTCCCAAATTAAATTACCCGTTAGTCCTATAATGATCTTTCCGGTTCGTAAAACAAAGAAACACTACAAGAAAAAGGACTTTTAGTTACGGATTAATTATGACGGGTTGATAATACTCTCATTAAATGTGTTATTAATACATTTTTAATGAGGGGAAAAAGCTCTAGTTAAAAGGTATTATTTTTAGTGACCAATTTTTTTTCATTTTTCTTGTTTTAAAGTTAATACTCTCATTATATATTTATATATTTCTATATTGGCCAAACTAAAATATATTAAAAAAATGAAATTATTTAGAAATAGTTATTATTCCTTGAAAAATACAGCGGCAATCTAATTGGGATTACCGCGCCTAAGTTCCCTTTTCGCTGTGGAGGTATTTTTGGTGAAAATTTCTCCCCAGATTCACAATCTCTCCTCAACCGCTGTTTCGCTGAAGTCCTGCCGCTGCCACCTGCGTACAAGCTTTCCGGCCACTCCTTCCCTTTAGACGACCAATAGTGTTCGACCAGAGACCTGTTTTTCCCTGCTGTTTCTAGGGATTCGGCGAGAGGAACAAGAGCTCCGTCCGCCACTCGTTTCCTGTCTTTCGCTTACTCAATTCCAGGTAATTTTCTTTCCCAAATCAGGTTATAATGTTTAATTGTCTTTCGCGTATATTTATCACAATATAAACTCGTATTTTAGAGATAAAAATATAAAGCTCTTATTTTTGTACTTTCTATAGATTTAACTTATATTTAGGGTGATTTCTTTTTCTTTCTACTCGACTCCTATTTTTTTTAAAAAAAGAAAAAAGACTAAAAATATGAGTAAAACATCAAAAATATACCAAAAATAGGAGTTTCATGTTTTTATTTCTAAAATAATATTTAAAATGCATTTACATTACCAATCATGACCATTTACATTACCAAAAAGCATAATAAAATACACATGTATAGTGTCACATTAACACAATGTGAAATCCTATCTAGGGAAAAAATATGAAACTCATATTTTGATACTTTCTCTATGTTTTACTCCTGGTGAATTCTATTAAAAAATAACTTTATTTCATTTTACCTCACCAAACTAACTTTTATTCATTATTACCTTTGTTTTTGTCTTTTATTTAATTCACTTTCAAGCGCTCGATCAGTTCCCATCTTCTTCCTTTGGCGTCCATACTTGAACAATCAACATGAGTGGCACTCCAAAATCTGCCAGGAAAAAACTATCTTTATCACTACTTGCAGCACTCATCTGCACATTGGCTTTCGTTGCTCTATTCGATACCGGGAGTAGAATTACTCTTCTTTCTGTCGGTGACCCTCTCAAGCTCGGGCTGAACCGTATCGCTTCCAAGCCGAAGAAGAAGAAGACAATAGCAGGTGCGTGCCACGTTCTATTGACGCCTCAAAAAACAACACTTGTAATGTGTCAAATGTTTTCCTGCAATGGAAAATTACACATATACCAATATCCTCAGCACTAAATAAGAGCTAGTATTATGTGTGTGTGTGACTGTGTGTAACTTATTTATTTATCTAAATAATTTCGTGTTTGATTCAGAAGAATGCACTCTTACTGCTGGGAAATGGGTGTTCAACAGTTCGATTAAGCCTTTATACACGGAGAACACATGTCCATACATTGACAGACAATTTTCCTGCGTTAAGAATGGCCGGAACGAATCAGAGTATCTTCACTGGGTATGGAAGCCTAATGACTGCATCTTGCCAAGGTTGGTTTACTTAGTTAGACAGTCACAGTTACAATTTTACTCCGAATTTATTTACCTCAGGGTAGGTAAAAAATAAAAACAAAAGTATGATTCCCCAAGCTAAGACCTTTTCTTTCAGTTTCGATCCTGAAGATGCGCTGAGAAAAATCCAAGGGAAGAGGATGATGTTCATTGGCGATTCAATACAAAGAAACCAGTGGGAGTCTTTTGTGTGTTTGGTTAATTCAGTTATACCGGAAAACCAGAAGTCCATGAAGCAAGACTGGTTTCATCCTGTCTTCCGAATTAAGGTACAATAATAATACATACATGATAATAGTGAAGGGAACCTTCACGCATTAGGTGAGGTCACGGTTTCGAGTCCCTAAAGCAGATTCTTGTGAGTGCACAGATGGAAGATTTGCTCACAATCCTACAAATCATCCTCGTGATGGGATCCTTTCATATGCCTCCAGTCATCCACGATGTGGGCTTTGTGCACCAAGTGTTTTTTTTTTGAAAAAATCATCGATAGTCTTCATTGATGTTTTTATACATGTGTGTGTTTGTGTGTTCAGAAATACAATGCTACAATCGAATTTTATTGGGCGCCGTTCTTAGTTGAGTCCAACACAGAGATCAAAATCCTCGCGGATCCAAGTAAGAGAATCATGAAGGTGGATTCAATCTCTAGCCGTGGCAAACACTGGGCAGGAGTAGATATTCTAGTCTTCAACACTTATGTCTGGTGGATGACTGGCCTCAAGGCCAAAGCTCTGTAAGGCCCTTCAACATCTTTCTTACTTCATTACAATATCCTCATCACGCAGCACATCATTGTCCAAATGTTTTGATGAAATGCAGATGGGGATCGTTTGAAAACGGCGAAGACGGCTATGAAAAGTTTGATACAGATGTGGCATACAGACTAGCATTGCGTACATGGGCGAACTGGATAGATTCAAACATCGATCCAAGCAAAACACGGGTGTTTTTCACCACAATGTCCCCCTTGCACATGAGGTAAGTGTTAAGGTCGCTCTTACACGTCTAAAATAAAAAACTACAGCCCAACATATAAGCATGTCAAGCTCATCCAACATATGGAATAATACGTTCGGGTTTGATCAAGCATTTTGGCCCAGCCTTATTGTTGAGCTCATTATCTCATAATTATGATAACATTGTTTTGTCAATTTATCAGAAGCGCGGGTTGGGGGAGGGAAGATGGGATAATGTGTTTCAACGAAACAAGGCCAGTGATGAAGAAGGGACACTGGGGAACAGGATCAAGCCAGAAGCTGATGAGAGTGGTGAACAGTGTAACGAAGAGGATGAAAGTGCCGGTTACGTTCATCAACATCACACAACTATCTGAGTACAGAATCGACAGTCACCCTTCAATCTACAATGAGCTGGACGGGAAGTTATTGACAGATGAGCAGAAGGCAGATCCTTTGCACTTTGCAGATTGCATACATTGGTGCTTGCCTGGTGTCCCAGATACATGGAACCAAATTCTCTGCACTTATTTGTAGCAACGGCAAAAGCACAACATCTATGTACACTTTTCATTTCTAGGATTATGGTAATTTCTCACATGGACCCTTTTTTGGCATGTACACTTCAATACGTTGTAAAATCATTTTCTGACAAATATGGTAATAGTGAAAGAAAGCATGCACAGGTTTCTTATTCCTTCAACATGCAATAAATTAAAGTTATGATTGTTGTTAACTCAGCAAAAAATGACAAATTGTGAAAACTTGTTTACTCTTCCAAAAGTGGATACTTATGGACAATATTTGAGTGGGTTAAGTTGGGGCTGCTATGGCCCCTCCCTAGCTCTGCTTGTGAATAACTAGCTAGGGCTGTGCATCACTCCAACCCCGGGCTGGATCAGGACCAAATAAGGGCCTTTTGGTGGACTGAGGATCGGACCGACTTAGCCTGAGACTAGACATGCCCGAATAAGGACAAGTTTTCGATTCCAAAGTCTCAATTTAATCAACAATCCTTACCTGAAGCAAATTTACAAGCAATGCCCATTGCCCAATTGTGTATATACAAATTACAGGCAATTACGATATATTTCGATCTGTTTCTTAAAAAAACATATTACTGGCAGTGCCCAAATGCACATTCGTGCAAGTGTGCATATATAAATTACATATAGTAAATAACAGGGGAGTTTTCAACTGCTAGGGTTTTAAGTTTTAATTGCATAATTGTTGATTTCAACTTCTAGAGTTTTATTATTTATTAAACCTGAAGCTGCTGGGCCCCTTGGGGAGTGCTGGAATACGAAAAAATATATTGCTTAGTAATTGGTGTTGTTGTAAACTTTTATTGTTTTGAATCTAAGATATTTTCTATTTACTAATGGTGCTGTTCTCAAAGAAATTTGTTGAGGAAATGAAGATGGAAGGTAGAAGAAGAAACGTACCTGTTCAGTGGTCGTGTTGATGCTGCTGGCGGACTGGCTGGCGAGTGGCGACAGAAGAGAAAACAGTTGCGGCGGCGGCAGTGGCGGACGGGCGACGCCGGCCACGAGCCTCTTCAGTCTTCACGCCTTTCCGAGTGCCACGAGTCCGGACCCCTTTGACCTCCTCCAGTCCGGACCGGCTTTCAGTTTCATGTAAGAGCAACTACTGGAGGAAGAATATTTGTGATTTATACATTTTTTTCATTAAAGTATTATACCTTTCTCAATTTTGAAGACATATCTTTACCTTCTTCATTTAGGGAGGTATATAAATTTTTCCCACCTTTTAAATTTATTTCATCAATTACTTTAGTTATTGTATTTTTGCTTGAATGTATTATTATAAATTATTAATTTGTATCTTTGTCATTGTAAAACTTAACGAGTCAAGAATTAACAAAAAAAAGATACTTTGTTTTTTAATCTTGCACTTTGTATTTTTAAGGTTTTTCTATTCAGGTATTTATAGTTTTACATGTGTAATTAGACATAATGTATATTTAACTATTTCAAAACTGACATTCTAATTTTTTCCCCCAATAAATTAGTTGTATTTTTATAAAATCTTTAAGTTTAAAAATTTAATCAAGAAGAAACAAAGGCAACAAACCTCAAATTTACCTCCCCATGATTTTTTAAGAATGTATATTTTCTTTTCTAATAATTAAAATTTGATTTAAGAAGATAAATCAAATAATTTTTCCCCAATAATGTATGAAGATGAATTTTTTCCCTCTTTTGCCTTTTGATTTACTTTCCCCCATTGGAGCTGCACACTTTTTGGAAAGGTAAACTTGATCATTTAGAGAGGTAAATGAGATATATACATTTCCAAGACACCTCTTAGGGAGTACTCCGTATGTGATTTTTTTAAGTTCTAATCTTATCTGATTTAATTTGATCTGATCTGATTTAATTTGATTTGGTCTGATCTAATATAGTCTAATCAGATTGAATTTGATATGCATTTGATTAAATTAAAATTATAATAAAAAAATTTATTATAATAGTTATAATAATAGTAATAATAATTATAACTACAATAATAATAACACTAATAATAACAGTAATAATAAAAAAGAATTATTGATAATAAAAGAAAAAATAATAATAGTAATAGAAACAATAATAGTAGTAGTAGTAGTAATGCTAATAGTAAGACCAATAATAACTATAATAATAATACTAATAATAATATTAATAATAATAGAAGAAATAATAATAATAATAATAATAATAATAATAAAAGAAATAATAATATTAATAATAGTAATAATAGTAACAGTGATTTTAATAATAATAATAGTAAGAATAGTAATAATGATATTAGTAGTAAAAATAGTAATAATTATAATAATAATATTAATAATAATTATAGTCATAATAATAATAGTAATAGAAATCATAATAATAATATTAATATTGATAAATTAATAATAATAATAGCAATAATAATAACAACAGTATTTGTAATAATAATAAGAATAGTAATAATAAATGTAATAATAATAGTAATAATATTAATCATAATAATAATAGTATAAATAATAATAATAATAATAACAATAATAATATTATTCATATTAATAGTAATAATAATAATAATAATAATAATAATTCCAATAGTAATAATAACTATAATCATAATATTAATAGTAATAGTAAAAGTAATAAAAATACTAATAATAAAGGTAATAATAATAATAATAATAATAGTAATAATAATAAAAAATAATACTCCCTCCGTCCCTAAATAGATTATAATTTTTTTTCTCTCTCCTCTCGATAACTTTTGTTTGTTTACGTGATTTCATTAAGTATTTGATAAAATAAAATATTCTTTTCACCTCTTGTTTTGTAAAACTTTTGACGTAGTTTTTTAGTATGTAATTTTTATAACTTATTGATATACCAATTTGTAAATAAAATAATTTAAAAAAGTAAGGAAGTTTTCTCCGTAATCCACAATTTGTAATCTATTTAGGGACGGAGAGAGTATTAATTTTGTTTAGATCTGTCCTAATTTGATTTGGTCTTGTCTGATATTATCTGATTGGATCTAATATGATTTCATTGAATCTGATCATTTGATATTTGATCTGATTGGATCTAATATGATCTGGTCTGATATGATCTGATCTGATTATAATAAGAATAAGTAATAAACAGAAAAATAAGTTGAGTGGAACGTTGCCTTATCCTATGTGGCACGAACAAGGTTCTATATGAACAAGCAAATTATTACATACATTCGGTTGTACCTAGAGATAGGTACAACCGGCTTTTAATGGCAAAAGGAAGAAATCGGCGATGAAGGAGGCTGGCCGATCGGAATTTTGCTAGAAGTCGTGCGGATCTGTGATGATGTGCGGATTGATGATGATGTGGGGATCTATTCTTCGCGTTTGTATCGATTCTTGGGGTTTTGCCTATTGGTGGTGCGGTGATGATGAAGAAGAACAAAGACTTGTCCGGTTCTGCAGAATTGATCTACGGCTATGAAGAAGCTTTTGGGATCCGCGGTTAGGGCGAGCTATGAATGATGGTATGTAGTTGAAGAATGAGTACTAGGCTATGTGGGGATGAGCACTACTAGGTTTTATAATGTCTATTACGTTATTCGTAAATGAATATAGTACAAATGTGTGAAAATGAGTATTACATTTTTTCTGAATGAGTAACATGGTTTTTCAAAATAAATGCTTATGTTGATGCGAGAACGAGTACTACTTTACTTCAGAATGAATACTACCCGGATGTATCTAAATGTAACAGGAACATGGCCCCTCCCCCAGAGCATTGTAATTGGTCGTAATGTTGTCCACATCAAACACTTGTTTAATGCTCTTAGGCCATGGGGTGTGCCCCTTCTTCCAAATCAGCACCACCTCAGCTTTTACTTTTGTTTCTCCTTCCTTACTCCTTCCATAGAAATGCATCCTCTTTTTTCCTTTCAATTTTAATATTATTTTTAATACTTATTTTAATTCAAATAAATAAACTAAAAACATTAAAATTATAAAATAATTGAATATTTTAAGAAATATAAATTGAACAATTTAAGAAAATATAAAATTTAAATAAGAATTTCAACAATTGTGCGGCTAAAAAATATAATAATAGTGCATAAAACAGTACATTTATCGGAGCACTGAAGGAAATGGACAGTTGGAGGAAGACACCGATGGTCGGAATGGATTCATTACACTCAAATATATAAAAAATAATTTTATAAAAAAACACTATAACCCAAAGGAGTGGATGTGAAATGTGTGAAAAATATTAGCTGAGTGTTGTGTTTAAATAGTGGAAATTTTGAAATTTTTCGTTTTTGTAATTCTCCAACAATTAGCTTAAAAAATTAAAAATTTAAAATCCGAACGTTTGGCAACGGGAAAAACGGCAGGGGAACCGGGGGATGTTCCCGCTGCTTCTCGTCGCCCCTTCCCGTGGGCGTACCACATGGCCTTATGGCGTTAAACATTGCCCTTCTGCAATTATAGAGGTGTTATTAATATTGTGTTAAACGTTTAACGCGTGAGAAAGAATAAAAGAGCCATTGCCCACCCTCTGCCACGGTCCAAAAGTAATCGTTGGCTACTTTTTTAAAAAAATATTTTCAACTATAAATATTCTGGCTTTATATAAAAATACACACAAAACATATTCTCGATCATTTTCTCTACAAGTTAGATATCTTATATTTTTATAAAAAAATGGAATCACCGTCTTCATCTGATACGGAGAAAAGCATTCATGTTTCATGTTTTCTCAATGGGATGTTACCAGTGGTGGAAACAACAACAACAAGAAGAACTATGATCATCAAGCCAATCAACCCAATGTGAGCGTTTAAACTGTGACCGGGTAACTGCACACGAAGCACTACTTAACGACTACTTTTACACTGCGTGTTTTACACTTCGAAGAATTTTAGTAACCATTTTCAAATGAGCCGTTCTTTTTTAGAATACTACACGATATTGAACGAGAGGTGCCTTGGTTCACCCAACGGGTTGATGCGAGAGGCTTGTGCGGTTTTAGTAACATCTAAAAGTACACCGTCCATCTTCATCAAACGACATACGGAACCGGCAGTGATTTGTTCGATGAATATATACTTGAAGATGTCGGCTCGAAACTTCAGTTCATATGTCTATAAATTATCTAAAGCTATTATTCGACTCTACCAAATGAGGTACTTGTTAGTTACATGGTGTTGGCTAATCTTTTGGCAAAATAGAATCTCATATTTGTTAGGTCTTTTACTAGGTAGAAACCTCTATTTGTTTGGAGAGGTTTATTTTATTTAGACTTCTAGAGTTGCTGCAGTTTTCGAGGTTGACACAGAAGATGCTACAGCACGATGCAGCAACACACAGTTCGGGATCAGAGGTCTGAGCACGGGATTTTAAGTTGCAATCTGAATTAGAGACCTATTGGGATTGTGATTACATGATAATAACTCCAGCTGTACATGCTAAAGAATCTCAACTCTTTAGGCTACTTGTGGATCAAGATTAAGGAAGTAGAGTTCAAGCCAACTTCTACTAACCTATTCCTACTAGGATTGTGTCAAGAGAAGCCTATAAAAACGCAGCAGGTCCCTGGGAATTACTTGGAGCGATTGAGAGGGAAAACAAAGAATATACGCTAATGTAGAGCATTCCCGTCGCGTCCCGGAGCTTCCAATGCGTTAAGAAGGTTGCGATCTACATAAAGGAGGAGATTTTCAACGCCAAACTGATCGTGACGTCCAGGAGATGAATTAGAGCTGAACAAGTGGGCTGTCAACACGTTTGTCCTCGTGATCTCGGTGGAGATGTGATAGCCGAAGCGGATTTGAACAGAGTTCGGGTTAGAAATCCTAGATTAAAAGTTTTGTCATAACAATTTGGAGAAGAGTGTCTCATCATGTTGTTATGTACCGGTGTAACTTGCATCTAGTGATTTAGTGGAGGGCTATTACACGGACGTGGGCCCCACAGATTAGGAGAGTTTCTTCGAACTGCGTAAACATATCTGGTGTCATTTTTTACGCATTTTTATAGTTACAGCATTCTGTCCAGTAGGCGCTGTAACACCCTCTGCATTATCTGCTTCTGTCTGTGTGTGCTTGTGACAAAGAAGTGTTATAGCACCATGTCTGTCATCTGTTACTACGACAGTGCTGTAGCATATTCTCTACAACATAATTGATTGTTTTGTTTGTATAGTTCTTAATTGGTGATTTCCGCTGCGCCCCCACGAACTTTCAGTACTTACGCAAGTCGACGATGAGCGACATTGAGTAGTTACATGTGAGGTATGCCGCTAAACACGTTTATTTCGGCATACTTGGGAGCATGAATCACACGCATTGAGAATGAAAAAACGTACTATACCACTGAGTGGCATGGTCAATGTTCACGGGGTGATCATCTCAACCCTACTATTATGCTCAAGCAGTGGCTTCAAATGAACTATAGATTTGGTATGCCTTTTTTGGTATTACCGGCTTGAACAATGACATAGATGTTCTTGATCAATCACTTGTATTGATGATTAGGTTAATGAGACTCCACCCTACCCATCTTTTGAGCTTAGAGTGACACTTCGTCACAAGCGTGAATATTATCTTTCTGATAGAATATACCCAAAGTGTTTCATAATTATTAAGTTGCTCTTGAAACCAATCGAACTTAAACGCTTAACGTACAGAAAAGCTCATGAGATGACAAGAAATTATATTGAACGAGTCTTCAGGATGTTGGAAGGTAAGTGTTATTCTCAAAGAAAAATGATGTACATTATGTACACATGTATTATTCTTCATAATATTATTATAGAGGACAACGGGTTTGTAATTTGTCATTACAAGCAACCCACATGGGAGGCACCTACTTACAAAGAAATCAATGAAGAAAAAAATAAAGAAATCACTAAGAAATTTGAAGGTTTGAGATTAAACTTTAAAGACGCACTAACGGTGAATTTGGTTGACCATATTTTTAGTCATTCAAATAAACATTAATTTATGTATCTTTTTTAATGTTATTTTTTACGGAGTAAATTTTATGTAACTTTTATTTAAGTTTTTTAGAACTAATGTAATTTTTATTTATATTTTTATTAATAATTTTTTAATTTTAGTTTATAGACTGTATGTTAAAAAAATAAAAAAAAAGTTTGGTGCCCGTATATTTCGAGTAAAAATATGGTGTAAGTTAAAAAAAGGTTAAAACTAATGTGGGAGAGAGAAAAGATTTAAAATCTCAATATTTTCAATGTCCTCAGTGTGATTGTGCTTCGTCACTTGCTCCATGGTCACGACCAGTGTAGTCTTCGTTTTCTCTCTTTCTATTCTTTTTTTATTTCAATTAATTTTTCTATTACAATAATGTCTATTATATTCATAACTTTTTTTGCATAAGTCATTATTTGACAAATAGTATTTCGTTGGAAATACTTTCAGAAGATCAACCCAATGACACTAATATTACATATATAAATTTGACATTACGTCTAACTTATATGTGTGTGTATATATACATATACATACATACACAGATATATATATATATATATATATATATATATATATATATATATATATATATATATATATATATATATATATATATATATATATATATATATAATATATATATATATATATATATATATATATATATATATATAGTGATTATATTTTCCTCATATCTAAAAGACATTTATTTACTCATTTTTATAAATGAGCAAATAATACTCTATTCGTTCCAAAAAGTACATTATTGACTATTCAAAAATTACAGAAACTTTCATTTATTTATACGTTTTGATTATTGTTTGATAAAATAAAATACTCTGCATTCTTATCACATCTTGTTTTGTTAAATTTTTGACGTAGTTTTTAAATATATAATTTTTATTTTAATTACTTTACTGATCTTTAAATAAAATATGAATTAAAAATTGTAATTTTTCTTTCTTTTTGCGTAACGTGTAAAAAACATTTTGGGACAGAAAAAGTAATAAAAAAATCAATTTTCAATCAAACACTAAAAGAAGAAAATTAAATGACTTTGAAAAATAATAATTTTTCCGAGGTTTACTTCCTGAAGACATTTTCTTCGTTTCCAAACAATGTAGTTGAACTCGGATTGGTCGATCCAACCGATCGGCCCGCGACCCAGAAAGTTGTCCGGTTCAATTCAACCTTAAAACTCGTTTTCTAAAAACCAGGTGAAACTCATTAGACTCGCTGAATCGTCAAATCCGATTCAACGTGTTCAGTTCACGGGTCTAGAGCGGGTACCCTAGGGTCTTCATGGAAACTACTCCACCATACGGCCAGCTAGGCTATCACGCCTCTTGGTAATCAATCCAGGTGTAAGGAAATACGAATTTTTATGTAAGAAAAATATGAGTAATTTTTATGTACAAAAGAGTTTTATGTAAGAAAAATATTAGTAATTTATCTAAAAAATTATTATCATCCTTAAAATTCAAGTAATATTTACTAATTATAAATAAATATACTACGATTTACCTTTACTTAGTTTATCATTTTAATCAACTAATTATATGTTTGAAATATTAAATGGTACGTAGTATATAAGAATGCTTGTAAAAACAGTTGTAGTTATGTTGATCGTGTCGTTGACCCGGTTCGATTGTTTAACCCTTAACTCACTTTTCTCTCCGGTTCGATGTCTGGTCTGATTTTGAAAACATTATTTCCAAAAAGACATTTAGTGTTGAGATAGTTTGATATAGTCAATGGAATGGTTGGTGGTGTGATAGCTCTAAGAAACAATCAGGGTTCGTTTATTACACAGAATTGACAAAATTGGAATTGAATTGAAAGTTGGAATTCTTTAGATTTTATTTGAATGGAATTGAATTCTTCAAATCTAATTCTTTTTTGGCTCTACTAATTCCAAATCCACATATTTTTCCGTTACTAAATATCATAATTGAAATTATTGTCCCAAATTCTAATTTCATAATTTGATTTCTGTATACCAAAGTGAGCCTCAATGAAAATAACAAGCTCGACCACGATAAATGAAGGAGGATGGAAGCCAAAATTTTCTACATTCATTTTAGTACATGAATCTAGAAGAATGAAAATATAGAGCAACGTAAATATTACTCATTTAAATTTAAGACTGTTTAGTGAGTTCAGGAGGTATGATAAGATATGAATTTTGAAATTTGATAGAAATTATACGGATTTTAAAATTTGAAATGAAATTGCGTAGAAATATTAAAAATCATGATTTAATTAATGATTTGCGGGTGACTGGAAATGAGGGTCATTGGCGGTGACAATAGTAACCGGTAGTAGAGAATGGTCAACGGAAAAGAGAGATATCAAACTTTTATCTTGATATATATCCCATATTTAATTTGGGAAATATGAAAACTCTCCATTTGGAAGATTTTTGATATCTCAAGATATCAAGTTTAATACTCCCTCCGTCCCAAAAAGTTTGTTACGTTTAGAAAAAACCGCGTCCCGTAAAGTCCGTTACATTTTTATTAAAAACCACTTTTACCCCTTACTTTTTCATACCCTACCTATCACATCATACCTTTTTTCTAATAATCTACCCATCACATCCTACTTTTACCCATCACATCAAGGGTATTTTTGGAAAGTCAATACCAAAATATCTCTCCCTTAATTTTCCAAAAAGTCAAACCGTCCCATTCTTTTTGGGACGGAAGGAGTATTTCTTTTGGCTTCAGCAAACACGAACACACCTTAACACAAGAAAAATGAATAAAATATATTAAAAAATGAAAAATCAAAAGCAATGAACATTCACGCCCGACGAAAGTTATTTTAGCCTCGTCGGAATTCAAATCATTAATCTAATAATCTCTCATTTAGAAGAACTACAAATATTTTCACTCATAGATAATTTGACAAATCATAACTCAATTAGCGTGTGTTTGGTGAGTAAACAAGAAATGGATTTTGATATTTTCAGATATCAAAATTCTTTTTGGGTGTTTGGTGAAGCTAAAAAATATCGAATTCGATAACTCTAGATAGCACAAATTCTTCAAATGGAGGGTTTTGATATCTCCCAAATTTGGGAGATATCAATATATGGGGGTTTGATATCTCTTCCAACCATTGATCATTCTCTGTCACCAGCTAACATTGTCACCGCCAACCATCCCTGTTGTTGGTCATCCCCGCTTATCAGTGACTAAATCATGATTTTAAATCTCTCCAAAAAAATTTGTTTTAGATTTCAAAACTCTTACATTTGTCCCAAATTTAATAACACATATCTTATCATTTCTTCATCACTCACCAAACGGGCCATTAATCTTTCTTGATCTCCAGAAGTTTTAACAAGTGAAGCAAAACTAACATTTTTCAACTTCGTTTGGGAACAATTTATTTCTGATTAGTATTTGTATTTTAGATAAAATTTAAGTATGCATATTCATTTGAAAAATGTTACTCTGTAACACTCAAGACTACTATTGCATAACATTTCGAAACGCCGTGTTAAGGTGCCAGTGAATATTGTGCAGTTGACAAGGGAAGGAGTGTCAAAGGGGTAAGACCCAAGTTCGATTCTTGGCAACTACGTTGGGAGGCAACAATGCTAAGCATAGGGTCTCTGTAAGTACCAGGTGCAGGTTTCACTCTTTGCCACTAATATGCTATCAAAATCTAATTTATCTTTTCCCAGTGACCGTTCGACCGGGTCTCAGGAGACTCTCGGAGATGAGGCTCATCCTTTTGTTAAGCTCTAATACTACTACCAAATAGAGCTTTCATCATTTTTTTGTCATCCCCTTCGCATCCTCACTAATCAAACATAGCTGTTGTAGGAATTTGAGGAGGAAGAACACTGCAGAGCAGTGTTGACGAATAACTCGATAGTATAACGAATCGCGTACAAACGCTTTCAGATCAATAAAGTTATTTCGGGGTATACGAAATACTTCAATCGGATAAGACGTTAATCAAGAACAAGCACACGAAATCGAATCCGTCAACCCATACCACGAGACTCTATTTATAGATAGAGTCAAAAATTAATGACCAGACATGAACGTTTGCCTGGAGAAGACGAAACACATGAGAAGAAGAAAGTGTTTCAACAAAAGGTCTGCGATTTTAGAGTCAAATTCGACGTTTATCCACTGGTTAGCCACCAATATATATCCACTTACATAGGCGGATCGGACTACATCAGTATTTCTATTGAGCGTTCAAAATCTTTCCCCATTTTTGCAACCCTAATATCTGTTGGTCAAAGGCGAGCTTCTCAACTTCAACCTAACATGGCTGGAGGGGGTAACTTCATCCATCGAGTTCTCTCCTACGTGATCAATGAAGTCCTTGTCAATGGGCTCGCCAACAGGTATTGGATTTTTCGTGCTTCCGGCTATGCTTTAATAGTTCGTGTTTATAAATTTGTCGACGGTGGAAACATCCGTAATTTGATTAGGTAAATTACTCCGCATATGCTTTCGTTTTACATGCAATCTGAGGAGGTGGATGATGGGAATTGTTGATTAGAGATTATAGTTGCAATTCATTGGACTTTTTTGGCCAATTAGAAACTTAGGTTTGTTAATTTTCAATTGAAGCTGATGGCAGATTGTCGTAGGCTTGTAATATTTCCAGAGATGTCTGCTCTGTAATTCTATTAGTTCGAGCAGTGACATGCATGGGATTTTACAATTCGGAGGAATTGGCAGAACGAGTATATATGAATATCGCATACTAATGCATACGGTGATATGGAGTATAAATTTTATATTTTGGAGTAATTTTAGCTATTTTTTTAGATGGACAGTTTTTCACATTCCATCCCTTTGTATCTGCCATTGAGTCTGAGGCTGCTCTGTTTATTTATTTACTGATTCATGGGGTGTCATCATTCATCTGGGCTATAAAGCACTCTTTTGTCACTACCTATCATTTTTTTGTGA
Organism: Cuscuta australis; assembly: GCA_003260385.1. NCBI lineage: Eukaryota > Viridiplantae > Streptophyta > Magnoliopsida > Solanales > Convolvulaceae > Cuscuta > Cuscuta australis. The sequence continues at coordinate 1,095,854 of NQVE01000200.1, read as the reverse complement.
ATTGATTTTAGCATTTTTAAGGAGTGTAATTAGAGTGTGCATGGTTGGTAAAGAGAATTATCCATCAGAAATGTGTTGTTTTTCGCATGTGATAAGCAACTAGTTGGATTCAGACCATGCAATCAGCTGAGTTAGGTGGAGAATGCATATTACAGCTTACATACTGGAGCTGTCAGCTTTTCTATAATGTCTTCTAGGGAGAAGGTTTTGTGGGTTTTGAAAAAGAAAATGTATTGGTTTTTATAGGTTTTATGGTTCATTAGTTCACCTAATGATGACTAATAGTAGTCTTGTGATTATTGCAGAGATTTTTTAGGTTTAGCTGCTTTGTTTATCTACTAAATCATAGCATGTCAACTTGCCAAAAATTAGTCTTTTATTACCTGTGTTATTTGTATACTTTGTAAAGTTGAGATTCTCATATGTTGAGTGGTCTGTGTACACTAATCTGCTGCAATTTCTTTTTGTGACTTCATATACTGAATTGATTATTCTCACATTTTGACTTCATTTTTTTTCAATTTAATATTTCATTGTATTTTTGCATCCTAAGACATTTTTCAAAAGAAGGGGTCTTTATCCTATTCCCCTGCTTTTTGTGTGTGGAATGTTATAGTCCTTTCATCCTATAAATAATTTCAGGTTTGTAAACATATTCTTGCCCCCCCCCCCCCAAAAAAAAAAGAGTAATTTGAACAAAAAGAAGTTAATTTTCATTATTGTTGATGTTTTTAATAAAAAGTTTCCCAAACAGCTATGCTTATTCTCTAATAAAAACAACTAAATAATTTTCAATATATAACTATATTTCATGATCATCAATAGTTTTAAGGACCTTACTAAAATTTAAAATTTGTGCATTTGTAAAAGTGACTCTTTATAGGCTGGAGGGAGTAATGCATTACTATAGATAAAATACGCCACCCATCTTAAAAAAGTGTCTAGTTTCATCTAGGGGGGCAAGGCACAACTCTGATAATTATCCATCTTAAACATATAATACTCCCTCTGTCCCAAATTAGTTGTCCCAAGTTTGTCTTCACGGAATTTAAGAAAAGTGTTGAAAAGTAAAAAATGAGTGGTTGAAACTCTTGAAATTTGATTAGAGGAAAGATAAAGGTTTTGGACCAAAAAAAACTTTACTTTATTAGGAAAGTAAAGAAGTGAGGCCATTATTTTGGGACGGACTAAAAAAGAAAGTGAGACGATTAATTCGGGACGAAGGGAGTATTACATTTATTTGTTTATTTGTGTTTTATAAATTGAATACTCGTATTTAGTGGTTAGCAGTTAGCACGTCTGGAACTTTTGACTACCTTTTAGTGGAAATACATACATTAAGTCTAATTAAATATAGATTCTTTTGTTGCAAAAGGACACCTTTTTTTAGACAAAAAAGTTTTGGAACGTAATTTTTTCTCTTTGGGACGGTTGGAGCAACTTATTTTGCCTGAATGTTAACATTCTCTGATCAATTAGCAGTTAGCTAATAACTAAGTACTAAGCATACGATGTTTTCATTTTTAGCCCATCATTCCAGAGATTTGCTGTGAGGACATCCAGAAAGATCGAGGAGGTTTCTAAGTTAGGTATATGTCAAATTTTCCTTTCCTTTGGTGTCTCCTTTCTTGAATGTTTTGTATTTGTTAGGGTTTCAGCCATAGCAAATGAGAAGTGTTATCCATTCGTCTCATTACTGTTTCAATGTATGTTTCCAGCTGAACAAAAGAAGAAAGAGATCATGGAGCAAATGAATGATGCATCCAAAAAGTTCTGAGGTTGTACTTTCTTAAAACTTCATTTTATGGACTTACCAAATGCTCTACTTGTTCAAATAGCTCTGATTTACTTTTTCTATACTTTGATTGCAGAGAGGGTAAAAAAGGAGTGAAGTTCTTGCAGTATTTTAAGAATGATGTGGTGGGGGTTGGGGGTAGCATTCTTATCTCAAGATATTAGTCACCAAAAAAAGACATGATTTTAGTGCAGCTACCTTATTATAAAGCATGCTGTGTGTAAATTTGCTTTACATACCTGATTCCCCTGTGTTTTCGACTGCAATTTCTTATACTTCCATCTGATGATGATGAAGATATCAATGTTCCCCCCTATCCAAATCTGTTTTACCTTTTAAGAGTCTGTTCTTTAGGGTTTGAACTTTTAACTTCCAGTTTCTTTCAACTATTCTCATTTTCTTCCAACTTTTTCTACTTCTCAATCAATTACTCTAAAAATGAAATATTTTAATATGATTATTATTATTACTATTATAATTATGACAACTGTTATGTTTATAACTATAGTTTATAAATTATTTTGTATTATTTTCATCTCACTATTTTTACGATTCACATTCATTATTTTTTTTCTTCAATTTTTTAATATGAATAAGACAATTTTTTATATATTAGTCTACATGATAAAACAGGAAAACATCAATATGTTAAATTATATTAAAAAATTATGGATAAAATAGTGACATTGAATGTTTCCCTTTACACTCTCCGTCCCCCTGTATTTGTCCACTTTCATTTTTACACACCATCCAATGCACTTCTTTAATCTATTTTATCTTATAATTTGTATATTAAAAAATTATAAAAATTATATATTAATAATCTATATGTTAAGACAAATCAAACAAGATCACATATGACTATATTTAGGCTTACACATTGAGAGAATTTGATAAATCAAAGTGTTTAGATGAACAGTTTCAAAAGTCAAATGTGGACGAATACAGGGTGACGGAGGGAGTATTACTTAAAATTTGTTCATTTTTCTAATTTTTATAAAAAAATTGTAAGTCAAAATAGTTTAGAGAAAAAAGACTAAAATAGATGTAAAATATAAAAAATTTAAAAAAAAATTATGTCTTTATTCCAAAATAGAACTTCAATGAAAATAAAATGTCAATTATGAAAAAAAATAGCTTTGATTACATTATGTGACATGTTTGATATTTAAAACAGTGACATTGAATGTTTTATGAATCTATCTTTATATAAGACCTCTCATTTTTCCCTTTATTACTTAAAATTTGTTCATTTTTCTAATTTTTATAAAAAAATTGTAAGTCAAAATAGTTTAGAGAAAAAAGACTAAAATAGATGTAAAATATAAAAAATGTAAAAAAATTATGTCTTTATTCCAAAATAGAACTTCAATGAAAATAAAATGTCAATCATGAAAGAAAAAATAACTTTGGTTACATTATGTGACATGTCTGATATTTAAAACAAAATCTTGTAATATATAATTTATAAGTACAAATATATTTTGAAGTGCAATATAACCACAAAGACTTTATAAAATTTAATATTTTATATTTATGCTAACTTTATATTATAATTATTTTTTTACAAAAGTAGCTTTTTGTATTTAAAAAATAACAACACTTTTTTTTGTATCTTAAAGACATTTATTAAGATAACGTGATGATGATGATGGTGATAATATAATATAATATAATATAATATAATATAATATAATATAATATAATATAATATAATATAATATAATATAATATAATATAATATAATATAATATAATATAATATAATATAATATAATATAATATAATATAATATAATATAATATAATATAATATAATATAATATAATATAATATAATATAATATAATATAATATAATATAATATAATATAATATAATATAATATAATATAATATAATATAATATAATATAATATAATATAATATAATATAATATAATATAATATAATATAATATAATATAATATAATATAATATAATATAATATAATATAATATAATATAATATAATATAATATAATATAATATAATATAATATAATATAATATAATATAATAATATAATATAGTAAAATATAATCTAATATAATATAATATAATATAATATAATAATTAATTATTAATTAATTACTACGTATTATTTAATACTTCTCTGAAATTCCTCATTTGTAATTCTAATAGAAAGTTACCCTTAACATATTTCATTTACCATTATTATGGAGTATTAATTAATGCTTACTAAATTTAATACATCCACGTATGTATCTAATGAGTAAAATGCATAACATTTCCATATATTACTCTTACATATGGACGTAAAAAAATTCACCTCTTTTTAAATAGTGTAGATGTATGAAAAATTAAAACTCAAAAGTAAAATTCATGTATAATAAAACTTGAAACTAATTTTCAAAAGTATTTGTTAATGGTGAAATATAATAGCCACACATTTTGTGGGGGCTGCCGCCCCTGGACCCCAGAATAGCAGGGTCTAAGAGGCGGCAACCCCTGGCGGGGTCCAAAACAGTAAAAGACTCGAACTAGTGGATAAACGTCAAAATATAGTCTAAAACCACATGAGACTCTTCGTTCAAACTCGCGCCTATCTTCTTCCCCGCGCGAACATACACAAATGTCTACGCGAAGGATCATGTCCGATCATGAAAATTTTAGACTCTATAAAATAGAGTCTCGTGGAATGGATTGGGTGACCGATTCTTGAGTGCTCGTTCTTAATTAACGTCTTATCCAATTGAAGTATTTCGTATACCCCGAAATAACTTTGATCTGAAAGCATTTCATACGCAATTCGTTATACTATCGAGTTCATTGTTTAACACTACTTCGCAGTGTTCTTCCTCATAGAAATCCAACAAACTTTACTTTGTATATCTCATGACGGATATGATTGTTCTTCGTGACAATTTTTGGCATTGCAACTCAATGGTATTTCGTGAATGTATAGTTGCAAGGATAAACATTTCACTTATTTGTTCAAGGTATTACGGTAAAGTTTAGACAAATAAATCAATTTTATATTTTACCCAAATATGATTTAAAATATGTAAATGAAATTCAATAATAGAAACGTCATTTGCTACAATTACATTGATATTGTTCAGTAAATGAAATACACAAGTAAAAAGTGCATCCAGAGTACGATACAACTTTTCACTACAATCCGGTTAGATCTCACAATCGGGTCAGGGGAGGGCGTGCGGACACAAACTTTGCCTCTACGCAAAGTAGAGGGTGTAATTTCAGTGCATGAGATTTGAAACTGACATGGGACAGTATTCATTTCTTCATTTAAATAATAATATAGTCAAACTCAAATGTGTACACATTCTCCTGAGATGGGTCACAAATCAAAAGGCACAGCAACCCTAAATCAAACGCCCAAATTATATATATCTATAACAAACCATAAATTAACTTAACTGTGTATCACTCATCATCAGCTAGTTATTCAGCTGGCAGTGCATTGTGATCCTTATGCCTCAAAAACCAACCATGACACAGAAGAACCGTTATTTACAACATAACAGTCCCCGCATTTGTAAGCGGCGGCGGGGAGAGAAATGGAATTAAAAGACTAATAAAACTGCTCTCCGAAAACTGACACCAGAAAAACCCCCCAACATATTCTGTATGCCGCGACAACAGTATGCCACCTGAAGGGACACCAAGAAATAAATGGGTTTTCAATGAAGAAACAACAACATGCCACCTTACTAAATACACAGCCTATATACCCGGTCTTATTCTTTTCAACTTTTAGCTCCAGTTATCTAGTCTCTAATTTCTAGACTCTAGTAACAAAATTTAAATGAGTTGTATAGCAGCATCTAGACTCAAGTCACCTCTCACCAGACTCAAGGTTCCAATCTCCAGATTCCAGCTACCCTCCAATTAAAAATTAAGGGGAACAGAACATGGTCGTAATGGTGCTTAAGACTAAAACCATAGGTTATGCCTTTGTACTAAAATGAAATTCTGGTTTTGACCTGACATATATATTAAAAAATTGTGGTTGAGAATTACTAAGCACAGGAGAGAAATATTATAAACCATACAATTCTTTCCTTCATATGAAAGATCAACCATATTATGGGACAGTGGAAAAGAAAGCAGAAAACTTTTTTGAGAAAAATAGAGGTAAAATGGCTTCTGTACTTAAACGGGAAAGTGCTTTTAACTGTAATACGCGTGTTTTTAAATGGGACAGATGGAATGCAGAATGGGTAAAATTGTTTTGGCTTTAAACAAAAGCTTTATGATGTGTAAGAGCAGCGGAAGACTCACCTTCACCATTCTTCTTCACCCCTCCAATGGGATCACGGGAAAGCTGTTGAACCTTAAACAAGAATGCCCATCAAGAAATCACCACCTACGGCATCTTCAATGCTAGCTTTACTTGGGCCAAGAGTGATGGATGCATTTTACCAATGGCTGCATTGAAAGACTCTCCATGAACTGCTGAACATGTCTGAAGATTTTCTCTCACCGAATTCTCTAGAGAAATCTGCCTGATGGGGTCAGAGAATTTAACCTACACCACAACTCACTTTAGCTATAAACTCGCATTCAACTTTAACCAAACAAGAAACACTGCTTATACCTGTCTCCTCCTCAACTCTTTACTTGGAAAATTAGGCCTGCTACAGCTGTTGCAGTCATTCCACAACATGATTTCAGATATTCAATCATGGTTTAATGCTCACACACATGAAGAGCCATAGGGCACTGGTTGAAATGTTGCCATATGACCTTGAAGTCATATGTTCTAGCCCTCAAAGGGTAATATTTTAGTAAATTATACCCTTCTGGTGGGATACTTCTATGGATCCTTTCTAAATGTGGACACTTTGTGTGCGTGTGCGCGCACGCGCGTGCGCACATGGGTGCGTGTGTGCACACGTGTGTCTGCGCATGTGTAGAAGATCCAGAGAATTATAAAAAATTAAAAAAAAAGCTCATCAAATAATACCTGGACTCTTCTTCAGTTAGTTGCTCTTCTCCCTTGGCTAGTATTATACTAGTGCATACACTGGAATTAATCTGACGCATTACTTTTATGTGTTCAAAAGAATAGAGTGTGCAATAATAAAGTAAATCAAAACAAAAGCATAGTGAATGATACCTTAGAATCTGTTCAAGCCTATCCAGTACTTGAGGATGCCTTAAAGTCAAAACTATGGAAAGAGCCAAACCGATCACCTTATTCTGCTTAAATGTAACATTATCAACCTGTGACATAAAGTGACTAAAAATAACTTTAGACCATTGGATCCATCCAATATCAGAGCGCAGTACATATAAATAGGATTATAGATTTTAAGACCCCTATTTGTATAACAAAAACAACCTAGTTGAATCCCATAAAAGTAGGGTCTGAGGAGAGTGTGTATGCAGACCTTACCCCTGCTCGAAAGTAGAGAGGCTTCCAAAGAGATTCCCGGCTCAAGCACCACATGTAATCGCGTACGCAGCCTGACCCCTATGTTTCAAACATAGAGCGGCTGTTTCCGAATGACCCATGATGAGCTTTGAAAGTTGCATTGACTAACTACTACTTCAGTATAAAAGAAGCGCATACAATTTAAAGAGCCATTTTGCTTTCTTCCATCATACCCGTATATGTAATTTAAAGACTTTCTTGTTTATCAACTCACCTTATCAAGCCACATGTCAACCAGGCAAAGAAGTATGTTTTCTTCAGAAGGGAAACCAGCTTTCTGAAGATTTGCTGATAGCAAAGGCTCAGATGTTAACTGTGCAAGATAACTTGTATTCATGACAAAAATCCGTGCCAACAAAGCTGCAGCAGACACTTTTGCTATTGTCTTTAAAGGATCACGGTCATCTTCTCGCGTCAAGCATACAACAATTAATTTCTATAACCAAGCATGAAAATCATAAATTCATGAAACTAACCCAGAAGAAAAATCTATGCAAGCACTTTTCAAGGCCCAATGAAAAACGAATATTAAACACATAAAGAAATGAACAATGCTTACTTGTACACTTATGCTCATTAGTTGTGGCACTTCCCCTGGAAAACACTTCAATATTGCAGAAGTATCAGTTATTGTTTATAGATTTCTACAAGTGTTAGCTGTTGCTTTTCTTTCTTGCAGAAATACAAAATACATTTCTATTATTGGAATTTTTATGCTAAAACAAATTCAACATGATGAGAGATTAATCTGATTAACAATACTTTAAAACTTGGATCTGTCATTAGAAAATTTTAATTTCCACTAAGAGTTTTAACCTTCAATTTCTAAGGTGTCATTCTTCTTATGCTTTCTATTCTCATTTTCACTATCCTGATAACACAAAAAAACGGTATGTGTTTGACATGATTGTATTTGATTTAAGCCTCTGAAAAAATAAAACAGAACTTTGAAAACTATTTGAAATATATTTCCATTTTTAAATTATTGATAATTTAATTATTTATTTAGAACTTTTTTCATAATAATATACTACCTCTGTCCCACAATTAATTTGGCAGTTTGACTTTAAGGGGTTTATGACAAATGTTGAAAACTGAAAGTGTGGTTAAAATTTGTTTAGAAGCGCCTCTGAAGCACATGTTCATTTTCTAAAAAAGGAAATAGGTGAAGTGTATAGTTTTGGAATGTTTCGGACGGACAAAAAAGAAAATGTAAAGTAAATTGTCAGACAGATGGAGTAATACATCTATATACAACGCATAATAGAATATAATTGTATAATGTATATTATGTGATTACTCCTTCCACTCTGTTTTGCTGGTCCCATCCCGGTTTGCTATACTTGTCAATTTCAATTCAACTTATCTAAACATTGATGCAAATATAAAAATAGATATTATATTTTTAAAACTACATCAAAATATATACTCCATCCGTCAAGAAAAAATTTCATAGACTTTACAGGAATTGTTGAAAAGTAGTGTGATTGGGAATCGTTTGGAGGAGAGAGAAATGATGTGGATATCTGAGCCACATATTTATCTTCTTAAAACGAAAAAGGGGAAGTGTGAACTCTTTTTGGGACATCCATTTAGGGAAAGTGTGAATTTCTTTGCCGGACGACGGGAATAAAAAACATAAAGTTACTTGACTATGTTGTTTTATCAAATGATAAGCAAAAACATGACAGAAAATATATTGTCGGCCTGTGAATAGTGAACGAGCCTAGTTCCGGAAGGAGTTTATAATATGCCTTGACAGCTGCATACAGCATTCAAATATAATTCCTATTGTCCAATTCCATTAAAATGATTTAAGATTTAATTCATATATATTGTGGAATAATATTTCAAAATACTATTCAATATTTGTATTGTGAAATATATTTCCTTATTAAAGTAACAAAAAATAATATACTTTGAACTTAGTAGAATATAAATAATAGAGTGCTGTTTTAGTACTTTTATTCAATAAATACTTATAGCAAGTCAAATTACTCAAATATTTATTTTCAGATAAAAAAGGACCCACGATCATTCTTTTGATTTGGGGGTCTTATAGAAACCTCTAAGGTTTGGGTTCAAACCTTTAGAATTATATGATTTATTGAAGAGTTCATAGGATGAGTGGATTTTACTACCTGAACTAGAATATCAATCACGGGAAGAACTGATAGCAGCCCACGTTCATTGACATTTCCAACCACCAGATTAAGAAACTCGGTGACACTAGAAGCATGCATACTGACAAACTCCCTTCCACCCAAAATTACATAGTCCTCAATAATACTGGCAGCAACCTAAAAGCTCACCTAACGTCAGTGCAGTACAGTGTAGGAATCATCCCTATAAAATTTTCTTTTCAAAGTTCAAACAAACCTTCAGGTGATCAAAACTTCTTTCCAGAATTTTTACCAGACATGGGAAACATCCCAGTAGTTCTGATACCATTGATGGGGCATTAATGAGTGTGGCTTCCCATAACTGCATTATTGTAGCTAATAAATTCAGTTGAACAATATTCCAGACATTGATTCAGCTCTATACTCAGAAGAACAAACCTGCATGGCATCTTCAAGTAGCTCATCTGGCCTATTTACATTAATTACACTTTGTAAAATGGGGAGCAGTATGTTGTAACAGATGGGTGACTGATAACCAAGAGCTAAAACAAAATTTTTTAGTGCAGTAAGAAGCTGAATCTGCAAAAGGCTTTCACCAGAAGATTCCTCCCATGCCTAATTAAATGCACCAAAGCATAGAAATTTTACAAATTAGTTGATGAAGAATCGCTGGACAAATGGTATAACTCTACGACTTTATCAATCATTTCATCTTCATCATTACATGAATAATAAAATATGTAAATTCTTAATTGTCACAAGTTATCCAGTATATAACTATACACACTTGTATCCCCACTCGTGATCCTATTTGCAGTCGGACAAAACAAAAGTATAAATGGTACTTCATATAAAAATCGGCTCCAGATATACAGATTTAGACAATATATATTACATGATCATCCTAGCCTATAGATAGCAGTCTAATTATATGAACCAGAAATTTAATAAATAGGTAAGTTTCCACTTAATGAAAAAAAAGAATATAATCCATGTCCCCAAATCAGACTCATATTTGCTTTTGGCATGGTTATTAGGTAAAATTGTGTGGTTGAGACTTATTTCGAAAGGGCAGAAAATATATGAACCAAAAAATTCCTTTCTTAAAAATTAAAATGAAATGAGAAAATTGTGAAAAGAACAAATGGAGAGTGAGAAGCTAATTTTGGATAGAGCTAGCATTGAATGAGTGGCATCAGATTAAAGAAAAATAAACAAATATAAAACACCACCTTCTGGAAGAACACCACCAACTTGTTTGCAAATGGAAGAACTTCAGTAATGTGAGCTATAAGAGCAGAAATTGTATTCAAAACTTGAACCTGAAAGTTCCATGAAAACAAATTGCTAGTAAGCATTGATGAATAAAGTAATTCTCAAAAGCATCAAGTGTGGAAGGTGGAATCAAATGATAGCTAATACCTATGCCAGGTTTACAATAAACAATGTGTGACCCCACTAATATGTCATTGAATAAAAGAGATACAAAATTAAAACAAAAAAGGAAAATGATGCATGCTGCCATTACTAGTTAGCAAAATCATCTATTAGTAGCAGATCATCCAATAAACGGTGGAAAAGCTCAAAAGTAGTTATAGTATTCATGAATTAAAGAAACATGTATATGTATACCTTGGAGTCAAACTCTTGAACTTCCTCTACCAATTTGAAGCATAGATCCCAACAAATAGGAAGAAGGTCTGAAAACTCAGACTCATTGAAGTTTGCATCTTCAATATGAAAATACAACGAACGACATGCTGCCAGCTAAAAGCACAAATACGAAGAATGAAACAAAAAAACGTGTGCTCGTATTAAAGAAAACGTTTATAGAGTGTAGAGCTTCTCAAATAGAGAAATAGAGTGCCAAAATGGATACAAAGATATATAAGAACCACTGTGAAATAGAAAAGAACAGCATACCCTGACACATAAATCTCCACCCTGAAGCAACTTGATCAGAGCACAGTACACAGCCCGCCTAGTATCATCTTTAATCTGTGAATAACATAAGCAATATATTATATGTATCATATGTACTCCCAGGGGTCATGGTAAGTTGTACGTACATCCAAAACTCCCCAGACCCTAGTTTCGAGTTAGATTAACTCAGTATGTTTGATTTGGATTAGATGACATTGACTGATTGACAAAAGGAGATAAATTATACTGAATAGCATAGAAGTAATTATCTATAACTAGAAATGGAAAAATTACTTCTGAAACCCATTGTCCAAGGATTAATGCAACTTTTCTGTGTATGATCCGCATATTTGGGTGATGATTTGAAAGCTCTATAGATAATGCGCCATTAAACCTGGAAAAACATTTATGGAACATAAATTTAACAATGTATCTGCTATTCATCACCATCAAGTGCTATATTTTAAGACTTGAACAAATCTACACGTGTCTTTTCTCCAGAACAATGTTTGGAAGTTTTGAATGTTTATATTAACGACAAGAGTATAATATCAATTAACAAGTCCAAAAAGGGAAAGCCATAATCATTTGGAAAGTCCACAAGCTTTATAGGACATTAGGACAAATACAATAGTGTGAAGTAGAGCTTTGTTGGACATGAGTTCATATCCCTTTATATATTCTGGAATTTTTTTTGGTTTTGATAAATGACAAACAGGATGATTAAAATCAACGATGATCAAAAATTTATTTTCGTATCGAGAAAAGCAAAGAGGCGTATCAAGAAATTTACGGGGATAAAAAAAACGCTCACACCTACGCAAATTTTTTTGAAGTGAAGTGAAGATTCTGAAGACTTTTATTTTTATTGAGTCTAGAAATTTTTGTAAGGATGACAATAATTTTTGTATAAACAAATTAATTTTTTGAGGGACAAATTATTATTTTCTGAGTCAGTTGAAAAATCATTTTTTCTCTGTCTAAAAATAATTTACTGAGCCAGTTTCAAAATAGTGTCAAAATTTCTTAAAATATTTTTCAAAGATACACAAATTTTTTGTGTTAAGAAAAATATTCTTTAAATATTTTGTGTACACCGTTTGACACACAATATTTTTGGGACTCAATTTTAACACCAAAAATCATTTTTTATTTCATTTTTGAATTTGAATTAATTCATTTCAACCCTTATGATTTGTTTGATTATGGGAGCCTGTTCATCCCTGAATTCTTGTCCAAAACAAATCATTAAACTCCAATTTGTACATCCCACTCGCACAATGTTTTGGGTCTTCTATGTTTGGCCCTTGTTCGTCAGGGGATCGATCCTCTTCAATGGATCAATCACCGTGTAGAGTGCTTCGGAAGTGGATCAATCCACTCCATTGGATCGATCATTTTATTTTCCTAGATTTTCATCGGAGGATCGATCATTTTATTTTCCCAGATTTTCGTTAGAGGATCAATCATTTCCCCTGGATCGATCCCCCGTGACTTTGACAAAAAGTCATTTCCGGTTTTTGTCTCCATAGGATCGATCCTCTGCCATGGATCGATCCCCTGTGTTGTTGACAGAAATCCTTTCTCGATTTTTTACTCCAGGTGATCGATCCCCTCCCTTGGATCGATCCCCACCAGTTAATTCTGTCAAAAACACTTCATCCCTACCTCCAACAGATTTATTTCTTTCAACCCTATAAAATCTCTCATCCTCCTTCATCAAACATATATCTCTTGCACTCCATTCCTTTATTACTCAATATTCAACTCTTGCTTCAATCTTCCTCATCAAATACATTATTTTGAGAGTTAGAAATATTTTTATTGAGTGCTAAAGATATTGTCATCCATAGAGCTTTCATATTTCAAACACTACTTGCTCAAATTGTGTGAGCTTTCATTCTTGTGTTGTAAATCTCAATCTTATTTGAGTTGTTGTTAAGACTTGTGTGACTCAAGTCTTGTGGTAAGAAGTTGAGGCTTGTGTGATTCAAGTTCTCGAGTTGTATCGGTTTTTCAAGCACTCGTTGAAGCTTGAAGATTAGTAGGACCTTTGAGAGAGTCTCTCAGGGGACTGGACTAGCCACGAGGTGGTGAACCAGTATAAATCACGGTGTACTTCTTCCCTTGCTCTTTACGTTATTCTTTCGATTTTTATTCCGTTAACACACACGCGAAAAATGCACATTCTAGTGAACAACTCTATCCACCCCCCTCTAGAGTTGCACTTTTGTCTAACAAGCTTTAGATGAGTGTCTATTTGAAAAGCAAACAACCAAAGTATTATTGACGTCACAAAAGCCTAGACCCTGTGAATTACGCCGGGAACAAAAGGATAGTTGGAACAAAACAATCCAGTCTGCAAATATAATCAGGCCACTCAGGCCAATTCTATTAGGTTGGCCTGGGTTGGAGTAAAAAGATGTAAACAAATACATTGATGTTGAATCAGACTGCTTAACACCTCCAAGATTTGGGCCAATAGCTAGCCATGTAAATATGTAATAAATACGCTTGCCATCTTGGACAATCAGTTCCTTTTTGTCATTTATATATTCATTGAAATTTATTCAATTCACAAACCAACAAAATTAGAATTCTATTTAGATTTTACGTACTTCTTATTAAATTTTGGGGGATAAAAAACAGTTCATGAAATTTGTCAATATGTTATTTAGTGACTAAATTTCTTCAATCATATAACAATGCATTATAATCATACATTACTGAATGATAAAGATGTGCAACAACAACAACGACCCAATTGGATCCCACACGAGTAGGGTCTGGGGAGGGTGTGTTTACGCAGACCTTGCCCCTAACCAGAAGTAGAGAGGTTGTTTCCATGAGACTCCCAGCTCAAGTTGCACATCAAAAGATCACAATAGATACACAAAACAAGAAAGCACAGCTACAACGAAATGAGAGTACTAAAGCACCAATCACATAGAATGAAAACTAAACTATTGTAAATAAAGTTACGAAATGAGAGTACTACAAACAAATAGCAAAAAGCATACAAGCCCTACAAAGCACACAACAGCAACACCCGCTAGCGCAAGGCACCAACCCAGCTACTTTAATCCTATCTCTCCAAACGATCATATCTAAGGTCGTATCCTCAATAAGAGCAAAAAGTTCTAAGTCATGTCTAATCACCTCCTTCCAACCCATCCCCTACTTCCCCCTACTAACGTAAGCGTCTCGCATCTCCACTCATGAGTGTCAGCATTTCGCCACACCTCAACATAAGCCTCTCAAAGCTTATCTTCCAATGGCATCATGCCTAACTGACCTTGAATAACTTCGTTCGGAATCCTATCCAGCCTCGTCTGCCCACACATCCACTGCACCATCCGCATCTCTCTTGCATGCAAACACTGCACGTGAAGCCACATAGAGCATTGCTAGTCTGACTACAGACTTGTAAAACTTGCCTTCCATTCTAGTCGAAATCTTCTTATCACAGAACACTCCTGAAGCCAACCTCCACTTAGCCCAAGCTGCTCCAACACAATCCACAACATCCCCGTCTAATTCCCCGTCTGCCTGAATTACCGAGCCAAGATACTGAAACTTGTCAACCTTGGGCACTAGATGAGAGTCAATCCTCACTTCAAGGCTTCAACCATACTATATGATATGGCCATGAGCGGTTATGGGGAAGTTCAAAAACATTACCATTATCTGTACTTTGTTTTGTTTGGAAGTTCAAAATTTTATTTTAAATTATTTCATAAAATTGTCGACACAAATTTGATTCAAAGTATAAATGTGTTGTGGGTGTGGCCGTATCAAAATAGTCACTTGTGATATCATATGAAATCTTGCAAAAATAGTTGCTATTAATTAAGGCGACACAAAAGAAACCAAGAACAAAAAAATCAACAATTGAAACAAACACCCTTTGAGCTATTATGCAACTAGAGGATTATGCTTGCTAAAGTAGCATTGGTTTAAATGGTGTTCTACCCATTTCTTTTATTAAAGTAATGTGATAATTTTTTGGAATTAAATGCTTGTGGCTTCATGTAAGAGTTTTGAAAACACTAAGCAAGCCGGTGCCAATAAATCCTGGAAATTCAGGTTAATCCACTTCAGAAATTATCATAAGCATTGACACTGAATAGCCCCGAATGACCCAAGTGTGTTGGACTGTATAGCTTGTCTATCACAGCCAAAATCAATAAAGAATGCTATGGTCAAAATGACACTGATATTGAAACAGCAAATTGTGGAACAAAAAATATCAATTGTGAAATTGCACTTACCAGTCTTTAAAGCTCAGATGATTTGAAAGTTCATAATAAACGTATGCAGCAGCACCATAAGCTGCATCCTTAAGTAGGAATGGTGGTGAAATTTCATTTACTGAAAAGGGACAGCCATGCATAGCTTCTTGCAATATAGAGAGCACGACAGGTCCTAACAACTGAAAATATCAACATCAAAAAATACCTATCATTTTCTCAAGAAATAGAGAAATTCCTTCCAAGAATTCAAAAAATTAAACACAAATTATTCAATTGAGCCTACCTCATTATGAGTTTCAAATAAAATGATATACAGTGCTTCAGCACATGGCCGTAGTTTTTCTGACCATAGAACTGAATCCTGCTCATGATGAAATAACTCAGGATTCTGGTACCACTCTGCCAAATCACTTGCTGTGAGAACGAAGTACCTGTTTTGTTATAGGGAAAATTTCCATAATCAACACATCAGATAAAATCAACTAAACATATAAACAACATGCTAAGCTTTGCAAACAAAATGGATTCATCATCAATCTGACTACATGAAAGAACTGTAATTTCTGGCTCTTTTTTCAACGAAGGCTTTAAAGCAATTTGGATACTTAACCTGGGGTTTCCTTCACAGTTTTTCCTATGGTACACAGTTTTCTTCGTAGTTTTCCTATAAATGTAATTTTAAAATTAAACTAAGAGCAATAAAATGGCTTAGTTACATGTTAGGGCTGCCGTATACCTACGATAGATAGTACAGTTATTTCATAGCATAGTCTGGAAGTTGGACATAGTTGGCAAACATGAGATGAACTGCTGAAAAATAGGTGATGTGAGCAAACTATCCATTTATAAATCAGACTGCAGACAGCTTACCACTTCTTGAACCCAATACGTTTAAAATAACTAGCACCAAGTATAGTGAACTATAAATGTTTACCGAGTTTCAATTACTTTTCATTCCAAGATACATTTTTAGGGCTTGGGAGGATGATAGATGATATCCAAATCCAGTGCAAATGCATAGAAAAGAAATTGACCTACCACTGGGCTAAAGTGCTAAACATAGAACTAGATAATAAATTTAAAATGCTTTATTAAAAGGAGAAAATGAAAGAAGTACATATAGATGGAAGACTTATAAATGACATTATATTCACCTCCTGATGAGGATATTGCATAGTAGAATCACCCTGTCACGAGGAAAAAGAGAAGCAAGGAGCTCAGCCCTAGAACTAGACATATTTTTTTTCATCTGCTCAAAGGTAAGTCCATTGTCATCCACCACACGCCCAGTTAAAGGTGCCTTGTACTCATTACAGGCCAAAACAGTTTTCAACATTATCATACACTGAATCAAGAATTGGTCGAAAGACATCAAGTGTTGGTCTGGATCTACAATCTTGTTGACACAGCAGTCCACAACAAGTTGCAGGACGCATTTGTCTCCGAATGAATAAGGATGACGCTGCTGCACTGCAACTAAGATTTTCATCAACTTAGTGCATGCCTGTTTTACAAAGTTCCAGAATTTGGGATGTTGCTCTTGGAGAGAGGAATCTGCTGATCAAGTTTTTTGTCAACCCCAATAAAATTTCAAATTACAAAGAGAAACAGAAGTTATAGGAAGTAACTTTGAAAAAGACGCATATAAAATAAGATGTTCCAGATATAATGATTATATATATATATAGACACACACACACAGAGCAACATAGAAACTTAAATGCGGTTTTTTTATAATGAGTCAAGAATGAGTTCATACAAAATGGAAGAAATGACTGGATGGCATTCAACATCACAGGAGAAACCTCTTTGATATGATTGACCTCCTTAAAAAGAAAAAAACAGAGGATGGATTACTATCATGATTAAATGAAAAGTAGGCCGATACCTCTAAGCATAAAAATGAAACCACAAAGGTTCAATGGCAGAGCTTAGTACCTGTAGGGTCTTTGCATCACTTGGAAATCCAGAAATTATCAACTGACGAACTATCTTGGAACACAAAAACCATCTCTGACAAGTTAAGTAAAGATCATCATGACATAGTTCAGATGTGTTCGCTCTGAAGCTTTGGGCAAGGGCTGAGAAACCATGCAGTATAGTTGGAACATCAGCCTGCCAAAGATGCCAGCAGAATTCAAAGAGTTGTCTTGATATCTGCCAAAGGAAACCAAAATAGCATCAATACAACAGTCTAAGAGAGGCAAGTTCTCTTTTTTCACAAAACACATGACAATATTGATTCATAAAAATGCAATCACATGCAAAGGAATCAGGATAATCATTTAGTCATTTATTTTACTTGGGAAAGGAGAAAGGATTTTTTATAGAAGTCATTTATAAATAAATATAAGCCATTGCCTCTGCAAGTGCATGATCTAAAGTCCCCCCCAAAAAAATTATACTAGTTTAGCTGCTGACTCATTGCCCAGTTATTTGCTAAACCTGCTTAATTTTCAAGTTCAGTCCATATATACTTATATTTGAACAAATATGTAAAGAATTGTTACATTCTGATCTGGATCTTAACTAGTAGGTGTTACTCGGTTAGAGCTTGATATATTTTGAATGAGCTGTTCAACAGATAGAAAAATGGTGGGGAAAACCAGAAAAACACTACAGACTGACAAGGTTAGACAATATATGAGTACCTGTACTGCAAAGCTCCAACATAAATACTACTCCCTCCGTCCCTGAATAATGTTCCAATTTTGGATTACGATGCTTGACTGAAGTAATTTTGAATTCTATATACATAAATATTGGTGTAGAATTAAAAAATATATATATATTTAAAACTACTTCAAAAGTTCTATAAAACAAGTAGTGACAAGAATGTTTTATTTTATCAAATGATTGATGAAAATTGGTAAAGAAAGGAAATTTAGTTTGGTCCTTTAAACTGTAAATGGGAACATTATTTAAGGAAGGAAGGAGTGATTGATTTTGGTTAGTAACATGACTATGTGAAGGGAGATAATATAATAAATTCACAGTTTGCATGAAATTACAAAATAAATGGCACAACTCCACCAGAATGTGTACCTCAGCAAAGTTTCTTTGGTCTGAGAGAAGAGGTTTTGTGGACAACTCCTTCAGAGTACGGAAAAGAATCATGAAAATTCTGTGGGTAGCTAGAATATCAGCTGATTGAAGCTGGTGGGCCAAACTGGAAAAAAGCTCGGGCCTGTATAGGAAGTTTACAATTGGTATTAGGCACACGGGAGTAATAGTACTTCAAAGTTCAAGACATCT
The DNA here is from genome assembly GCA_003260385.1 of Cuscuta australis. NCBI lineage: Eukaryota > Viridiplantae > Streptophyta > Magnoliopsida > Solanales > Convolvulaceae > Cuscuta > Cuscuta australis. The sequence goes on along the minus strand of NQVE01000200.1, from coordinate 1,077,049 downwards.
GTGATATCATTATAGCCACAAAGGCAAAAACTGCAAAGCAAAAGAATGCAGTGTGCATACAGCATCAAGACGTGTTAGCTCTTTCACAGAAAAAACAAGAAATGATACTCTAAGTCCAGTGCCAATGGAGTTAAAAGAATCAAGGCATTTTATCTCCAAGAAAATAATGGACTAGATAAATATGGCACATCGACACAATATACTTCCATCGCTTCTTACTTTCCATGAAGTTTTGGAAAGTAACTGCAACAATGCATCATGGCCTCATGGATCTAGCAGAAACATTTGTGTACATCTTGACCACCCCCCCCCCCAAAAGCCCCCATCAGGGTTGGGATTATATTTGGTTTGTTGTTGTTATGCACTTATGTGATAATCTTTGGGTGATGACTTTTCCAATACTATTAATTCTATTATACTGTAGTATCTATCCATACATACTTTGTCAACCTACTGAAGCACAAAGAATGAATGTCCCCATTGGAGTTCGAACTAGTGACCTCCCAAAATGCATGGGCCATGCAAAGAATAGTGCACACCGAGAAACTTCAAAGTAATATTTGGAAAAGTGGTTATTGAATGTAAAATGATGGTTATTGAATTAGTTACATTGGTTCGGGCACATCAACCGTCAAGAAGAATTTGTTAGGTGTAGAAAGCAGAGTCTTGGAGTATTGGACTTAAATAGAAAATGAAGTAGATTGAAAATGACATTGATATATGTAAAAAAAGACATTTGGGATTTCATTGGCATAGTGTATAAGCAAAAAAAGAGTACAAAATAAGGATTGTGGTGGATGATCTAAGGACTTGATATTTGGTGTAAAATGCATACCATTCTTTGGGATAGTCAATACGAGCAATCTTTGAGAATATCACAGATAAAGTGAGGGAAACCTGTAAAACATCAAACCATCAAATATGTTTCACTTGATATCAGAAATAAGCTACTCACAGTACAAAGAGCATATAGCCACTATACAAACCATTGCAAACTCACAGAATAATTGACAATGTTTGTAGGCATAAATGCATGGCTCTTGAACAATTACTAATAGGCTCAGTATTAATTTATATTAAGCCATGATAACTAGCCCCACCTGGTAATTCTCTTCTCTCAAGTGTCCTAAAAGTTTTTGTCTTAAATGAGACTTTTCTTCACTGCTAATTCCCCTGCAAAGATTTTCCAAATACAATTCTAGCTAAGAAAGTAGAACAGAGATGCTAAACAATACTCCGTATCATTTATAATTAAAAAAAGGAAACAAAAATGTCAGGAAGCAAAGTAAAGTGATACTCTGTATAAAAGTAAAAGAATGTATGCTATAAGAGCTCCATGTTAGCCATATCACTGTGAAGAGCAGTAACCAAGTGACCAACTATTAGAAACATCTTAGGGCGTTGAGCTTTAAAGCAAAATGCATCAAGGAATATAATCAGCCAGAGATGAGAGAATAAATCCACATCATCTCTCTTTTTCTTAGTAAGCAAAAGATTGTGATATTGATTGCCTATATAATCGATATTCACTGTTACAAAAGAAGCGTCTGAGTAATCATGTACAAAGCCACAGAGTGCACTAGATCAACAACAATTTCCATGAATGGCCATGAAATGTGCAAACAAAAAGGCATGGATGCTTACATTGAGTCACGCTTGTTCCTCCAATATTTGTTGATGCTGTTCTTGAAGTAGACAGATGCCAATAATCGAACATCTCCTTGAGATGCTAAATCCTTGGCCGTGATGACTTCCTAAACCAATAAACAACACAAGGCATGCTTCATTAGCCACTTGCAGATTATACCATAGCAGCACATACGCAATACTGATATACACATGCATAAACCTAACGTCTAAACAATATAGTGCGTGGAAAATAGCGTACCATAAGACAGGAGCAAAAACCGGGGCGGCTCTCACATTGAGCGAGAGTATCCTCGGCAGGACTCCGGATGCTCTGGTCGGAGCACAGTGAGTTAGATAGCAGCGAGTACATCGCCGGCAAGTCGGCCGTCGATAGCGCCATATCCACTAGACAATCCGTCAATCGGCCGGTCGAACAATCCGCTCCGTTCGGTGCGAGGATCGGATAGTTATGCGGAGTCGAATCGGCGCATTGAGAGAGGGGTTTCCGGAATGTTGCAGGCGAAATGGAGGTCGTTGGATGGTGCAGGCTGCAGGGAACGAGACAGAGAGTGGAAAAGAATGTGCGGTGGCTTAGATTATTAGTTGTTGGCTCCGGCCAAAGCTAAGGCCGAAACCCCTGTAGGCTGCAGCTCCTGTGAGATCAGCAAAGTGGCTGGGGTGGCTTGGCTGGACTTTGGCCAAAACCAGTGTAGGGTGTATCTCATTTTGTAACTAAAGGCATTGCACCTAGGGATGGGTATGGTCCGGTTTGAACCAAGATTTGTATAAATTAGACTTGACTTGTATTTATTAAAATGGTCAGAGCCAAAACGGATTTTCAAAATTTTAAAGTTGAAACCGGACCTAACTCGGCTTGTTTGAAACGGGTCAATGGGTCCGAACCTATCATGATACTAATATTAAAAAAACAAAGTGATAATAAATTAATAATACATACATGGTTATTCATCATTAGTCCACAACAATGTACTACCCTCATTGTTAATTTTAAGTTATCCAACACAAAAAATAATACAAAGTTTTAAAAAGCGGTCTGGTCCGGGTCCTGGACAGTTTCAAAATGGAGAACCGGACCGACCCTAAAACCAATAAGAATCGGACGACCCGGCCCGTTATAAATATTTGAAAAGAGGACCAGCCCCTAACTCGGACCAAACCTGCCAGTTCGGTTCCGACTCCTGGTTCCTTGACCCGTTTGCCCACCCCTAATTGCATCGACATTTTATTCTATATTCTAGTGTGGTAGTTTACATTGACAAAAAATATAAGTACAATTTTTTTTAGTTGAACTAATATTTGGTGTCAGTGTAAACTGTTAAAATGTCGGTATATTTCTTTGGGATACACTTTTTGGTGAACCTCTAACATGGTTTATAGATTGACTCTAGATGTACATTCATCATAAAATTACTCCAAGTTCTTTATAATACTCCCTCCACTTACCTTTTGGCACACCATCCAATGCACTTCTTTAATCCATTTTATCTTGTAATTTGTATATTAAAAAATTATAGAAATTATATATTAATAATCTATATGTTAAGACAAATCAAACAAGATCACACATGACTATATTTAGGCTTACACATTGAGAGATTTTGATGAGTCAAAGTGTTTAGATGAGCAGTTCCAAAAGTCAAAAGTGGACAAAGAGAGTGAGACAGAGGTAGTATATGATATAATAGAAGATTATGGAAATTCTTCTGTTATAAAGAATCAATGATATAATTTACTCTTTTGTTATTGATATAAAATTCTTGCTTTTAAATATAAATGTGTGAAATTCAAAATTTTAATTGCTTTCAATTTAGATATTTAATTTATTTTTTTAAAAAATAGATTGTTAAAATTCATAAAATTTGAGTGTATTCACTTAAATCATATAAGAATCAAGAGATATTATTCAATCAAGGTTTTTAAACCAAAATAAAGCTACTAGTTTCAGTGCCCCAATAGTTTAAGAAACATACATCAATGTATTCTTTTGTTTTCAAAACTTATTTATAAATTTTTCATCATTTCAAAATACTACACACACCCTTTTTGATCATTTTTAGCCATTTTCCAATCATTATTCGATATAAATAGGGCATTGGTACATAGTTTTCAAACCAAATAGGACAAGAGAGCTCATTTCCCAACTTTCTTTTATTTTTTGGGTTTTTTCCCTTTTTAACACTTTTCTTCTTCTCTTTGTTTCCTCTTTAAAAAACCTTTTCAATTCTTTTTTAAAAAAATTTAATGCAATTTTTTAAAAAACCAAATTATTTATGTTTGAAATAAAAAATAAATAAAATAAAAATTAACATATACACTCCATTAATCTCAAATTAAATATTTTTATTTTTTGTTTTCCAAAATTACAAAAAAAAACCTTTTTGGCATGTTCTACTCATATTAATGCGTGAGAGACATTTTAAATAAAATCAATAACAACTATGCTACACTCATACATGACACGAGTTAAAATGATATTTTTAAAAAATAGAGAAATACCTCATTAGTATTAAAACTTGCTTCATAGACCAAGATTAGACCTTCGGTTGTATATCAAAGTAGGACTTAAAATCTCAACACATAATTCCAAAAACATTTATAAAATGTGAACACACATTGCCAAATTGTAGCATTTACAATGACAATAATTCTATTTTGAAAATACAAACATAGCATGTCATATTTGGTACAAGTTTCAAGTTTTAGAGTTTGTTTCCTTCATCTAATCGGATTGGATCTAATATATCTTTATTAAAATTTGATTTACATTGATATGGTTGAAGTTATATTTAAAATTGTTTGATCTAGTCTATTAAAATTGTTTGTTTTCTTCGTAGTCTTATTTAGGTAGATTTCTTTCCAAATAAATCATTCATATTTGATTCATTCTTTTCCTATATCCTCAATCACGAGACTTTAAATGAACTCTTTTTTTGTTTTCTTTCGGTCGGCCAAGCGGAAAAATAAAATATTTTTCTAGCAAGTATTTTCTTTCCACCAATCTTACCAAATGCGGAAAAATAAAAGTATTTTTTTTTTTGGAAAATCCTCCCCCCCGAATATAATTAGAAAGCTCACAAACTATAGGTTGAAAATTCACCACACTTAACTAGAAAGCATATAAATTACTCCGTACTTTTTATGTGTATGTGATCCATATTATTTGTTGGGAAAAAAATTATGAACAAGCTCATGGATGACCATATAAATATGATCTAATAACGGTTTTGGAGAATGCGAAATGAAAATATATTTTACTCACTCCGTTTCACAAAACCCTTCCGGTTTTGACTTCGGGGGGAAATAAGGAAGGTGTAATTTTGGTTGATTTTCCAATTTTGCCTCTGATGTGATGGGAAAAAGTAAGAGGTGATAGTTTGATTATTAGTGAAAAAGTATGATGTTATAGGTAGGGTATGAAAAAGTAGGGGTAAAAGTGGTTTTTTAATAAAAAGTAGAAGTGTTTTGTGGAAAACAAAAAAAACGAAAGAAGAAGAGTTTTGTGGAACGGAGGGAGTATCATATAAGACAAGCGTTTTAACGTACTATACATCAAAAAATGTTAACAGAATAAGAACTTAATGTTTAAAGTAGACATATTGAATAGAAATTAAGGAAGTGAATGAATTTTCTAAAAAATGAGATGTATTCCTCAATTGGATATTCAACTCGTTAAGTTCTTTCTTTAAAGCTAAAATTTTTTGTCACCATTAAGTACTTTTATAAATGAATGACTTTTGTTTCAGTGTGAGGAAAAAAGAGAGGAAAGAAAAGTAATAGAGAGTGTTAGAATATAAATAATATTTCCTGGGCCACACTCACAAGCCTGAGTTTTTAATTGAATTGGTTCTTTAACATGGTACTGGAGCCTTGTTGACTAATAGGTCACATGTTCGAAACTCAACGCCACCCAATTTTAAAAAATTTAAGGTTTCACGTGCAAGGCTATAAAAAAATTACGCCTACACGTGAGGGAGCATGTTAGAATATAAATAACTTTTCCGGTGCCACAATCATAAGATTGAACGTTTGGTTGAATTGATTCCTTGACAGAGAGTACAAAGATTTTGACCATAGGGAAGAAAAAGGGATGAGAAATTTAAAAAATGATAGGGGCTCACACCAAAATTTTTCTCTCCACAATTGGGAAGAAAACGTGATGAAGAAGAAGGAACCAATTATAGAGCTTCATCCTTTTTTTCCCCACATTTTTTCTTCAATTTCTCTCCAATTGTACTAATTCAAGCACAAATTATTTTATTTTCATTTCATCTTCTGGATATCATTTATCTCAGAAAATGAAAATGAAAAGAGACGGAAGGAGTGATTGATCAGCAAAAAACAGTAAATGGGAACATTATTTAGGGACGGAAGGAGTGATTGATTTTGGTTAGTAACATGACTATGTGAAGGGAGATAATATAATAAATTCACAGTTTGCATGAAATTGCAAAATAAATTGCACAACTCAACCAGAATGTGTACCTCACAGCAAAGTTTCTTTGGTCTGAGAGAAGAGGTTTTGTGGACAACTCCTTCAGAGTACGGAAAAGAATTCTGTGGGTAGCTAGAATATCAGCTGATTGAAGCTGGTGGGCCAAACTGGAAAAAAGCTCGGGCATGTATAGGAAGTAGTTTACAATTGGTATTAGGCACACGGGAGTAATAGCACTTCAAAGTTCAAGACATCTGTGATATCATTATAGCCACAAAGGCAAAAACTGCAAAGCAAAAGAATGCAGTGTGCATACAGCATCAAGACGTGTTAGCTCTTTCACGGAAAAAACAAGAATTGATACTCTAAGTCCAGTGCCAATGGAGTTAAAAGAATGGAGGCATTTTATCTCCAAGAAAATAATGGACTAGATAAATATGGCACATCGACACAATATACTTCCATCGCTTCTTACTTTCCATGAAGTTTTGGAAAGTAACTGCCTAAATTAAATTTCCTTATTGCGACACGACAAGATACTTTCTAAACATATATCCATCCCTGAAAAATGCACCCACAATTTTTGGGAAAGGTATACTATGAAATAGGGAATCTATCCAATCAAGTTGACACTAAACTTGGGAAAAAAAAACAGATAGGTGGTTTTGTCAAACAAGGAAGATAATGATTTGACTCCAAAACATTCAAAATTAAGCTTATTTTCAAGTACAATTAACTAGACCATAACTTAAAACCACCAAAGAGATTCTTCTTCTTATATCAATCATCGTCGTAAGAGAAGGTAATCTTCTTCCCACAAAACTCCTTGTATTCTTCCTCTATCCAAAGGCTTTCTCGTGGTAAGTAGCATTCGCACCAAAGCTTCTCTGCAAGGTCGTACTTGGGTCGGACAGGGTACTGAGCCATCTTAGCCACGTCAAGAATAATGAGACGACCCGTCATTCCTCTCACTCGATTCTTCATTTTCAGCACCTTCTTTGCTTCGATAGCAGAAGCAAATTCAACAAAGCCACAGCCCACAAGCTTACTCTTGTAATCTACAATAAGTCGAACACTAAGTTCAACATCTTGGAAGAAAGTTAAGATTTGTTGTATTTTACATTTGACAGCAAGATTTGAAATAAAGAGTGTCTTTTTTCTCACAGAAACTTCCTCAACATCATCATCTAGTCCTTCCACTGCCTCATCTTCTTCTATTGCCTCATCTTCTTCTATCAAAAGGTTTTCTCCCCGAAGGTAGTCTTCGTACCAAACCTTGTGATCTATGCACAACATGGTCGGTAGTGGAGTGAGTGGAGCTATCTCAGCCACGCCAAGAATAACATGATGCCCGCACAATAGTTCACCATTCTTCTTTTCCTGCGCCATCATGGCTTCGTCAGCAGAAGCAAACTCGACAAAACCATAGCCCACATGATAACCACCATTGTTTACAATAAGTCGAACATGAACAACTGCTGCAACATCTTTGATGAAATTGATGATGTCAGATATCTGAGTTTGGGGAGTCAGATTGCCAATAACGAGCGTCTTATTTCTTAAGGCAACTGCCTCAACAAACTCATGTCCTTCCAGTGTCTCATTTTCTTCTATAAGAAGGCTTTGAAGGTAATCTTCGTACCAAAGCTTCTCTGCGAGGTTGTACTTGGAACGTGGAGAGTATGGAGCTGCCTTAGCCCCATCAAGAAAAATCTTATGGTCGTGTAAATATTCACCATTCTTCTCTTCCAGCACCTTCTTTGCAATGTTAGCATCAGCAAAGTCAACAAAGCCATAACCCACATGCCTACCCTTATGGTTTACAATCAGTCGACCACGAATAACTCTTCCAACATCTTTAAAGAAATTGATGATATGTGACAATTTAGTTTGGGGAGAGAAATTGGCAACAAAGATCGTCTTTTTTCTTGCTGCAATTGCCTCAAAAAAATGGGGAGGTATCTCCTCTTCTACTAACGGAAAGCATTCTTTTCGAATGCAGTCTTCATACCAAATCTTGTGTTCTCTGCAAAACCTGGGTCTTTGAGGGTATGGAGTTATCTTAGCCAAGCCAAGAGTAATCCTCTCATCACGCAAATATTCACCATTCTTCTTTTCCTGCACCTTCTCTGCTTCGCTTGCAGAAGCAAACTCAACAGAGCTAAAGCCGAGATTTCCACCCTCGGGGTTTAAAAATCCTCGAACACAGACAACTTTTCCAACACCTTTGAAGAAATTGATGATGTCTGATATTTGGGTTTGGGGAGCGAGGTTGTCAATAATGAGCGTCTTTTTTCTTGCGGAAACACCCTCAAAAAAATGGGGAGTTTCATCAAGTCCTTCCACTGTCTCCTTCACTGGAATTAAATTAGCCTCAGATGACAACTCGACCCCTTTGACCTCCTGGAGATTATCAGCAACTCCTTGTGTTGTTGTCTCCTTCTCCTCGGATCTGCTCTTTTGTTTCTTCAGAGTCCAATCGGTCTCCCGCTCATATTTTGTCTCTCGCTTTCGCTTACTTCTGTCTGCCGATTTCATGCCGGAGAAGATGACAACTCGACCCCTTTGACCTCCTGGAGATTATCAGCAAATCCTTGTGTTGTCTCCTGCCCCGTTAGAAGAGACTTGGAGAGAAAATTGTTCCCAGAGAACAAGAGGATTCCGCAGAATCTCGGACCGTCTCAGGTTACCTTCTCCTCGGATCAGTCCTTATGTTTCTTCAGAGTCCAGCTCACCCAAGTGAGACTTGGGTTTTCTCACAGAACTTAGGGTTTCTAAGGCAGTGAATTGTGTGTGTGTATATGTATGTGTGTGTGTGTATATATATATATATATATATATATATATATATATATATATATATATATATAATATATATATATATATATATATATATATATATATATATATATATATATACACACACACACACACATATATAAAATATGTTTGATTAATATTATCTAACTATAAAATACTTCGTATTTCTTTTGAGAGAAAAATTTTAATTTTAATATAATATTGATGTACATGTATTAAAATTTATATAAATCTTTATTTTGAGATGTAATAAAAAGAAAAATGATGAATAGTTTATTAAAAATCACATCACTCTTTATTTTTTAAAGGATTAATAAAGTTTATAAAATATTTTTTTTGGATAAAACCTAATTATGTACAAAATATATTTTTAAATGGTGTAACGCATAAACTCTAAAATGAATACAAACATTGAATAAAATATATTAAGATTTTTAATATATATACTCCATCCGTTTCAAAAAGATTATCATAGTTTGATTATTTTGGTACAATTATGTAACACTTTGATTACAAATTAAATATAATTTTCAATAACTAAATGCAATAAAAATTTGATATATGAAAACAATATTTTAAATGGACACATTTTTTGTAAATTTATATTATAACTAAATATAATATACTTTACAATTTAAATCGTTTGTTTTTCTGACCGATGCAAATGAGGTGATTTATTTGGTCGTTTTTGTAGTAGTGACACTTTGTGATCAAAGTATAGAGCAACTTGACCAAAAATACAAACTTGTGATAACTTTTTTGGTAGGAAGAGGTATTATATTTCAAAAGGGTTATCAAATGATGAAACAAATGATGAGATTTGATTTAATCAATGAAAAATAAAATAAAAATGCCAAAGAAATCAATCAAGTAATGAAAATTGCATAAGTGGTATATGGCCTATATGTCATGTGTTATCCTTCAACAAAAACAAATTTATTTAATTTAATTTGTTGAAATAATATATTAAAAATTAAATAATGTTACAGATAAAACATTTTGAAATAAAATATATAATTATGGCTCATATCAATTCTCTTTCCTTTACACAAACAACAACCACCAACATTCCAATTTATTAAAAATTTTGCAAAGCCAAACTCATTAGAAAATTCTTATGACGGAAGGAGTATATGACATGCAGCATGTATCATCTTTCAACTCTAACTTTGCTTTGTTTGGTTTGTTGAAAAAATATACATTGTGTACTAAAATATACTTCTTAGTATGTAATAGTATAAAAATTTTGAAATAAATCTTGCATTTATTAAATATTTATATGTGATAAAAAATTATAATACTATTTTGAAAGTTGTTTGAGTTTATAAAAATTAAAATAAAAATCTCAAATAGATCAATTAAGCATTGACACATTATTAGAGAATGTATATCTATCATGTGCCAAATGTAATTCTTTAATTAAACTTTCACTTTGTTTAGTTAGCTGAATGAATATATAATCAAGATACATGTGTGAAAAATTTTATATATAATAGTTCTCTTGAGATGATGGATAATTTAAAAATTATAAGCAACATTGTTTTGTAATATATAAATCTTATATAAATTTTTTAAAAATATAAAATAGTCATGCATATTTAAAAAATATGTTAAACCAATGAAAAATATTTCTTAAATAATTAGATACAGGGGAGGATCTACATGTACGAATACAGGGGTAGTCGCCCCCAGTCAATTTTTTTACTTCATAATAAATAGTATTAAAATAATTGTTTTGTAGGGAATTAAAAAAGAACCCCGATAAAAATTAGTTTACCCCCACTGACAAAAGAAAATCTTAGTTTAAAAGTAAAAAAATAATCGCTTAAAAACATGTACATGTAAAATATTTGAAATATCATAATTATATTATGTTCTGATATATTTTATATTTTATTTTTATACTTTAGAAATAATTTTTTTTATTTGAATACTTGTTTGAAATTAAACTTATTTATTTTTTATCATTATCAAACTCTTTAAAAAAATTGAGAGTGCCACCCTTGAACCTCACCATACTCTTTAGTGTGTATTTGCCCCGAGTCATATCTAAATTAATTCTATCTAATTTAGATAGTGAAAACTTTACAAAAAAATTATAAAAGAATGGTTATTTATTGTTGGAAAGTGAATGATTTATAATAGAATTAATATTGGTACATTTGGCGCACACATGTTAGTAGTATGCACACGTGGCTGCCACGTGAATTAATATTGGCCACATCACAGGACGCGTGTCAAAAACTCTTGAACTCTCTTTTACACATACATATAGAATCATCATATCATCATATCATATATTTATAAAGTTGAGCGGATTAATTGCCATTTCGACATGTGTCATGCCACATAATCATTTTATTGCCAAATGTGCTGCCACATCATGCCATGTCATGCTACTTAATTTTATTTTAATCAACTTTATGTCAACTAATTATTATATAAATAAGGCAATTAATTAAGAGAGTGAAGAAAATGAAAAGCCACATAATTATATAACACTTAAAAATTTTATTGATAGAGTTTTAAATAAATATATAAAAAAAATATACATGCAATATTAAATTTTTTTAAAATTTCCTAAACAATTTTTCTATACCCTTCACTTTTTAATATTAAATTAAAATTATTTAATTAAACTTTTATAATGCCCTTCACTTTCAAACTATTTAAAATATATCCATTTCATTATGACAACATATTTTTTAAATATGCATAAGCATGCAGTTATTCAAAAAAATAATATAAACTTTATTAATTGAAAATAAAAATTGTTTAAAAATTTTAAAACTATGCACGGTACCATTTATTTTTTATATTACGGAGTACTTATAAAAACAATTAGATACATTTATCCCTATGCATCTTTATTAACTACATTTTTTAATTCAAAATTTAATATAAACTTTATCACATATGCATCTTTATTAGCTATATAATTTTGTTTAGAACTTTTCATCATACTTTATCATATATGTGTCTCTATACGCCAATGTAGTGCAATTTAGATTAATTTGTTTCTTTCAAATCTTATGTAGATTTTATATTTTTGTAAAACTATTTATGTTTTTATATAATCATTTTATAAAATAAAATGTTAATTTGTTTTTATAAAAAACTTAGTAAAATGACAGTTTTATTCCATGTGTCATATGCAATGCTACCCACACATATAAACTAAGTAATCAAAATGTTTATAAACCTTTCACTTGCTATATTTTTGTATTTTACATGAATATTAAACTTGATTCTATATAATCATTATTTACATTTTATTTTTAAAATAAAATCTTACTGATTTCTAACTAAAATGATCATTATTTTTTATTATATTTTCATCATTATAACACATGTTTTTAATACAAAGTATTTTCATTATTTAAAAGTCTTATAAATTAAATATCTTATAATCTTTAAAAATAAAATTACTTATAAATTTTTGAACCTACACACCATTTATTTTATTACGTTTATATACATGTGCACCTTCATTTTTCAAATATGTGTTTCCATTTTAATTAGCCATAATTTTTTTAAAATAAACTACCTTATTTATGTTATTTTTTTATGAAAAAAATTTAAGAATTCTTTTTGTAAAGGAAAATGTCATGTGTTCCATACAACACATGGGATGCCACACATGCGCGTGAAAATTTAAGTGTGACTATTGACTAAATTAATGAAAAATATAATATAAACTTAGTTGTTTGTTGATTACAACATTTAAAAGATAAAATGAAATGGAAGAAAACAGAGCGTGGTTTGACAACGATTATGTTTATTACTTGATGAATATTAATTATATTGGCCAAGTAAATTGAATTTAGACTCTTAACTAACAAATTAGGTCAAAATAATGTACGAAAATGTTGATTTTAATAGTGTAAGTTTTATATTTCTCAAAAATATTTTGAATTCGAAATTGTAGAATTTGAATTCATAACTCTTGATCTTCCCCTCGTTTATTACTCTTGATCTTCCCCTCGTTTATTACTCTGCTGCCCTCGTTTATTCCAAATGTTATCTCGAAGATGGACACACAATAGGACTTAGAGAGAGGGATCCCAAGTACCTTTTTAACGGTCCTTCAGATCAATTTTTTGTTAATTATGTTTTGTACGCCGTTCTTGTTTGTTAAATTAAGACAACTTGTCATTTCATGTTTTGTAATGCACCTGATGAAAATATTGTTTTTCTAAATCATATAATATCTTGAAAATTCACTCCACCAACAAAAGTGGCTATAATATTTAGAAAGATTAATTTAATTTTGGGATGTCAAAATGAAAAATGTATACCTCGTCCTACCCTTTCTCACACACATAAAGAATAATACCTCGTCCTATAAATACATTAGAAATAAACTTTCATGAAATTTTTAAAAAAATTTGAAAAGTCAAATGTGTATAGTTAAAATTTGAATTGTTTAGATAAAAGAAAAAAATCAGTGCTCATTTCTTTAAGAGGAAATAACATAAGGCCCCGTTTGGTAGATGAAATTCAAACTATGAAATTGGAATTGAGGAATTCAATTCCAATTCAGGTGTTTGGTGGCACAAAAATTATGTGGATTTGGAATTGATAGTACAAAAAATGAATTGGAATTGGTGAATTCAATTCTATGGAATTGAATCCCATTGAATTTCAATTCCAATTCAATTCCAATTCCTTCAATTCCGTATACCAAACGAACCCTAAGTATGAATTCTTTATGGGACACTTTAAAAAAAGTTGAAAATATTTGTAGGACAAAAGAATATTATTTATTACGGAGTACTCATATAATTTATAATCCTCCCATCCTCCGTCTAATAAACAAAAGTATTGTTATAAGTATAAACATTTTAGATTTTTTGTTGAAACAGATTAAAAGGTTGTCGATCATTTTTTTAAATCCAATTTATAAAATAAATAATAAAAAAATTTGTTAAACGAGAATTAGTTGGGAGGGGTTCAAGTGTCATTGAACCCCAATGCCATACTATGACCCAAGCAGGATTTTGTTAAAAAAATTGACAGTTTCTACCCCTCTACCTCCGGTTAAACCCCCTACCCTAGCCCAACCATAACGTACTCATACCCCCTTTAATTAGGGTTGTTCATATGTCTTGAACAAATCAAATCGGACCAAAGATCGAACGGAGAAAAATTAAGGACCGAAGACCGCCTCCTATAAGCATTCAGTTTTAGACCGAATCGGACTGAAATCAATAGGACCGGAGTGATTAGACCTGAAAAGACTAAGGAGGATGTATTCAAAACAGATTTTAAAAGATTATGTTAGATTTTTTATAACGGCCTGGTTCCATGGCCACTGGATTCCAGTGGCCGCGGAAGCCACTGCCCCCTACGGAGCTCCGTTCATAAAATTGATGATTCCTACCCCCCTAACCCCCCGGTAAACCCTCCCGCCAAGTCCCGACCCAAACTCATCCCCACCTACGTCAATTGCACCTCGTAAGCATAAAGTCAAAACTTTTGACTTTAAAGTCAATTATGCTTACGAGGTGCAATTGACGTAGGTGGGGGCATGAGTTTGGGTCGGGACTTGGCGGGGGATTTACCGAGGGGGTTAGAGGGGTAGGAATCATCAATTTTATGAATGGAGCTCCGTAGGGGGGCAGTGGCTTCCAGTGGCCATGGAATCGGACCGTTTTAAAATAATCTATAGATTTTTATAAATTCACGGATTGTTTAAATTCTATATAGAATTAGATAGATTTTGATGTATTCTATTATCAAGATTTGTTTAGATTCCTAAAAATCCTTGGATTGTTCCATGGAGCTCAAGAGTCTCGATTATAGAAATCCTAGAGCTAGAAAAATATGAACTCCATGGAAATGATACAAATCTCCAATCTTCACGCAAAAAAAATGAAGGACGAATTATAGAATTTAAATAGGAAAACCCCCCTGTTATAAAGGACCAATTATAGAATTTACTCTAAAAAAATGAAGAAGGCGAAGGAATGTAAATGGTAGACTCAGGGCAAGGGTGCAAATGTTGGTTCCTGGCAGACTATGTTGGCGATTGGTTTGAGGAATGAAGAGAGGCTGCGGAAATATGTTTCTTGAAAACTCTGACTCGAAGCAAGAATGAAGAAAGGAAACTGGAAATGAAGGCGACTAGAGATTCCTGCAAAATCTTCAGCTTTTGTCAAGGATTTGTAAATAGATTCGTATACCTACTTTGGGTTCACAAATCCACCAAAATCCATGATTTTTTAAAAAAGTTTTGAAATCTACCAATTTTGAATACTCTCATATTTTGAAGGATATTTTAAAATTTGAATTCAATACACTTGAATTTTTAAAGATTTTTTAAAATCTGAATTGAGTACACCCAGATTTCAAATAACTTTTCAAAATCTGAATTGAATACCTATAGACTCTTAGAATTCAGAAAAATATTATAAAATCTAGATTGAATACAACCCCTAAGATGCACAAGAATTAAAACTACCAAACTTTAAAAGTAGAAGAATAATGAAGTATGGAGTACATCCTTGCAGAGCAAAAAGAGCACATTTACACAGCCAACTTTAAAAACCCAAAGATACATAAAAAAAATAAATAATACCCCTTGTATTTAGCAATCAAAATGCGAAAGTAAAGATTAAAAAAAATAAAAAGCTGATAATATAGATTGAAGAGCCTCGTTGACTAAAGAGATCACGGGTTCGAAACTCAGCGCCACCCAGTTTAAAAAAAATTAAAGTTTCACGTGCAAGGCTTGAAAAAGACTACGCCTGCACGTGAGGGGGCGTGTTAGAATATAAATAATTGTTCTTGGGCCACAACCACAAGATTGAGCTTGTGGTTGAGTTGGTTCCTTGACATAGTATCAGAGCCTCGTTGACTAAGAGGTCACGGGTTCGAAACTCAGCGCCACCCAGTTTTAAAAAGAATTAAGGTTTCACGTGCAAGGCTCGAAAAAAACTACGCCTGCATGTGAGGGGGCGTGTTAGAATATAAGAAACATTTTCTGGGCCACAATCACAAGCTTGAGCTTGTGGTTGAGTTGGTTCCTTGACAAGGTCAAAGGCTGAAAGCAGAGAGCATAGAGACGTCGTCCCCTCATGTTGCCGACAATTGTGAGCCGCGGAAATCTAGTGTGCATCTAACTTCAATTACACAGAAAGGGGATGTCGGCGTCGGTGTCCTGTTGGAGGACGACGGAATGGAAGATAAGATTTAGAGCATCTGATTTGAATGATTTAGGTGATGGGATAACATTACAGATTATTTCGGCTATTCGCTCTGGACCGAATTTGTTTCAAGTTTGGACTGGATCGGACCCAAACCCGAACATTCAACAGACATGGACCGAATATCGTACATAAATGCAATTGGTCTGGACCTAACTCCTAAGTCCGGTCAAGTTTTTTGGTCTGGATCGAAACTTGAACAACCCTTCCTTCAATGTACCATTGCACCCTCAAATTTAGTTGAAATCCATTAGAGACTATCGAACATCTCAAATTTAGTTGAAACATCTTAAGAATATACTGTGTACAAACCCCCAATATTAATAAAAATTCCCGTTGGCACCATGATTTTCTCCTGATTAGATTTCTACGTCAAAATTTTTGACGTTTGATATTTCGGTCGAGATAATTTATACCATACCGAAACTTGAACCACCCTTCCTTCAATGCACCATTACACCGTCAAATTTAGTTGAGACACCTTAGAGACTCTAGTTCATCTCATTACATTCGTTTTCGATGTGATGAAACCAAGGGGGAATTAGTTTGGGGAAGGAATGCAATGGATGGATAATGTGAGCCCAAATTTAGCATTACACATCACAGTTCACAACGCACCGGTAAGAGGCGATTGGCTAAAACTCGTGGAACCTTTTTTGACTTGCCACGTATAACCCGAATCATCTAGATGTTTCTACCCGCGGAAAATATATTTATTGCGACCCCTTTCATCGTCTTCCTCTCTCGGATTCTGTGAAACCCTTGCGAATTCTCCTGGAACAGAAGTTGGAGCAAGGACGAGGATCGGAGTAATTGCTGTTACCGCTAATCGAACAATGAAGCCCAGATTAACATCAGCTGCGATTCTATTTGCATTGTTTCTCTTCGCCGTGGAATCAAAAACCCTTGATCCGTATAAGGTCAGTCTCTCCAGCATATCCCTGATTTTCTCTCAATCTGTGAAAAGTTTCTTGCTTCAATTCATATAAAATATAGGGTTAGCTTGTTTAGTTTAACTACCGATCCTCGTTCGCTGCTGGTTCTTGAAGGTGAAATTTCGGTTTCAATTTTTCTTTCGGAATTTACTAAAGTCAATCGATCATCGCCCATCTCCCATGGAGATGCAATAGAGTACGTAAAGTGTGGTACTTGCACATCGGTACAATGGATTGAATTGAATTGTAACCGGCAGACATAGAACCTATGTTTTCAAACCTTGATATCCATGCCAATAAACCCAGGGTACTATTTGTGGCATGGATCAAACCCGGATGGTCCTATAGAAGAGGAGAGGGCGTACCAATTTGGCTAGACTCCTTATTTCATACTTTCTCCCTCCCAAGTTAAGGTTCCAAATTTGACCAGAAACAACTATTAAGAAAGTTAAAATTGAATGGTTGAGGGTTATTCAAGGAGAAAGAATGTTAACCATTTTTTGGGACAAACAAAATGGAATGTGGAACCTTTTTTGCGTCGGAGGAAGTACTACTTATCCTTGGAGTAACCGAGTAAGGGATGTGCTTGTACGCCTTTATTAAATACTCCCTCCATTCCCAAAAGAATTACACGTTTTGACTTTAGTCGTTTGCCATGTTAAAGAAAAACGTTTAAAAGTAAGAATGTGTAGTTATATTGATGAAGGGGGTTTAGAAATAGATCATCCAAAGTCTAAAGATGAAATTAGACATCTAGACATATATATTTTAGAACAAGTATGACAACAGCAATTATGTGCTTGGGCAGTATTAATACTGCTAGTGATATTGCTACTATAGCATTGGCCAGGAGGATTAAAAGCTTGTATTTCATATTGCCCTAAATTTTTTTTACTATAGGTTCATGGATTTAGTTAGAAAAAATTGAATAAAAGGAATGAATCAATGGGTATGGAGGACTTCCCATTTATAGGATTAGTCATAACTCGTAGCCTTTCCTAATTTTCTAGGAATAGATCAATTAGCTGAAGACTCTCATCCTTATCTGATATGCAACTCTTAGACTCATAAAAGGTTTTTGCTTGCAGAGTTTTGATTTACTACGTAATTTCAAATTACAAGAATTACATTTCTGATTTCAACATTTATAACTTCTTGCTCATTTTTACTTTAATTTTGTAATAGGCGCTTGGGGTTGACAAAAATGCAAATCAACGGGATATTAAGAAAGCTTTCCATAAGTATGTGCTTTGTATGCTTTTTATTTTATATTATTGAACTTATCTTGTTCTGTATTCATTCAGCTATTGCACCACTATAATGGAATAGTATTTTGAGCCAAATATAGAGGAAACCAATAAATCGGTTTTTATCTGATTCAGAGACCTGACTTGTTTAGCCATTGATTCTTTTTATCCATATCTTCTGCTGCAGGCTTTCGCTGAAATATCATCCTGATAAGAACAAAGATAAAGGGGCACAAGAGAAATTTTCTGAGATTAATAACGGTACAATGTCACTTTTGCTTTTTCTGTGTTCCCAAGATTCTCACTAATAACAGAATGATCTGTCAATTAATAGTTTACAAATAAAACAAGCTGCTGGCATGATTTGAGTTTTCTTTTACGTTAGTTCTATGATGGTCATTGTAAATTTCATATGTTTGGTAGCAATCATACGTTCACTTGATTACTAATTACTCTGTACTACTATATCACGATACTGCTATTTTTTATGAACTCTGCACTGCTATATTTAGTGACACTAGAGTGAACCTCATACCATCTCTTAATCCTCTTATCATTTATCCATATGGAATTCATATCTTTGTCATCTTACGATGGCATATATCCGTTTGTTATTTGTTGCATAACTGATGAGCCTTCCAATTCTTCTTTCCCCCCGTCTTGCTTGTAATGCCAATATGTGGTTTCTGTATCTTCATTTCAGCATATGAAATTCTTTCTGATGAGGAGAAGAGGAAGAACTATGATCTCTATGGAAATGAAAAGGGGGCTCCTGGATTTGATGCTGGAAGTGGTGGAGACTATGGTGGATATACACACTTTGCAAGTGGTGGTCCGGGACAAAGTGGGTTCAATTTCAAGCCTGGTGGTTGGCAAAATATGGGTGGACAAGGAGGCTCAAAATCATTTTCTTTTTCTTTTGGGGGAAGTCCTGGTAGTGGTTCTGGCTTAGATGATATTTTTGCTAACTTTTTTGGAGGCGGCATGGGAGGTGGAATTAATTATGGTGGTTCTAGTAGACAGGAAAGAACTCAGTCTCAGTCTGGAACTAGTAGTACCATAAAGAGTATCCCATCTATAAATTCAGCAACCTTCAGGAAAGAAATAGCTGAGAAGGGCATTACCGGGCTCTTTCTATCGTATACATCAAATGTAAAAGGTGTTGAACATTATGAATCTGTCATAGGTGAAGTTGCCCGCTCACTGCAAGGAGCAATAAAGGTATGTTTGGGAGGGGGTGGCAGTTTTTTAAAAAAGATTTAGATAATTGTATGTGGTTTATGGTAGGGACAATGGATATATTTTAAATAATCCTTTCATATCACTTATTTTGAAAACAAATGAAGTTAAAGAGTATTTTCTTAAACTGAAAAAGAAAAGATACACACTGTGATACTTTCTTTTTTCTTCCTTTATCCTTTATCTGCCTGAGAGTCTACATTATCTCTGAAATGCTTTTAACTAATAACAGGTAGGAAAGATAAATTGTGTTACTGAGTCATCTCTTTGCAAGGTGCTCGGCTTACATCCACACAGTGCACCTAGGCTGTTTGTATATTCGTTTAAATCAATTGACAGTGGTTCCATGCTTGAGTACCTTGGTGACTTGGATGTTAGAAGTGTGAAAATTTTC
The DNA here is from genome assembly GCA_003260385.1 of Cuscuta australis. NCBI lineage: Eukaryota > Viridiplantae > Streptophyta > Magnoliopsida > Solanales > Convolvulaceae > Cuscuta > Cuscuta australis. The sequence continues at coordinate 1,057,124 of NQVE01000200.1, read as the reverse complement.
TGCCAGGAGCATCTTCCTAGATTATCAAAACGTGTCAACATAAATCACTTTGATGTTGCTTCTGGTGGTGCTGGAGGTCTACCAAAAGTCATGCTCCTGTCCACGAAAAAGGACACTCCAGTTATCTGGAAGGCTCTTAGTGGCTTATATAGAAAATGTTTCGTTTTCTATGATGCAGAGGTAATGTCCATGTCCTTATAATATACCTTTGTTATAATCATAGCCTTGATGATCAATTTGTACAAGAATTCTGTAAAAGACTCTTGATTTCATTTCAAACAGGTTCATGACGTGTCTGATCCTGATGTCAGAAGATTAGGAGTCGATGCTCTTCCAGCACTCGTTGGTTGGATGTCAAATGGGGAAAAACATATTTTGAAGACAGGGATTGCTGTAAAAGACCTGAAATCTGCCATTCAAGATTTAAGTGGTTTACTTGAGAACTTTGAGAAGAAGAACAATAAGGCAGGGTCGGCACAAAAGGGAGGGTCTGAGTCTAAACAAATCCCCCTTCTTACAGGATCTAACGTTGACGATATTTGTGGAAAGAACTCTCCTGTCTGCATAGTTGGTGTTTTCAGGTCCTCTAAATCTAAGGATAAGCTAGAAAAGATTCTATCATCTGTAAGTAACTTTATTTTTATTCATTCGTTAGGCATTAGTTTGTTCTTTGCATCTTTATGCTTTGTGCCCTCTCTGCTTTATGTGCCTTTGTCATCTTATATTATCTATGTTGTTTGAGTCGGGGGTCTCTTGGAAACAACCTCTCTACTTTCGGGTACCGGCAAGGTCTGCTCACACACACCCTCCCGAGACCTTATTCTTGTGGGACCCAACATCGATGTTTTGTTATTGTATTAATACCATGTGTACTTTGTTGTTTCTGTCAAACTGAGCTAAGATGAGCTTGATTTGATCCTTTCTTTTTCTTTCAGGTCTCTCAAAAATCACTAGTGAGAAGGCAGAGCACACCTTATGGCATGAGAGAATCGGTTTCCTACGCGCTCCTAGATGGTACCAAACAGGAGCAATTCTTGAAGGCTTTTGACAAGTCAGGGTTTAAACAAGCAGACCGTCTCTTGCTTGCCTACAAACCAAGAAGAGGAAAGTTTGCTGTGTTTAAAGGCGAAGTGACTGAAGAGGAGGTAGAGAAGTTTATCAGCAATGTCGTAACTGGGGACACACAATTTTGTCAGACAAAACAAAAACCATCTGCTCGATGATTATGCCACTCAGGTCAGTTCTTACATATATACTCAAACGCAATCGAGTTGCGATGAGCTCATGCGTGTGAAAGCCTGAGCAGGGCTGGTCAAAGGTGCCATTGTCGGGGACAGTTTGGGTAAATTGGGAGAGAGCAGAAGGGTAACTGTTGGCGGTAATTTATGCGAAGCATTTTACTCACAATGGCAAAAAGAAAAATCATATACTACAATGCTTAGCTGCTTCTGTTGCTTGCTGGTGTCTCATTGTTAGTTTTGTTGTAGTGATCAATTGTTGTAATATTTGTTTGGCATCATTTTTTTTTGACAAACAAATACTCGTACATAATACTCTGGAGTAGTTTTTTAATAGGGGAATTTTACAGTTTACCCAAACTAGCTAGGGTGTAAGGATTATAAATACACACCAGAGAGGCATGATTCACTCATTAGTTTGATGTCTCCAGTTCAACTAACGTTCAGTAGTTGATAACATTGTTGTTCTGGAATTGGGCAATATGTAAGCTTCGTTTGACATTAATTTCACCATTTTGATAATGTTTTCGAAACGACAATTTCTAGATTTAATATTTTCAACGTTAACCAATAATATTAAATAAAATATCTAAAACATTAACGTTATTTGCAAGTAAAACGAAATAATACTCTATATGTCTTGAGGCCGGTTCTAGAGTCACTGGAATCCAGTGGTTACGGAAGCCACTGCACGCCGGTTCTAGAGCCACTGGAATCCAGTGGCTACGGAAGCCACTGCCTCCCTACGGAGTTCCGTTCATGAAATTGATGATTCCTACCCCCCTAACCCCCCGGTAAACCCCCACGCCAAGTCTCGACCCAAACTACTCCCCCCACATACGTCAATTGCACTTCGCAAGTATAAAGTCAAAAATTTTGACTTTAAATTCAATTATACTTGCGAGGTGCAATTGACGTAGGTGGGGGAAGTACTTTGGGTCGAGACTTGGCGGGGGAAGGGGGGGAGGGGTTTACTGGGAGGGGTTAGGTGGGGTAGGAATCATCAATTTCATAAACGAAGCTCCGTAGGGGACAGTGGCTTCCGTAGCCACTGAATTCCAGTGGCTCTGGAACCGTTCTCCTATGTCTTACCCTCCATTTGGAAGGAGGAAAATATGGGGGGGAAAGAAAATACATGAGGGAAAATAAGGGAGTACGTGTAGACCCGAATTCAATTCTTGATAACTGCGTTGGGAGGCAACTACATTAAGAGCTTGTTCTTTAGGGCTTGAACTCTTAGCTTTTAGCTTCTTCCATTCCTTTCCGTTTTTCCAGTTCCCCCTAGTTTCTTCCAGTTCTTTCGAGTTTCTTCCAGTTCTTTTCAGTTTCTTCCAATTATTCTCATTTTCTTCACTCTTTCTACTCCTCAACCAATTACTCTAAAATCGATATATTTTAATGTGATTATTATTATTATTATTACAACTGTTATGTTTATAACTATAGTTTATAAATTATTTTTTTCATCTCACTATTTTTACCATTTACACTCATTATTTTTCTCTTCAATTTTTTAATATGAATAAGAATTTTTTTTATATATTAGTCTACATGATAAAACATGAAAACATCAATACGTTAAATTATATTAACAAAATTATGGATAAAATAGTGAAATTGAATGTTTTATTAATCTAACTTTATATAAGATCTCTCACATTTCCCTTTATTACTTAAAATATGCTCATTTTTCTAATTTTTATAAAGAAATTGTAAGCCAAAATAGTTTAGAGAAAAAAAGACTAAAATAGGAGTAAAACATAAAAAGTGTAAAAAAAAGTTCTATGTCTTTACTCCAAAAATAGGACTTCAATGAAAATAAAATTTCAATCATGAAAGAAAAAATAAGTTTGATTACATTATGTGACATGTCTGACATTTAAAACAAAATCTTGTAATATATAAAGTATAATTACAAATATATTATTTATAATAAATACTACATAAATAAAGTGAGGTGCAATATAACCACAAAGACTTTTTAAAATTTTAAATTTTTATATTTATGCTAACTTTATATTATAATTATTTTTTTGTAAAAGTAGTTTTTTTTGTATTTAAAAAATAATAATACTTTTTTTTTGTATAATAATAATAATAATAATAATAATAATAATTTGTAACAACAAGAATTTAAAATAAATGTTTTAAAGTTTTTTTAGGTTTTCCAATTTTTTGAAGTTTTTCCTGTTTCTTTCAGTTCCTTCCAGTTTTTCCAGTTTCTTTCAGTTCCTTCCGGTTTTTTCCAGTTCCTTCCAGTTTTTTCCACTTCCTTCCAGTTTCTTCCACTTTTTCCAATTTCTTTCAATTTCTTCCAGTTTTTTCTAGTTTCTTTCAGTTCTTTTTAGTTTTTTCCAGTTTCTTCCCACATCCAGCTCTTTTTTTCCAGGTCTTAAGTATAGAGTCTTTGCTTGTACCAAATGCAGGCTGCACTCTCTGTTACCATTTTAATTTATCTTCACTCAGTGACATTCGAGAGTGAGGCTCATCCTTTTCTTATTTGGGAGATGAAGAAAAATGGGTGGGTGGGGGGGGGGGGGGGGAGGGGGTGGGGGTGATAAAAGAGTACCTAACCACCATTTTGTTCTCATATTTTCCTTCCTATTTTACTTGGGGAAAATATTTGCATCCAAACATGGCATTAGAGTTTTCGTCCCATTGAGTCAGATTAAACAAACTTCGATAATAAATTAAATAAAAATGGTACAATATATTTATATAATGGAATAAGTTTTAATTTTTTTTGCAAGATAGCTCTAATAAAATTATTTTTATATTATTCTGCAACGTAATTTTTATATCATTGATGATCAAAGTCTTTCCTGTTTGACTTAAAAATATAAACCGGACAAATACTTTGAGACGAATGTAGTATTTCTCTTCTTGTTCTTAAATATTTTTCATTTATTTTGTATTTAATTTTCTAAAATAAAATTTGCATTTACTCTATATAGATAATTACACATTAGAGTAAGTTATTCCACTTCATTTTTTTAATCAATTTATGCATACACTTCAATAGTTCAATCACAGAATTTCGAACAGAGTACATACATTTTTAAAGAGCAAACAAAACAAATACTCGTACATAGGTCATGTTTCTTCAATATATTCTTATTGCTTATTACTTTTGATTATTGGAATCAGATCAGAAATAACTTTAAATATAACTAATTTCAGATCAGATCAGATAAGACTAGATCAGATCAGAACTTATTACAATCATATCAAAATTATTCATATAAGGAGAAGAGAACATGGCCGTAGTAAGAAGTTGAATTAGAGGTGGAAGGAGCAAACTTGGAAAAAATTTAAATTACATTTTTAAAGACGTGTTTATTTTATTTTCAGTTTAGTCCGTTCAGAAAAAAATCATCCTAAGTAGGAGTAAAACATAACATTTATTATATAGTTTTCAGAACTGAATCGGTGATCGAAGCGATCAAGACACTGATTTACTGGTTATTGGTCGAACCTGCGGTTTAAACCTATTTGAAAAGTTATATGTGTGTGTGGGGGGGGATAAAATAAAAATAATACCCCTTTAACATATAAAAAATAATTTATAATGCGTCATTGAAGTAATAATCAATTTAATTTATTTAAACTTTGGCATTAAATAAAAAACAAATTTACATATTTAGAAACTACATTAAATATAATACATATTGTAGAATCGCAAACAATTTCGTTTCACTTCGTGCATAGCACGGGTTAACATACTAGTATTTTATAAAATAAGAGTCATTTGTTTGAATATTTTGCCCATTATTTCTAAAAATATTCAAATGATTTATTTTTATGATATGTATTGTATATATTATCCATTATATCGAAGGTTAAGAGTTTCAATCATATATTTCACACTATGTTTCATAAAATTTTAACAAAAAAAGATTATATATATATACACACACACACACTCTCTCTCTCTTTTAAGTAGAGAGTATTATACATATTAGTCAAATACTCCATAAGATAAGCAAACAACATAGCTTAGTTGGTTGACACCTCAACATAGCGTTTAAGAGGGTTAAAGTTCAACCAACCGGTTTTAACGGTTCACACTAGTTTGAAGTAGTTCAAAGTAGATTGCGATCCGAATCAGCTTGTCCTGTCTGATTTTGTACTGTAATATTATAACATTTCATAGTCGCATTCAACTGTAACTTTTGATAATATATATTGGCAGCATTGACATTATACTCCTATTTTAGAGATAAAAAACTTTGAGCTCTTATTTTGATACTTTTTTAATTTTTTACTCTAGTTTAGTCTTTTTACCGTAAAGAAGATGTACGAATTTCTATATTTGCAAAAATTGCTCAAGGTACAGTTTACATGTTCACAACAATTTTCTTTCCATAAAATATCATTTACATAATTTTCATTTTATTCTGTATATCTTTCAGACTCGATTAGGAGGGGTGTATTCAATTCAGATTTTAATAGATTATGTTAGGTTTTTTTTATAATCAATAGCTTGTGTGAAATTTATGGATTCTTTTATTTCTTTGTGGACTTGGATATATTTTGATGTATTTTATTATCAGAACTTTAGATTTTTAAAACTCCATAGATTATTTATAACATCAATAATTAATAACCCTATACAAATTGGGAAAAAATTGTTTAAAAGATCATAATTCGAATCAAATAAATACTCTTCAGTCTTACCATTTAACATTAGAATAAACAATGAATATACAAAGTAACTATTGAACATATAAATAATTGTATTACTCAAAAATAATAGAAGAGATTATAAACATATCAAGGAATCATGTATAGAAGTAGATCACTAAAATATAAAAACTACGATAAGTAATATCCGTATTAGCTATTATTATTGTCTAACAGTAACAAGAGAAATGGGAGACATAAAAATTAACCCTTGCAGCAATGCCATTACTAAAACCTAGAGGCAAAGCCAATGAACCAACCCTGGCATCAGTATGAACAAACAGTTGATTGTAGCACAACGATTCGCGAAGCACGAAGATCAATGAACAAACAGTTGATTGTAGCTTCCAACGATTCCAGAACGATGCAAATAGATCACATGAAAAATTTTGATCCCAATTCTTTGGGTTTCTGAGAGGATTTGTGGACTAATTTCTATTTATACAAAAGATCTAGAATTCATCAAAATCCATCTTTCACAAAAATCGCCAGAAATCCATAAAAATTTTTGAATACCACTTGATTTAAATGTATTTAATTAAAAATTTTAATTAAACATCTCCTGATTTTAAATGAACTTTTTTTAAAATACAAAAAAACATCACAATCCTTATTAGTGCATTTGACAAGTAAATTGTTGACAAGCATTTTCTCACCCAATACTTGAAGACTCTCTTTTGGAGCCTTGAGTTTGAGGAACCGTAGTAGTGAGAAGAATGATTTTTTATTATTAATGAATCCCTGACCTTTTGAACTAGCCTTTTAGGCGGATCAATTACAAATGTCTCATTTCTAAAGCCAGTGCCAGAGCTTGAATTTATTCGAAACTTGAGACTAATTTATGAAAATGTGAGTAGGCAACTGGAAATCTGATGTTGAATAAAGGGGAATTATCAAAATCTAACGAGTGGGTCGGGTTTTTCAGGATCAACCCAAATTTTCTGAATTTTTCCAGATTTTTGTGAGGTTGGATCAGACTGGTTGTGTGTCCGGGGTCGCGATCCGATCGATCAGACCGCCCAGTTCGGTCTGGGTTTAATAACACCGGTTTAGAGAAGGGGGGTTAATGCGATATAAATGCAAAACCATGCATCAAAGACTATTAAAAAAAATAATCAACGCATGGAGTGGCCCAATCGTGGCCAATTACGTGTCAAAGGTGCATTTAGGCTTTTAGCCAGAGATAACACGTGACTAAAAGAGTTTACACGCCTTCTTTCATGCCACTTTCTTCCGTGCCTTGACCGGGGATGCCGCTCCAATCAATTGCGGTCACATGGATTTTTCAACCGTCTGATAACTAAAAAAATACTCCCTCCGTCTCTCTAAGATCTTCTCGTTTTGACTTTTTGTTATTTTTAAGGAGAGTTGAAAAAAGGTGAAAATTTACCATAATACCTTTAATGAAAATGGGTGGATTGTATAAAATGAGATGAGTGAGGTGTAATAAATAAAGTAAGTGGGGGTAGTTGTGGTATTTTAATTGTTAAAAAAAGTAATGAGAAACTCTATGGTGAACAAATAAAAAGGACTAATGGAAAGATTTATGGGGGACGGAGGGAGTATTCCACATCATTTCAAATTGGGTAAATTCCTTTAGATAGTGTTTGGAAACTAGCATTTCATTTTTATTCAACTATTTCAATTACAAAATTTGAAATCTTGAATTTCAAATGACAATGGAATATGTATGAATTTCAAATTAAGCTTTATTATAAATAAGAAAGGTTTGACCCAAATCCAAATTCAATTTTTTAAAGTTTTCCAACCATGAAGTTAGAGTCAAATCCAGATTTGAAATCTAAATCTATGTTCCCAAACATACCATTAGAGTGGTGAACACAGATATACCCGTCAATTAAATTCACCCTAGATATATTATAATGTTATTATTGAAAAAAATTATATAACTTTTTTATGTTAAAAAATATTATAAAAAAATGTTTAAAATCATTCATCATTTATTTCATTTTATTACTTTTCAAATAAAATAATATATATATATATATATTAGTTTTCATTTTAGTTATAAAACTTTGGCACTTCTTAGTTTAATTTTTCATTAATTAAAATAACTTTCATTCTTAATACATTGAATGACCATTCATTTTGTATAAATCTTCTAGTTTCTAAGTATTATATATATATATATATATATATATGTATGTATGTATGTATGTATGTATTTCACCATTTTTAATCTACATAGTTATTTTATTATTTTAAAAAGATGGTTATATAAATTTTATTTAAAATTTTATATGGAGTATAATATTTAAAATTATTCATCATTATTCTCTTTTATTTTTTTAGGAGAAAAAATCTTTATTAATGTTAATAAATGTGAATTATTATTAACACTATAACTTTTATTTTAAAAGATACTCGTATCATATTTGATAATTAAAATATGCTACGTATTTAGTAGAATAAAATATAATTATTATTCAACTATTATATTATGATTCAAACTAGAACTTTTATCAAAATCTTAAAATTGAAAAATGTTGTATATGAGTTCATGGATTAAATTTTGTTTTTTGAATAAGTATTAAAAATAATTTTGAAACTAATGAAGTGAATTTAGTGTGTGGAGTGAAGTTAGTATTTGGTGGGATGTGACTATCACACCCATTCTTTTATAACAAAATGTTTTCCACATTTACTTCTCTATTATCAAATATTACGTTTGTGGTCATTCTTTTATGAACATAAAAAATCCTTTTTTGATCTTCTGCGATGTTGCTGTTAATTTAAAGGCTAAAAATGTTACTTCACAATGATCATATATTTTTCTTGTCATACAAACACATACACAATTTCAGAGACAGCTCCTGGTGTCTCATTTGTGAACCACAGTCGCTATCTACTACAACTATAGTCTACATATGTGTTGTCTTTTGTTGAAATCCTAGTTCAGAGCAATTCACTCGAAGAGCATCCATACCCTTCACTATTCACTTCTTTCTCACTTACTCCATTATTTTTTTCTATTTTTAGTTGAATACTTCCTTTGTCACATTTAAATTTTTTGTTTGACTTTTTTCAAAGTTTCTAATCGATCTCGATTTGTGGAAAAAGTACATTGTATTTCAATATAAACATAATATCAGTTGTTTTTTAGAATCATGATTTTGAAATATTAAATATTTAATAAGATATATCGATGTACAAATATTGATATTAATGATCAAAGTGTTACATTAGAGGTTGCAAAAAGTAAAATGAGAGGATTTAATCCGTTGAACGGATTCCTTTGATTATAACTTTGTATTATTTTTATTTATATATGGACCAATATATTAAAGAATATGTTTTTCAAAATTATATTTCAAATTCAATCTTGATAAGCCTATAAAAAATATTTACTTGCATTTTTATATTATTTTTATTTCAACTATTTTAATGAGGCTTTTCAAAATTAATGTATAGAAAGAGCATTGTAGAACTTGTAAATGCGCATATGAAGAATATATAATAACACTACATAAGCATTTAAATATAGAAACGATCAAAGACTCATAAGTTTTTTTTTTATCCGAATTTGGAAGAAGTTAGAAATGTAAAAAAAATTTGTAAAGAGTTAGGAGAAACTAGAAGGAATTTGGGTTTAATTATTTTAATAAAAAACATGAAGTTTAAAGAATATGCAACAACAACATAATCCAGTTGAATTCTACATAAAGTTCAAAGAATATACCGAGTAATATTTATTTCAATTCCAAATATTTTAAATGGGAAAAATATAGAAAAATTTGTACTAAATAGGATAAAACACAAGTCATTTCCCAATATAGGACTTAAACTTTTTTATTTTCTAAATAAAATTTAATAATGTTTAGTGGGAGGAATAATATCCAGTAATGATGACTATTTACTTGAATAATGAGTATTGAATAATGACCAATGATCTTATATCAGAAAATAAAAACATATGGTCCTATATTGATAAAGTCATTATGTTTTAGTATTATTAATGTAAATTTCCCAAAAATATAACTAATCACCTACCTAAACGTCCACATTAAGAGTCTGTTCTGTAGGGTTGGAAAAAAGTTAGATGTTGGATAAGATTGGAAAAATACCAAAGAAACTGAAGAGAATTGGAAAAAATTAGATGAATTTAGAAAAAACTAAAAGAAACTTCAAAAATATTATTGTTATCAGTATATGTATTTTTGTTGTTGTTATTATTATATTCATTATAAGTAAAGATATAGAATAAATTTGATCACGTAAATACTGTAGACATTTACTCCGTAATTAGAAGGATGCTCGGCTTGGGCCGAGAATGGCCCAGATCCTTCCATAAATCTTTTTCATGGGCCCTCACTCTTGATCTACAACGTGTTTTCCATGGGCCACATTCTCCGCTCGTAGGATATACATTAGTATGTGTACTCTGACTTGTTGTAAGTAAAGTACTCCATTTATTAAAACACATTTATTTTTTCATTTTTTTATTTTTCTTAAAACACTTCCGGTTCTTAGTCCCGTCGTCCCTAAATATATCTCACATTTATTACCCATTTTGACCAAATACCAAATTAAGAAAGTGTTAAATTATAGTTGACTTCTAATTTTGTCTTTGATGTGATGGACAAAAAAAGATGTGATGAATACATTATCAGAGAAAAAATATGATATGATAGGTAGGGTAAGATAAAGAATAGGTAAAAGTAGCTTTTTAATAGAAAGTGAAAGTCTTTTGGTAGACATTTATAAAAAGAAACTAAAATTTTTTGCAGTGATTCGTTTTTACGGAAAGCAATACTTATAGTGTCTCTGTTTTATGTCCTTTTTGTTGGCATTTTACTCCTTTTTTTATTAACAATGAAAACAATATTTTTTTCATTGAGTAAAATAAACAATTATCTTACACTCGTTAGACCTTTAAATATTTGTGTAACCGAGACTCGTTCTAAAATATAAAAAACACTCGTTAGACAATTAAATGCTTGTGTTCAATTTTTTTAATGCTAGGTTTCATCATTTGCATCACCGGAATTTGAGGCGGTGATACCACTTTGTTGAGACCATCGATCACCAGATAAACATTATCTGTCCACAATGTATAATGTAGCCAATTTCCCCTAAATATTAAAAAATAAAAATAAAACATTCGTGATTCTCAAAGTAGAATTATTCATACATCATATTCATAATTTATGATTCCATTTTAATACATTATAAAGAGACTTTTATTCGGGGATTTTTTTTTCATTTAACGATAAAAGTGAACTTTTATAGAGAACTTCCATTTTTTGTTATTTTATTCATTTCTTTTCATATTATCAAAAGTAGTTAATGTTTTGGAAATTTTATTTCAAGTGTATTTCATTTCCCATGGAATAAAATAAAAAATCTAAGTGTGCGTTATTATTTTTACACTTAGATCAAAATGGTAATAAGTATTAATTTTAACCTTGGAAAAAATGGTAATAACTATTTTAAATAAAGTTTTAAATAAATGGAAATTTTAAACTTAAAAAATGGTAATAAGTTTTAAATAAATATGGAAACTTTTTTAATGCTCATACGAAAACAGTAATTTTTTAATAAAAATAGAAACATATTCCCCTTTACCATATAATTATTAATTAATAGAATCCAAAATTACCATAGCAACACTTACCCTTAACTGGTGTAGCATTTAAATAAAAATAGAAACAAATTCACCTTTTCGAATTACTGTTTTCGGTGTTATTAAAAATAAAACATATTAATGTATTTAAATAAAAATAAAAACATTTTTAATGCTCATACAAAAACATAATTTTTTTAAATAAAAATAGAAACATATTCCCACTTATCACTTACCATTAATTGACATAGCATTTAAATAAAAATCGAAACATATTTCCCTTTCCACCTTACTGTTTCGTTGTTATTAAACTCTTACCGCTCTTAGTTTCAACATCAATAGTCCTGACCTCTCATCAGCATTTTTTAAAGCGCTTTGCAATCTTATAACTTACCTTTTTTAATTATTTCCAATTTTCAATACATTAATTATTATAAATATAATAATTATAACTTTACAATTTTGGCCACTTACCATTATAAATTTACAATTATTAACTTACCTTTCGGCCATTTTAACTTACCTATCTATAATTATTAAAAGTATAATAATTATAATAATTATTATAATTTCGGTCACTTACCGTTTTAACTTCACAATTGCCATTTGTAATTATATTACTCACGTTAATTGTTATAAAAATAATAGCTATATTAACTTCACACTTACAGAAAAAAAGTTAAAAATGACAGCTACTTATTCTTAGCATATAATACGTTGATTCCATTTTTATTAAAAATTTATGTTTTGCAATTTTATAACTTACCATTTTTAATTATTTCTAATTTTCAATACATTAATTATTATAAATATAATAATTATAACTTTACAATTTCGGCCACTTACCATTATAAATTCACAATAATTAACTTACCTTTCCGCAATTTTAATTTACCTTTCTTTAATTATTATAGTTAATACCGTTTGATAAAAAAGGAACTGTAGCTTTTAAACTTGCAATTATTATAGTTAATACCGTTTGATAAAAAAGGAACTGTAGCAATTTTAATCTTTTTAGATTAAAAATAATAATAATTATTTTTTAGATTAATAACATCACGTTCACAAAGGCATTGTGTGTAAAAACGACCCTATCACTACGCCATGTGTGATTGAACTTACCATTTTAATAACATCATTTTATTTTTTTTAGTTCAATCACGTTCTCCATACTTTATAGTAATTATTACTATAATTAAGACCACTTACCATTTTAAGTTTACAATTTCCATTTGTAATTGTCATAACGAATGAGCGCGAAAACCATATGTTGACTCCATGTCTTTTTAAATAAAGCATGGATGTAATGACTGATGAGTAGATTAATAGTGAAAAAGTGTGATGTGATAGGTAAGTTAAGAATAAGTAGAGGTAAACGTGACATTTTAATAGAAATAAGAAAAGTTTTTTAGAACAAATGAAAAAAAGGAGAAAGGTTTTGTGGGACGAGAATATTAGAAACTAAGTGGGGTGTATTCAATTTAGATTTACAAAGATTTTGATTGATTGTTTAAAATTTATGGATTGAATAAAATCAATAGATTGTTTTAAGTTTATGCAGAGTTAGATAGATTTTAATATATTTTTTAGTAGGATTTTATAAGATTTTGTGTGATTTACACTTTTTTCAAGATTTACACTTTTTTCATTCTTCCTTCCTTTTCCCTTCTTTTCTCGATTTCTCCGCTCTAACACCCTTTTCGTATTTTTCCTCCTCTCCTCCCTTTCATCATCTTCTTATTTCTTCTCATCTTTCTTCTTCTCCTCCTAACAGATCTGCATATTTCTCTTTTTTCTACTCATTCTTCTTTTTTTTAAATTTGGTTCTTCTTCTTCCTCCTCTTCCTCCCCTCCTCCTTTCTCCTTCATCTCCATCTTCTTTCTCTGTTAGATCTATCTTCTTCTCCCCCTTCTTTACCCCTCTTCATTTTTATAGATCTACTAACCACATCACCTAGGGGTGAGCATGGTACGGTATTCAGCTCGTACCGATACCGTACCAAATATTTCGGTTCGGTATGGGATTTAACTCCGTACCGATCCCGATCCCGAAATATCGGTTTGGTATGGTTCGGGATGGTTCGGTGTCGGTTTCGGTACAAATCGGGATGAAGATACATACATACTTTACACGTTAAAATTTAACAATACCCTTTTATTTTTGAAAATTAAAAGTGAATTTTAAATAAAAAACATGAAAAATTTAAAAAAAAAGAATATTTAAATGCAAGAGATGCGTATAAAAAACTTAGTTTATATTTCACAAACTAAAAAATGAATGACAACAAATGAATATTTTAAATCTTTTTGAATACTTTTATGCTCATACACAATAATTAAAACTCAAATAAAAGTATAATTTACACATAATAAAACTTGAACCAATTTTTTTTTTTAAAATTATAATTTAGTGAAGGAATATATAAAAATATTACTCCGGGGTATTATTTTTATAATATTTTAGTATATATGTTCGGTACGGGATTTTCGGTATGGGACGTCGCCTCGTACCGTTTCCGAATACCGTACCGACCATTCGGTTCGGTACGGTTCTGTTCCTTCTCGGTACTTTTTCGGTTCGGTATTCTCGGGTTTTTCGAGAAATTTCGGTATCGATTCGGTACTTGTTCACCCCTAACATCACCCATGAGTCTTAAGCTTCTGAAATGTACGTTTCCGGCGCGCCTCCCTTAGCACCGCCAGCATCTCCGTTCATGTGATGGTGCTGCGACGTCAGCATCATCCAAGGCATCCAATTTGTCATTTTACCAAATCCAAGTTAAAACATATTTGTCCATTTGATTGGCAATTCAAGAAGAGATTGTTTGCCAAATCCATTGTTGTACCCACAGTGCGAAAGGCATAGCCAAGTCCATTAAAATCTTTGGATGTTGCAAGAGATTTGTGAAATAATTTTCCTTTAGAAAAATAACCTCAAAATCCATCAAAATCTACATATAATACAAATCTTTCAAAATCTATAAATTATTTAATACCAATAGATTTCAACACATAATTTAAAATCTAAATTGAATACCCTAAGATTTTAATTGATTTTTTAAAGTCTTTATTGAATACCTTTAGATTTTAAATGACTTTTTAAAATCTTAATTGAATACCCACTAACTTTTAAAATCCTACAAATTCTTTATTGAATACACTCCTTAAAACAATTCTTGCAATATCACTCTCACTATTCTAAAAAGTTAAGACCATCAACACACGCACGTTTCTTTTCAATCTGGTTTTTGCATGCGGTGGATTAGATAGAGAGGGATGAATGGCGGGTTTTTGACTTCTACCCACCTTGTCTCCAAACCTAGTACTACCGGCCACTATTCCACGTTTCAAAATTCAAACCATTTAGTTCATACCTAGAATTGGGCCCTAGCTTCTACCTACACAAATTCTCAAATTTAATATTACATGGTTAAATTTTAACTATATTCTTTATCCATTTAAAAAAATTACGGAGTAATAGTCTTGTCTATCACCCTTGTTTCATACTCCCTCCGTCCCATAAAGATTGAGACATTTTGACTTAAGTGATAAAATAAGCCAGGATAATTTTTTGTTGACTTTCCAAAAATACTCTTGATGTGATGGATAAAAGTAGGATATGATAGTTAGATTTTTAGGAAAAAGGTATGATGTGATAGGTAGGGTATGAAAAAGTAAGAGGTAAAAGTGGTTTTTTAATAGAAATGAGACGGACTTTAAGGGACGCAAATTTTTCGAAACGGGACTGACTTTATGAGACGGAGGGAGTACAATATTCTGATGTAATTTTTAAATATATAATTTCTATTTTTTGATTCCATGCCAATTTTAAAATATATTGTACTGAAATAACTTTAGTTAAACCTCGTAAACAACAACAATCAATTTGTATTGGGATGGAGGAAATATAACTATTTTTAAAATTTTAATAATTTAAACTAATAGTAATATAAACTAAATATTATGGAGTAAAATATAAGAAGTACAAAGCAATGTAAAACTTATTTAAAAAAATAAATGCAAAGATAAAAATTATTAGAAAAAGATGATCTTTTGATGGTTATTTTGGACCGAGAGATAAATATTAATGTAATTAGCCCGATATGTTTACCAGTTTACCCACGTCGTGCACAGGCCCGCCCAATCAATATCGAAGGCCCTGTGCATTTTTATATTTTTAGGCTCTAAAGTTAAAAATTACGGAGCACATTTTGTACTTTGTATGAAATGCAGAAGTATATTTTTTATTTTTATTTCATTACATATATTATAACTTGAATTTACAGACTTAAAATGTCCAATTTCCATCAAAAGTTCAAAGTAGCTCTATTGTTATTGGTAAACATTTAAATTAAAATTGTTAGCTAAAAGACATCAAAGAAGAAAGAACGAATAGAATAAACTAGTTTGAATGGAATAATTCTGAAAAATAGCAAATACTCGTACATGTATAACGAAAAAGAATAATAACCTATAGAAAATAAAATTGAGGATAACTTGGTTACAAGGTTAATTTCAAATATCATTCTTCCTCTAAAAAAATAATCCATCCTTTCTGAAGAATTTTTCCAACACTTATTAATACGAAGATTAAAATGTTATGTGGTTAAAAAAATACCAACAACAAAATATTTCAATAAAAAGGCAACTTAAAACATTTTGTGGGAGTGAAAATAAAATCAACTAAGTATTCTAATGCTCCTTCCGTCATAATTTAATTTATCCATTACTATTTACTTCAGAATATACTTGATTGAAATTATTTTTACATCAATTTATTTAAAAACTATTTTAAATTAAAAAATAAAAGTTATTTACTTAAAAACTATATAAAAAATTCTACGAATCAAGATGTGATATGCCTATATTATTTTACTAAATTAATAAAAAAAAATAAGAAAAAAAATAAAATCTAGTCATGTAAGTAATAAACATGCAATTTATATTAAGGAGGGAGTATAATGAAAGTAAAATAAAAAACGGGCCCCTTGTAATTGGGGGCCCAGTGCAATTGCACCTCAAGAACACCCTCATGGGCGGGCCTAGTCGTGCGCCTAGCGCACGAATTTAGTTCAAAGTTCAAACACGAAGGTAGCCCATGAGCCAATTGGCGAGTTGACTCGCCTGGGGCGTGGGGTATGTTTGATAGGCTAGAGTTGGCCTTGCTAGAGTTAAATACGTCATTCGTCCCCAATTTGATTACAAATTGAGGTTTAGGAGGATAAATATTTCATTTTTTGAAATCATTTTATTTACAAATCGGTGTATTGATAAGAAATAAAAGTTACATATTAAAAAACTACGTCAAAAGTTCTACAAAACAATGGGTGACAAGAATATTTTGTTTTATCAAAATACTTAATAAAATCGCGTAGACAAACAAAAGTTATCGAGAGGAGAGAGAAAAAATTGTAATTAAAATGGGGACGAATTGGAGTATTTGGGAAGAGATTTACATAGTTTGAAGAGGTCTAGTCGTCGGACTAGGAAGCTATAAAGACTTCCCCAAGGCTTTATGAATGACCAAGTCTTTCGTAGTCTTGTCTCTATTATTCAATAATTCTACAGAGAGAAATCGTGTGATCCATTGTTTGGTGGAATTAAAGTTCTATCACCTTCATTTAGTTAAATTGATATTGCAATATAAATAAGAAATACGAGTACTTAAAATTTGGAGTAGCTAAGTTTTTGGGAGAGTGAGGTTTAAAAAAGGTGTAAAAGAAATATATAAAGAAAACCTTCTAAATAGGAGTAAAAGATGTGTCATATCTTTAAAATAGGAGCTCAAACATAAACTCCTCCAAATAGGACCAAAATTATTAGAATATAAAAATAATCCCCACGGGGATCATTCGCGAAACAGCTCTTCGCTTCTTCGAGATTGATTCCGATCTCTGCACCGCCTACTCCCTTCAATCTCTTGGACGCCCGCCCCTTCAATCCATTGCAATTGACATCACCGCTTTCACAAACACCCGATCAACTCCAATCTCTTTGCCGCCCACACCCCGTCAATCCATTACAGTTGAGCAACACCATCTGTGTGTCACCGTCACCGCCATTGCCGCCGTCACCAAAGCCCACCCACAATGCCATCATTTCCCCCATGAACCCCTTCAAAGATTCGTCGACGCACCCATCTAAGATCTGCCACGCCGCCCACCCGCATTTCCCTCCCTCAAAGCTTTCAATTCAAAAGTGAGAGTGTTCTCTCGATCTTTAATTAAACTTAATTTTCCTTGTATTTTGCTTGGATCCTTTCACTACAAAAAACTGCTGAAATCGCGATGGAATTATTCCGTCGCCAAAGCCTGATTTCCGTAGGGAATCGGCCTAGCGACGGAAACAACGACGGTTTGTATTCCGTCGTTATTTTTTCGTTAGTAATAAGTTTAACGACGGATTATTTAATCCGTCGCTAGGCTACGACGGAATTAGCGACGGAATGAGGCGACGGAATTAACGACGGAGAAATTTCCGTCGCTAAGATTAACGACGGTTTTAGCTACCATTTCTGCATTTTGACCATATAGCGACGGAAATGATATTCCGTCGCCAATTTTACAACACAAATACAGAAAGCTGCCATTTTTTCAATTTCACACAACATCCATAGCAACCTGCTCTAGCCCAGGAATCCACATCATCAAACAACAACAAATACTAGAAATGAAGAATACCAAACAACCAAGAATATTCAAATCACCAAACTACAATTAAAATTCAAATAATATTTATAAAAATTCAACTTAACAATCAAATCTAACTCCACTTACATAACCATCAAACTTAAGTTTAATATAATGTTCTTCAATTCTAATAAAATATTCAACAAGCGCGTGCAAACCCCGTATCTCATCATGTCATCTCTTCTATAATCGACAATAGTTCACGCACTTGGGAAGTTCTAATGTCATGTAACTCTTCTCTCAACCTCCGTATCTCATCATCTCGAGGGTCTCATATAGAGATGGTGCTAGCACGTCTTGCCTCGCTTGCATGCATTCGTGGTAGGCTTCGTGCGAGATCTCCAACACCATGAACACGATTTTTGGCATCATGTCCTCCGACTGTAGATATAAAAATCTCGTCACGTGTCACATTTAAGCATTATTCTCGAACTGCCTCCTGCGTGACTACGTAGTTTTACTGCAATACACCAAACATACATGTATATAGATTAACATAAAAAGCAAAATAAGTAGAGTAGTATGAATTCACATCCAATTGAATTCAACGAAAACTAACCATTTATATACACAATATATATTCATTGTCACTTACTGCTACTTTTTCTGCCTTCTTATTGACGTAGGTCTTCCCATCATGTTTCTTCGTATGTGGGTGTGTACGAAGAGTACAAGTCAGAAGCTTGTCTACTTTTACCCTAAAATAATAAAATATATAAATAAGTGTAAACATGTCAGTTAAAACATTTAAATGAAAATAATGTTACTAATAATACTTACAAGGCGTGCTTGAGACTCGTGAAAAGACAACAGACCACCGGTGTGCGTGGCGCTAGCAGGGGCATTCTCGTCACCACCACAACGATTTTTCTTGTTTTGCTAGGAGGATGCCAAGAACTTTGCCGTCTTCTAATACTATTTAACAACATTTAATACAAATATACAAATAGAAATTCAATAGAAATTTTGAATAGAAATTTTTACATGTGAAAATTTCACATTCCAGACTTGAATCTAAGTTTAGCGCAACTCAATCTGTATTTATAAAACCGAATCTGTATTTATAAAACAAGAACTACCAAGTCTTTTATACATCCAATTCCAATTTTTGTGAAAATTACTATTCTTAGAAATTCATAAAAATAAAATTAACATAGTATTAAGTTATAGAATTAAAAAAACATTAAAAATATAAATGGAACAACCACAATATTCAACAACATACATAATGCATATACAA
Organism: Cuscuta australis; assembly: GCA_003260385.1. Classification (NCBI taxonomy): domain Eukaryota; kingdom Viridiplantae; phylum Streptophyta; class Magnoliopsida; order Solanales; family Convolvulaceae; genus Cuscuta; species Cuscuta australis. The sequence continues at coordinate 1,037,690 of NQVE01000200.1, read as the reverse complement.
TCTTCATATAACATTAATAATATCCAAAATATGTTATTAAACAATTGATTAGCATAAATTCATTCCTCATATAAAAGTTACAATATATAAATGATTAATAAACACGATATTCATTCACTAAAACTTTCAAGAATATAATTAATTTTTTAAAACAAATGACTAAATTTTGAAAAACAAACCCTAATCTAAAATAATTATAAAATTAAAATTAAATTTTTAATAATAAACAAAATATGTTAACTTAAAAACCCCTAATGTAAGCAATACAATTATAATTAAAAACAAAGTAATTCAGAAATTGAAATTGAATAAAAGATGAAAAAATGAAAAACAAAACCTGAGATTTCAAGTGGACGGTGATGGAAGATGGGTAGACGACCGGCGGTTGATGGTGGCGGACGGAGAAGATGATCGGACAGCGACCGGCGGATGATGGTGGCGGAAGGCGTCGTGGAGGAGACGAAACTAGACAACAACTCTTTGTGGTTTCTGTAGGCGAAATCGGAGAAACTGAGAGGAGTTCCCGTTTTTAGATCTGTTTTTGGCGACGGAATTTTTCCATCGCCAGCTCAAAACGCATCGTTTCAATTATATTCTTTTACCGACGGAATTTTTCCGTCACCAAACTAACGACGGAAATATTCCGCCGTCTAATATGCCGCGCACTACCTCCAGCCAATACGGAGCGACGGAATGCTGATTCCGTCGTTAATTTTGGTAGGAGTAAAATTCCGTCGCTAAATCCGTCGTTGTTAGCGTCGAATTGCATTCTGTCGCTATAATCCGTCGTTTTTTCGCGTTTTCTTGTAGTGTTTGGGATGACGATTTGGTGTTCGGAATACAGGAGTCCACCAATATCTGGCACGATTGGTCATTTATCCGTGCAATGGTGGCCGTGGAACATTATGAATTCACATTGTGGCATTATATATGGGCATTTATGACATTATCTATGAGCATTTGTGGTATTTAATATTGTCATGTGTGACATTATGTGGTGCGATGTTTGCCATTATGTCGCTAACAATATATTGACAGTTAATGTGACACTGTGATGACAAGGATGTAAATTTTGATGTTAGTGTAGGAAAAAATGATAGAGACCGGTGATGTTGGTGGTGACGGTGAAAAATCAATACGACAATAGTGGGGTTTGACCGCAACGACGCAGCGGCAATGGAGCATGACATGTCATTGAAGAGATTCATGATATAGAATGGCTCTGCCTACACATGGAGTTGCTTTCAACATGTGTCTTCTCATTTTGCATGGTTTTGCTTGTGAGTTTTCCCGTTGGAAGTATAGATCTGAGTAAGCATCTCTCTGATGTTCCATATACAGCTAGCTAAGAATTGTATGGGGCCTTTCTTGTAGTTAGATACCTTGTGGAACCATCAAGTTTCAAAAAGTAACACTCGGAACTACTTGAACTTTTCTAATGTTTGGAATTCATGATTTGTTTTCCCATATGAAGCCCCATCCCTCCTTAAATTCAAAGTTTAATCCTGACAAAAATATATATGAGTCGTTTATTTTGATGTATTCCAAAAAATCCAAAAATAGAACCCACCTAGATTTACGCTCTTGAATTTTGTGTCAATGAATGTGAGAACACTTATAGAACGAAGGGGGTGCCTTGAATGTTTTTTCTTGACTAATCTAATAAGTGAAGTGTCCTATTTTATAGATATGGCAGGACTTGCAGTAACATATGGGCTGAACTTGAATGCACGATGGCTTAACTTGCACAAATGAGTTGTATGCACATTAGCTCCTATTTTGAGAGTTTTATCTTTTAACTCCTATTTTAAGTTTTAATCAATGTTTTACTCCTATTCTGTTCCTTAACCCCAAATTATGTGTTTTGTTTCACTTTGTATACTCGTATACTAGTATCACACCCGTGCACTGCACGGGTCATTTTTATTTTATTAAATTCAAATCATTTTTCAATGATAAAAAATGAGATGCAATAGAATATAGATATTATATTATTTTAAGGTATAAAACATCACTGCTTTACAAATTTCGAAAGACTTCTTTATAGACTACATTATATGTATAATTTATGGGAATAATATCTTCATTGCATATCAGAATCTTCAACCTACTACGATTAGTTACTCTTGAAACTGCAACACGGAGTTGTCCATGACTAAATCATGTTGGGTTATTGTTACGTAAACCTGTGATAAACCCTAATTGCTCATATCTTCATCATTAACATTGATGACCGCTCATCAACATTTTTCAAAGCAGTTAAGTTCCCAATTTTCGTAGGAATGACAGTTTTGAAACGTAAGAGTAAAAAATTCACGATGAACGTAATGGCTATGAAAGCTTTGTAAATGGATGTATTTATAATATGATTTTTGCATATAGGGTTAAAAAAATTATTCATTTTTCAAACTGCTATAACGAATTTAAATTACTATTACTGTATTTAAATTATTTAATTTATTATATTTAAAATTATTATAATTAAAATTACTATAATTAAAATGACATGGTAATTAATACGGAGTATACAATTATCTAGTCACACGGTAATATAATTAATACCTTGATTAATTATTACCTTTTTTGATTAAAATTACTATAATTAAAATATAGTAAAATATAGCCATTATGAAATATAGCCACTATAATTAAAATATATCCATTATAAAATTAATATTATAAAATTACTATAATTAAAAATACTATAATTAATTTGACACGGTAACTAACATTTAATTACTATAATTAATTTGATACGGTAGTCACACATAATATACAATTTTAATTAAAAATACTATAATTAATTTGACACGGTAATTAATTATATATCATTAATAACAGGCTTAATATCATAATTTCAGACACTCATAAAAATATTAATTTTTTACCGTGATTATAAAAATAATAATTATATTAACTTCACAATTACCATTTTATATTACTATAATTTTGGACACTTACCATTTAATTTCACAATTACCATATGTAATGGCCATACTTCGTGCACGAGTAAAAAATGGATACTATAATTTCGGACACTTACCATTTATATAGGTAATAATTGCACGAAGTAATAATTATTACATTTTTTGATTATTACCTTTTTTGCTATTAAACATAAATATAAATATATATATTTAAAGTGTTTTACCGTATTAATTTTTTTCAAAACTATGTGTATAATTATTCTTACCATAATTATATTATACTATAATTATACGTACATTTTTATATAACCTAATCACACGGTAATCATTTATTTATATAATTATGGTAAGAATAATCATACACACGTTTTTAATAGCATTGATTGGCGTGTATTAAAGTTTATAAATATTTTTTATAAATAATTTTTTGCCTATTTTATAAATATGTTTTTATAACTTACCTTTATTGCTAGTATAAATTTCGGACACTTTAAAAATGACAGTTAATTATTATAAATATAATATATTAATTATACTTATAAAACATAAGTTTTATATTACTATACTTTTAGACACTTACCATTTTGACTTCACATTACCATATGTAATGGTCATACTCTTTGGCAGGAAAACGCAATATTGACTCCATGTCTTTTTAAATAAAGTATGGATAGGTTGTAATTATTAATTAAAAATATTTTTAAATATTAACAGTGATATTAGTGTTGTGTAGATAAAGAGAAGAGAAATGAGATAATGACACATAATTCCATATGATCTACCATAAATGTCCTCATTAACAACAAGCGTTGGATAATGACTGATTATACGGTTTACTGTACGAATGTCGTCATGAACAAAACGTATTGGATAATGACTAATTATTTCAATGACTGTTCAAATTATTTTTAATAATGTCTTATTCTACTTGAATTGTGTAATAAGTCATTTTTTTCAAAGACAACACATTTTAGAACTTTCCATTACCAGAGTAGAAATGACTGGTCTTATTTAAAAAAAGTGATATGTTTAAGTTCCATTTAGATAAATTACCCTATATCAAATTGCCAGATTAGCGGATACTTGTACTAAATTTTATTTACTACAATCATACTGTTTCCATATATATCCTAATTGCACCCCGAAAACATTTGAGTTTAACTTCAATCATATCATTAGCTTTTGCATTTTTTTAAAAAAATGTTGGCCTACTTTGGGAACAACGTCTTCAATTAGTGTTAACATTTTGAATAAAATTTTAATAGTGTACATTAAGTCTGAAAATGCTAACATTAAAGGCTATCTTGAGATAATCTTTTCAAAATACTAAGGCTAACTTCTAACGTTGATGCCAAACAAAGCCCGTTATCATACTGTAATTTTTTTGAATGTTATTGACTCTATTACAATATAGTATTTGTATTGTTTATACATTTTTCAACTTAATGACGCATAAAGAGCGAAAGCTTCCACTGGGGCTCGAACCTGGGTGAACTTCATGAATCTTGAAGGGTGAGCTTCCTACCACTCAAGCCAGGGAAAAAGTTCACAACTTTAAATCTTTACATTTTTAAAATTTAATACTCCCTGCGTCCCTAAATGTTTACCACATTTCAAATTTTTTTAATTCATTTTATTTAAATATTGGTATAGAAACAAAAATAAATTAAAGTTTACACAATTAAAAACTACATGAAAAGTTCTTCGAAATAAGAAGTCTCAAAAATATTTTATTTTATCAAATAACCAATGAAAACGTACAATAAACAAAAGTTCGTGAGTGATGCACTCGTCTTTTCGTTTTGATGACTGCACTCATCTTTTCGTTTTGATTTAATATATTTTTGAGAACGGTACACTTTTTAATATAAGATAAAAAATATTTGATTCCACATTTTAATGCTTGGTGATGTAGTAAATTGAGGAGAGATACTCTATCCATTCAAGTTATCTTCTTAAAGAAATCAGCCTACGTAGCACTCTAAGTCACTCAATATTACGCATAGGGATAAGGAGCAAAACATTGATTAAATTCCAAAATAGGAGTTGAAAGATAAACCCCCAAAATAGGAGTACCCTCTTCTCCAATCAATCGTGTCATGCCGCGCTCAATTGTTCCATGCCAATGTTGCTCAACGATACAAAATTTTCATCAATGGCTGCTTAACTGTGTCATGCCACCGTTGACAAAGTCGGCACCCCAACCGCTGCAACGCCCCTACTACCGCGGATATCGCGCCTCCACCGCCATTGACACAACGCCAGCCTCTACCATCATCGATATCAATGTCCTTTTAATCTCTGTCAGTGTCGTCCATGATCAACTGCTTCAAACTGCACCATTTGAATCTTAGCCGTCGCTGCTTCATTACGCATTAATTTTGGTTTGGTTTTTTCTTTTCATTTTTGCATTTGATTTATTTTTCTTTTAATTTTTTTGTTTGATTGTTTTTCTATTAGTTGTGTTTAAATTTTGCTCACAATTTCAACAAATATTGGTGATAGTGATAAGAAACTTGACATTGTATGTTGACAATCTTAACATGTTACTTTCTTTTTGACATTTTATATTGATATGTTTGACATTATGCGATAACATGTTTGGCATTATACAATGATATTTTTGTCAGTATGCATTATCGTCTTTGATATTGTGACTTTGGTTGGCATTGCATTGAAAGCTTTTTCCCTTTGGCAATTTCTTTAATTTCTGATTAGGACATATGAAAGGTCTCTTTTATGGTCAAAGTTCTTTCACTAATCTTTTGTTTAGTGTTTGATCTCTTAATTGCATTTTGTACCCCGCAAAGAAAACAAAGAAAACATTTTAAATGTTTTTCATGAAGTTAGTGTTTTACAGATTTTTTTCTTCTTTTAGTACATTGAAAAAAATTATAACCATCATATAAAAAACTCAAGAATTAGCTTTTATGTAGGATTGTTTTGTTCTTAAATTAGCAGCTAAAGTAGTCATAGACGGGCCACTTTTGTTTAGTTTTTATTTTATTTTAAATTTTACTCATACTTTGGGTATTTAAGTTTGGGACTCCTACTTTGGGCATATGGCTAATGATTTACTCCTATTTGGGGGGTCTTATTTTACGCATATAGCACTGCTTAATCTTTTATACAAATTTAGCTATTTATAGTGTCAATATCTTCGAAGCATACCCTCTACCTTTTATTATATTCTACTATTATTAATTACTTTTAATTATTTGATTAAACTTAGGTTATTCACGTAGCCACTCCTCCTCATACGTGCGGCTCCTCCTCATTCGTGCGATAACATCATCCAACGCCGTTTACCATAGCTATGCGAGATCCTCCTTCTACACAGTTTACACTAATGTATGATGTCTACACAAGTTCGTGCGTATTAAATTAAGTTCCATATTTAACGCCCATATTTGGCCAGTGTGTTTTGGTGTAATAGATTATTCATGAAATCAGTCATACACATTTTTGGCAGTGTGGAATTCATACATGAAAACAATGTGGAACTCATATATAAAAAGAGCTATACATTTTTTGGGCAGTGTTGAATTCATATATGAAAACAATCATACACTTTTGACAATGTAGAAACTATACATGAAAACATTGTCACATAAATCAATAGACATCACACTCCAACATGATATTTAAGAACACAATAATACACTTACACACTACCGTAAGATATAACAACATATATCCATTCTACACTGCCACATTAAATACTCGCATATAAAAAACTACACAGCCACTATAAGTTACAAATGAACAATCACACTGCCCAAAACAGTCATATTTTTTGGCAGTGTGTAATGAATATTTGTCGTTTAATTAAAGAACAAAATTGGAATCACATGTCCGAAACATATAACACTGCTATTTAGAGTATTTTAAGGCTCTAAAAGTGCTATTTTCGTTTTTCTCCCATCATCTTACTTCAAGACTCATATTTCAACCATTTCCTCCCTTTTTATACGGTCATGTCATCAGTTGTTTTTACTCTCTCCGTTCTAAAATATCTTTTCCATTTTTATTTATGAGGTTTGACTGACTTTATTTTCAAATCAATTTATTTGATTGTAGGTGTAAAATTTAAAAAATGAAATTGAAAACTATTAGTCTCCAATTTATTAAAAATATTTTAAATTTTTAGTCTCCAATTTATTAAAACTATTTCATAATTAGTCTTTAGGCCAAATAACCAAATATTTTTTTCGCATATAGTTTGCAAAAGATTGATTATGAAATACATTTCAAAAATTGAGGACCACAAATTTAACATTGTAGATGATAGATTTTAGCACACCAACTATGGATGCACGAAGAACAATAATAGAGATAATAATAAAAACTCTCAAAATATTATCTTGATATTGCTTTTACTAGCTTAATACTAGATTTAGCTTTGATCCTTAGAGCCTGTTCTTTAGGACTGGTAAAAAAGAGCTGGATATTGGAAGAAACTAGAAGAAACTTGCTGGAAGAACTGGAAGAAACTAGAAGGAACTGAAAAAAATTAAATGAAATTGAAAAAACTAGAAAAAACTGGAAAATCTAAAAAAACTTTAAAAAACTTTTTTTTTGTATATTTTTATATTATTCTTATTCTAATTCTTGTTGTTATAAATTATTAATATTAATAATAATAATAATATTATTATTGTTATCGTTGTTCTTGTCATCACGTTATCTTAATGAATGCTTCTAAGATAAAACAAATTATTATTATTTTTCATACAAAAAAACTACTTTTACAAAAAAATTAATTAGAATATAAAATTAGCATAAGTATTTAAATGTTAAATATTAAAAAGTTATTGTGGCTACGCTGCATGTCACTTTATTTATGCAGTATTTATCATAAAACAAACTGGAAGAAACTTGAAAAAACTAGAAAAAATTAAATGAAATTGAAAAAACTAGAAAAAATGGGAAAAATTAAAAAAATTTAAAAAAACTTTTTATATATATTTTTATATTATTATTATTATTATTATTATTATTATTATTATTTTTGTTGTTGTTGTTCTTGTCATCAAGTTATCTTAATGAATGCCTTTAAGATAAAAAAAATATTGTTATATTTCATAAAAAAAATTACTTTTACAAAACAAGTAATTAGAATATAAAATTAGCATAAATATCAAAATGTTAAATATTTAAAAGTTATTGTGGCTACGCTGCACGTCACTTTATTTATGCAGTATTCATCATAAAATAATATATTTGTAATTATACTTTATGTATTACAAGATTTTGTTTTAAATATTAGATATGTCACATAATGTCATAATGTGATGAGTGTGAATCATAAAAATAGTGAGATGTAAAAAATGAAATTATTTATAAACTATAGTTATGAACATAATAAATGTAATAATAATAATAATATATCATTTTAGAACAATTGATCCGGAAATAGAAAGAGTTTGAAGAAAATAAAAATAGCTGGAAGAAACTAGAAGAAACTGGAAAAAACTAGTAGGACCTGGAAAAAACTGGAAGAAACTAGAAGAACTTGGAAAGAACTAAAAGGAATTGGAAAGAACTAGAAGAAACTAGAAGTTAAGAGTTTAAGTCCTAAAGAATAGACTCTTAGTAGAAGGAATATATAAAACGCAAAAATAAAAGCGTAAATAAAATGCACACCGGTTTTATACTAGTTCAGAAACTCCCTACTCCAATACCTCGAGGCTCCTCCTCAAGGATTTCCGAATCTACTAAATCTCGGTCTCCTGAACTTTGTCAAAGCACCGCACTAGTTTTGGCAAACCACCCTTCCCAATAGGATTCACTCCGAGATTTTACAATGGCTATCTCGAATTGCTTACAACAAAGATTTAATGGCTATCTTCTACCGTTCCCACAAGGATTTCAAAGTCTATCCTTGAATCTTTACTCAAAGATTTATACGGCTATCCCCAACCGTTAGAACGTAAGAATTTAATAGCTATTCTCGACCGTAAAAAATGTGTTTGAAGAACACAGGAAATGGTTCTACACAATGACTTGAATACAAAAATGAAGAGCAAGACTTAGCCGGTGTAGAACGAAATTATACTCTCTGAAAAATACAATATAAACTTATGAATACGAAAGCATATAACTGAAACACAAGCTCAAAGTGTGTGTATAAAAATTAGAAGAATGAGGCTCTTAAAATATCCAAAATATGAAGAATTAAGAATAAAGGAGTAAACACACTTGAAATATAAAAGTAGGATGTTTGGAGCTTGAGTTCTTGTTTAAAATAAAGGATTAAAGCTATGTTTATAGTGGAAAAGATTAAGGAGTCATTGGAAGGTGATTTGGAAAGGTTTTGACCAATTAAATGTTTATAAAATTCAAAATCTGAAATTTAAATTATCTCCAACGGTCATGGTACCCGTGACAGGTAGCTAGGTACCGTCCGGTATGTGGGTATCGTGCTCACGGTAGGGTTCACCTTGTCGCTGTACCGTATACTCCAAAATTCAACCTTCTCTGGCGAGCCCAAAACGGTACCTGTCACGGTAGGGTAGGTACCGTACGGTATCTAGTTACAGTACCTCGTACGGTACCTAGGTACATGCTGACCATTTTTCTGATTTTTTTCATTTTTGTCCAAATCTTTTCCAATTTTGTTTAAAACCTTTTGGATGTTTGAAAATGGTTATGAGAATGCTTAAAACATATTTTGTGAGTGCATTTGAGCTTGTGAGTATAGGTATATAAATTTATATCTTTACATTGGTTTCTACCTATATTCTACGCTAGTTTGGTGTTTCAACTTCGTTCTTTAAGAACCGAATCTTAATGAATTCTTGATCTACCTAAAACATTTAAACAAATGTAACTCTTATATTGTTTGTTAACATCAAAACACGATGCTTAGCAAACCAAGGCTAACACAATCTATGTGGCTAAGTGATCAAGCCACTCTAGGGGGAAGGCTGCAACCTACTTGAAGGGGTTCCTTGTAACACCCCAACCCGCGTAACCCGTACCAACGGGTTAGCGAACCGGGTTGTTACTAAATTGGTATTCGCATGCATAATTTTTTTTTAAAATAACCAACTGAATAAATTATAAATTCATCCGTGAGAGTTTAAAACTAAACCAAAATTTATCGGAGTAATAAAACAAGTCCAAAAGTCGCGGGAGCATAATAAAACCAAAGTAACGTCCAACAATCCATATAATCAAATAAAATAATGTAGTTTAATTACTAAAGTAAACAAGAGCCATCCACGCCATCACCACTTCACTACCCTCCGGGTTGCCCATCCAAATATGTGTTCCTACCTGCGTGCGGTCAAACAACAATGACTACTCGCTCAGCGAAACGCTGAGTGAAAATATACCTAAGCCAGCATTAACTCACGGAATAGCACCACATTAACATACAATCAACAACAACATGTGATCACGGGAAAAATAGCTTAAATAAACATATTTATATTAACACCTTCCATTTGAACATCATGTCCTTATTTTATTCCACATCAACTACTTTGAGTCATGGCACCCCAAGCGATGCTATAAAAGGGCCAGCTCAGAAACCCAAAGGAGATTCACTTTGGGCGGGTTGAAGCCCCTGTCCCTACGATGCCAGGACAGGTCACGGACTTCCGTACGTACGTTTTTAACCCAAGACCACCGGGGGTGCGACGACGCCCCGCAATGGCCAATTTCCTAACCACATCCTATTGGTGATTCAATCAGTCAATCCATTTCAGGTCCGCCTAATTATACTAGGTGGCCTACTTCTCATATACTATTCATAATCCACAATATTCACCAATAAGATCAATTTCATTTAAATCTCAGTTCACAATTCACAACAAATCACGTAGCGGCCTATCCGGGCCGAAGACCCACGATTACCGTTATGCATAATCAACAAACCCAAATTACAATTAATCCCACTTACCTGCGCGGATCGAGACCAAGGAATCAATCCTTAGGCCCGCTGCCCCCGCCGGAGCAGTCCCCATCATCGCCGGACCGACCCCAGCACCCCTGCCGGGAGCCGACCCGGCTGCCCAAACCCGAAGCCAGACCAAACATCCCCGTTTGGTATTCCTTGGCCACCCAAACAGCCCCAAACAGGCCCAATTACATCAATTTGAGTCCAAAAAGACCTGATTACACCCAATTGCACCCAAATGGACCCGATTGAACCCAATTAGACCCAAATTGAATCCAATGGGAGCTAATTGGATCCCACATAGCCAACCCAAGCCACTGCCGGAGCCCTGACCGGACTGCCGATGCCCACCGCCGACGCCTCACCGGAATCCGGCGGTGTTCAACCCCCAATTTCTTCAAATCCAACCAATTTCATCAATTAACAATCAAATTCACAATCAATTGCAAAATTATACATTAAGGAAGTTTTAATCTACGAATTAACGCTAACGGAAGGTATAGAAAACACGAATCACCTCAAAAGTTGAAGAAATCGGATCGTAGATAGGAAGGGTTGGTCGTCGCTGCTCCTCGTCGGCCTGGCGCATACGAACTGGAACAGTAGCGAGAGAGAGAGAGACGGCCGCGGTCGGCGGTGCTCACAGCAGCGTCCCTGGTCGGCGAAGACGAGCGGACGGACGCAAGGTAACGGAAGAGAGAGAGAGACCAGTCGTGCTTTACGCATTTGTGTCTCCTTTCCGTTTTCATTGTAACGAGTTTATTATATAATTAAATATAATTAAGGTCCACTTTACACTATTTAACCACTTAGGATAAGTTTAACCCCAATTACCTGATTTGTCAATCGTATCTTGGACTCAATAGACTCGATTCATGATCCGTTTGCGTGATCGGGTTCAGAACAACGAGCTCTACAACATAGGATAAACCCTCATTACTTAAGCCAAATTAGAAAATGATCCTCATATTAACCAACCCAATAATTAATTAGTTGTGTAAATTAAATCAAATACTAAGCCGGGTTTCAGGGCGTTACATTCCTTTTCTGGAGAACTTCAATTCTTCTAGCGTTTTCACCTTACTGATGTACTCTGAAGTCTCCATACTCAACTTGGAGAGGACAACCCCCCTCCGTGTTGTAGGCCCAAAGTATGTGTTCCAAGTGTAACTCAAAATCATATCAGTTTGTCAGGAAAAGATCTCGATACCTCCACATCCACTCTTCCTTGGTCTCGAACGCCCCGTCTATTTGGGCTATAACCACCAGCTTTTAATCCTTGTAGACGTGCACTTTCCCTACTCTTTGTTTTTTCATTATTCATAGCCCACATAGGATTACCTCATACTCGATGTCTTTATTAGGAATGTAGAAGCCTAAGGAGATGGAATAGTAAATTCTAAGTTTTCTCGGGGTGATTAACACCACACCTGCCCTGTAGGTCTAAGCCCTAAAAGAACCATCGATGAACATTATCCACCAGTTCTTGTCTTCCTCCTTCACCTATTCCTGGATCCTTGTCAACTCCCTTGATGTGCACTCCACCTAAAAGTCTACCAAGGCCTGACCCTTTATGGAGGGAGCTTGAAATCCACCCAATATTGTCTTATGAAGACATCTCATTAGGTCATTCTGGTAGATGCTGCAGGACTACGAGACAATGAAGCTAGTAGTTCATTGGTGAGGATGTTCACTTGATGGGCCTGAAAATATGGCGTTAGCCTTTTTTTCCATCCAGAACACTGCTAGCATCACTATCTCCAGTTTAAAATACCTTTGTAACACCCCGGCCCCTACCCTAGTCGTAAGTGTCCGCTCATAGGATTGTAGACTGGCCCCACAAACCACCCTAAGTCTTTCCCGCACACTTTGTCCTCACTCATGCGCGCCTAAGGAAAACTTCTCAGGGGGTCACCCATCCTAAAATTGCTCCAGGTCAAGCACGCTTAACTTTGGAGTTTTTAGGTGATGAGCTCTCGAAAAGAAAATGCACCTTGTTGGTATGAGTAGTACTATCAATCCTTTTTGAGCTCTTCCCATTCCCATCTTGATACGGGGTATTACAACCTTAATTCCTACGGGACCACCACGCCTCTATGCATCGATTATTCCTTATGTGGCCAGAATTTTGCATGAAAACCCTGACTTCGACCTTTTAAATTCGTGATCTACAAACATTTTACTAAAACATAATGATGAACTTTTTTTGAAGAAAATGAAAATACAAAATCATCGCGATCCTACGGAATCGGTCTATACGTCTATGTAGCCCTTAGAGGGACTCACTGAATATCCCAACGATGAAGATTTTGCTCTATTGATAAAAAAGAAACATGTACATTTAAATAGAAGGATGATGTTGCATCTCCTCACTTGAAGTACTCCAATCACACCAAACGGATTGCGCGAGGAGTCGCTGAACAGAAAGTTGTTACAAGTAAACTTGTGAAAGCTCCTATTAACCGAATTCGTGAAATGAAAATCTACAAATGAAATCCTAAACACCTCGTCATTGTGAACAATTGTGGACGTGATCACGTGTTGAAGAATCTTCTTCCTCTCTAGGAAGAGAGTCGTTGATAACAAGATGATCGAATTAATCGTTACTACGAGGGTACCTTGTTATGATACCATGTCCCACAAGACTCGAGCAAAACAATACATATAATCCTACAATGCAAAAACATTGTCGAGCATAGGCACCGACTAATATCAACCTGCCATCTCTAGATTTAGAACGTTGACTATCCATGAGGTTACTACGACTATGACTCGACTACTCCAAGAGAATGATTGTGAATGTCATGACATCATGCAAGGCACATTGTTTTAAGTAATTTGGAAAACCACCTTAGAGCGTGAAGAACCAAATGACGAAACCAACCCACGTGAACCCAATGATCAGTTACGCGAAGAACCTGAATGTTGCTAAATCGTTAAGCAATGTGGAAAATTTGAAAACATCATGTGTTGACATTGTAATCCATGAAGTAAAGGAATGCAGAAACCATGAATGCGAGTTGAAGGTCAATTTATACATTGATGATACTCGAGAACTTTAATTTGTGCATCATGGAGGAACTCCATATCCACTCATGTGGATAGCCGTACTCTAAGAGAATCTATAATGAAAAGTGTGAATTCTTGATTGACATAAGTTTTAGCTAACAGCTAACTGTGGTAAAACATAAGTTACCAAACATGTTGTATTCCACTAATTTATTGAGAAAGAAGAGCTATTGATACATACACATCGCATTTTTGTTGACACCATGGGGTGCACGATTAACAAACAAGTAGACGACAAAACAAGACTACCTTATTATGAGTCACCGTGGACTTCACCTATCATGCTAGTTATACTTACGTAATTGTGAATGTAGTCATTAAGATAGTAATGTCAATGTTGAATGATAAATACTTCATCCATCGAGAGTGTCAAAACCATTCACCTAGGTTAAGATGAGCTACGAGCATGAATCAACTCATTAAACTCTATACCATAGAAGAATTTTAGGGATGAAATTCCTCATCTAGACCGATGTGTCTCTTCCTCTGTGGTTCCACATGTGCAACCTGATCCTCTTTCCTCATTCCCATCTTATTCTTGGACATACTTCTTTAAATGACCCCTCTAAATGAGCCTAACCATCTTATTCTTTAATGTGAAACAACCTTTAGCATTGGGTTAATTCTTCTGGTGGTATGCACACCACTTTCCGGTGTTCTCCACATTACATACCTTCTCAAAATAGGTGGGGTAGGTAATTTAGTAATTAACCCCTATCTCTCCGCATGGGCCATAAACTCCTTCACACAAGAAAGGTGAACACTGGTTATTGACTTCAGAACTCTAGAGGGTCCAATAGATTGCCCCTTGCATCACTCCGGCAAGCCTTGTTTCTTAATCTTCCAATTCTTCTTTCCCCAAGACTTGTTTTCTTTCTCACCAAGGATTTTCTCACTCTTCTTTTCCTCGTTTCTCTCCTCCAAAGTCACATACTGTACTGCCCTGCACGCACCATGACTTCTTCGAAAGATTATGAGTAGTGAATAGTGGAGTCCCTCCTATAGAGCTATTGTAGTCATGGCTAGTCTAGACTTGTCATTTACTCCATGAACTTCCCAAAATTCTTTCCTCCACCAGGTCAGGAAACTATTTAATGATTTGCCACCCTCCTATCAGATGGATGCAAAATGAGTATAATGCTTATTGGATGATAGCTTCTTACAAAATGCTCCAAAAAGCATAACCTACAAACCCAAATAGTGCCACTTCCTAACGGAACCTGTTGAAATGTGGTTGACACAGTCCGCCACATTATTGTCTAGTGTCTGAGGGAAATAGTGACACATCAGGGCATCTAAGGCCCCAATCGAGATCACAATCTGTATGAAGCTATTCAAATGCTTTTGGAAGTCAGATTCCTCATCGTACCTTTTGATAAATGGGACATTGAAACCCATAGGGTATGGCTGTGCCAAGATCTTCGCAGCAAAGGGAGTATTGGTATGGGTCGTGAAAATTCGACAATTGTTCACCTCTTTTGCATATCTTGGATTTGCTGGGGTAGATCCTGGATATCCGCTATTCTTTGCTCTGCCAAGTGCAAACGTTGTTGACCCAGAATCCTAGGCTGACTTTATACTTTGGCTTCGTCACCGATGATCTAAACATGGGGTTTCTACGTGCGGCCCCTAAGTTGACTTGCTTAAGGGGCTACCCTATATGAGAGCTCAACCTGGTTAACATGTGGTTGGATCTGCTCACTAAGAATTTCCCTAGAGTATGGTCCCAACCTTTCGTTTACAAAGATCCGCTAGTGCGACAACCTCTCAGACACCTTCACCCTCGGGTTTCGCGTTCCCACATTACGTGATTGGCCGGTACCCCGAGGTTCTTTGTCTATCCGAATCATTGTTCGGGGATCGTTTCGGGACTCCCTGTGGGCCGTGGTTTGTTTTCCTCTCTAGTTCCAGATAATTTGGGCATCGAGGCGCTAGACGACCGCCTCACGCTCTTTTTTCAATGTCCTCGTCATCATAGATGCTCTCTAGCAGCGGTCTGGAATGCTGTTTGGCCATGCAAATCACCTCTCACCAGCCATGATCTTGATATTGTTTGTATTGGCTTAGTTCGGCTTTGGTTTACAGAGGAGGTTTCATTGTATATTTATAGTTCACATAGAAATGTTTATGGTAATCAATCGTTGTCTGGGTTTCTTGTCACAATTGATCTGATGCGCGGTAATTATGGGCAAAGAATCAGCTATCAATCACCCATGATCCGTGAGATTGACCATCTCTTGCTAGCTAGTTCATGGCCCAAGCCCAATGTCTTAAACGACCGCCCCCTTCGGCCCACTCTGCATAAATGCCGGTCAGATTAACGTAATAACTTGTTGGGCCGATTCTATATTTCGTTGGGCCAGATATCCATCCGTAGAATATGCGACTAAATATAGAAACCCATTGTTATAAAGTATTATTTATGGAATTTACTCTTTAAATTTTATTTTGAAACTTTATGCTAAAAAGTACTACCTCCGTCCCACTGTATTTGTCCAGTTTGATTTTTTCGAGTTAAACTGGACAAACTTTGAACTCCAATTACTGTAACGCCCCGAAATTAGGCCTATTAGAATTAATTAATTGATAATTAATTAATCACTGAGAAGGACCCAAAAATAAATGAACTATAGAGTTTGTCAATAAATAATGAAAAGTATATCATTGTGTAGAGTTTGACTGTCTGACTCCAACGGTTCAATCGGAATTTAATTCGGAGAAAGTTGGACTAAAAAGTGTACCCCAACTAGGACCAAATTAGTCCCAATCATGAATAATGTACAATATCCTAGAACAGCGGCTCCGCTCACTCCACTCACAGCTGCTGGAATAGGAGTAAGCTTGGCTTCTTCTTCTTCTCTCCATTACATAAGGAAACATAACTTCCTCATTCATTCACCAAATCAATCCATTTGTCCTTCTATTCTGCTGCTCTAAGTGAGGAGAACACTTTGGTGTTGCAAATTCATTGAGAGGTCACCGGAGTTGAGAGCTTTTGTCGCCGGAAGTTTCGCCGTACTTTCGCCGGAATCTTTGTTAAGCTTTAAGGTAAGCCCGTAGATATATCTAATGACTAGAATGTTCATATAGGTCGTTTTTACTTTCATAAATGGTCATTTAGTTGATTTTTGTGTTTGACATGCTTGAAGAACTAAGAATCATGAACCATGAAATTGATGTTAAAATTATGAATTAATGATGCTAAAATGATCTATGAACCTTGGGAAACATTTTTATATACTTTAATTGAAGTTTGGGGAGTAAAAATGACATTTCCTCAAGTTGACTCGAGGTAGAAGACGATGAATAGTCGACTATCAACTTAAAAATCGACTATAGCTTGTTCTGCAAATTTTTGGAACAGAGTAGAGCAACATTCGACTGTCAGAATGTGACAATCGACTGTCAGCCTTCTCTGTAGTTTGATAATCTACTATCAGGATGTGATAGTTGATTATCAGCCCATTCTGAACATGAGATAGTAGATTATCAGAAGTGATAATAGACTATCTTCCTATCCTGTTGAAGAAAACAAAACCAGTAGCTATTAAATGAATTTCCTGTCATATATTAATCAATTATTGTTTAGAAAACACGATTTTTGAACTATGGAATCCTATTTTTGATACCAATAAATTATGATTAATATAAAGATGATTTATTGGAATATAAATGATGTTTTGACAACTAAAAGGAGCTTAGTGTGATGCATGACGGTAAGCTAGGGTGTTAACACTCGACGCTGAGCCGCTATTTGTTATTTGATATTATGACGATTAGATGATTGTTGATTTTGATGAACATTTGGATGAAATCACGATTATGAATTGTAGAATCAAAATAAATGGATTGAAGATAAATGAGTTTTATTGTTAAGTCTATCTAGAAGACCTCTAAGATAGACCTCTGATTAGAATGGGCCTTGCGGGTATAAATATATATATATATTCGGTGGCCTTGGGTAAAAACGTACGTACGAGATCCATAAACCAAGCTAGAAGAACTCATTTGGGGATACCACCCAACCCGACAGTTAGTATTTTACTGTTCGATTTTCTGAATTTGTACCTTAAGCGAAGACTAGTTTCAGAGTTGGTAAATCAATCGGAATATATGTACCTTAAACTAACGACCTAACTTAAGAGTTGGATAGAAGTACCTTGAACTAGAATTAGTTTAAGAGTTGGTAAACATAAAAAAGATTGGCCTTAGACTAAGCATAACTTAAGGATATTGTTGAATATTGAATATTGAATATTGAATATTGAATATGAATTTTGAATGCTGAGATATTGAAATAAAAATATTGAGAATATCATAAATGAATCATATATTGTGTGCATGATATCAAATGGTTGTTTGTGAATTGAGATTCAAATTATGTGGATGTTCGACGCTTTAAATATGCTTACTCAGCTTTATCGCTGAGCGTGTAGTGTGTTTTATTTGCTACACGCAGGTAGGCAGAACGAATAATTGGCATGTTCCTAGCAGCGGAAGGGGCGAGACTGTCGTGGTGGAATTTATGATTTTAAATGAATAATTGTGTTGTTACGAAACATGGTTTAAATTTGCTTCCGCATTATTCTTAAACACTCCGTATTTTACTACAGTTATGTATTGAATAATATTTATGATGAATAAAGGTGTTGAAATGTTTTAAATTTTTACGATTTCCAAATTAATACGTTAGTCCGAAAGGGGCTGCAGACCTGGACGGATTAGGGTGCTACAATTACTCTCAATTTATATTGCATATTAGCATAATGAAATGCAATTTTAAAAGTTCTCAATACGATAAATCTAATAAAGTCATTTTTATGTTAAAATACATTACGTTTTTTATTTAATTTAAGCTCAAAGTTTGTCCAGTTTGACTCGAAAAAGTCAAACTGGACAAATACACTGGGACGGAGGGAGTATTAATTATATAAATTAGATTAAAAATAATCTCAGTCAAACCTCATAATATGTGAGAATTAATTCAAAACAGAGACATTGTGGTCCAGCGACATCAAGGTAAAGGGGATGGTAATCTAGGGACAAAGATATTTTTTTGAGAAGGACGGAGATATTTAATTACGAAAAATACTTAGGGACCACATGCATTACATACCAAGACAAACACATACTCCATCCGTCTCTATTTTGATTATAATTTTATTTTTACTCTTTTCTCGATAATTTTTGTTTATTTGTATGTTTTCATTGATTATTTGATAAAATAAAATAGTCTTATCACCTCTTATGTTGTAGAACTTTTGATATAATTTTTTAACCTGTAATCTTAAAATCCTATTGATATACCAATTTGTAAATAAAATAATTTCATAAAGCATAGTATTTTAGCTGGTAATTCTGGTTTTGTAATCAAAATAAGGACTTTGGAAGAAGTACAAAAAAACTACTCCGTACTCCACTAGGAAGAATATTTAAGACATTACCTAATATACCCGGTAATACGAGTAGTTTTTAACTTTTACAGCCTTAACTTTTTCAGCAAGCAAACAATATTATGTAATGTGAAAAAAAACCAAATTTTCGATTTTTTTTCTTGCATTTATTACCCCTTAGGAGTTTAGGTACCTAAAATAAGATTTTATAGTAGAACTATACTTGTATTAAAAAGTTAAAATTTTATGGTTAAAATAAAATGAGAATAATTATATACTCTTCCTTTCTCAATGTATTTCTGCAGTTTAACTTTTTCGAGTCAATTAAACAAAGATTATAATGAGTATATTGGTATAAAAATGATTTTAGTATATTTATTTTGTTGAGAATTTTTAAAGTTTTATTTTATTATATCAATATGTAATACAAATTGAGATTAATTTAAACTCAAATTTATCCAGTTTGATGCGTAAAAGTCAAAATAAATAAATACATTGGGGCAAAGGTAATACTATCTTTGTGTTTTGCAATATTGTCCACAATTTACTGGCCATAGAGATTAATATAAGTAAAATTGTATGATTTAAAATGGCATAGATGAAAGAGAAATAATAATATTAACAAAATAATTTTCAAAGTATAACGAGAAATCTTTTTTCAGGATAGATGAAAATGAAAATGTAGCGGGACTGAGTAAATAGCATTTTCTTTAAAGTAAAAGTGTTGCTTTTCTGTTAAACACAATTACATAAACTCTAATGATGTATAATAATTGTATAAAACACTAACGCTAAAAGCTACCTTTTGATAACATTTTCAAAGCGTTTGGGGTTATAGAATATTAAGAATTAGAAATAATCATATAGCTTTTCTAAAAAAAAACCTAATTTAATTTTTGTATTTTTATTTGGATAAAGCTACTTGTACCCCAAACTTTTGTACCTACTTTGTACAGCGCAGGTTTGCACCAACATTTTGTGTTGGTGTAAAACTAATTTTTGTTAACGCACCAACACTTTGTGTCCATGTAAATTTTTGTTAACGCACCTACATTTGTGTCGGTGTAAACTATTAAAATGTTTGTGTATAACTGCGGTGTACAAATGAGGTATAATTTTTGGTGTAATTTTTATTTTCTTATACTCATAATTTTAATTTTTTAAAAAGAGGAAAGTAAATCAGAATGGCCATGAAAAGAAGCAGCAAGCAAGTTCGAATTTCCTTAATCAACAATAGTGTAGCAGTAAAAAATACATACGGAGTATGAAGACCGCGCATTAGAGAATAAAATCCGCAAAAATCGCCATCAGTAATTGCAATTTAAAACCGCCCCTTGTTTTAAATCATCTTTTTCTTCTTCTCCAATTCACCCACGGATATAAATAGGCCTCCCATTTCTTCTTCCTTCTCATTCATTCCCTACAACTCCGGTAAAATAAAAAAAAGAGTCGGTAAATTCAGATTCCCCCTTTTTTTTTTACCTTCAAATCTGTGATCAGCCATGGACACAAAGATCGGATCTCTCGACACGTGTAAGCCGAGAAGCAACGACCTGGGGAACGCCCCATCCAATGGTGCGACCACCCTCCACGGCTCCTCCGTCCATTTCAACTCCGCCGAGGCGACGCTCGGCCGCCACCTGGCCCGCCGCCTCGTCCAAGTCGGCGTCAGCGACGTCTTCGCCGTCCCCGGCGACTTCAACCTCACGCTCCTCGACCATCTCATTGACGAGCCCGGGCTCAACCTCGTCGGGTGCTGCAACGAGCTCAACGCCGGCTACGCGGCGGACGGCTACGCGAGGTCTCGCGGAGTCGGTGCATGCGCCGTCACGTTCACTGTCGGCGGCCTCAGCATCCTCAACGCCATCGCCGGCGCCTACAGTGAGAACCTCCCTGTGATATGCATTGTTGGCGGCCCCAACTCCAACGACTATGGCACCAACCGGATCCTCCACCACACTATCGGGTTGCCCGATTTCAGCCAGGAGCTCCGCTGCTTCCAGACCGTCACTTGCTATCAGGTTTGATTTCGAATTATTCCAACTCTCCTCTCCATGCTGCTTCGGAAATGCATCCGCCATGATCCGTAGCTCATTCGATCTCAATCCCTAGTAAATCGTGATTAAATTCTAATTTCAAATTCGCACGCAATTGCTTCTAGGCCGTGGTGAACAATTTGGAGGATGCGCACGAGCAGATCGACACTGCGATTTCCACGGCGTTGAAGGAGAGCAAGCCGGTTTACATAAGCATAAGCTGTAACCTATCAGCTATTCCTCATCCCACCTTTAGCCGTGAACCGGTTCCGTTTTCATTGTCTCCCAGGTGTGTACTGGTTTTTGATTTCTTAATAATCTCTCTGTCATTAATCACGGAGTACTCCATTGACGCTAATTATATGAGCTTGGTGATATTCCTATTTGATCTGGTTGTGTTTAATGATGGATTGGCTGTATTGGGGGTGGGTTAACTGTAGGTTGAGTAATCAGATGGGATTGGAAGCAGCAGTGGAAGCTGCAGCGGAGTTCCTGAACAAGGCTGTGAAGCCAATCATGGTGGGAGGGCCGAAATTGCGCGCAGCAAAAGCCTGCAAATCATTTGTGGAGTTGGCAGATGCTTGTGGCTATCCCCTAGCGGTCATGCCCTCGGCCAAGGGATTAGTTCCTGAAGAGCACCCCCATTTCATAGGAACTTATTGGGGCGCAGTTAGCACCGCTTTCTGTGCAGAAATTGTTGAGTCCGCTGATGCCTACTTGTTCGCCGGACCCATATTCAACGACTACTCATCTGTCGGCTACTCTCTGCTTCTCAAGAAAGAGAAGGCCATTGTGGTTCAGCCGGATCGTGTCACGATTGGGAATGGGCCTGCGTTTGGGTGTGTGTTGATGAAAGATTTCCTCTCTGCTCTGGGTAAGAGACTCAAGCACAACAAGACTGCCTATGAGAATTACCAGAGGATTTATGTTCCTGATGGGTGCCCTATCAAGTGTGAGCCCAAAGAGCCATTGAGGGTGAATGTTCTCTTCCACCACATTCAGAAGATGTTGAGTGGCGAAACTGCTGTTATTGCTGAGACAGGGGACTCCTGGTTCAATTGCCAGAAGCTGAAATTGCCCCAAGGATGCGGGTGAGCTTCTTTATTTACTACTGATAATAATTCAAATTCAAATCTAGCACTAATTCAACTCCATAGCTTATTCACATTATTAGATTTGTCTTGCATGACAGGTATGAGTTCCAAATGCAGTATGGGTCTATCGGTTGGTCTGTTGGCGCGACCCTTGGTTATGCTCAGGCCACCCCGGAGAAGCGGGTGATTGCTTGCATCGGTGATGGCAGCTTTCAGGTAAAAATGATGACAATTTACCCTGTTTTTTCGTAAACCTTGTAGACATTATACATTAAAGTTTGTACTCAATATGAATCGGTGACACTTGTATGATGATGACAATTTGTGACATTCCTGCTTCGTAATGATAATGGCATTGCGGGAAACACTTGTAGGTGACTGCTCAGGATGTGTCAACAATGCTGAGATGCGGCCAGAAGAGCATAATCTTCCTGATCAACAACGGCGGGTACACCATTGAGGTTGAAATCCACGATGGACCGTACAACGTGATCAAGAACTGGAACTACACTGCCCTGGTTGATGCAATCCACAACGGCGATGGCAATTGCTGGACAACCAAGGTGAGTCACATTGCGTAGTCAAATGCTTGTTTTTCAATATCAAAGATTAATTCCACGGAGGCGAGTTAAAATTTTTGTATTAATGGTGGAGCAGGTCCGTTTCGAAGATGAGCTGGTTGAAGCGATCAAGACAGCGACCGAAGAGAAGAAAGACAGCCTGTGCTTCATTGAGGTGATTGCTCACAAGGATGACACTAGCAAAGAGCTGCTCGAATGGGGTTCGAGGGTCTCTGCCGCCAACAGCAGGCCGCCAAACCCACAGTAAACCCACCGTGAATGGAAGATGATATTCCAGAAGTCATTTTACCTCTTCTTAGCTTTTTCTATATGGCTTTTCATTTCTGTTCGTTCCCCTTTGAATGTTTAGTTTCCTAAAGAGTATGAGCAGTGGCATCTAGTTTTTGGTTATTGTTAAAGAGAACATTGGTATTTTTCTTGAAATTGAATATGGGTTCTTTTCTCTTCTTCAAGTGAAATTGGGTACTTTTCCCCCTTCTTTTTGTGATCTATTTTTTTATTCATAATGCAAGTTTATATATTGTTCCATCAACTCTTGTGAAAATGAATGTGGATAATTATCAGTTAATTAAACCATTTGTTTGAAAAATTGAATCCACCAATGAATGGTGGACAATCCAATAACCACTTAATATGTTGTTCATAAATGGGACAACCCAAAAGATTTAAAAACCATATGCAAGAGTATTAATCTCTTTCACTAGAAAAAGACTACAAGACCATTGATCTTTCACCAAGAATCCTGTGAATACCACTGACCACATGCAACCTGTGATTAACATGTAGGAAAAGAATATGCAACTCATGTTTTGTACGGATGGGAGTTGACATAAGCATAGTATCTAATTCCCTATATGCCATAAAAGGGCACCGGAAATACCCATTATGCCATAAGGGCACTGGAAATACTCATGAAGCCCCGGAGCTTCAAATCGGGGCTTCAAACCTTCTCTCTGTCACGTCAGTTTTAACTTACCTCACAGTTTCAGTGGAAATGGATTTGAAGCCCCGGGGCTTCAAACTGGGGCTTCAAACCTTCATTTTTTACATTTTAAATACACATCTTCTAAAATTAAATTAATAAAATATAAGAATTGAAATGATAATAGTTCATTAAAAAAATACATTCATTACAAAAAATTACATTCATTAAATAAAAAAAATTAAATTCATTAAACAAAAAAATTACATTCATTAAATAAAAAAATTACATTCATTATAAAAACTACATTCATTAAATAAAAAATTACATTAATTAAATAAAAAAATTGCATTCATTAAATAAAAAAATTACATTCATGAAAAAATAAAAAATACTTGAATAAAATTTTTTTTAAAAAAGATGATAGATAGAGAGAAATTTGTATTTGTGTTGAATTTTAAAAAAAATTGATTTAATATATAGAGAAAAAAAGAGGAAAAAAGAGGGGAGGGGGGAAAGAAAAAGAAGGCATCAAAATGCCTTCAAAATGCGTCAAACATATGACGCAGAAGTTTTAACGCAGCTCGTAACGCCGGTGGGCGTTAGAGGTAGTTCCACTGTTCTAAGTCTTGAGATTGACGGATCGGATAAGCAAGTTGGATCGGTGTAAAACTTTGGAAAAACATCACCGTTATGAGATTGGGTGCGGTGAATGGTCGGTCCTCTCGAGGGGTGGTGTGTGAGTGCTATCTTTGGCGGCCAAAAAAGCTCTTGTGTGGCTAGAGGAGCCAAGGGCCGTGGTGTCATCTGGGTGTAGTCAGATTGCTCTCTTCTATGTCAAAAATGGATGGTTATTCTTCACATGATAAATCGTACATTGTTATGTAGTTTCGTTCCACGCACGAGTATATTGTATCATGACCCATCATGATAAATGTGCATCGTTATCCCATCATGATTCTTATATTACTACGTCAATGCTCTTTTAGACTAAAATATCTTTCAAATGTTATGTGAATAGCTCCACTGCCCCATATGATTTTAAAAATTGGCACAAACATCTCCTCTTTTCTTTATTGTTTTTCTTATTTATACTACTTTTTTCATAAATGTTTTTTAATTTTTTTAAAAATTATTTTTTATAATATTTTAATAATCAATTTTTTTGTTTATAACAGAGCAATTAAATAATAACAATTAACGTACACTTCATTTATCTCAAATTTAACATATTTTTTTGTTTGTCCAAAAGAGGTCATTATAGGTTCATTTTCATGATACGAAAACCAATAAAAAATTCTATTTTTTTCACTAAAGCTCATTTCTCATTTTCTTCTATTCATTAATTTTATACCGTTTCTTTATTTTAATCAAAATTAAAATAATAGAAAAGAAAATAAAGAAAAAAAGTATATGAAAAAAATACTTTTATAGAATAGAAAAAATTTAGTCATGAAGGAAATCTTTTGTGCATTGGTCCAAAAACTGTTATTAATATATATTAAAAAGACGTTTCACAGTATTCTTTTGGTTCCGACATATTCAAAAAGATAAAGACTTTTCGAGAGAAAAATGAAAATATATAATTTGAAAAATGAAGTATATGTTAAATTTTTTCTCTCAAACACAAATTTATTTTTATTTTTTAAAACTTTTTTAAGAATGCAGGGTTAAAAAAACAATTTTTCATTATTTCACACACAAACATTTTTCTTCTCTTTATGAAAATAGGAGAGGGGGCGTTGGCACCCATTTCCAAAACCATAGGGGGCAGCGGAGTTATTTACCTAATACTTGAAGGATATTTTTTGCCCAGAGGGACATTGACGTAGTAATATCAGAACCATGAGAGGGAACGGCGTAAGTTTTGAAACCATGAGGGGTAATGGTAGAGCTGGACACGGTCCCGGTACAACACCAATGCCGGTGCCGGCGGTTCTGCCACCGGGACTGGTGACAAAGACGGTGACATGGTATGGGGAACCGGTTCCGAAACCATCCGCCACGGTATCGATTCCGGTGTTTATTTTTTGTGACCAGAACCGACGGTACCGATATCACTTCCAGTCCAATTTTGATTTTTTTTCCTTTTGTTGACTTGGTGACAGTGGTGTGCCATGGGGAGCGCCCCCAACGACTCTATAGTCGTTTGGAGGGGGTTGGGGGTGGGAGGGGTATTTTTTGACCTATAAATACTCCCCTATTTTTTAATACACTCATCAATCTCTATCTCTTAATTTTTCTTAATCTCTACTAAGTTCTCTCTTTTATACAGTAATTTATACATTTTATATTTATATATATATATTATATAATATCAATATATAATAATATATTATTAATATATTATATTATTATATATTTATTTTATATTATATTTCGAAATTTGAATATATTATATTATTAATATTATAAATTTAGAATATTATAATATTCTAAATTTCTAATATATTGTCCTATTGTTTTATCAAGATAAAAATTTATTAAAATGTCGAGAAAGTCTAGTAGAAGGTCCGTAGACATGGACGTTGTGAACCGAGGACGTTCTAACAAAGTCAAAGTCATCGCCACCTCCGAAGATTCGAGCTCACGTGCTTTTCAAGGAAGACACGACTCTCTCTCTCTCTTCCTTTCCTACAATCCTCCATCAATTCATCGGTGGCGTTATGACTGATCAAGAATTTGACCAGTATTTGGGAGGTAGGTGTTAGAATTCCGGCGGGCCAAGAACAACGGATAGAGTGTCGGGTAAAATTAACCACATGCATATAAAGTCGGGATCCACAATTCTAGTCCAAAAGCTTAAGCTGATAGGTAAGGCTTCACCCTTCAATATATGCAAGTGATACTCATCTTTATTTTTCGATGTGGGAACTCCAACACTCCCCCGCAAGTGGTAACTAGCCTAGCCCAGTTAGCACTTGGACAAACGAGTCTAGCATCTCAATCTCTTATAGCTAGCCCACAGAACTGGCGGTGGCATCTCAATCTCTTTTTAGCCAACTCAGCCCAAACCACATACGGGTAGCTCATTTTTGCTAAACCCACATCTAAACAACCAGGAACAATCAAACCCGGACCGGACCTGCTCTGATACCATGTTAAAATTCCGGCGGGCCAAGAACAATGGATAGAGTGTCGGGTAAAATTAACCACTTGCATATAAAGTCGGGATCCACAATTCTAACCCAAACACTTAAGCTGATAGGTAGGGCTTCACCCTTCAATATATGCAAGTGATACTCATCTTTATTTTTCGATGTGGGAACTCCAACAGTAAGGGTAGATATTGCTGTCATTCCTAGACTTCGAGAAATTTGCCCCGCCTAGCAGCGCCATGGATAGATTTCTAAACCAAAGGTGTGCCTGTCATGTTTTAGAAGCTATGTGGGGATTTCTGACCAATATTAAGGGTGGGTTAAGAAAGATTTGGACTAGTCGTATTCATTTGAAGGCATGGATGTCTTACTATAAATCTAGGAATAGAAAACCAATTATATTTGCTTAAGGCATTACAATTAGATAATATAGTACATATAAGTTGATCGCACAGATTCTGGACTACAAAGGGGAACTTGTTTCATTTCTGAAGTTTGAACATCATTATGCCATTGATTTGAGTGAATTTATTATTGTTCAAAAATTGAATACCGTGTTAAAAGTTTTTAATAATGCAACTCTTACTTTCTCGCAGGTTTACAAACCTACGACAAACAGACTTGTTTCCAAAGTATATTACAATTGCAACATATTCTCGTGAAAGTTTATCTCATCCAGAATTGTACCCCTATGTCGTCCCTATGAAAGATAAATGATGTACTTATTATTTGTACATTTTTTATATATTTATAAAATTGGTATTATTTTTTATCCTCGCTTTAATATTTATAATTTTAAAATTCAAATGGAGTATTACTACAGTTATTTTTTAGATGAAAATAGTTATTTTAATGATCATTTAATAGAATGGACAAAAGAGAAATATAATGTCATTTATCTTTTTTAGTCATTATTTGAAGAATTTCAAACAATTTACGGTAATGCACCGGAAGAAACATCACCTCCTTCGCTTCCCAAGGCAAAAAAAGATTCTAAAGAGATAGTCGGTTGCCTCTTGGAAAAAAAAAGGAAATGTAGTTCTGTCTCGACGAGTTCAGGTGGTACAACTGTAAGTTCGCACAACGAACTTGCTATGTACCAAGGGGTCTCTCGGAATGCTTGCGAGACAAGTATTATCCATGCCGGTTTCAATCGTAGTGGTGGAATAAGAATTCAATTTTAGCGGCAACATTCTTACTGACTATTGAATCGCTTCAGACACTTGTTTGGAACCGAGATTAGCTCTTGGCAAGACGTCAAGCTCAAGAGACATGGTACGACATTGATACTGAAAATTACATGAGTACAACCACATAGGGAAACCTTAGTTTCGAGAAATAAGTGAATAACTTTGTTTTTTTTTAAATTGTAATTAATATTTGTAGCGGTATAGAAGCTTTTTCGAGAGTTTCTTTATGTTTCCTTTACCTCGTCGCTTTTTTTGAACTGTCAAGATATTAAATGTAATTGTTTCTATACTATTCATTTTTCATTATTTAAATAACTACATTTTTAGATATTCTAATTCATGAAAATTAAAAAGTTATAAATTTCTTTTGATTTTACACTTACAGATTTATAAATTATCACAAAAAAATATTTAAAAAAATTGAAGGCAGAACAAACCGGCCCGGTACAGTGCAGGTACCGGTACCGAGACCAATAACGGTACCATGGGGTGGTGGTACTGGAACCACCGATTCCTGAACCGGAACCGGACCAGAACCGTACCGTGTCCACCCCTAGGTAACGGTACACATTTACCAAACCACCGGGGAAACTCTTCCACGCACGTCTAATTTTTTGTCTCATTTGTTAGCTTCGACCGTCCATGGGCAATCCAACATATTGTATTGAGATTTTGTCCCTCCTAACGTTACCCGTTTCAAATTTAATGTTATATATTTGCTTTAAAAAAAGGAAGTGAGAGGATGATATTATATAATAAATTTTGCACTAAACACATTTCTCTTTATGCTACAACAAGAATGCAAAAAAAAAGGCATCATTCAGAAATATATATTTAAAAACATGGAAAGTATGATGTGAACTATGCACATGAAATTGCCTTAAATCCTTCTTTCTCTAGAACTTCAGCTATGGATATATCACCTGTCTTCACAATTCTACCATCCTCCTGAGAGAGAAAGAGAGACAGAAAAAGTAGCATTTTAAAAGGAGAAACTAAGCATTAGACATGTTTGATACGATTCAAAATAAACACTTCGAATGCAACAATGCACGACTCAAAAGAGTTTATGCAGTTTGTTTAGACCTTTTAACAATTTTATATTCACTATAGTACTATCATTTAAGAAATCAATTTATATAAATACATCTCTACACCTTGCATGCCATTACTTCACTTCAGTTTATATGAAAAATGTTAATGTGAAAAGTACCAAAGGCTCCCTTACATATATATGCGTGCGATCTTGAAGTTTATGTTAATTACCATGATATGGATGAAGGCTGGCTTAATAAACTCCAACAACCGCAGGTAATGAGTAATCACCACCACCGAACTTGTGGGGGATAATAGCTTATTCACTGCATTTGCCACATCTTTAAGGGCATGAACATCTAAGCCTGAATCAACTTCATCCAATATAGCCAAGTCTGCTCCAAGTGCCTGTAACCAAATACTAGGTAGTTTTTAGTATTGGCATGTGTGAATTTGTCAAATGTCACACAATTAATATATGCAAAGAAAAATGTTATCCCCCCCTGCCCCTCCCCATCCCCTCCCCAAAAAAAAGGGAGGGGGGGGGGGTGTGTGCTGTTTGAACGTTTTTTGTGACCAAGAAAGAGTAGAATTTGAACAAAAGATTCAAAACGTTGTACAACATAACCATTCGGTCTGAAAAAAGAAGATGCAAAATATTGGTAATACCGCTAGTTGTAAAATCTCATTTCGCTTCTTTTCTCCACCGCTGAACCTTTCATTTACATTTCTATTCAAGAAGTCAGTCTTCATGTTCACGAGTTCAAGCTTTGAGCTAATGTATCCATAAAACTGCAAATTGAAGCTAATCAGTTTCTTCTTTGGAAAAACAGACTAAAGACTCATAAGGAAACTAAGTATGGTCTATTTGAATGGAGGGTCTAGAGAAGTATTTGGAGGGTTTACCAATTAGCATGCGAGTTTTGATCACATATTAAGAATCAATCAATTTTTATAAAATGCCAAATTCTTAAGTATAAAGATAGAGAGAGCCATGTCCCTTCCACAACCCCCCATCCAAACAGATGCTAAAGGGTACAAAGACAAGTATAATCATAAGAGATAACAATATAACACTGCCAACCATGTCTACATACCTCAATTAGACCAAGTTCTGCCAGACCAAGTTTCTTTTGCTTGGCATTGTATGCCATGATCAAGAAATCTATATTACTAACACCTGGAATCTCAACTAGGGACTAGAAGCTCATGAAAATACCAGCTAGAGACCTTTCCTCTAGTTCCATTCCAAGCAAATTCTCTCCTTTAAATATCACACTTCCGTGCGTAATTTCATAATCTGGATGCCCAACAAGGACCTAAAGAAAAGGAGTTTGCACACGAGTTTTGAGATAATAATAATAATAATAAGAAGAAGAAGAAGATAATAATAATAATAATAATAATAATAATAATAATAATAATAATAATAATAATAATAATAATAAATCTTGGTCTATCCCATAATAAAACAACACACTTTTTAGTCCCTCCCAAAATAAACAACACTCTTTTTTATTCATCCCAAAATAAAAGTCAATTTTCATTTTAGTTAAGGAATATGTGGTAATCATTATTTTCCGCTTTCAAATTAATTCCAAGCACATACTTTTTACTTTCCGTTACTTAAATTCTGTGTTTGGTCAAAGTGATTTGCAGGAATTGCAGCAGCAGCAACAACAGCAACACCAACACCAACACCAACACCACCAACAATAATAATAATAATAATAATAATAATAATAATAATAATAATAATAATAATAATAATAATAATAATAATAAATATGAAGCTCAACAAGCTACCAGTTTCTTTATTTTGGTGACCATAAGCACACTGGATAAATCACACACTCCAGGACCACCTGACCAGTTGCATTTGGGCATTATCATAAAAAAACATAGAGAAACACACAATGGATTGAAGATGTGGTGCAAAGAGAACAGTTCATGTTCATACGACTTCACAAAATGTGGCCAAAGCTCGAAGAATACAGAATAACACATCCAAGAGAAATTAACAATCACTGACCTTTGCGAAAGTGCTCTTTCCAGAACCATTCTGCCCCATTACAGCATGAACCTAAGCAATGCCCCAAAAACAAAATTAGAATTCATACATCCATTATACAAACAACACAATGAGATATTTTCAGTTTGTGAATAGATTATAAAGTTTCTGCTTCCTTTGCATTTCAACAACCGAATCAACAAAGATTAATGGTTTGAATTTACACAATTGAGCAAATTAGGTTCCTCACCTCACCCTCGCGGACTGTTAGGTTAACTCCTTTGAGAACTGGCTGTTTTGACTTGGAGATGACTGCAGAGAGACCTTTGACTTCAAGCAATAGTTTCGAGCATCCATTGTTGTAGTCGGCGGCAGAAGGGGCGGGAGATTCAACGGCGAGAGCAGATTTAATTCTTAGGAAGCGTCGCCGTTGAGGAACAATGTGGGATGCAGTCGATTGTCAAGAATACGACGACGTCGATAATCTGAAGCAGTAAAGCCCAAGAGTAGCGATGGCCATGGCGAATTTGGGGGATGGAGTTACCGAAGGATGTGGAAGACACGAGCTTAGCTCTATTGAGGCTAAAGGCCCAAAAATGAAATTAGGAAGTTAGCCCAATCATAGACTTTTTTATAGTTACTGCCTATACGAGTTTCAATTGTGTGGAGACAATAATTCAAGGTAAAATTCACTCAAATACTTCTAGAAATTTGCAATTTTATATTAATATTCCGAAATTTAATAAATCACGACATTGCTTTCAAAATTACTCAATTTTACATTGCTACTCGAGGCTGCCAACTAAGCCGAATACATGTCAATGATGGTTGGACAATTTTTATATGTGAGTTGACAATAAAAAGTAAAAAAAATAGATTAATTGCATTATAACTAGATCTAGGGGCGGGCACGGGCCAGGCCGAGCCAAAAAAATATGTCAATGATGGTTGGACAATTTTTATGTGTTATCTCATAAGGATAATGCTATTTGTACTCCATTTTGTACACTGCAGAGATGCATTAACATTTTGTATTGGTGTAATGCTAATTTTTGTTAACGCGCCAACACTTTGTGTCAGTGTAAATTTTTGTTAACGCATTAATACTTTGTGTCAGTGTGAACCATCAAAATATTGGTGCATATTTTTATTGTACAAATGAGGTACAAATTTTAGGGTAGATCGCATGCTCCATCTCATAAAAGTAGAACTCTTCAATGTGTGGGCCGGATATATGAGCGAGTGACAGTGATGGGCCATTAACATCCACAAGTCTTCCTCTCCTCAAACTTCAATATCACTGTTGCCGTGAGGCGGTGGGGGTGATTCTTCAACCTTCTTCGTTTTCTGTTTAGGAATGGTGAACTGCTCACAGACTTTACCGGCGAGCAATGGCGGCGAGGAAACCGCAGCGCTGGATATGAGGCCGGGCGGTATGATCGTTCAGAAGAGAGACGACGTCGTCAGCGGGCCCACTTCCGCTACTGTCACCCTCAAACTCTCATATGGCTCCCAGCAACTCGACCTCTCAGTTCCATCCGATTCCACTTTCGGTAGATTTCTCTCCGCCTATCTGCTAGTCTAATTCGTTTGGTACTCTAACTTGTTTATGTTAGAGTACGTTTGGGAAGTTTAATTTGAGTTGTGAGAAGTGCTTAGAGTCGGTTAGCATCTGTTAGCTTGTTTGTTGAGTGGTAGCCGGTGCGGATAAATACTCCCCCCTCTCTGTAGAAATTTTCAAGGTATTGAAATAATATCTTCTTCCTCAGTTCTATCTCTCCTGTTCATTTCTGCCATTAATGGCTGTTCTGTCTTCTTCCAAGCTCTCCTTCTAAATTTGAGCAGCTTCCTACAATACTGTAACATTGGTATCAAAACATTCTCGATTGTGAATCTATTATTGGTTTTATCAATTTATTTGGTATCAATTGAATTAGTATTGATCGTTCGTATTTTCACCGGTCTCTGATTTGTTTCCATCGCTGAGCGATCAGACCTAGACGCGTGCAAGGCTCAAAAGCCAAAGATGGAGGCTACAATCCAAAAGATGTTCGAACAACATCATGAAGAGATGAATCGCCAGCTTCTTGAACAAGAAATTTGATGTAAGAACACATCAAACTGCTTGCGATTCGATTACAAGATCTGCAATCATTTAGAGGCTGCCATCCATCTTGGGAGAAAGCTCTTCTACAATCTACACGTATTAAATGTAGAAATCAGTTCCCTATCAACCCCAAATTTGATATTCCTATGTTTGTGAGACGTAACCCTAGAGAGGGGATCAAGAAGTGCACAATATACTTTTCTCTTTGTAATATACCTGATAAGCAGAAAGTGCAATTGGCTGCGACATATTTGAAAGGTGAAGCTAAGGTGTGGCTCAACAGTTTTAGACGAAATTGGACCAATATTGAATGGGAGGAATTCATTATTGATGTATGCACTAGATTTGATGTTGTTGACAATGATGTGGTTGAAGAATCTAACAAGTTGTGTCAGGCTGGAAGCTTGAAGGATTACACTGATAAATTTGAGGAAATGAAAGGAGTGCAGTTGCAACAAAGACCTATGGAGGCAATAAACATTCGGGGAAACTCTAACAGGTTTTCAAATTCTTTCAATCAGCCCACGGGGAATGCTATACCATTATTAGCTAAACCTGAATCAACTAATAAATCAAATGAAGATCATGTGCTGTCAGATAGTGTAAAAATTTCACTGGACAACTACCTTTATGTTGCTGGTGGATCTAAAATAGGGAATACACCTCAATCACTGACTGAATCAGTGGCTCTAAATCAGGGGATACACCTTGGTGTTGCTGCGGCTACTTACACTAAATTCTAAGCCCTCTACCAGCAACATCCAGTCTTTGCCACACGGAAATCCAAACAGTGATGAGCCATTTAAAAGGGGATACAAGGTGGCTGACCTACCAACTTTGGATGTTAATGATTCAGCTATCTCACTTCATCCAAGTTTTGGGAAAAATGAATGCCGGAGGAGGGTTACTGACTTACTGATCTGATAGAGATAGAGAGTACTTCAGACTATAGGGGCTTTAAGTTGGCTAAAGGATTGAAACACTACGTGGACCCCCTCATTTTGTCAAAGGTGACAGTGGTTGGGGAATGCAACTTTCAAGGTACACAAGTCCCTAGAAATTTCAAATACTTCAGATGGAAATTACAAGGAACAAATTTTACTTCTGACAGAATTCATGTCCTTACGGAAGCTCAGCATAGAATCTGATTGGCCCAATAAAGCAGCTACTAGACTTCAACCTTTAGTTTTATTGGTCAGGACACATTGGTTAATTCCTTGGACAGAACAATTAAGGCAAGTTTCTACATGGAAATGGGGCGAAGACTTAGCCGTGGAAAGAAATTCATTCAGCTTCTTATATACAACTTCATAGCCTATGATCTTTCCAACAAATTGAAATGCCAACGGGAATCCTTCAGTGCTTTAAAAGTTGCAGTGCTTGGTGGTTATAGTTTACAAAGGTGTAACAGTGAGCTTGGCATCCAGTGGTGGTGCATATTAAGCACAATCAAAAGGAATGTCAGGCCACTACAAATGACTTTTGAATACTTGGGAATAACTCATGTTTGAGAGGCGCAAAACAGAAGAGCTTCATAGGGCTATTAGTACAGAATGAAAATCTCAACACATATCCATTAGCCTTGACTTTATAACCTAATGAATTTCTCATATGGAATACAAAACGTGATTTGCCAATCAGATTTTAGCTTCATGGATTTTGGACAAAAGCATTGCAGCTCATTAGCTTGAGTGGAGGCATAGTATGTCCTCTGCTTTCCAGATTTTCAACCTTGAGGGCAAGTTTGTTCAATATGGGATAATATGTTACAGTATATTTGGGAAGGTTAGTTTGAGTTGTAAGAAGTGCTTAGAGTCTGTTAGCATCTGTTAGTTCGTTGAGTGGTAGCCAGTGCGGATAAGTACTCCCCCTTTCTCTGTAATTATCATTAAGGTAATGAAATAATATCTTCTTCCTCAATTCTATCTCTCTCGTCTATCTCTCCTGTTCATTTCCGCCATTAGTGGCCATTCTGTCTTCTTCAAAGCTCTCCTTCTAAATTTGAGTAGCTTCCTACAAGACTGTAAACAGTTTACCTCATTTGTGCTAGGTCCCGATAACAGTGTTGAGCTCCGATACCACTTGTTAGGGTACGCAACGGAAGATATGATAAAATTAGGAAGTAAAAATAAAGAGCAAAGAGGACACCAAAGATTTAACGTGGTTCACCCAAAACTTTTGGGCTATGTCCACAAACAAACAACACTTCTATTTCTTCTTCTACTATTACAAATAGTAGGTACAAGTGTTCAATCTCTTCTACTATTACAAACAGTAGGCACACACAATTGTTGTAGTTAATTTGTTGGAGTACATGACATTGGTACGATGTCGAGCCTCCATCTCAAACTGGGGTAAGAGCAACAACATCATTTGTTTGTTTAGTATTGATGGCCTCCATCACGACTATTGTTTTTCAAGGTGTATTGCAAGAGAACTAGTGATCAGAGATTTGTGTTTGATTTTTTTTCTACAAGGGCTCCGATACCAATTGAGAGAAAAATATCAGATCTGGAGTATATAAAACAGAGTGTTTTATTGTGGTACTTCTGTCCAGAATTATGTGTCCATACATATAAATAGAGGACTAACCAACACAACAATTACTAACAAACACAACAGTTATTAACCAACACATCTTTCAAAAATTAACACAACTGCCAGAAAACTAACTGTTTTTTTTAACTTAAACTAACTTCTAGACTGAAATTAACCAACAATACCCGAGTCGACAGCACTGTCCACTGATGTTGGGAGCCAAACCTCTACCGGAGAATCATCAAGGCGAGAGAGCCCAAGGGCTTGGAGGTCAGAACCAATTGCGCTGAGGGGCTTAGATCAAAGCACGGACAAGAGAATATGAGACTCAGAAACCAAGGCTCAGAATCCAAGGTAAGAGCTAGAGCACGCAAGCCATAAACGGAGGCCAAGCCTATCAGCGCTGAGCAAAGCCAGGCTCCGTCCATTCATAGTCCAAATGGATAAAGACTTGGACGAAGGAGGGTAAACCATCCTAAATCCATGTCCTCATCCAGTCATGCTATGTTTTTTCCAACTGTTGAAATTATGGTATGTGTTGCAAGGCTGATGTATAATCTCTTTTACATGTGTCTGGAATCTCTATTGCAGTTTGTCTGGAAGCGGACCAAACTATGAAGTTCATGTTGCTTTTTGTTATTTGAACAGTTTTGTCCTGTAATTTGTGTTCTTGTTTATGACATGCCTGCTACTTTTGATAAATTATATCTCTTACAATACTATGGACATATGCTAATGATTTGAATTATAGGTTTAGTAAGTTAATCTGAATTGGATCTTGAGTCAGTAAATTGCTGGAAGCACAATTATGATTTAAAGGACAGAGTATGAGAATGTTCAATGCGTTAATCGATTAAACAAATTTAAGCTTTCTTTGTAATAACTCTGCAGTGTTGTGATAACAGTACACAGACTGTTGTACTGTAATGGGCTGATGGGAAGTATATATGACTTGTTTCCCTCATAATTTTTCATTGTGCTTTCAGGTCAGGTAAAAGATATTATTTCCCAAGTCATTGGTGTGGACCCTAAGGTCCAAAAACTTCTGTTCAGAGGTAAAGAAAAAGATGATGAAGAATATTTGTCCATGGCTGGTATAAAAGACAATTCAAAAGTTATTCTTATGGAGGAGACAAGTATAGAGAAAAAGTCTGAAGAAGCTGAGGAAAAAAGTGAAACATCAAGAGGAGGTGAAGCTGTTGAGAGAGAGTCTGAGGAGGTAAATAGTGAAACATCAAGAGCGGGTGAAGCTTTTGAGAAACTTACTGAAGAAGTTGATGTAAAAAGTGAAGCATCAAGAGGAAGTGAAGCTGTAGGGGTTGTTAGAGCAGAAGTGGACAAGCTCTCGGATCAGGTTAGGTTGATTCCTGTCATCATCATCATCGTTACCATCATCCTCATCGTCATCATCTTCACCACCATCACCACCACCATCATCACCATCATCAGAATTTGTATCTTCACATTAATGCCTAATGGTAGTGTTTTTATTTTTCTAGGTTGATGCTTTACAAGTAGTTATTAATGGCGGGACCAAGGTTGATGAGAAGGATATTGTTTATTTAACTGAGATGCTGATGAGGCAGTTATTAAAATTGGATGGCATAGATGCAGAGGGAGAAGGGAAGGTGAAAAGGAAGGAGGAGGTAACGTTTTTTTCTGGGGTTTTATTATGCCGACCCCACCTAGCTGAAGAAGCCTGAGTTAAAAGGTTTTTTTAATTAGGCAATTGACATTCCTCACATAGGAAAGTGTAGCATTCATTTTGTCTGACGTTTAGATGCCTTCTGTCATCAGCCCAATTCTTTTTCAAAAAAACTTTCTACCCAATTATTTTTTTAACCTTTTGAAATTTGAAGTATTATATTATGGCATGTTTTGCCATGAGAGCGTATCATACCACCTCAATCTTTTTAGTGTTTGAGTTCAATATATTATTCAAGCACTCAAGGCAATCACATTTTTTCAATTCAGATACTACGTGACACATTGTTTTTATTTATGCATGTTTACTTCAACTAGAGCATGGACTAAATTTAGAGGGTTGTTCATAGGTATTGGACTATGCATTGTGCTGTAAGGAATTTACCTGAACTTTTTTCTTGGAATGCATGTGTAGATATTGAAATTCTGACAGACTGAAATTTTCCAAGCTTAAGTTTAAGATATACGGAATAATTAAGTCTTAATATCGATATTATAGTCACCACCATCTTTAGCATAACAATATTATTTCATCATTCATCCAGGTGCGAAGGGTCCAGAGACTAGTCGACAACATGGATGCTCTGAAAGGAAAGAATTTGAGTCCTTCCCCCGGCGACTCAAATCCTCCCCACCTTGGTGACAACGCTAGCACCGTGTCGGTTAAAACTCAATGGGAAACCTTTGATTCTGGTGTTGGCAGCCTTAGTCCTCCACCACCTCCAAGTTCACCTCCGCACCCATCTTCTACCGTAGCAACCCACAACCGGGAAGAGTTTGAGTAGTCATTATCTAACGATACGTGACTTCATCTCTTCCCGTTGTTTGTTGAGTACGCGATCATTAAGGTGCTGAGGTCACACACTTCAGAGTATGTATAAGCATTTCCTCTCTGTGCTGTTGCATTGCCATTTATATTTATATGGTCCATGGTGTGGACTGTGGACCTTTTTGATACTAGATAAAGGTTAGAAAACACATCCTTTTCAGCTTAGTACTCATAATGCTTTTTTGTTAAGCAGGATTCTTTTCTGGAATTTATTTCTTGGGTATTTACCCTCAAAGCAATGTTTGTTGTATTATTATGTGCAAATTTGCTGCAATTTATTTCTTGGGTATTTACCCTCAAAGAAATATCATGGAATTCGTTTTGGGGTGTAATTTTAAACTGTCAAATTGTAATACTCCGTATAAAATATGTGCAAAAAACAAATATATATTTTAAAAAAATTTAAACAAAACTTAATCATGAAAAGGCATTTTGAAAAGATGAACGTTATACTATGTGAACTTTTGAAGATCAATTTAACTTGCAAACATTAACATGTTACACTATTCATCTCATAAAAAATTATTGTTTCCCAATACACTTGTTTACAAAAAAAGAAGTCCAATGTGGAAAAAAGATGATGCCTTTCATTAAAGAAAGCTTCCACCTTAGAACGAACTTAGCGACAAGCAGAAATTCTTGTAGAAATTACCTAAATAGGATTAAAACATAGAGAAAAAAGTACCAAAATAAGATTTTCATGTTTTTTTCTTGAAATAAGACTTTGCACTGTGGTAATATGACATTGTACATGTGCACATTACTATATTTTTTTGGTAATGTACATGACTATGTTTGGTAATGTTAGTCCTATTTCAGAAATAAAAAATGGAAGTACTATTTTGATATATTTTCAATGTTTTAGTCATACTTTAGTCTTTCTTTCAAATTCTTATTTTAGAAATTTTTTTAATGATGTGTATAATTTGAGTCGGTTTAACTCTGCACAGTGAGTAGTTGCCCCACTATGCCCCGTTCATTCCACAATTAGGGGTGGACACGGTACGGTTCCGGAACCGTCGGTTCCGATACCGCCACCCTTAAGAACCGGTACCGTGACCGGACCGGACGGTACCGGTGCCGGTACCCGGACCGGCGGTTCCGGTACCGGACCGGCCGGTTTCGGAAACCTCCTCTCTTTTGTTTTCTATTTTTTTAAATTCTTAAAAGTGTAAAATTGTAAATGTGTAGTTGTTAAAGGAAATAATGAAATAAAAAATCTAAAAATGTAGTTGTTTTTTAAATATTGTAAAATGAGTAATACACGAACTGAAAAACAACTACATTTAATATCCTGACGGTTCAAAAAAGCGACGAGATAAAGAACCGTAAAGAAACCCTCGAAGGAGCTTATATATCGCTCACCTAAAAAAACTAATTACATATTTACATTAACATAAAAAAAGATTATAACTTATTCTCCAGAACTAGGGCTTCCATCTGTGGTTGCATTCATGTAATGTTCGGAATTGAATTCGTACCCTGACCTTTGAGCTTGACGTCTTGCCAAGAGCCCATCTCCATTGCAAACAAATATTTCAAGAGATTCAGCGCTAAGACAACTTCGGTAGTCGGTTAGAATGTTGCCTCCAACACTAAATTCTTGTTCCACTGCTACGGTTGATACCGGGACGGATAAAACTTGTCTTGCTAGCATTCCGAGACATGGGAACATGTGTTCGTTCCGCTTCCACCATTTGAGGATGTCAAACTCCACGTCGTCATCGTCGTCGTAATCGCATGACACCCCTTGGTACATAGCAAGTTCGTTGTGCGAGCTTACAGTTGTACCACCTGAACTCGTCAAAGGCTGACCACGCTTCCTTTTTTTGCAAGAAAGCCCACCGACTATTCCTTTAAAACCTTTTTTTGATTTGGGGGGCGGAGAGGGTGCTGTTTCTTCCGGAACATTACCGTATATCCCTTGAAATTCCTTAAATAAAACCTCAAAAAGATTAATAGCATTATCTCTTTCATTTTCGCATTCTATTAAATGGATGTAGTAATAATTATTTTAATCTAAAAAACAAGTATAGTAATAG
Organism: Cuscuta australis; assembly: GCA_003260385.1. Classification (NCBI taxonomy): domain Eukaryota; kingdom Viridiplantae; phylum Streptophyta; class Magnoliopsida; order Solanales; family Convolvulaceae; genus Cuscuta; species Cuscuta australis. The sequence continues at coordinate 997,208 of NQVE01000200.1, read as the reverse complement.
TCAATTAGAATTTTAAAATTTTCAATCGAGGATCACGAATAATACCTATTTTATAAATATCAAGAATGTACAAATAATAAGCACACCATTTATCTTTCATAGGAGAGACATAGGGGTACAAATCTGGATCAGCTAAACTTTCACAAAAACATGTTGCAATTGTAACACACTCTTTAAAAATGTATTTGTAGTTAACATACGAGAAAATGTAAGAGTTGCGTTATTAAAAACTTCTAATACGACATTCAATTTTTCAACAATAACATATTCATCCAATGAAATCATAAAACTAAGTTCATTCCTAAGAAATTCAGCAAGTTCCTCTTTGTAGCTTAGAATCTGTGCTATCAATTTGTATGTACTATTCCATCTAATGGTGATATCTTTGGCAAATGTTATTTCTCTTCTATTTTTAGATTTACATAAAGACTTCCAGGATTTCGTATTAAGACGACTACTCCAAATATTTTTAATTTCATTTTTAATATTCGTCAACCCCCCATAGCTTCTAATCCCTGTTAAACATATAAATTTAAAACATGACAAGCACACCTTTGATGCAGAAATCTACCCATACTTGTAGGAGAGGGGCAAATTTCTTTAAGTCTAGAAATAGTAGCAGTATTATTAGTAGCATTATCAAAACCAAATGCAAGCACTTTATTTACTAAATTGTATTCTCGCAGAATACGCTCAAGCAATAGAAAAATATTTTCAGCAGTATGAGAATCATTGAAATTGTGAAATGCAAGAACACGTTTATGCATTATCCAATCACTATCTATCCAATAACAAGTAACACCCATATAAGACAAATTATTATATGTTTCACCTAAATATCAGAACAAATAGTAACACGAGAATTAAAATTGATTAAAAAAATTTGCAAAATTCATTTTTTCAAGTTTATATTGTCGAATAATTTCTCGCTTAATTGTTTTTCTTGAAAAACCTCTTGCTTGAGGGTTTAATGCATTTTGACAATAATCAATAAATCTAAGTTTTTCAGAAAACATGTATGGCAAATTTTCTTCACAAATCATTTCGGCCATTTTTTGCTTATTTTGCTCGTCTCTATAAGCAAAAAGGTTGCCCTTACCCCTGTTAGCAAACCGAGAAATTTGGGTTTGTACTTCTTGTCGTCCCTTCTTTTTTGCCGCGTATTTGGCGTACTCCACGGGGTGCCTTGCCCTTAGGTGTTTTTCCGGACGACTATAACCGCCGGAAATTCCCATTTTAATGACGGTGCCACAAAAATTACAAGTTCCAAAAACTACGCCATCTTTTGTTTCTTTTGAAAAATGATAAACAAATAAATTTGATTTTAATTATTTTTACCTTTCCCCGGATCTTGAGAGGTCTCGGGCTCACCTGCCTCCTCGTCGGCGTCGGTAGGATTGTTTTTGTGCGATGTAGGCTCCACGTCCATTTCTGCTTCATCAATGTCTTCGAATATACTTTCAAGAGTTTCAAGATTTGTGTCGGCTCTACATGACATATAATGTTCGAATTCTTAATCCGACAAAGCGTCGCCCACGAATTGATCAGGGACAGTATGGAATGAAGAGACGGAGTGTCGTTTTTGAGAACCACGTGAGCTCGAACCGTCGGAGGTGGCTTTAGCTTTGCCTTTCCTCGAACTTTGGTTCACAAAGCCCATATCCACAGACCTTCTACCGGACTCTCTCGGCATTTTAATATTTTTTTTTTGATAAAAAGGACTATATTAAATATTTAAAATATTAATTATATATTGAATTTTGAAATTATAATATTAATTTATAACAGATTAATAATATAATACATTAGTAAAATATTAAATAGTAATATATGATAATATGATTATATGAATAATGAATGTATAACTAAAAATTTAATATTATATGAGTATATATTTTTATATATTATATAATATATTAATATATATTTATAGTATTATATAAATATAAAATGTATAAGAATTGAAGAGAGATAATAAGGATTATTAGAGAATTATAGAGGATTAAGAGAAATGAGGAATAAATTGAGAAATGAGATATTGAGAATTTGAGATTTGAGATTGAGATTTGAGAATGGTGTGATATTTTTTTTTAAAAAATAGTGTATTTATAATGTAAAGATGCCCCCTCCCCTAACCCCCAACCCCCCTCCCCTCAACGGCATTCTAGCCGTTTGAGGGCACCCCCCCCACTAATGTTTAATTTTTGGACCATGCTACACACCCCCCACCATTTCTACCAACTTTGCCTCCACCCACTTCTCCACCACATATTTATCTCTACCCATTTTCCACCCACCCTCTAATTTTAATTTTCTTGCCTCCCTACCACATGTTTATGTAAGGGGGGCATGGGTGGTAGCAAGGGTGGGGGATTTTTAGCATTTTCCTTAATTTTTTTGCAAGTTGTGCAGGAGTCAGGTGGCCCACCATTAGAGGAAAAGCAAAAAAAATAATTACAAAGGGTACCGGTATTGAATACTGGCACCGGAACCGATACCGAGGGAGCGGTGCCGGTACCGGTTCCCCGGAACTGTGGTGACGTGACGGCCGGAGGTGACGGTAGCGGCGGCGGTACCGTTTCCAGTAACGGTACCGTACCGGTACCACCGTGTCCAGACCTATCCACAATTAATGATCGGTCCAAAAGGTGGAATCGCACACCCTAGGCGCCCCCATCCCCTGCCCCGACGGGGATGGTGGAGAAGGTAAATCATGGTGACTTAGTCGGCTAAGAACACTAGACCCGTGCCCACCACCCTTATGGGATGTATCTGAGCCAGACAGTTGAAACCCATATGCTTGGGAAGAAAATATAGTCCACGTGATATGAGTCCATTACTCAACGAAGTGACGAATTAAGGCATGATAAGGTTAAAAAAAAGTGAACCTCACCCTCGAGGGTCCCTCAAATCCGGTTGGAGGATCAATTAAAGAAGGAAAATTAAGTTTTGATTTTAGATTGGTGGCAAAGAAGTAAATCTTACACCTGGTACTTACAGTGATCTCATGCTCAAGATAGTTTCCTCTCAAGTCTTAACGCAATTTCCAAGAGTCAAACTCGAGTCATACCACTTGTCACTTCTTGTCTTTGCGAACTGCGTAATACTGCCAACTAAACTTTGGAAGGTAAATATTTTATATTAGCAGGCTTACCGCATTTCAGCCCCACCACAAAAAAATCCCGACCGCGGACTTGAACTTACAAATTAGTATACACCGATTGTCCCTACTCGTTTGGTCATACACCAATTAAGGCTCTGTTCTTATGGGTTGGAAAAATTATCTTTCATCTCCTTCCAATTTGTTTTAGTTTCTTCCAACAATGACTTAAAAGTATTTATATATGATTAATATAAAATAACATTATATATTCAAAATTATAACATAAAACATCAAACACAGACAAGGATGAGGTTTTTTTATATCTAAAATTAGAATTTCTTACACATTTCTTCAAGTGGTTATTTAATGGAGTAAACTTTTACAGAGTAATATTTTATTTTTCCAACATTTTTTAACTTCTTTCAATTTCTTCTAACATCCAGCTATGAAATTCTAACCAAGAGAACAGAGCATAAGGCCAAAACCTTTTTAGAACCTCGATAGTAGTGATAAATACAAAAGCAGAATCAAACTCTCAAACTCATATAAAAGTCAAGGTTGGCTTTTTTTTTGTTGGTAGGGTGACTTGAACTTAAGACTTAGAGAATCTTAAGTGTGAAGTTGTTACAAAAAAAATCGATTTCCGTGATATTCTCATGATCACTCATAATAATGGGGCATGTTCGAATTTCTTTGTGGAATGTGTAGGGTGGCTTCAACAGATAACGAGCCTTTTGAATCTGTAAATACAATCTATTTAAGCATGTAGTAGGAATTGCATTCTAAATGCATTCCAATCCTCTTACACTTTACCACTATCATCTTCTTATTACATCATACTTTTGATGGATGTACATGTACTACATTTCATCCATTAATACTGCGGAGTACAGACTTATATATATTCAGTATAAACAATCTGATTCTGACCTTTTTAAGAGTAGAGTGTAGAGATCAAAAAATGAAACACAGAAACAAATTCGATTAAATTTTTTAATTCGGTTTAAATTTTTTATGATTCAGTTTATTTCAATTTTCAAACCCAATCCTACACAAATTCAACACTAACATGTGCTAGGTGTTCGAGATTTGACTTCAACTTCCCTACATTAAGAAACAATCGATGTATTAGGGTTAACACAATTTAAAAAGAACATCTTTTTGGATTGGAGAGAGTGTCAATTAAAGTTATCAAACAATTGACTAATGCCATTTGAAAATATTGTTCCCAAATAAGACATGAATCTCTGTAAGCCTAATGACTGTCAACACGATACAGACCTTTCCTACATAACCTTGGGTAACCTTTAATAGAGAGAGGTGAGAGTCACTCGAGGACACAAATGAAATGGCAATATTTAAACAAAAAACATAAAGAAATGTGGACACAGATAATAACTGACACTGATATGATTAAATAAATCGACGAGTTTGGGTGTTTTAAAAAGGTAAAAACAATCATATGCTAACAGAGAAGGAACGCTAACAGGCCACCGCGAACTAGGTGGCCTTGTAGTCCTTCCTTGAAAAGAAGCTAACAACCCCTTCCATACACCAGCAAACAAAACTAGGCTCAGAAATCCCCCAGTTTCCGGGAACAAGATCCAAGCACAGCCGACTCCATGAGAGCAAACTTCAGTAGTAGAGTGAGAGACAGAGAGAGCATTAACTGACTAAATACTCACCCAGAAATAGTGAAGGCGCGGCCAATCATCCCTTGGGTCCAAGTGGCTGTCTCCTTGAGTTGTTCGTCATCGGATTGAAGACATTCCCCCAAAAACTCATTGCAAAACCCACGATCGCTCAACAATGACTTCACATTTGACCCTAGCGCATCCACCACATCCCCTAACACTGCAACTGCCGCTCTTGTAACACTCTCGTACCTACAAACAAATATAGAAATATACACATGTAAAAAAAATTTTGAATGGTGGAGAAACCCAAACTCATTTTCAAGGAACTGGATGGTGGAAAAGTACCTATTCCGGTCTTGGGCAACAAATTCCAAGAACTGCAGAAGATGGGCTGCATGAGGCAGCATCAAATCTGGCTTGGAATTCTTGAACCCCTGCAATATCCCAGAATATGCCTCAAAAATACTACGCCTCAGCATGTTACCATACTCGGACATCTCCTCGTCTCCGTAATCCAGGTTTGCACACACTTCGGCTGCACTCTTCATCATTGGCAATGCAAACTCCACATACTTCTCAAAGTGTTCCCCTATGGCAAGGGCAATATCACCAAAACACGCAAATATTGGAGGCTTTACGGAACGGTGCAGCTCGCCGCTGGACAAGTCTTTGAGTAAAAGTGTCATGATACCATCACAATAAGGTAAGATCTTGTCATCCAAGGCACGGCAGACATCCCCAACGACTCCCACTGAGATGGCACAGACTTGGTATTCTTCAAAATTCTGAAGTCCCATCTCAAGGTACTTGTACAAGTCCGGCATGTACTTCTCAAACTGTGGTCCAGTCGCGTAGGCTAAGGCACCAATAGCAAGCATGGCTTCTTCATGAACGACCGAGCTACGGCATGTGAATATCCTGAGGAATATGATCATGATCTGATCTGCAGCCTGGAGTATCAAAGACTTTGTTTCCTCAGTGCTGCTGAGCCTCTGGATGATAACCTGGAGAACACCACAAAGTGAAGCTTGTAAATCTCCCTGTTTTCCTCTGTCGTCTGAAGATAAAACCGGAAGGTCAATGGTTTGAGCCAATTTGTTCATAATGACGGGGCAAAGCTGTGCAATAACAGGGGCAGTTTCTGAGAGGTTGCAGCATCTGACAATTTCATTCAAGGTCTCATATGCCGAGGAGCGGAGTTTGGTATCAGTTGAATCCATACGGTCTGCTGCAATAACCAGGGAGCCTATGAGATCCGGAACGTATGGTGTCAGCAGAGAGGAAGCAGGTCCTGCATCCTCGTAACCTTGAGCCAGAAAATAGATTGCCCCACAAACCTTTTCAGCAACATGGGGTGCATCCTTGAGGCTTTCCAACAATACCCCTGCAACCCTCTGGAGGTTGTTGGCTGAGAGCACAGTATATCCAGAAATCGGTCTGTGCAATAACTCAAAAATACGACTGAGTGTCCAAGCAGTGGTATCTCTCACGTGGCTGTTTTCATCTTTCATGGCATTGAGGAGAAAATCAAAGCCAGATGTCACCATGGGAGAGAGCTTCTCAAGGCTTGGGCCATCGATGATTGATCCAAATGCATAAGTTGCAGCTTCACGAGACCTCCAATCCGCCTTAAGTATGTTAGCTTCAACAAACGGCATCACCAATGGCACAACAGAATCTCGAACAGTCCTGGATACAAGACCAAGACATGTACCACCAGCCATGGACAAATTCCAAATATCATCATCATGATCCTGTTCTTCATCCTGCTTCAGTAAAGTCTCTAGCAACATAGGAACTAAAAATGGGAGCGATTTCTCAATGAAATGGGAGTGTGGGGCAGCAGACACCCCACTCTCGGAGTCTTCATCTAATTCCTGAAGCTCTATCTCTTCGTCGCATATAGAACTCCACAACTCAATAGCTTGAAGAGCAACAGCCTCTACATCTTCTTTGATTGCTTTTGATGACAGATCAACTATAATCTGCATATATGGCCCAAGAACCTCATAATATGTTGACGCAATAGAGACAAGACACTCAAAAGCAGCTTGTCTAATCTCCACTTCCTTAGCTGTAGTTGCCTCACAAATCACCTTCATGATGTAATCCCGCTCCATCTGATTCTGAAAGTTGGTTTGTGCAAAATCCAGTGCATTGAATAAAGCCCTAGTTGCAACAAGCCGAATTTCAGGGCTCTGTTCTCCCACAGTCATGCCCGACGCTACAGCAGTCAGTACAGCATTTACTTCCTCTTGGACAAGATCATGGTGAGATATCTCCTCACAAACATAGCCAAGTGTTTCCAGGGTAGCCTGCTTGAGAGACGCAAGGCTGCCTGGTTGGGTCATATTTGCAAGTAATGTTCCAACAAGTTCTGGCCACTCTTTTCGTGGAATTTCAATCGAAGCAATCTTGGCAATGACTTGGGAAGATGTGTGACTGGCATCACGCACAGAAGATTTGAGTGTGTTAAGGAGAATGTTTTTTATTTGGGACTTGATTGAAATATCAATAGCAGTCCACTGTTGAACAAGGTGTTCTTTCCTGGAAGATTCCTTTGCATCCAAAGAGTTCTTAAGAACAAGACCAGCCAGTCTCCGAGATTCAGTAGGTTTGCTGTCATTGGAGAGCTCAACTGCCAAAGACAAAAGAAACACTGGCAGGTTCTGCTCTTTGAACTGAGATAGGGTGGCCTCTGCTTCAGTTCGGGTCTTTGCATCTGCTGACTGAGCAGATATTAAAAAGTTGGTGATCTCCATAGCCATTCCTTCTCTGTCAAAAAATAGTAGTAGATTTTAAGAGAATCCAATTCATCAGCCAGAAGCCATGCCTAGTACATTAATACATAAGTCACCCAGTTCCACTAACAGATCACTCATATTGAACAAAACTAAATGCATTTACATCATATAAAGAATGGTTCAAACTCAAAAAAGTAACATAAACTTCACTCACAGAAATACCCTCCTACAAGCCATATGTAAGAAAGAGGACAGAAAGGGTTTACAATTCCATCAACTCAGCTTGCACAGATTAGGTGAGGAAAACAACAAGAAGAAAAAACAATAGCAAATTTTAAACCCTATTCTCAGCTTCACAAGCCAATAATTAATCAGAAACCAATATAGTTGGCCAGTAAAATCCGAATCTGGAGCTTAAACGCTAAAATACAACAAATCTAGCAAAAAGCGATTGACATATAGAATAAAACAAAAGAAAGAGTATAGATCTAGACGCCAAAACATAGAAGGCGCGAAACAAGACAAATCGAAAGAAAAAAAAAACATCAAATAGAGCGAGACCTTGCCATAACGCAACTTCTTAAAATCGATAAACATGGAAATAAGAGATGAAATGGATCTGCGCACTGAATCGAATGAGAAAAATACCTTCCGCGCACTGAACCCTTCGAATTCCACCGTCGACAACCAGAGCAGCTGGCTAGGGTTTGCTCCCCGGCTCTCCCCCTACTTCCTTGGATCGGCGGGATCAGTGGATTGAGCCCAATCGAACAGGGAAGGGCTTTATGTATAGGATTGAATACTGGTTTGAATTTGTGGATTAGCAGTTCGAGGAATGGCAGGGAAGTAGGGTATTTCGAAATGGGGAAGAAGCGGGAGGAAGCGGAAACTTCTTCGTATTCGGATATATAGACTGTGTGAGAGTAGAGAGAGAGAGCGAAAAAAGGGACCATTCACTAATGGGCTGAATACGAAGAGTGGAGCCCAGCCCAACATGAAGATCCATATTCGGTGAACCAATATCTCCTTTTATGACATTTTATTTATTGCCCTAAACACCATTTTGTTTTTAAAAAAATGGAATTTGAACTTTGAATGACCTCGTTTGGATGGTGGCCGATCGGCCAAAAAATCATTGTTTGACCTTTATTAAATGCTTGGACGAGTCAAAAAGTTAAAACAAAAAATTTATCGGTAATTGGCTTCTCAATCTCAAACAGCCAAAATTGAAATATCGAGTTTTGAAAGTTTGTAATCGGTTGTTGAGAATTTTGTTTTATTTGTGTCTTTCCATCGTGCATCTTTGGGTTTTGAGAAATTTTTTCAGTCTTTTATCAATCATGCTACACTAACACCAAAAAATGTACCTCACCTCAAAGTTACACCAAAGGTATACACTAACATTTTGATGGTTCACATTGACACAAAGTGATGATGCGTTAACAAAAAATTGCACTAACATTTTGTGTCTTTGTGAACTATCACCCTAACATTACACTGACACAAAATAAAGGTGCATATCTGCGGTGTACAAATTGGAATACAAATCTTGGGGTACAAATAGCTTAATCCATCTTTTATCTCTAACTATTTTCTCTCTTTTTTTTTGAAGAAAAAGAAATCATTCATATCCTTATTATAAAACATACTGTATTCAATTTCTTCTCTCCTAAATATTTTATCTAGTCTCTCTATTTTCTAGGCCAAATTAAATGATTAAAACCCAGTTGGAAACATATCATTTATTAATGCATAGACAAAACCAACTCATTTTATAGACACTGATTTTAATGAGAGAAAAAAAGAGAGAATTTTAGAAAGGATTGGTAAACACTCCCTCATATCCTTCTTTGTATCATAGCTGCCAATACCAAACTTCATCATACACTTGTTTCTGTTTCACTATATTTCACTTTGTATTACACACAAAAAAAGAGAGGATATTTACAGGCATCAATACTGCTCATTCTCCAAGATTATGTACTCTCTCTTTTACCCACAAATCCCAAACTAATTTTGATTCAATCTAAACAAACAAAAAAAATCCAGAGTGTAGGCACGTAAAATGGCCTACGTACGGTTGCACGGGCAGACGAGACCGACCCGCAGGCTCTCAATAACAACAGCCCATGAAAAAAGGAAAACTTGATGAGATGTCTCTATTGTGTTTTTAATCTTCTCTATGTCTTCTGCCGCTGCTCGGTGAAATGTTGGCGCGCTTTCTGGTAAAGGTCTGTTGTGTCAGCATGTGTGGGGTCCAGACATAGAACTGCCTGACAATCTCGGATAGCCGACGTGTGGTCACCTATGGAATCATGAAATGCTGCTCGAAGATGGAGTAGCTGTACGTCAGGCCTGAAGGCTATGGCTCTGCTCAGCTCCGCGATGGCTTCTGCTTCCTTGTGATCATCCATCAGAACTGAAATACACATGAATTGGTTGAATGAGATCCAAATGTGGCATTTTCTTTCATTTCATTCGTTTGAGCCAAAAAGTAACACACATACACTACTTTATCTATTGTTCAACAAAGTTGAGTAGGTGTGTTTACTAGATAATTTGCCTCATAAGAAGAAAAATTCATCTACCAAACAGGCATTTGGCTTCAAATACAGGTACAGTATGTGCTCTTTTTTTCAGTCCATTCAATATTATACCCCACACAGTTACCGCGAGTTTTTAAAAAAACTTACCTGCCGCTCTGTATCTATAAGGGTAGGTACGGAGGGGATCAAGCTTCGTTGCCATAATAAGGTCACTTTTTGCCATTTCACGGTCACAATATTCAGACCGTTTTTCATAAGCTGACGCGTTATCCCTTGCCTTCTCAATCAACTTAGTCATCTCATCATACGCAGCTTGTCGCTGGTTCTTGAGATGGTATACACGTGCCAGGCCTTGATGGGCCCGCGTATGCTTGATATCGATCGCATTCATGTAGCAATCAATGGCATTATCAAGCTTGTCAATATCTACAAAAATACTCGCAAGATTACTTAGAGCCTGCAAGAACCCACAATAGTAAGTGCATCAGGAGAGGATTATGGGTAAACCGAATATGTTACATATAGAAACAGAATGTTCTTCACCTGGCCTTTCCTAAGGCCATCAGAAGGGCACCTAAGAGCTTCCTCTAACAGCTCTATAACATACATAGAAGATTCTGTATCGCGATTCGTTTCAGATAAAACATATGCTTTTAGGAAATAGGCTTCGAAGGATCTCTGGACTGAGATTGATTCTTCAGCTTTACCAATTGCTTCCTCATGCAAACCTGTGTCATATAATATCCATCCTTCGTACACTAGTCTCTCGTGTTCATACCTAGCTTGGTTTCTTGCTGTTCTCAGGCTTCTCATTGCAGCCTTATGGCAATTCAACCTATAAGATCCCCAAGTGTAAATCACTGAGAAAATCATCATTGCACAAAAGCATGACATGGTTTGACAAGAAAGCACTGTCCAAATGATTCTAGTAAGAAATGCATTTGATAAGTGACTCATTTAAGAAAGGATTAATAACATTTGACTCTCTTTTTTCCGATCAAATTATAAAACAGTCCCTCAAGTTTATATGCATTACAAACGGAACTTTTGATTTGTCAAAGATGGTGCCCTTAACACCAAAATATGATACTCCCTCCGTCCCTAAATAATCTTCCTTGTTTGACTCTCACGGAGAAAGAGAAGTATTGAAAAGTGAAAAGAGTGGTTAAAATTTGATGAGAGGAGAGAGATTTTTTTAGCCACATGGTTCTTTCCTTTTACAGAAAGTGAAGATTATTATGAAACGTTCAAAAAAACGAAGAAAGAAGATTATTTAGGGACGGAGGGAGTAGAATATAACGATATTAGCAAGAATTACGTGTCTTGGCCTGATTTTTTTTATTTGTATTGCATCTCAAAAATTAATGTTTAAGGGGTTTTTCAGTTAAAAAAATGGGACAAGTGCTAAGAGCAATTTGGTCCGAAAATTCTCAATCCTATCATCTTTTGGTGCCATTTATGGAATATTTGGCTGTCAAGGGTGCACTAGTTTTTCTCATAATCTGACCAATAAGTATATGTAATTAACCCTTTAAGAAAGAAGCCAATAAAACAGTTTTGCTTACCGCAAAAGGAGAAGAGATTTCCTGAATTGTAGGAGACTCTTTCCCGGATCATTAGTCAACATATGGTGTATAACTGCTAGAGAGCCAATATCATCAACACAAGACCATCGATCATACAGTTGCATCCAGCAATCGGCTTGGTTCCACTGCTGAACTGCATTACACAGTAGCTCCACCAAATGATCCCCTTGCAATTTCCCATGGAACATCATGTAATGAGGTTCCAAAGTCAACAGTGCCCTCACATCTCTTAATGCCCCGATGTAATCCTTCAAGGCAATTAAGAACCAAGCATGGAGTTCCAAGCAGTCGGGAGAAACCTTGAAACCAATTATTCTGTTGATCTCTGAGATAGCGGCCTCAATTTTGTTATCCTCCACCATTGAAACAGCTCTATACTTGTAAGGGTAAAAGAGTGTGGGGTCCAATTCCGTAGCCACATTCAAGTCCACCATTTTTTCTCTCCCATTGCAATACAGAGACCGTTCTTGATACATCCATCCACATGGTGTGTGGTCATGTATGAGTGAGCTCATCAGCTTATATGCCTTGTAAGTGTGTCCACGCTTGTACTTTCCTCTGGCGAAACCGACTAATGAATAAACATGGCCTGCCTCAACAGCTGCCTTGAACCATTGTTGAGCATCTTTATACTCTTTCCTCTGAAGCATCACGCAACCCAACAGGTGTGACGCAAGTTGCTTTTGCCATTCTTCAGTTGCACACTCCCCTAATCTTTCTAACAGCATCACCGTTGTGTTTGATCTCATATCATTCTCCATGGCAGTCTCACTCAAAAAATAGTATAGTAAAAAGGAAGCATGTCCTACCGAAGCTAACCTTTTGCTCCCTTCTGAACTACAGAAGAGACTTGATACGTTTGGGTTTTGCATCGACATGGGAAGTTCTCTCAAGAAAACCTGCAGGCAAGCTGCGACTAGAAGATAAGCGGACTCCTCTAACCCATATTCTATAAGCAATGCAGCATCTTCTATGTCAAAAACAGAAGAGGCCAAATATGCATCGCAAGCAGATTTCATTTCCTCACAGCAGAACCTGTTGGCCAATGATAAGAGCTCTAAGACGACTTCCGGTTCAAAAGAATCAACGGTCTTTGTCCGGCTGAAGACCTCAGCAGCTTTCATTGCCTTTGGGGAGAACCCGTTTTGGGAGAAGTATATCTTTTCCCTCTTCGTCTCCATAAAGCCACCGTACAGCATGGTTTTGAATGGTGTTGAAAGTGAGGCAATCTTGAACCTACTACACCTAATCTCATCATCCCCAATGCAAAATGACACATCATAATAATCATCATCATCTTCTTCTTCTTCTCGAGAATGCTTCGGTGAGGGGGAGATTTCCTCATCTTCTTCTATAGAATATTTGTCACCCTCCTTGTTTACACATGCTGTTCTAAGACATGCACAACGGTCGTTAGCTGATTCGGGATTATATCCTGGCACCAGAGAGCATCTCGGGCATTCCATACTACGTGTACAACAGTCCATAGCCGATACCCCAATAAGCTCATTCTCTCTCCTCTCATACCTCAACCACGCCGAAAGAACAACCTTAGAATGAACATCAACAGCATGTTTCCTGGCAGAAACTAGGCTCGCCCTGAACATCTTAGGGTCCGCCAACCCCTTGAATACAGCGCATTGCTCTAGAAACACCCTAGACTTCTCAAATTGGGGACAACCCTCAATCTTAAGATAGAGTTCGGATAAGGTCTGAATGAAATCTAAGGGTTTGAGGCACGGGTCGATCTGGGGCTCCATGAGGTCAGCCTGGGGGAGGCCGTAAGCTGTTAGGGCTTCGGCTAAGGCGGCTGGATCCACATTATTGCTCGAGTCCTGGATGCTCTGGAAATTCCGAGTGGATCTTGACCTAATAGGGTTGCCCTTCAAATGGTCGTGTAAGTGCTGGAAAACACCGCTAACGCCGCCCCCAGCGGTGGTCCCCGGATTCAGGGCAGAAACCTGCAAGCCCTTGCACCCGTCCATCATCTTCAAACTACGCATCGAGGTAAATAAATTGTGCTGCATCTTCTCTTATCCTTACATCCCAAAAAAAATTAAGAAAATTTGAAATCAGCTAGAAAGTAAGAAAACCCCCATCAGAGAAAAAACAAAAGGATGAATCTTACCCGGAACCATGGAGAAGATGACGAAATGATGAAGAAACAAACAGAGCGCTAGGATGCGTTTGTTCCTTTTCTTCTCCTCTTCTTCTCCAATAATTTAAATAAAAAAAATTAAAAAAAAAACTTCAGCTACGGAAATTGAAATTTCAATTGGAGGCGGAGGCGGAGGCGGCGGTGGCCGGTAAAACGGCCACGCACTTCCTAATTTCCGGTGTTAATAATGGGCTATCTCCTTTTCTCTCTCGTCCCCAGTCTGCTTTTTTCCGCTTTCTCTCTATATCTTTTCCCCTCTGTTTCTATCTATGGTTGCGTGCACGGAGACGAAATGCGAAGCGGGTAAAGGTCCGTTAGAAATGGAGAACCCCTGAAGAGATTCTGCCACGTTTGGGCGCGAGTTGTTCCCTTGTTCCCATTTTGCCATTTTTCTTTCTTTCCAAGTGGGATTGGCATCTTCTGTGCATTGGATGGTGATTAAGGGCATCTTCTTGCTTTATCAAGTTTTTTCAATTCATTTTATTTACATATTAGTATAAAAAAAAAAAAAAAAATTTACATATCAAAAAAGTACATGAAAAGTTCTTCGAAATAAGAGGTGTCAAGAATATTTTATTTTATCAAATAACTAATGAAAATGTAGAAATAAACAAAAATTCCCGCGACTGCTGAAAAAGCAAACGTTGCAAATAATTCGGGACGGAGGGAGTATCAATTTTTATCCTTATTACCTACGGAAAGTACGGAGTATTCCCTATTTTTTTTATTACTGTAGAATACTTATTTATATAGAATTAAAATATCAAATTTGGGAAAAATGCATCATAGCCCCCATATACTTTCAAAAAAAAGCTCCTACACCCCCTCTCATTTCAAAAATAACTTGTAATACACCTTTGGTTTGCAAAGGGTGCACAAGCACCCCTAATTTATTTTTTTTAATAATTCACATAGAACTCACTTTTATCAACAATACACTTATACACGTCACCCAACTTTCCCAAATTCTCACTACCTCCAGGCTCCATCGCTGCTATTTTCTTCATCTCCAATCATTCTTCCAATTTTTTTCCCTGCTATTTGGTTCTTCCCACGTGTTTCCAGCAACATACTGAAAGTATTACCGAATCATTTATGAATTTCATTCCAAATTTATGATTTTTTCAGTTAGGGTTTTTTCTGATCAATTTGGGATATTTTATTTTTATTGCATACTTACCTTGTCACTAGTATTGTTATTTTACAACCTGTACATCTATGGTGCTTGTTTTGAGATGGGGTTTTATGTTTTTATGGGGTGTGGGATTGCAAGTATCAAGGCCAAATCCACTGGAAAGTGGCATTCTTTATAAACTTTCATAAAGAATTAAAAAGATCAAACAAATTAAAAATTTATTTATTTGTGATGTGTTTGTTTGTGTTTAAAATCTGACCTTGAATTATAGTGTGTCATCATAAAGAATTAAAAAGATCAAAAAAACTGAAAATTTATTTATTCGTAATGTGTTTGTTTATGTTTAAACTCTAATCTTGAATTGTGGTTTGTCATCATCCAATGTGGTATTTGTGAATTGAGCCATATTTTGAAGGTTACACGTTTAGTCTTAGAAACTATTAGGCTTGAGATGGACAGTTTTTTTCTAATATACTATCTAAATAAATTATTTTTGTTTTTTTAAAATTTAGATGTATGAGATGGACGAATTAAGGATACAAAATGGATGTTGTGGAATTAATGACTTAGAGGTTGCAAATATAGATGCTGGGTTTGAGGTTCCTCATGAGTTTACACAATGTTCCTTCATGGAGTTACTTAGTTTTAATTTGTACAACCAATGTCAAAATGATAATGGAGACGGGGTTGGTAATGATGAGTCCGAAGAGAGGTTAGATGATGTTCAGGAAGTTGATAAAAATGGTAAAGTAGGGAAGGAGAATAGTGATCAACCTATTGAGGCAGAGGAGGGAACTCCTGATTTTCTTTTTGAGGACCTAGAATTATCTGATGAGGAAGGTTTATTTGATGACACTGATGATCGAAGGTGTAATAAGGTGAAGTTGACATTGCTAAAGAAAAAAGAGATGGAGCTGAGAGATAAAAAGGACAAGAAGAAGAAAAATGGTGTTGATACTGAAGAGGTAATGGTGATACTGAAGCTGCATTTAGTGATGTGGAGGATGAAGAAATGAGTTGTCTATATGATAATAAATGTCCAGAGTTTAAGTCTGATTTTGAGATGGAGAAATTTGTACTAGAGCCTATGCTAAAGTTTAAGAATGGCAATGAGTACAGGATGGTCATCAGAGATTATTCAGTGAGGCATGGCATTCAGCTTGAGATTATGAAGAATGAGCATAATAGAGTTTTAGTCAAGTGTCAGACAAGCGACAATTGGAGAGTAAGAGCATCATGGGTCCAAGGTGGTCCTACATTTCAGATCAAAACAATGAATTGTCCGGAGACACATTGTGCATGGAGGTTTGATAACACAGCTGCTACCTACAAGTATTTAGGGCACAGGATCAAACAACATGTCAAGGATGTACCCGTGGAGCCCCTACAAACTCTTGACTGGATTTTTTCAAACATCAAAGTGATCTGCAGTGTACATAAGGCAAAAAGGGCTAGGAGAGAAGCATTTAAACTAATCCATGGAGATGCTGGGGTGCAATACACTAAGATCTGGGATTATTGTGCCACTGTGATGAAGCACAATTCAGGAGCATACATCAAGGTTGGATGTAATCTGAACAAGGATAATGTCCTTGTGTTTGAGAAGATGTTTTTCACATATGATGCTTTCATATCTGAGTTCTTAGTTGGTTGTAGGCCTATCATTGCAATTGATGGATGCTTTATAAAGACACCCTTTGGAGGGCAGTTGTTGTGTGCAGTGGCAAGGGATGGAAACGACAACATGTTTCCAATTGCTTTTGCAATAGTGCCCGTGGAGAACAATTTAAACTGGAGTTGGTTTTTACATCACTTGCATATAGTAATTGGTGATCCGTGGAGAAGGGAATATGCTACATTAGTGATAGAGAAAAAGGTTTGTTAGAGGTATTCGAGAAGGAGTATCCAAAGGTGCATCACAGATTCTGTCTAAGGCATATGTATATATGAAAATTTTAGAAAGAAATGGTCAATTCTAGAGCTAAAAGAACTATTCTAGAGAGCAGCTTCTTCCACGACCGAGGAGGGTTTTAATAGAGTTATGAATGAGATTAAGGAGATTGACCCAAAGATTAGTGAACAACAAACTGCATTTGAGTAGTTGTCTGGAGTTCCAGCTGTGCATTGGTCAAGATGTATGTTTCCAACTAACTCATGTTAAGTGTGATGCAGTCACAAATAATATAGCCGAATCTTGTAATAGTTATCTGTTAGAAGCAAGAGGACTTCCAATCATTAGCATGTGTGAGAATATTAGGAGCAAATTGATGTGTAGGATCAATGTAAAGAAAATATGAATTGAGGCATATAATAGAAGTATGATTTGCCCTAACATTAAGAGAAAATGAGGAAGATGATGGACAATGCAGTAAATTGGAGTGTAATGCCTGCTAGTTTGGAAGAGTTCCAGGTGATGAAAGACGATGTCACTCATGTGGTTAATTTCAGTACAAAGGAGTGCACTTGCAGGAAGTATCAACTCACTGGTGTCCCATGTTTGCATGCATTAGCCGTGTGTCACAGGTTCAAATATAATGAAGATCTCTACGTGGACAAATACTTCTACGTTGCCACATATAAAAAGGCATATGGGAATGTTATTCACCCTGTACCAGGTTCACATAACTATGTCAACACGTTGTATACACCGTTGCTACCTTGTGTTGTTAAAAGAAAGATTGGAAGACCCAAGAAAAACAGAAGAAAATCTGCACAGGAAGAGGAGGATGTGAAAAGGTCAACAAGGAAAGGATTGACTGTTACATGTGCAAATTGTGGTAAACAAGGTCATAACAAGAGGTCTTGTAAGAAGGAACCAAACACACAACATTCTATTAAGCCAAGAAAAAGGGGCAGACCAAGTAAAAATAATAAAGAAACTGAAGCACAAGGCCAAAGAATTACATGTGAGAACATCATCACTAATGGCACCATGCCTTCACAGGTAAAAAAATTCCATTCATTGACAATATCTTTACTGATTTTTATATTTTGATGAAGTCTTTACTGAATTTTTGAAATCGGGTTAATTATATTTATTATATATGAAATTACAGCAAACTACAAGAGGTCTACCACTGGAGATGAACTTATCTCTAAACCATGGGCAAACATGATGGCATTATTGGATCTTGGTTGATTACTGGATTGGATTATGTATTTTATGATGTCTTTTGAAGAACATCTATTTTTTACCTTTTAAAATTTGGTGTTGATGTTCACATTGTGAAAGTACTTTTTGAATTATCATGCTCTATGAAATGAAATTGTTTTGGTGCATAATTATTCTGTTGTGATTTTTTTGAATTGATCTGATGTATATTGGCACTTGATGTTGAGTGAATAATGTTCTATGAAATGTTTTATAAAACGGATGTATATTGGCATAGATGTTGAGTGAATAATATTTTTACCATGATTTTCTTATTTATTTTTGCTTTGATTTTTTCCCCAAATGATTTCATCTTGCATACTGGGTTGCTTCTGCCATGAGTGTTCTCATGGAGATGGGTCAAGATAAATATTTTTCCCATATACTCCCTCCGTCCAACAATAATCTTCCTACTCTGCCTTTTTTCCCGTCCGAAAAAAATCTTCCTATTCTACTTTTTCATACCCTCTCTTCCAAAAATAGCCCTCTCATTAAATCTCACCCATTATTCCTAACTACACCCTCTCCCCCTCATTTACTGTAACGCCCCAAAACATACCCTAGAATTATTAATGAATAAATAATCAATTAATCAAATTAGTTTTTATTAAAATAAATTATTGTTGGGCTTTGGGCCGATACGAAATGTGTTTTGACATCCAATATCAAAATATGGATAAATCTCATAGAGATAAATCCAATATGTGGACTATTTGTGTGGTCTTGATTAAGAACCTGAGTACAGACACAGATCAAGAGTAAATAAAGAATATGTTTAGAATCTAAATATTGAAATGATTTCTTAAAATAACTCATGAGAATAATTGATATGAATTAAATAAGAGAATTTTTTATGAGAAAGATCAATTAAACCAATTTTGACTCTGTCAAAGTCAAACATATGATGTCGGAAAAAGTGTTACAAGTAAATATAAAAATTATATCGTTGGATAGAGTTTAACTGTCCAATCGCAACGGTGCAAACGGAATTCAATTCGGAGAAAGTTGGACCAAAAAGTGTACCCCAACTAGAACCAAAATTGGTCCCAATCAGGGACTTGCGATTGGAATCACAGGAATCTGCCGTCCTCTCCACTTGCTGCCCAAACAGGAATGCAATGCAGACATCACCTTGGCTTCTTCTTCGTTTCCTCTCCTATATAAACCACCATCAATCTTCTCATTCTTCATCAAAACATACAAGTTTAGTACCAAAGTGTTCCTGAGAGTGAGGAGAACATGTTGTAGTAGTTGGTGGCCGCTGAAGTCGCCGGAGTTGGGAGAAATCATCGCCGGAAGTTTTGCCGGAAAATCTTCAAAACCTTCATTTACCTTCGAGGTAAGCCCGTAGATATATCTAGTGATTAGAATGTTCGTATAGATCGTTTCTACGTTCATAAACGGTCATTTGGTTGAGTTTTGTGTTTGACATGCTTGAAGAACCAAGAATCATAAACCATTAAATTGATGTTAAAACTATGAATTAATGATGCCAAAATGATCTATGAACCTTGGAGAACATTTCTATATAGTTTAATCAAAGTTTGGAAACTAAAATTGGAATTTTCGAAATTGGAGTCGCGAGGTAGAAGACGATGAACATTGGCTGAAAAGCCACTGTCTAGATCGATCATATGGCTTGGATCGATCCTATGGGAGTGGTTTTTCACATCATGGATCGATCCAGAGGGCTGGATCGATCCCCCGAAGTTTTGATCCGAAATTTTGCTCGAAATTGCTATTTTTGAGCTCTAAAATCCTATTTTTGATACCAATTGATTATGATTATTTTAAGGATGATTCTTTACAATAAAAATGATGTTTTTAACAAATAAAAATGTTATGTGATGCATGACGGTAAGTTCGGGTGTTAACACTCGAAACTAGATCGCTATTTGTTATCAAATGTTATGTTGATTGATGATTATGATGAATGATTATTATGGATGATTATGAATGATGAACTTACTGATTAAAATAATTATTGATGATTGAACCATGGGTTAAATGAATATATTGATAATTATTAAACGATTTGTATTGTTAACGGTATCTAAAAGAACTCTAAGATATACCCATTAGTTAATTGATGTTAAAGCTATCTAGAAGACCTCTAGAATAGATCTTGTATTAGAATAGACATATGAAAACATGAATATTTGATGAATTAGATAAAAATGTATAAACGGGATTCGTAGACCAAACTAGAGGATTACTCGTTTGGGAATGCCCGATCCAATGTTGATCAATTGCTATATTGTTGTTGCCTTAGCTGACTACAGTTAAGTGTCCGAATCGTTTGCCTTAAACTAGTGATAGTTTAAGTGTCTGATTGCCTTAACTGACTACAGTTAAGTGTCCGAAATCAATTGCCTTAAACTAATGATAGTTTAAGTGTCTGATCAATAATTGCCTTAAAAGAATCTGGTTATGGAAATTATGATTTGGCCTTAGACTGAGAATAGCTAAGAGCATTATTATGATTTGGCCTTAGACTAAGAATAGCTAAGAGCATTGTTATGATTTGGCCTTACACTAAGAATAGCTAAGAGCATTGTTATGATCTGGCCTTATATTAAGAATAATTTAAGAGCACTATTGAAATAGTATCTGAATTAAATAAAATGTGTTGATATGAACTGAACAATACCAAAACTGTGAATGTCTGAAATGAACATTGTGTGCATGATATCAAATGATTTGATTATGAATTTAGATTCAGTTTATATGGATGTTCGACGCATTAGATATGCTTACTCAATTTTACCGCTGAGCGTGTAGTGTGTTTTATTTGCTACACGTAGGTAAACAGAAAGATTAATGTGATCCTAGCGGCAGATGGGGCGAGATTGTCAGGATGGATGTGACAAATTTTGAAATGAATTATGATATGTCAATATTTAATTCGCTTCCGCAATATTGTTGAATACTCCGTACTGTATGTGTTATGAAAAATATTATTATGATAAATAAAAGTGTTTGAAAAGTTTTAAATTTTTTACGATTACCAAGTTAAATACTTTAGTCCGAAAGGGGCTGCAGACCTGGACGGATAAGGGTGTTACATTTACTCTATCGCCAAACTCAACCGTCCTCATTCACTCCTCTCCTCTCCCTATCTTATGTGATCTCAAGTCTTCAGATCCTCCCCGAACCCTTCAGATCTTCCGATCTCAACTCTTCATTTACTCTATCTCCAAACTCAACTACTTCGTCTCCTAGATTTGCAATGGATTCGTACGATTTGTGCTTTGAATCCATTATTCTGGAGACACAATGTGAAGATATTGGAGTTGATGATGGGGATTTCATCTCTGACAAGGAGGAGGACGAGGTCATCGTCATCGACAGCGACGACGATATGGCCGATGTTGCCCCGGTCAGAGAGAGGAAGGACGTTGTCCTTCTTGAATCTCAGAAAGACACTGTTTTTCTCCTTGGGAGTTAGGAGCCTAACTTCGTTGTTCTATACGTTGATATTGATGATGCTGATTGGTGTGAAAAAAGTGAGATTAAGCCTACTCATGCAATCAACTCACGCATGCACCTTCACATCGATATGCTGAATATCTTGCTTCCAAGTCCTGATCCACAATTTTGGGCTTCAAAGTACAAGTGGGGAAGTTCCTTTCCCCTCCTTAAATTTTTAAATTTTCCTTGCAATTACTCAAAATTACTGTCTTATCTTCATATGTGCTTCATACCTTTGTGGGCTTCATACAATTTGGAATGTTCCTCTGTCCGGGAATAAACTATACACTTTGACTTTTCCTCATTTTTAGTGGGTGCTTGAATCAGGCTTATAAGAATTATGTATCCTTTTTATGTGATGATAATCTGAGAATGTATAGTCCTACTGGGTTCAGCATGTTTATGTGTTGGGTGTGCTTGTTATACAGTGTTGGGTGTGAGAAATGTGAGGCCATTTTCTGTGATGCTTGGTTGAGAATTTATAGTCCTACCATGATGAGCATGTTTATACTTAAACTGTCTCTGAGTAGTGAAGGGTGTGGCCAGGTAGTCCTACTATTTAAAAACTCAGCAATGATGATATGGGAATACAATTTGGAATGTCATATGTTGCTTGTCATTTACATGGTTACATATAGAGCTTTTAGGGTGTTGTTGCCTTGATGTCAGTACACAACTCCCATAACCCAACAGCCAAAACCCAAAAAATAAATGTGGCTACCATTTACAAAAAGCAAAACCCAAAAAAGCCCTCTATGCCTACCATTTACATAAATGAAATAGAAATCATTCTAAAAAGGACTAAAACATAGAGAAAAGTACCAAAATAGGACTTTCATGTTTTTTTCCCCGGAATAGGACTTTGCCCTGTGGTAATGTGACTTTGCATTGTGATAATGTGGCAGTGTACATGTGCAAATTACTATACTTTTTTGGTAATGTATATGACCATGTTTGGTAATGTAAGTCCTATTTCGAGAATAAAAACATGGAAGTCTATTTTGGTATATTTTTAATGTTTTGGTCATAGTTTGGTGTTTTTCCCTAAATGAAATCCAAAACATGGTAAGCAGTTACAAAAACCCAGTGTGGTAACCACAATCCAAAAAAACATTCCTTTGAAGTGTGTGTTCAGTTCATGTCTGAAGATAAGTACTCATCTGCATCTTCAGTGCTGAACTCAACCATCTCTTCATTAGTAGTAACATTCTGATCTCCAACCAGTGTTGTTGTCTTTTCAATTAAGGCTAGGTCTATGTTCAAACATTTGGGCAGATTCCCTTCTCTGGCTAGTCTATCCTTCCCCATGTGTGGCAATTTGTAGTTGTTGTTGCCTTCATGTTCCATTACTTTAGTCATTACTTGCTGGTAAGACAACCAAACCTTGTTTAGACATTCTGGACTTAGGGCATTATATGCTCCCTCAACAGCCTCTAACAACTCAACCACAGTAGTTGGAGGACACTGATCCTTTAAGGACTGGATGGCTCTAAAGAACCCAAGATCTAGCACATTTAAGTCTGGAGAGTTGGGGGGTTGATTGTTTAGAGTTATGTGAAACCCATTTCTGTTTGCTGCTGCCATAAAGTCACAGTCCACTCCTTGAATATGTGGCCTTGCATTATCTTGCTGAATGTGTATGTCTTTTGACATTTGTCTTGGCCATTTTTCTTGGATTGCTGGAATAACTGTGTTTATCAGCATGTCTTTTTGTTACTTCTTTAGTAACACTGGTAATTGGTTTAACCTCCAAAACTCCTTTTGGCCTATTCTTGCTCTTCCTTTTGGCTCTTAATTTTTCTGTGAAACTGAAAATGCCAATCTTGCCAACCCATAAGACTTCTTGATTTTCCCCAAAGAGTGGTCTCCCAACCACACAGAGAAACATTACTTTAGCAATGAACCTTTTTGATTTACAAGCCCTATATGGGTCCAGTTCATCAGGTAGAAGGTAAAATTTTTGAGATGTTTTGGACATAAAGAACCATTTCTCATCAATGTGTAAAACATTCTCAAAAGTCTTAAACCTAGGGTGCATTGGCATGGTATATGGGTCAACTTGATCTAGACAGAACCTCAACCTTTAAATTTTATTTCCATCTGATAGGTAAGGTTTAATAGCATTAGAATGGCTCCTAAGCATACCTTTTTTAATCCACTCATGCACAGTGGACTTAGGCTTATGGATGGCAGCTGCAAGTGATCTTACAGTAGTCCTCTTCCTCAGGGGAGTGTCTGTTATAGCCTTTACATCCATCATAGCCCTTTTTCTGTCACTTTTTCCTGCCATTCTCTTTTTGACATCAATGGCAATGCCCAGCTCTAATTGTTTCTTTGCAATGGCCCATATGCTACTGACTGTTCTTGTAGACACTTTAAATTGTGCTGCAAGGTTCTTGATGTGTCCATACTGAGCTGAGTAAGAACCATCGGGGTTTTCCTTTGAATGTGACAGTAATGACTCGCTTATAACCTGCCTTGTTGCATTGTCTAATTTTTTGGTGTTAATTTGAAGGTTACTCATGTGTATAGTATGTGCAGGCCCCCTGGACATAGAGACGAAGAAAGGAAGAGGAATAAAGCTGAATGTGAAAGGATTGTTGAAAAGATTAGGAAGAAAAAGATGGAGAAGAAAGGGCAGTAGTGTTGGGGTTAATAACCTTGGGGGGGGGGGTTAAATAGCCTGTAAATGTATTCAAAACTGCTGTATTTGAAGGAATTGTCAAAGTATTGGGCGGCATTCCAAAAAATTTGGAGGGAATGCCTAAATTTTGTTATGTAATCATGGATTTGATATATGATAATGATTGAAATAGTGTAGTTGGTGTACTTTGATTGCTTGCTATGTGTTCAGCCCCCTTCTTTCTATTCTTTCTTTTTTTCCTTCATTAAGGGTAATTTAGGCATTTCATTCATTATTCAAGCATCCACTAAAAATGAGGAAAAGTCAAAGTATGAAGTTTATTCCCGGATGGAGAGAGTATTACATAAAATATTTTAAAAAAAAGAGCACCATTTGCATGCTAGCGCGTGAATATCAAAATGGGGTGCATGTGCACCCTTTACAAACCAGAGGTATATTATAAGTTACTTTTAAAACCACGAGGAGTGTTGGAGCTCCTTTTTGAAATCATAGGGGGTTGTGGTGCATTTTCCCTATCGAATTTCTCCAATTATAAACATTGACATTGCGTAATGTCATAAGTTGAATGGTAGGTAGAAGAGTTTTTTACAGTATTTTTGGCATTAAATTGGTGTCAACACGTAATACTAAACTCTCTTTCGCAATGTCAATAACTATAATGCCAGTAATGTCAAGATACACAAAATCAATGCCAAAAATATGTTTTACAACACTAAAAGATCATTCTAAAATGAAAATTAATACTTGAAAAGTTTGATTTGTGAACCGTCAATGGAGTCACGTTAAGAATCCATAGATGCTAGTGCCAATACGCTCCTAATCCCTTGCCATCAACAGCGCCATGACAATCGTCGGGGCTAGGGTTCGAAACCCTAGCTCCTAATCTTTCTTGTTTAGATCCAGTGCACAACAGATGCAAAGAGAGGGGAGGTGTGGCTACGCTAGTGGCGGACTGGATGTTAAGAGTCTTGGGTCTCTTGGAGTTGTATTAGCATGAATTGTAACCAAGGAATTCTGTTTTCCTCCTCTTAATACATTTTGTCTTCTCATTTTCTTTTCCTTCAATTTTTATTTTCTTTTCCTCTCTATCCAAACAAAAAAAGTTGTTTTACATCTCATTTTCTTTTCGTTTTTCCCTTTCAAAAGCTTTGAATCAGACATAGTGTTAATCCTCAAATTAAACGATTTATGCAAAAGGATTGTTTCTCATGGTTCAAGCTAAAGAGGATTTAACAGAATGATGTCCTATTTACATTCAAACGTGAAGAGGATTACATCAGACTCATCCAAAAATAAACATGGGCCATGTTTGGTAAATGACGGTTCACCCAGCATTTGGCATCTTTGACCATAAACGACGGATTGGACTAGTCAAACCGCCAAATTAATTGTTTGGATAATGGCTTTTGGAATTGGCATTTCGAACCGAACATCCAAAAATTGAAATGCCAACCCTAGCAACATTCCATTTAGCAGCTCACCCCATTTTCCGTTTCTTACCCTTTTTTGGTGCTGCGTCTCTCTGCGATCCTCACGGCACCGGAAGTTTTCCTGACTTTCTCCTTGCAATTTCCTGACTAGTCGAGAGCTTGTCTGATTTTTTGTCACTTCTAATGCTCATGTCGTCTCAAAAGATGTTTGATACTTCATATTGTGATGCTTGTCTCGAGTAATTTATTTAATTTTTTTAATTTAAAATTGGTGTAGAGTATAAGGAGAAAGAGATGGTTGAGTTCAGCACTGAAGATGCAGATGAGTACTTATCTTCAGACATGAACTGAACACACACTTCAAAGGAATGTTTTTTTGGATTGTGGTTACCACACTGGGTTTTTGTAACTGCTTACCATGTTTTGGATTTCATTTAGGGAAAAACACCAAACTATGACCAAAACATTAAAAATATACCAAAATAGGACTTCCATATTTTTATTCCCGAAATATGACTTACATTACCAAACATGGCCATATACATTACCAAAAAAGTATAGTAATTTGCACATGTACACTGCCACATTACCACAATGCAAAGCCACATTACCACAGTGCAAAGTCCTATTCCGGGAAAAAAAACATGAAAGTCCTATTTTGGTACTTTTCTCTATGTTTTAGTCCTATTTAGGATGATTTATGTAGAGTATTTTTATATATTTATGATATCATATTTAAAAAATTACTCCCTCCGTTCCACAAAATCCTTCCTCTTTCGTTTTTTTTGCTTTCCACAAAACACTTCAACTTTCTATTAAAAAATCACTTTTACCCTTACTTTTTCATACCCTACCTATCACATCAAACTTTTTCACTAATAACCAAACTATCTCATCTTACTTTTTCCAATCACATCAAGGGCAAAATTGGAAAGTCAACCAAAATTACACTTTCCTTATTTTTCCCCAAAGTCAAAACCGGAAGGGTTTTGTGGAACGGAGGGAGTATAAAATAAAATATATCATGCATGATTGTTATTTGTAGAATGATAAATGAGAAAAATACAAAAAATATCTACTTATAAAATATAAATGTAAATTCTCATTTCTTAAATTAAAAAAAAATGAAGTAGCCTTTTTTGTCCAAAAAAATATAGATGTAAAGCATTTTCTTGTATAATGTGTGTATTTTATCAAATTAAAAAAATTAAAATCATACACAAATTAACATAAATGGAGGGATGTCCTTATATGTAGCTTTACTCACAAATAGCTAACTATAAACAGCTAAAGTTGCCAAACATCTAATTTTTAACAGCTAACAGAAACAGCCGGTCAAAACAGCTAACTCAATCAGCCATTTAAACCAGCCAACATAAATAACCAACAGCTAACTGCAACTGCCATGTTCCAAACAAGGCCATGATATGTAAATGGGTCATCACTACTATATATAAATGGATAAGGAATTACCGTAGCACTAAAATTCTCTCTAAACTTTGTGTCAAGTCAAACTGAAAACCTTTTTTGAGATGGAGGGATTACTGTTTGATGAAAAAAGTTTCACATTTAAACGAAAAAGATAGTAGTAAAACATGGAATTGAAAATGTACTAAAATATGAGTTTTATGTTTTTATTCACAAAATAGAAGTTAAAATATATATAGAATGTCAATCAATAATAACAAAAAGTATTGTAAAATGTCTATATACAGTACCACATTAAAATTACCGAGCCACAAAGATGCAGGAGTACTTGAGGAGGAGTACAAACGTACAATATAGAAATATTTTAGATTTTTGAGTCGCCATAAAGATGCCGAAAATGTTAATGCTTTTTTGAGATGTAAGCAATTGCATAATTTGGATGCCAGGAAATCAAACCCCATCGCCGATTCGTAAGCAATTTCATAAATATTTCTTTTTCAATTTCAAGTATCTACCATTTTGAATTTTTAAAACATAATATAAATAATACTTCTTCTTTTCCAAAACAATTTACCTTTACTATTACGGTCTCTTAATATTTTTTTTGCATGTTTTAATTGATCAATTGATAAAATAAAATATTATTGTCATCTCTTGTTTTGTACTTCTTCCGTCTCAAACGACTTTTCAAAAACGGAAAAAAAAGCATCGTAAAAATGGGTAATTTTGATATTATTTTCTGTTTATGATTCATCTGCCTTACACATTATAGTCTACCTTATTATAAAGTAGGGTCACAATTTAGAAAATAATATCAAAATTAAACACTTTTAAAGGGCATTTTTCTGTCTTTGAAAAAAATTTATTAGACGAAGGAATTAGAAATTTTGATGTAGTTTTTAAATATATAATTATTATTATTTTTTCAATACGAATGTGTAAATAAAATTATTTTAAAAATTACAGGCTTTTGCACGTTGGTTGAAAGGAGTAATTTATTTTAGGATGGAGGGAGAAAATATGAAAAAAAGTAAAAAAAAAAAAAAGACAGTTAAGAAAAAAGATCGAGAAACAAAAAAGTAAAAAAAAAAGAAGAAAAAAGAATGTATAATGGGAAAAAGGGAATATGAATCTAACCCATATTTGCCGTAATTTCAGGTAAAACGACGACGCGCAAATGGAGCTGTAAATTGAGAAATTTATCTAAATAGGACTAAAACATAATGACTTTTCAAATATAGGACCATATGTTTTTATTTTCCAATGTAGGACCTTTGGTCATTATCAAGTAGTCATTATTCAACTAAATGTCCATTATTACTGGACATTATTCCTCCCACTAGGTCATTATTAAGTCTTATTTAGGAAATAAAAAAGTTAAAGTCTTACATTAGGAAAGTCATTATGTTTTAGTCCTATTTAGTGCAAATTTTACGCTCGTAATTGCTCCGTGTATATATAGAGGATAGGAGAGTATTTTTTTTATATTATTACTCATTTCTCCCTCTACCGAAACTTAATTAACTTATTAGCACTAACAAAAATGGTGGTTGTTAACACCATCCAGTTTGGGTCTGGAGCTGGAGATTATGATGAAGAAAATAAGCCTTACTTAAACCGAAAATGTTCAGACTCCGACTCAGACGAAGACGACTCAGACGAAGACGATTCAGACGAAGACGATGACGATGATGAGGACGACCGCTCTGACCATGGTAACAATTCGGATCAGTCAATGCCGGACTATATGGATGAAGATTAAACTTGATCAGGCAAACTAATTGTGACATGGCATGGATCGTCCCTTACAAATTCTCATTTTATTCGCGTGCTTTCTTTTTTTATGTTTTTTTTCTGTGCTTTAGTTTATTTCTTCGTTCATGTCCTTTTCAACTTTTTTCAATATGTTGTTCTAATTAAGCTGCCCTGTTGTTATATGTTACCAATGTTAAATCATTTCTCAGTGTTTCAATTTTTAACATAGCATTCTCTCCTTATCGTTCTCGGTTAAATACTTTATTACTCCGTTTAATATTTGGCACTCGCTTCATGAGAGTTCAACAAGTGGACAACACACGTGGCCATTTTTTGACACGTCAACATGTCATGTCATTTTTAGAGTATGTGCTGATAATTAGTTTTTGTTATTACATGTTTATTAAATAATTACTCTTTTTATAATTTTAATAAAACAATTATGTGTTTTCTATTTTATGCCTTATTTACCTTATTAAAAATTTATGTTTTTGCCATTGATGGGCCGACATCCAGTGGGCGGCCCAAAGGAACTGGTTAACAAATTCCGGGTCAGGTGCGCACGAGAGATGCTGGAGCATGGGCCGGCCCACGACACGGAGCCCAGTCTACATAAACAGAGACAGGCTGGCAGAGCCGGGCTAGAGGAGAAGACGGAGCTGGATGGCGAAGACGGAGCTGGAAAAAGTGGATCGCGCCAATGACGGAACGGGCACCCGTTGATTATGTATTACCTTAATTGTCTAGAACCTATGTATAAATAGAAGAGACCTGGAAGGGAAAAAGGGAGAGGGCTAAATAAAGCTAATAATACACTCCTAATTCTCGAGTTCTTTTTCTTAATTCTCTCTTTACGATCCGTTCTTCTAAATCAGATCATTCGGTGGATTTATTGTCCATCAAATTAGTGCTCTTGTTGAGAGTTCGAGAATCATACTCAGAGAAAACCTTCCAAGAAGATGATGGTGTAGACACGCAGCAATGCAAATGCTGGAACCGGAGCCCCCCACCAGGGCGAAAAGAGCGCTACCGGAGGCCGGCACCCTCCTATCAATACGACAGAGGCGGAGGCCCTCATTCAGAGGGTTGGGATCACGGTTGAGCAGTTCAAGGAGGTGCTGGCGGTACTGACGCCCAATCGCGAGATTGTGGTGGAAGACGCGACCGGGGTACCCATAGGCGAGAAGGCTGGACCTGCGGGCTCACAGGGAAAGAAGAAAAAGGTGAGGCGATCCCAAAAGAAGAAGGCGACCAAGCCTAATGGAAAAGCCAGGATTGAAGATGCGCTGTCCAGATTGGACGAGGAAGACGAGTCGTCCTCTTTTGAGCGGGCGTCAGCCTTTGATCGCTTGGGAGACCCCAAGGCAAAGAAGCCCCGAACCTCCGCGTTCGATCGGCTGCAAGACACGCGGTCGGCCCGCAAAGGCGACCTGAGTGAGATGCTCAAGGAAAGGAGAGGAGAATCCACTGCGACCTCCACGATCGGCTTAGAGGAACGACGAAAGGCGGTCGAGGACAAGGAAGCAGCTGAGTTGTGGAGGATGTATGAGCGATTGGAGAGGCGGCTGGACGCCCAGAACCCCTATCGCCAGGCGGTCTTTAACGAGGTAACTCCCTTCCCCAGGAGAATAATGTCCTGTCCTCTCCCGGACAACTTTAAGACCCCACAGGTCAAAGCATACAACGGGACGACCGATCCCCAGGATCACCTTGCTCACTTCGGGGCGAACGTAGTCATGTATGCGTACCCTGAAGAGATTAAGTGCCGATGCTTCCTGGCGACACTAGAAAGGCAAGCTTGTGAGTGGTTCCATTAGTTGCCCAAGGGATCAATAGACAGGTGGAGCGACCTGGCCCACAGATTCTTAAAGCACTTCGCATCCAGCCGGAGGCAAAAGCTCCCCTTCTCGCATCTGCTTAATGTGAAAATCTGGAAGGGGGAGCAACTCTAGGAATTCATCAATAGGCGGGAGAAAGAGGCTAGGGACGTCCAAGGGGCGGACGACCAGGCCCTGATCGCTATGCTCCAAGTGGCACTCCCCCAAGGGGATGTGCGCAAGGAGCTGCGACGAAACCCGCTCTCGACCTATCAGGAGATGCTGGCTAGAGCGAAGTACCTGGCGTTGGAAGAGGAAGATGACAAGCCACCCGTCCGGAAGGAAAAGAAAAGTGGACCACCGGTGGCAGAAGGAAAGAAGAGGAAATACTACGGTAGGGGGCCGAACCCTACCGGATATCAGGTGAATAGACATCCCGTCCACGCGGTGCAGTCCTTACCTGCCCCTCCCCGCAGTCAGGAAACCTATGGCGTTCAAGACGCACCCAAATACTGCGAGTACCACCGTAACAGCACCCACAACACGTCGGAGTGCGTTACGTTAAAGAAGGAGATGGACCAGCTGATCGCCAGAGGGCCGCCTCCCCGACCGGAGCGACCATCATCAGGTAACCGGACTTGGAGGAGACCGGCGGCACCTACCGCAGCGATCACAGCAGGGGATAGGCAGGAGGACGGACGGCGGCATCTGGGGAGAGATTGCCATGACCTAGATGAGGAAGAAAGGCAGGACCGCTGACACCTGGGGTGTCGGTTCATTATGGGCGGCAATACCGGGGGGACTCGGCATCCTCCCGAAGGAAATGGAAGAATATGGTGCATCTGGCCGAGGTGCAAAGACCACCGCTACCCAAGCGGAAGAAGAAGGAGCCATTGGTCTTCACATATGAAGACTATCCACCGGTTCTTAGCCCCCATAGGGACGCGCTAGTGGTAAAGGTAGAAATCAATAATGTGGTAGTCCACC
The DNA here is from genome assembly GCA_003260385.1 of Cuscuta australis. NCBI lineage: Eukaryota > Viridiplantae > Streptophyta > Magnoliopsida > Solanales > Convolvulaceae > Cuscuta > Cuscuta australis. Next base: position 965,616 of record NQVE01000200.1, on the reverse strand, counting down.
GCACATTGGTCGATACAGGCAGCTCGGTCAATATCATGTATAACAATACCTTTAAGGAGCCGGGGTTATCCCGGAATGACTTGAAGCCGATCAGTACCCCGCTGTCGGGATTTACGGGGGATACCATTGAAGCAGAAGGAACCATCACGGTAAGGGCTAGGGTAGGAGATGGCACCCACCGACTCTAGCTCGACATGGAATTTATGGTAGTGCAGCTTGATTGTGCACACCATTTGATCCTAGGGCGACCAGATCTAGAGGACTTGGAATGCGTAATCTCCCCCGTCCACCTGTGCATGAAGTTCAACACCCCTACCCGAGTAGGGGTGGCCAAGGGGAATCAGAGTTTGTCTCGATCGTGCTATGTCAGGGAGACCAAGAGCCAAGCACGGGCCGATGAGAACGTAAGCACGATCTATGCTGCAATCCAGAAGGAAGAGGGGCGACCTCGAGCTGAACCAGCGGAAGAGGTTGAAGAAGTCACCTTGGACCCAGCCAAGCCAGAGCAGAAGGTGAAGATAGGTAAAACCTTACCACATAGGTCAAAGGAGCAGCTATTGCAGGTCCTACGAGCATTCAAGGTACTATTTGCTTGGGCCCAGAGGACATGCCTGGGGTCGATCCGAAAATCATCTGCCATAGGTTGGCAGTGGATCCGACACATAAGCCAGTCAAGCAGAAGAAACGTTTCCTTTCCTCAGAAAGGAGAGAATTTGTCACTAAGCAAGTGACGACCTTGCAGTCCATTGGGCACATCCGGGAGGTCCGTTACCCGGAATGGTTGGCAAATGTAGTCCTCGCACCCAAAGGGAACACCTGGCGGATGTGCGTCAATTACACCGACCTAAACAAAGCTTGCCCGGTGGATCCTTTCCCTCTCCCCAACATTGATCAGTTGGTGGATGATACGGCAAGGTGTGAATTGATGAGCTTTATGGATGCATTCAGTGGATACCATCAGATCAAGATGGATGTAGCAGATGAAGAGAAGACCGCTTTCATAACCCCCAATGGGGTATACTGCTACAAGGTGATGCCCTTTGGTTTGAAGAATGCTAGGGCGACCTACGCGCGAATGGTCAACAAGCTGTTCGCACCAGTGCTAGGGGGATGCATGGAAGCATATGTGGACGACATGATTGTTAAATCAAAACAGATGGAATCCCATGCCCGGGACCTGGAGAAAGTTTTCAAAATCATGAAGAAGTTCCAGCTTCGCCTCAACCCCAAAAAGTGCACGTTTGGGGTTCAGGGGGGAAAGTTTCTTGGGCACATGGTCAGTCGAAGGGGGATCGAGCCCAATCCAGAAAAGGTGAAGGCAATCTTAGAGATGGAGCTTCCGCGGAACGTGAAGGAGGTCCAACAGCTCACAGGGAGGATCGCTGCTCTTAGTCGCTTCTTGTCAAAGATAGCTGATCGAGCAGCACCCTTCTTCCAGACCATTAAGAAAAGCAAAGGTTTTGTTTGGACTGAAGAATGTCAACGGTCCTTTGAAGGGTTGAAGGCGTACCTCCTCTCTCCACTAGTGCTTTCGAAGCCAGAGCCTGGAGAAATCCTGTTCCTATACTTAGGAATTTCTCCTCGGACAGTGAGCTCAGTACTCGTGAGAGAAGAGGAAGGTACGCAGCGTCCGGTGTATTATGTGGCTCGGGTGTTGAGGGGGGCAGAGCTTAGATATACGAACATGGAAAAGACAATCTTTGCAGTGGTCTGTACGATGAAGAAACTCGCCCCTTACTTTCAGGCCCACCCGGTCCACGTGCTATCCTAGATTCCAATCGGAACCCTCCTCCGAAGTCCGAATGCTCCGTCACGAGTTAGTAAGTGGGGAGTGTTCCTGGGATCTTTCCAGATAGAATTCAAGCCACGAACAGCGATCAAGGGGCAGACCTTGGAGGATTTTGTGGAAGAATGCACTGCGAGGGAAGTGGAATCCAACAGAGAAGAACCCGAAGGAAATTAGTGGATTATTTACACCGATGGATCGTCCTTGAATGATGCTTCGGGGGGAGGCATCGTGGCAATATCACCGGAAGGATTCAAGGCATACTACTCTGTAAGGTTCCCGTTCAAGGTCTCAAACAACGAGGCTGAATATGAGGCACTGCTCTGCGGTTTGAGGCTGGCAGCGTCGTTAAAGGCTGAACGGATCCAGGTCCAGTGCGATTCCAAGCTAATAGTAGGCCATGTCATGGGAGAGTTTGAGGCCAAGGATGAGCGAATGAAGAGGTACAGAGATACTGCTCTGGAATTACTTAAGGCGTTTGGGGCATACTGGATAGAGCAGGTCCCTCGAGAAGAAAATGCCGAGGAGGACATCTGTCGAAACTTGGTCCGGACTCCCCAGATCATATCAGAGCGATAACCCAGGAAGAAGAATTGCTCGAGCCAAGTATCAGTCCCGGACAGGTTCTGGTCGTTACATTCAAAGAGCCAGACTAGATCGACGAGATAACCATGTACATCCTTGATGGGTCGCTACCTACCGACCCGGTTGCTGCTAAAGTAGTCAAACGACGTGCACCTAGCGACACGTTGGAGTGCGGTCGGTTGTACAAGCGATCGTACAATGGTACATTGTTGAGGTGCTTAAGGATGGACGAAGCGCAGAAGCTGATGGAGGAAATCCATGAAGGGATATGCTCAGTTCACCAAGGAGCCTTCACGATGTCCAGAAAGATAACTTTGCAGGGGTGTTTCTGGCCTACGATCATCAGGGATTGCGCAGAGTACGTACGTAAGTGCAAGGTCTGCCAGGAGTTTTAGAAGGTACCACGTCGACCAGCGACGAATTACACCCCGATCAGCACTGCAATTCCCTTTGCTCGGTGGGGTATTGACCTAGTCGGCATCCTGCCCAGAGGAGCAGGGAATAATATGTACCTGGTGGTCGCGATCGACTACTTTACCAAGTGGGTCGAGGCTGCCCCAGTATCGACCGGCACTGAAGAGCAAATGAGGAAATTTGTGTCCAAGCAAATTTTGTGCCGCTTTGTGGTGCCCCAGTTCGAGGCTAAGGGGTTCAATGAGTTTTTACAGAGTTGGGGCATAAAACACATTTACGCTACGGTTGGGTACCCCTAGACCAATGGGCAGGTCGAGAACACTAACCGTACCATTGTGGATGGCCTGAAGAAGAAGATAATGGAGTGTAAAAGCGCCTGGGTGGAGGAGTTCCCATACATCTTGTGGACCTACAGAACTACTCCAAGGAAAGCTACGGGTGAAACTCCGTTTGCGCTCACATATGGGTTTGAGGCAAGGGCCCCGGCTGAGACCTCGTTGCTAAGCTATAGGGTGGAGACATTTGACGCCCAAGAGAATGAAGGGAACCTAAGGGCAGAGTTGCATCTCATAGATGAGCGAAGAGAAAGGGCGTACATATGGGCAGAGAATTATCGTCGGCAAGTTAAGTCGTACCATGACCAAAGGGTGCGACCAAGGCAGTTCGGAATAGGCGACTGGGTCCTAAGAAAAAGGGAGGTCAGCCGGCCGACCGATGGGGGGAAGTTTGCCAAGAGTTTTGAAGGGCCATACATCATAAAGGAAATGTTGGCCGATGGAATGTTCAGACTACAAACACCAGCGGGAGGCAACGTCCCGCGGGTGTGGAATGCTGCCAATCTTATCAAATTTTATCAGTAGATTGTACTCCTGCCATGTTTCCCTTTTGAATTTAATGACTTCATCGTTCTGGCACTTCTCTTCTTGAATTTCATCGTTCAAAAAAAGGAAGCGACCAAAGAGATCGCTAAATAGAGGTACATGGTGATTCGCACTAAGACGCCCACCAGGGGATGAAGTGCTGAACCCGGTTGGCAACCAAGTCTAAAGGTTGTCAGAGAGTGCTCGCTCCACGGTCGCCAGGGCGACCATGGGACAGCGCGACTAACAAGAGGATGACGTCGTGGCGAGAAAGCCTAAGAAAACGGCTAAGTCCAGAGCATAAGATCTGCTGGTCGCATGAGCGACCTGAGGACTTTGGAAATGTGGCGACGCCATAGGAGCAAAGATGCCTCAAAAAATGGCTAAGTCAAAAGAAGCGGGGTGTTCTCTAACTAAGGTTGGAGGAGACCTAAATGCTCAAAATAAGGTGCAAAAGAGAAGAAAATGGGACTTGCAAGTGAGCAGGTAACATTGAAATACACTTATGAAAATGTTTATTAAACTCCAAGGATGATCTATTGCACCTACACATCCAATACAATTGAGAACAACTTCTACACACTTCCAAAGGAAGGAAATTCTCCCATACATTCCTCATACAAAAAAAGGAAAATCCAGAACTTTGTGCGGCTGAAGCCCAGAAAGGATGAAGAATCCAGGGGAAAAGGTAGGTTTGAAGGGTAGTTCTGCGGCTGTATAGGGCGACAGGACTTCGACCACCGGCCGTCCAGAGAAACCACCTTCCTTCTCTAACATGGAACACAGATGGTCGCCCCTGGGAAACGTCCATAATTATTTCGGAAAATAATTTTGTGGACCTTACCGAATTTATGTCTGAAAATGTCCAATTTATCTAAAATTTCCAACAATAGGTTTTAGAAAATCCCCTTTAAAGAGCGAATTTTCTTACTCATCATAACCACAAAATGATAATGCGCACCTCAGCAAAATCTAACAAGCATCAATGGAAGAATTCAACCAAAATCGGTATTCATTCTTCACCAAATCATTGCGCTTATTAAAAGCAACATGTATAAATTGATCTTGTTTAGTTAGAGCTTCACATTTCTCAAGTAGTTTACTATGGAAACTACTCACATAACACCCATGACTTGAAATTCTTTCTATCTTGTTCCAACTATTAAAACCTTCCACAACAAATGCACCACTTCCACCTTGTCTTCCAAATTGATTTCTAAACAAGTAACAACACAAACAATAGGTTTTTTTGCTTTCACACTATATTTTAACGCATTACGATATTTTTCAAACCAATCTTCAATAAAATGCCTTGAACTATTCCCAATCATTCCACTCGGAAAATCATGGCCTTATGGTTGACATGGTTTTATAATCAAATATTTTCTACTTACTTCATCACTTTGATTAGAGAGATAATCTAAAACTCTTTCTTTCTATAGGATTCAAAAAGATCACTTAAATAGATTTCTTTAGCTAGTAAAGGTGCAGATGGTCTAGAATCGGGTGTTGAAGGGGTTTTCTATTTAAAAAAAACATCTCCATTATCTAAAAATATAAAAATTCAATAAACTTTTTTAGTAAATCTATAACAAAAAATTGCAATAAAATATTAAGTATATCAATTGACAATTAATATAGTTTTAAGGTTATCACTTACCAATTCATATCATTTGGTATAATAATAATCAACATAACAAACAATTTCATTTCATAGAAAATAGAAAAAAAGGAAATCAAAACAAAAAATTCATAGATAAACCTAATTTTTAATTTCTTTATTATTTAAAAAGACAATTCACAAAAGCAAAAGATTATAATACCTGGACTCTCTTGGGAATTGCGAATATGAACTCGATGTGTCTCTGACCCTCTCACCGAGTCGCATAGAAAGTGTGGGAATTGCAGTCCAAACTCATCCTCATGAGAATATGAGATATGAATGCAGGGGAGTATTTTTTTTATTTTTTTTAGTTATTGGGTAAGAGGATAATTTTAAGGGCTGTTTTTTGAGCTTTGGGCAATTGGACTAGACTTTATTTGGGCTGAGGCACTACTATATAAAACTAAAAAAATACAAATAAATTTTTTTACTAGGTGCAGCTACCTGTGAACATGTTAATGAAAAAATTGACTTGATTCACATTTAAAAATCTAAACCAATTACATCAAAATGATATGGCCAATATGTTAGAAATATCAAAAAAAAAAGAAAGGAATAGTGTGGAATAGTGTAATATCTTGATGATTAGGATAATATCCTTGATTAGAATCAAATTACCAATCAAGATATTTGATTAACTTCCACTCACTTTCCTTGATTGTCTCCATTAGTAACTTTGTAATATTTATAGACATCATTAGAGATGTATTAAATATGATGAATATTTGAGCTGTGAATTCATTCTATCATTATTTCTAATATGGTATCAGAGCCATCATTCGATCAAACGATTGAATGAAACGCAGCTTTCATCATTTACCATAAAAAAATGTCCGAACAAACTCCAGAGAGCTCCACCTACACATGGGAGTTTGATCCAATGAAGCAGCCTGTGAATCTTGCACAAATTTTGGAAATTTTGCAAAATTTCCAAAATTTAGCACCCAAGGCCGAACTTATCGAGAGCTCCTCGAATCAACCGTTGAATTTGGTGGAAAAGCTCAACGATAAGAACTACGCCATTTGGGCGCGCAAGATGAGCTTTGCTCTGGACGGGAGAGGGCGGCTCAAGCACATCACTGTCGCACCTCTCAAAACCGATGATCCCAAATATATCAAGTGGAGGCAAACAGATTCAACAGTGATTACTTGGATACTAGAAAACATAGAGTCGGATATTGTAAATCAATACATCGAATATCCGACTGCGTGGGATTTGTGGAAGGGAATCGAAGCCACGTACGGCTTCGGAAAAGATCCCCTACAAATCTACGACTTAACGGTCAAGGCCAGTGAGATCAAACAAGGAGCACAGTCCCTGGAAAAAGTTTATAGCCTGCTTCAAGCAGTTTGGAAAGAAATCGACAGACGCCGACCCAACCCAATGAAATGTCCAGAGGATATGATGATTTTTACACAAATTCAACAACAAAATCGTCTATATCAATTCCTACAGGCTGTAAATGAGGAATTTGATGCCGAAAAACAGGACATACTCAAAACCGAACATCTTCCATCGGTAGAAGAAGCATACGCTCAAATCCGAAGAGAGGTAGCAAGAAAAGGAATTATGAAAGGAGAAGGGGGAGGACCATCATCGGGAGAATCTCCCTCAGGAATCGGCGGTGGCCTTGCGGCCACACGGGCGGCGGCGGTGCGATCGGAAAATCGCCAATCGTCATCTCGCACATATGAAGATAAATCACAGTTAAGATGTACCTACTGTGGTGGGACGAAGCACACATTCGAAGGTTGCTTCAAAAGAATTGGGTATCACGAGTGGTGGCCGGATAGCCGAAAGAGGGGGAAGAAGCCGTCGGGAGTCGCCGGGGAAGTAATGGGCAATCCAGAGACCACCAGCATCACCGCCAACCAAACGCCTCAATTTTTTGATGGAATCACCATGGAAAGAGGCGAAAGAAAAGAGAGAGGTGAAGAAGATGAAGTCGGCGCAGAGAATGGAGCAGCGAAGGAGAAGGGCGAAACATCGGGTAGGGTTACAGAAGAGGGGGGGAAGGGATTTTTGATATCTCCTCCCAGCCCATCAATCAGGCCCAATACGAACCCAATTAAAAATACTCGGTGGATTTTTTATTGCGGGGCAACTGACACAATGTCCTTTGACCGTTCTGATTTTAATTCCTTAAATTGGTCTAAGAAACCTCATATTCAAACGGTCAATGGGGATTATTCTCGTATCGAGGGCACCGGTCCAATATTTATATCGACATCTATCCGACTCGATAATTACCTATATGTTCCCACACTGTCTCATAAATTGCTGTCAATAAGCCATGTCACTAAAAAAATTAAATTGCATGGTCCTAATGCACCCCACTTTTTGCTTATTACAGGATATTCGGACGGGGAAGATCATTGGGCGTGGTTCTAAGCGTCATGGCCTGTACTATGTCGAGTCCAATGTTCCGATTTATTACAGACCTGAGGCAATTGCAACCACCATTTACCTCATAAATCGTCTTCCAACAAAAATCCTAAATCACAAAACACTCATCGATACACTTGCAAAATTTTCCACTGTTCCTACCTCTTTGACTCTCACTCTTCGTGTGTTTGGCTGCACTATATATGTACATATCCCAAAAATCAAACGGACAAAATTTGATCCTTGTGCCGTCCGATGTGTCTTTGTTGGGTATGGGGTTCACAAAAGGGGATACAGATGTTATGATCTTATTTCTCGTCGGATGTACACGACAATGGATTGTAATTTTTTGGAAACCGAGTACTATTTCCATAACCACTCTAGTAGTCAGGGGGAGAAAGTTACGAATGACTCTCTAGAGTGGTTACACAGCCCGGTCTTGCCACCAGTACACAGCCCCGGTCTTGCCACCTGAAACTGTCCCAACCGAGGAAGTAAGTCGCTCTGTGGGATCAATTTTTGAGAACATTGAACAGTCCAACAACTCAGAACTCATGTCTGATTCTACTCCGTATGAAAAGACTCCTGAGGTTAGTATTTCTCCCACTCATCCGGTTAGTATTTCTCCCACTCCTGATGATTGCATTGATAAATCTAATGATAGCGTGGAAGAATTGAATAAATCAAACAGATATGTTCTCCCACCACGGAAGAATCGGGGAATTGCTCCAGTCAGATATGAACCAGAATACATCCCTCGGAATTCAAGATATCCTGTTGCTGATCTGGTCAGGGGGAGTGTCGCAGGCTTTTCACACATCCACCCATGAAGTTCCTAGAACAGTAGACGAAGCCATACAAATACCAGAATGGAGAAAAGCAATGGAGGAGGAGATGAAGGCGCTAGAGAAAAACAACACATGGGAGAAATGTCAACTCTACACAGGAAAGAAACCTGTCGGATGCCGATGGGTATTTACAGTCAAACACAAAGCAGATGGTACAATCGAGAGATATAAGGCTAGATTAGTAGCTAAAGGATATACTCAAACTTATGGTATTGACTACTCTGAGACTTTCTCACCAGTAGCCAAAATTGATACTATCCGAGTATTATTCTCCGTAGCAGCTAATCTAGATTGGCCCTTATATCAGTTTGATGTGAAGAATGCTTTTCTCCATGGAGAACTAAAAGATGAGGTTTACATGGAAGCACCACCTGGGTTCTCATCAGATTTTAGAAAAGGCGAAGGTTGTAGATTGAGAAAAGCTTTGTATGGTCTAAAACAATCTCCACGTGCATGGTTTGGCAGATTCACGATAGCCATGAAGAAATATGGATATCGTCAAAGCAACTCTGATCATACCCTGTTTCTAAAAAGGCGAAGCAAGCTCATAACATGTTTCATTATCTATGTGGATGACATGATAATTACTGGTAGTGACATAGAAGAGATGGCTACACTAAAAGGCAAGCTATTCCAGGAATTCGACATGAAGGATCTTGGAGAACTTAACTTTTTTCTTGGGATTGAAGTTCTCAAAACTCAAGAGGGGATCTTTATTTGTCAAAAGAAGTATATCCTTGATCTTTTAGTTGAAACTGGATTAATGGATTGCAAACCGGCTGTCACTCCGATGATGGTTAACCACGGACTTCAAATTAATGAGGGGGAATACAAGCTGATCAAGATAAGTACCGAAGACTTGTAGGCAGACTTATATACCTCGCACTCACAAGACCTGATATTGCATATGCTGTCGGAGTGGTAAGTCAGTTCATGCACAAACCACAGAAGGAACATTGGGATGCGGCTATCCGAATTGTGAGATATGTTAAGGGGACCATTAATATGGGAGTTACATTCAAAAAACATGGTACTTAAATTTTTTTATTTTCTAAATAGTACTTGAATAATGTATAGGGTCGGGAACAATGTCCAGTGATGTTAGACATTTAGTTTGAACAATGTCTAGTGGCGGTGGACATTTATTTGAACAATGACCAGTGGACATTGAATAGTGGTACTAAAGCACCCATCCCTCTCCTTTTCCTCACTTCCCTCCAGGATTGTTTACTTATTCGTCATTTCTATTACCTACATGTAGCAAGTAAAACAAACTACACGCTCAGCTTTCATGCTGAGTGAGAGATTCTAACCGTAGAAGTCACACATAGAATTAATTTAACACTTTTTGTTAGGTAGAACTTCAAATGTTGTTTTAACTTCAATCAAATATCATAAATCAAAACTGCTAATATAAATTGGGACAAATGGAGTATATTACAATTGAAAAAATCAAAAAAAAAAACTCTACCAAAATGAAGTTTACACGTAAATTAAGTAAAGTAAAATATTTAGTCAAGAACTTGAGATTTATGTAAAGAAGAGAATATATATATGGACAACACAAACCATTCCATAAAAGGGATGTGAACTTGATTTTTAGGATTATAATAAAATAAGTGACAGATTTATTTTGAGACAATGTGAATAACAGTTAAAATATTAATTCAATATAATGTTGAATAAGATATACTCCATATTATCTTTTAAAATTATTTTATTTACAAATCGATATAGAAATGAAAAGTACAAATTGTATATTCTCAAATCACATAAAAAAATTTCTCCATATATAAAACATGATTAACCGAGAATATTTTTATTTTATAAAGTAATTAATAAAAGAAAGATAAATAAATAAAAATTATTGAGATACCGAAATAGTAATCAAGGCTATATCTTTGGGGAGGGAGTAGTAGTACATTTATTATTTAAACAGAGCTCTCCAAAGAACATGAATGCACCGTAGCACTATAGCGAGTAGCGACAACACCAGAGGCCTATTTGGGAATAGCGTTAGAGATTAGCATTAGCGTTTTGAAAAAGCTATTTACGGTCAGCGTTTAGCGTAAGCCTTTTCAAAGTAATCTGAATCGTTAAAATTCTATCCAAAACGCTAACGATAATCTCTAACGCGCTGTTTTGAAAATTTCTGTAGGTACATGTAATTTGGACTATGGCTATATAAAAACTTACTCTCTAACAAAATGAAGTGGATCACATGCAATTTTGCTACCCGTGAGTGCCAGTGCCATTTTAGATATTTTTAAAAAATGATGAGTCACATCCTCGATGACTCCCGCAAGCCTGGCCAAGCGGTCATAGAGAAGAGATAAATTCAACTTTAATCACAGACCAATGGTAAAAAATGGAACCTGCACCTGGTACTTACAGAGACCTTATGTTTAGCATAGTTGCCCCCCACTACAATTGCCAAAAATTGAACTCAGATCTACCCACTTGACAGTCATTGTCTTTGCCAACTGCACAACGCCCGCCGGCGCTATTTTACATATTAGATTCAACACTACTCCACACAACCATAGGCAAAAGAAATCCAACACACTTTAAACCAAAAAAAATGATCGCAATTTTTAACACACACAAGCATCCAATGATTAATATTACTATAAATACAGGTAAACAAAAAATTGAAATGAAATTGAGAAACATAACCACCAGTTCCAGTTCTAAAATATAGGAACCGGAACTGCATTCCTCATTTTTTGTTACGATTCCGGTTCTCCAAATTTATGGGCTCCGGTTCCGGTACCAGTTCAGAACCGGAACAATGTCCACCCCTACATGGTCCATTCACAGCTTTGCCCCATCGAACACCGGGTAAAAACCTCGTGATCATCCAAGATGTCAACAATGGTCTCATAGCTCTTGTTCTTGTTATATATTCGTCTCCAATCACTGCTATTAAGAAATGGGATTCTCTTCACCCAAATCGTTCAACTTTGAGCAATGTGATAATAAGGCCTAGAAAATACAAGTACAACTTATCACCTACTACATGTGACATCAAAGGCGAAAAATGATGCCAAGAATGGACAGTTTTACGACATATCAATTAGAATTGGCAAGATGTGGTTGAATGCAGTTTCTAGTTCACAAACCAGAACCAGTGTAAAAACAATTCTTCATTGCAAGTTACAACTATATTTGGAATAGATTGCACAAAATGCATAAAAGGAAATAATACCTTGTCTTCCCCTTGGTAGCTCAATGTGTAATTCCCCTTTTAGTGTCGAAAAGCAGAACACTATCCTCAATTTCTCTTGGGAATTTCACGAAAATCTAGCAACAATGAGCATTCAAAAGTTAAAAGTCTAGACAAGACTTATCGAAGTCACCATAACAAATTTCTAGAGTCTCTTAACAATCAAGATGTGCCTTACCAAATTGAGCTTTCCTAGATTCTCTTAGACTCTGTTAGGATGGGTGGCTTTAGACAAATTTGGAAAGGACTTGGGAGGACTTAGTATATTCTTCAATGAATGAAATGTGTCTAAAAATGAACTAAATGTGATTGAAATGATAATCCATCATATAATATAGACTGGTTTCTCCAAACCCCATTCAGTCAAACAGAATATTAGCCGGTAGCGGCTGTCCTAGTTTATGGCTTTGGAGCCGGCATGAGTTATGAACAATGGTTTGTAAATAACATCACTCACGTAAAATGCACACACATGACATGTCATTGTTAGGTTGGAATGTTTCAAACGGAAGATAAAGGGATGAGTGATATTTAACTTTTGAATTTATTCCACATTAACACTATGTTTGGTTCAAGGAATTTGAAAGGAAAAGAAAAGAAAATGATTCTCTCATTTTCCCAACCAAAATGGAAGGAATTTGGTTTTCCCTCATCTTAGTACATTTTGCCTTCTCATTTTCTTTTCCTCTCTAACCAAACAAGAAAAAACATTTTCCTCATTTTCTTTTCTTTTGCCTTTCAAAATCCTTGAACCACAGTGTAAGGGGTGGTTGGAAGTTTGGAAAGTGAAGATGCATTTATACGGTAATCTAAGACTAACAAATAGAAATGAATTAGCAAAACAAAACCAACCCCCCCCCCCCCACACCCCACACACACAGACAGAAAAGTGTATTCAATGCACTCACAGAAGCTTCACCGAGGTTCAGCAGAATCCATCTATTGTCTTGGTGGACGCATCCTCTTTACTAATTCCATCACAAGCTTAACATCAATATTCTTTTTGTGGGCAGCAATTAAATGTCCTTTATCATTAACCATTCTTGATAAAGAACATACACTTTGTCAAGCTCCCTCATCCCCCAGTATCTTTTCATCAATAGTAGAAACGGAACATGGTCTAGTCTTATCCCTGAACTCCTTATCCTGTCAAAGAGCCAGTCTGCCTCTTTCATTTTATACGATATACAACAGTAACGAAGCAGCTCGGTGTAAGTAATAGCATCTGGTTCACAGCCCATTCTCAACATATCTCCATGTAGGCGGAGTGCGAAATCAATATCGCCAACACTACATGCTGCACCAATCAGCATATTAAACGTAACCGCATCAGGAAAAACTCCATGTAATAGCATCTCCCTTTTCATTGAGTAAGCTTTAATGAAATTTTGATCGTTTATATGTGTATAAATCAGGGCATTGTAAGTAAATACATTGGGTAGAACACCTGATGCCACCATCTGGCTTCTAACGTCTTCAGCTCTATGTACATTTCCAAGCTTCCCATAGCCATGAATAATAACATTCCAAATGAGAGGTTCAGGTATAATAGAATTCTCTAGCATACAACATAGGAAATAATTTGCTTTAGCAACATCCCCACTCATACACAACCCTTGAATAATGATTTTGTAAGTGATTCTGTCTGGACGAACACCCATTCTTGTCATAACAGAGAAGATATAACAAGCTTCATCCATTTGTCTTTCCTTGCTAAGCAAACCAATTAACATGTTGTAAGAAAAGATATCAGGCATAAAACCAGTCTTCAGCATTTGACACGTGTAGCTGAGTGCCATGATCTTGTCCCTTTTCAAACAGTAGCCATTGATGATAACATTGTAGGTGATACGATCGATTGGAATACTCCTTAACCTCTCCCATGTGGCAAGAGCTTGACTACTATCACCATGTTTAAAGCAACCATCCATGATTATAGTTGATGTGATTAAACTTGGGTCATCATGCTTATCGCCTAATATCATCTTCAAAAGTTTCTTTGATTGCCGAATAAAACCCTTCTTACAAAGTGCATCAACAAGTATGTTACAAGAAACTCTATTTGGGGTTATGCCATTGCTGTCCATTGTTGAGAATATCTCCAAAGCTTTGTCAATATTATTCATAAGGATATAACCTTTAATTAAGGCATTATATGTAGCACAACTAGGACTAGGACCCCTGCATTTCATCTCTTCAACAATCCATAAGGCTTTGTCCAAGTTGCCAGTTTCACAGAGTCCATTAATAAGATAGTTGTGAGTATATATGCTAGGAGTGCCATATTTATGCATCACCTTGCTGCAGAGAGAGAAAGCTGTCCCCACTTTACCTTCCATACACAATTCTCTAATGAATTGTTCATCAATATGCAGATTTTTCTTTGATATGCTATCGAAGCCAACGCAGGTCCGTATTGTTTCTTCCCTGCATAAATATCATGAATTCAATACCTAAAGCTAGTTGCGGGGATGAATAACTTTAATGAATCTTGTATTCTATTATCAATAGATAAACCAAAACAGACTTCCATCTTCCATGTAAACATATGTCTTATGCAACATTTGGCAGGGAAAAGAAAGTGAGACATGATCTACTAATCAAAGAAACAGAACTCTGCCAAATCATCAACATTCCACAGGCTAATTTTGATTTGTTTTTTGTAATAGCAACCCAAAAAGCTGAAACATGTTCCAAAATTTGACATTACTAATAACTGTAATTGCTTGGAAAATTGGGATCATTTTAAATAAATGCTACTAGCAAAGAGTAAATCAACTTAATTTTAGCCCGATGATATAGTTGTACAAATTACTAACATAACATAATCCACTTAGTATAGTTTGTTTTATCCTCTGTGTACAGGTGGCCTAAACGAAACAGCAATTACAAAGGTACTATTAACCAGTATAACCACAGTCTCACATAATATACATGCTGATCCATTTTAAGAGAGAGGGGGTGTTTCCTTGTTGAGTGTTGAATCTTGACAATCTTCTAGTACAGAAAAATAACTTAAGCCTATGAATGTGAAAATTCAGGTTCTTCCATGATTTCTTGATGAACAGATTTCAAGCAAGATACACTTTTGCAGCACTACTTATATGTACTACTAACCTCATACTCTTTAAACGGTCCAACATGTCCTTCAACATCGAATCCAAAACATTGAACACTGCACCCATATCTCCATCCGGATTTGGAGGCAGCTCGTTCCTCTCGGACAAGCTATCTTTAGTTTTTGGTTTGTGACATATAGCACTTTGCATAATTCCACCATTCCTACACACGAATCTAAAATAATAATTAAAAGGAAAACTTAATACACAGTTCATACACATTTGAAAAGCAATTTGATCCTTGGCTACACAGGAAGATACCTTGCATTGAGCAACTCTGAGCTGGGAATGGAGCTGAAAAAATCACTAACTACCAAACCAATTCGGTCTTTGATAGAGTCTAGAATTTGGAAGGTGCCATTCAGCACCCGGACAAGAAAATGAGATTCTGAGGAGACTAACATCTGCAAATTCATACGGAACACAAGTTGTAGAATGGCTTCCCAGATCAAGGCCAGTCCAAAACATAAAAAGGCCCTGTGCAAAAACATAATCTCACAAATGCAAAATTTGAAGAATTTTATAATAATGATTGAACTTGCTACAATGAAGGAGAAAACATCACTATAAGTTTACAAAAGTAAATAGAGACATCATCTTTGCATATTTTGATGAGGAATCGTCAATCAAACTATCCATTTGCTTCTTCCAAACTTTCACATTTATTTTATTTCTGATAACAAATACTAACCCAAGCATATAAAAGTAGAGAATCCTAAATCCTTAAACGGTTAAACCACTTGAACCAATTAGCATTTTAACAAGAATATTTTTAAAAGAGGAAAAAAACATCTTTTTCATCAAATTGCGTTTATTGATCATTCTAAGTAAAAAATTAAATTTCATAGAAGAAGAAAGTAGAAGATTAAAATTTATAAAGACAAATTAAAATTAGGGATTTAATTATTAAAATCAATAAATCATACTTGAAGAGCCTGCTGGACGGCGCCGGCGAGGAGGGACGAGGGTAGCGTCGAGGTGAGGCGGGCCGCCGGCGACAATGAAGATGAGGCGAGGCGACGCGCCTTCCTCGCCGGTTCGTTTTGCTCTAGTCTCTAGGTTAAGGTCAGGGATTACAGGGAGGCATGCGTCTTCACTCTTCCAGGCCACTCCAACCGGTGTTAAAATGATGAGTAAAGCTACCCCTACAAAAATGTCCCCAACTTCTCCCCGAAAATATAACTTTTGATATGATCTTTTTGTATTTATATTTAAACTTGTTTCTAATCTAATTTAATTTGATAGAATAAATAATAAGAATAAGTTGAAGAGAACGTGACTTTACACTTAGATGGCATTAATTCCTTTTGCTCCTTCTAGTTTCTACTAAACAAGTAAACAATTTTTTCCCACTCTTTCTATTTTTTTCTAACTTCTCTAATTTCATCCAACAATGACTTTAAAAAATTATACGGAGTATATGTTTATTTTCATTTATTATTATTGATAAGTGTATCCCACCCAGAAACGATCAAAAGAGAGGACTAAATAGTTGACCGGTCAAGGAGGTTATACTTGAAAAGGAGACTTTAATCATCAGCTAAAGGATGCTCGATGGACTAAACGATGACCGGTACACTTCAGATAAGTATACCGGTCAAACTACTTCATCACCTCATTCATTCCTTAAATGCGATAAACTTATTCCTAGGAAACTACCCGGTGTAGTTTCTAAGGTTGGAATGTGTCGGCAAAGAAGAATCTAAAGGAGATTGGATCACATCGAGCAAGATCTGCATAGGATCGCTAGAGATGCTCAAACATTCCATCCAAAGCGCTACCTGACAAAGGAATAATCTTCTTCGCAAGAGGACAAGGCATCTAAAGGACGAAGCCCATCACCTCCCTCCATCCGAGAACGTGCCTCAACGTGGGTGCACACTGCTGTAACCTTCGAAGGAAGGGATCCGAATTTATTCTCTCTAAACTCCCTTGTAAAAGCACTCGTGCATTCTCTGTTATAATATTAATTGGGCTACAGGTGTTTCCACCTACAGTCCTCCCGGCCACTTTGCGTGTTTTTACTTTCTTACTTTATCGAATCAAGTAAACTATTCTAGACCCGGTCTGAAACAGTTTGCCCGGTTAGGTAATTTACACCATCAATTATTATTATTATTATTATTATTATTATTATTATTATTATTATTATTATTATTATTATTATTATTATTATTATTATCATCATCATCATCATAAAATAAAATAATTAATTTAATGTCACAGTTTATTAAAAAATTATGTCTGAGATATAAATTTTAGTTATCATTATGGAGTCACGTAAATAATCGAAATCATGAATTAAATAATTTATAATTCCCTTTAATTTGTATAACAATGTTTTTTTTGAAATGTTTTCTAATGAATATTTAAAAATCTTGACCAAAATAATTGTACATTCTATTTCTTTATTAAGCATTACATAAATTTTAAATGTGTATTCACTATTAATTTTTATAATGTACATATTCTAAGCGTATGCAAAATAATCTATTTAATCTACGCAAAAATTATTATTATTATGTCTCCGAGAATGTATGAACAAATACTACATTGTACGGAGTAATAGATTTATTAGTGTTCGAAAAAAATCTCTTTTTGTTGTTGGCTCATTACTTTAGAATAGTAAAGTGTACCTAATAGAAATAAAAATAATTCAAATCCATGTAAGCACTGACCATAACTACAATCCGAATAAACTGGCATCATTTTTATGCCCTTTTGTTCTTTTCCCCTCCAAATTTTGGAATAGTAATATTCTTGTTATTAAAAAATAGAAAATTTTTGAAAATAAATACAACTCGAACCCTTGTAAGTATTGACCCCTAACCAAAATATTCTCGTGTTCTCTTCTCAGATTCGGGCCCTCTTCCGTTCAACTTATTTTTTCTTATTTTTTCTTATTCTTATTAAAATCAGATTAGATCAGATCAGAACAGATCAGATCAGATCGAATCAGATCAGAACAAATCAGATCAGATCAAATCCAACCAGATCAGATCAGACCAAATCTAATCAGATCAGATCAGATCCAATCAGATTAAACCAGACCAGATCAGATCCCATAAAGAATTATTATTGTTGTTGTTGTTGTTGTTGTTCTTATTATTATTATTATTATTATTATTATTATTATTCTTAAAAATAAAAAAGAATAAACTTTAGAAACAAGTTAAATAGAAAACTGAGAAATTAGTCCTTAATTATTAGACGTCGAAAAAATTATTTTTAAAATACATTGACAATGTCAATCTAATTTTACTTTTAAAATACATTTTTATTGTTACCTATAATTTGAGTTTCTAAAGTTTTGATCTTCTATAAGGTTGAGATATTTTAGTAAAAATACTATCTCTTTTCTGTATTGATTTTACATAAATTAAATATTTACTCTAATGTGTGTATGAACTAATTATTAAAATATTAAATCAATATTCTTATTTCACAAACAATAATCATAAAATGAAAAAAATTATTACATTAAAATAAGAATCATTATTCTAATATATAAAATAACTAATTTTATTTTATTAAAAAATAATTATAAAATAAAAAATATTGATTATATAATAATATGAATTATCATTACAATTTTCAAACGTTTTTGTAAACTCAAATCAAATCATATCATAATTAACCAGATCAGATCCAATCAGATGAGATCAGATCAGATCAGATCTAATCAGATGAGATCAGATCAGATCCAATCAGATCAGATCAGACCAGATCAGATCAGAACTACAAAAAATCAGATCAGATCAGAAAAAATAAGTTGAACGGAACAGAGCCTCGGTGTTCAAGTTCCTTTTCTATAAAAAAAAGTTGTGTGAGTTATATGAATTATTATTAGAACTCTCTTATTTTAATATTAGAGTCTTACCAATGATCTATACTCTCTAATCATTACTCCATTTTGTAATTGTAAATTTTTTAGATATTTAGATAAAAAAATATAAATCATGTTAAATAAGCTATTTATAATGATAAATTAACATTTTTTAGCCTCGGTTCATTTTTGTAATTAATCTGATATATAAAATGAGATGTAAGATTTTTTTATTGGTCGAGAGTGTAATTTTATTTCATTTCAGTTTTTCTTTTAACTTAGATTAGTAAAAAGTACTACTTTATTTGTCTTATTAATTTTGTTAAATGAATTAGTGACATACAACTGAAAAACAAAAGTTATATGATTAATATTGATTTTAAAAAGTAAAGAAAGGGTGTGAGTCACACAAAAAATTACAAATAAGATTTGGAATAAAAAATAATTGCATAAGAGAAATTAAAAAGAGATAAAGTTTTAAAAAGTGGAGTATACATTTTTTAAATAAAATATGAAATGTATAAAATAAAATAATTATTCTAATATTTTTTATTTTTAAAACTCTTTTAAAATTTCTCTAACTTTTTCTAATTTCTTCCAACTCCTTCCGCTTTCTTCCAACACTTTTCAGTTTCTGCAACCTCCTAATTTTTTCCAACTCCTTTTATTTTGTTCTAACATTCAAATATGTTTTTCCAACTGAAAAGAACATGCCTTAACACAAAATTTCACTACAGCCATCAAAGTGTATCGGGTATAACCGTATAAGTTGATGTTCCATCTTTGGAGCATACGGCATACCTAGAGGGTGTTTGGCAGTGCGCTGCTTTTAACAATTTAGCTTCTGCTTTGAGTGGAAGTGATTTTACTCTGTTTGGCATGTCAGCTTCTGCTTTTCACCAACATTATTTTGTACATGGAACACCGTTTCGGAGAAGCATGTATGAGGTGCTTTTGCTTTCAGCTTTTGTAGAAATCACTTTATCAATAAGTTAATCACTCCCAAACACCCTCCTAGTATGATTGAAAAATTGTGTAGGCCAGAATTTGAGTTGAGATGGGGTGGACTTGAAAAACAAAAATTACATACTCAAACAGTTTTACAAAACAAGAGGTGAATAGATATATTCTTTTATCAAATAAATAAAGAAAATAGAGGTAAAATAAATAAATAAAGTTTCACTGCGTGAATAGTATTAGAAATTTAGGAGGGACAATAACATTGCGAAGAAGTATTAAAAATTTGGTATACAAAGAAAGACTTGATAGACTTAGTAAATCGCAAATGTACGCTTTCAGATTAAATTATTTTAGGTATACCAAAATACTTCAATTGAATAAAACCTAAATAATCTAGAATGTATATGGAAGTTCTCTTTTTTTAAACATAACTTGTGCCATGTATTTATGAGCAAAACTGGAAATGGACATGTTAATCATTGAAACAACACAACTTTTCGTGTAACAATCGAATGTTTAGACTCAAATATTCTAATGTTTATGGCGGTTAATAACGGATGATTATTTCTGCTGTTTTGGCCTTTGGGTGAATAGTTACATCTTATCGCAAAACATTTGAATAATTGGGGTTAAATATTCAAATGTACTGGTCAATTCTACAAAGGGTGCTAGAGATAAGCATTACATTCGAATGTATTATTTTATACATTCGAATGTACATTACTTTCAACTCTGTTTTATGAAAAACCAAAGGATTTTAGTAAAATAACAATGTACAAAATGAAAAAAAAATTTCAACTGTCCCAGTAGGTGGACCATGTTAAGGGCTGCCACCCTTTGGTCCTTGCTACCAAGGTTGTCACCCCCAGACCCCCGCCGATGGGTGTATTCCACCAAGAGGCCTAAAACAACAGTAAAAGGGTAATTGGTTGACCAAAGGTTTGACCAGTACACTTCGAAAAGTCTACCAGTCAAACTACTTTATTCCCTCACTCGTCCCTAATTTTAATAAATCCATCCCTCAGAAATCACCCAGTATAATTTCTAAGGTTGGTAAGTGTCGGCAAGGAAAAATCCAAAGGAAATTGGACTGTAGCGGCCAAATTCAACGAAAGATCATTGAAGATATTCGAACAATCAATCCATTGCGCTAAGTGACAAAGGAGTCACCTTCCTAACTAGATGAAAAGGTCACTAGAAGACAGAGTCAATCACCTCGGACCACCCAAGAACGTGCCCTGAATTGGATGTGCGACGCATTGTCTCCTCTAACTCACTATAAATACCTGTGTAACCCTCAAAGGAGAGGATCGATTTGATTTCTTCTCACTAAAACTCTCTTGTAAAAGCTCTCGTGCACTATACGATATTAGATTATTAATTGGGCTACAGGTATTTCCACATACAGTCATCTCGGTTACTTTGTATGTTTTTACCTTTTACTTTCTTGAAGTTGGGCGTGGTCACACCACTGTGAATTGCCTTCCCCTTCTTCCTTTTTAGTTTTTTATTAAACTTATTTTTTTTGTTTAGTCGTTTTTTCTTTTTTTTTCTTTAGTTTTTTCGTTGAGTTGCTGCCTTCTACCTGAAATTTCTTTTATTATATTTTTTTCATTTTTTTAGTTTTTATTTAGTTTTTAGCAACATTCTAAATTATTTTTTTAACTTCAATATTTTGTTTAAGTTTTTTCGTAATATTTTACTTAAGAGATGTTTTAAAAACTATTTAATTTCTTTATATAAAAAATTATATTTTGTGTACTTTTTAGTTCATGTAACTTATGAGTTTTTAAATTAATTTTTTTGTGTATTTAATTGTTAAAAAAATCCAAAATGGGAAAATATATAATAATGAAAACAAATAATAGCAAAAAAACAACAAAAATTTAAAAATAAAATAATTTTTTATTATTTTCTATTATTACTTTATAAATGATAGATTATTTTGAATAGAAATAAATAATTATTTATAAAAAATAAAAGTATAATCACTGCAGTGAATCCAGTGATGGTGAGAAATTACAGATGTGAAGTGAATGAGATGATGATTACAGTTAGTACTGATGTGGTGCTGAGTGGCTGCTGATTTGGAGTGTGTGGTAGTAAGACACTAGAGATAAACTTAGGTGTATTATAAACTAATTTTTACCACATGCTTCACACGGGCTCGTATATTCTCACGTAAAATATGTCTACAAAATTAACATTTTATTTAAAAAAATATGAAATCAAAAATAAATAAATAAAATATGTATTAAATTTTCTCGTTCGAATGCTCCCTGCATCCATTTCAAATCTTCTCATTTGACTTTTAACGATCTCTATGCAACTACAATCATTTGACTTTTAACGATCTCTAAATAAATAAACTTAGGTGTATTCTAAACTAATTTTTACCACATGACTTTTAAAATGAGAAGTTTATTATTGGACAGAGGAAGTATTACTCAAGAAATAATAAAATACATGTCAGAGTATAATTAAATGAAGGGAGTACAGTCCCAACTAAAACTAGAATAAATAATAGAAGCTAACTAAAATACAAAGACTACCATAACATATACTTCCTTCGTTCTCAAAAACACTTCTTCTTTCATTTTTTTCACTTCCAACAAAACACTTCCACTTTCTATTAAAAAACCACTTTTACCCTTACTTTTCCATACCCTACCTATCACATCATACTTTTTCCTTAATAATCTATCCATCACATCTTACTTTTACCCATCACGTCAGGGGCAAAACTGGAAGTCAATTACTCCGTATAATTTAACACTTCCTTATTTTGGCTCCAAGTCAAAGTAGGAACTTTTTTGGCAAACGGGGAGAGTATAATTGTTAATAATGTCTAACACTAACGAATGTATACATACCCACTAGTGATCGATTTACAGATCTTAGTCATGAACCACTGAATGTATCAATATAGATGCCTCTTCAGTCGTTGGCGTAACCCCGTCTGGCCATTGCGTCATACTCCCTCCGTCCCACTTTAGATTACAATATTCCTTTTTTGTTGAAATTAAGGAAGAGTCAAATCAAATTTTTTTTCCCCAAATTACCCCCAAGTGGCCCACTCACATGGATGAATAGTGTGTGAATAGTGTAGGAGTGGGAGGGTAAAAGAGTCAATTCCTTGTAAAGTTATTGACTTTGTAATTCTTTTTGGGACAAAAATGTGAGAATATTGTAATCTATTTCGGGACGGAGGGAGTATCAATTTATACAAGTACAAAAATACTATGAGAGGCACACCATAATTTGTGACTTTATAATGACTTCATGACTATACAACTTCAAGTACATAAAGAGGTGTAAAATTTATTGTCCATGCCTCCTAACCCCCCTAATGTGTGCCCGGAACCCTGCCAATTTTATTACAGTATCTAAAATTTGACCCGAAAGTCAACAAAATCCTGTACAATGAAATTAGCGAGGTGCGTTGAGAACGAGGCGGGCTAGGAGGGTAAGGAGACGTAGAAACAATCAATTTTACGATCGAAGCACCGTTGGTACTCCAACTGGATTGATGTAAGATTACTCCTCATACTTGAATATTTCCAAAGTGACTTTGTTATCATAGTTCGAATGTTCGTCTAATTTTAATTTTTTTACAGCCTATCAAAATTAATCTTTGATTTATAATTAAATAAATAATTAGGTCAAATGGTTTTTTGAATGTTAAAATATAATGAAATTATTTTTACACCAAGATTTAGTACTCCTTGATTATTTTTTTTAATTTTAATGGTAAAAAGTCAAAATTGAATATATAAGGTGGGAGAGAGGTAGGAGTTTTAGTTCATAGTCTTCATACCGGACATAGGCTTGGGCAAGTGAGAAACAATGGTATCCAGAAGGCTGCCGCCGCCACCACCACAGCCGCCATGGTCCGCATTAGTTTGTTCATTCTCTCCGCTTAAACTCTGCTTCGCGTTCTCCCCCTTGTCTCCTGATGATGCTTCCCTCTCGTTGGAAAGACTAGAAATCAAATTGTTGTCTACGATTCCTCCTCCTCCTCCTCCGCCACCGCTGCCGCCGGTTTCTTTTCCGTAGGCGACAATTGCCATGCCATTATTAATCATGAGGTGAGTTGGAGCACTAGAGTGTTCCAATTGTAAAATTAATAGTTCTTATTTCTCTAACTTTCCAGTAAGTCCCTATCCTGCTTTGACCCTAAACTTACCTTGACCTTTTTAATTGCACGCCTAAGATTATTTGAGTCAAAATTTTGACTCCAAATTCAAATAAACTTAGAGTACAATTGAAAGGGTATTGGTTTTACCAGGGGGTTAGATAGGCAAGAATTGGTAATCTTACGAATTGGACACCGTAAACTTCCCGAGTCATCATATGACATTGCTAAGTAACGTGAAGAGAACCAGGCTAATTTTTCTAATAAATTAAAGAGTGCACAAATCATATTTTTTTTGGAGTATCAAACGATCTAATGAAAATATGTGAAAAAGGAAGATACCTTGTATAAATTTGTCAGAGGCAAACAATCCTACAGTGGAAAAGACAAAGTAACCAAAAAAAGGTTCCACGGTTTTTAAAATTTAATCCGTAAAAACATGATCTAAAGTGAATAATATTATACTAATACAGGTTTGACATGAGATATGCAAATACAATCAAACAAATTTGATTTTTTGGATAATGAACTGCAACTTCATTTTGAGACGAATGAAAAAAGTTAGGATAAGTGATATTTTTCACAGAAGTTAGGAAAATTTAGGGAAATGAATAAAGTTATTCACGCGCATAAATGAAAAGGTTGGGCACATTTTCGCGGAGGGAATTCAGTTGCTACAAATAATGTTTTACGTTACAATAACTCCAACAGCTCAGAAGCCTTTTGGACCAGCAAAATACACTTCATCTAAGAGCTAAGACTAGTAAAAGTTAACTCTTTCTCCACAGTACAAAAAAACTCCAAAAATTCACCTGGTAGTAGTAGTAGTAGTAGTAGATTTTTTACTGCTGTCCACAATCTGTTTAGTGAAAGGGCGACCAATGAGCTCAGTTTCAAGCTCAGCAATCCTATTTGCTTCTATTTCCTTCTTTACCCTCTCCCTTCTGGCCCTTTTATCCCTTGACACGATCTTCATCACAGTCGAAAACCCAGGGACGCTCTGCCTCGCCATCCTGTACAGTCTATCACTAAGGTCCTCAAGGGTATCGAGCACCTGAAGGACGTCCCTGTTCCAGTCATATATGTAGGGTGGGCCGGTGGTGAACGTGCCGAGGGGCTCGCGGTACCACTCGCGCCTGTATGTGATCTGATCCATTGCTTGTTCCACACTGAGGACCTCCCAGGGCCTCAGCCCTGGGATGACCTTTGACAATTCGATCCTCAGGTCTTTTGGGATGAATTTGTTGGGCATGTGGTCCTCCTCCAGGAGGGATGTGAGCTCGGACCCACTTGCCCAGAGAAAGAGGGCGTGGCTCGGGGTCCTCACGCCGGGCCACACCCCGCCGTTCGCTTCCAGAACGGCCGAGTCGCGGCTCTTGCTCTCGTATGCTTCGTCTTGGAGCTGTTTGTACGTCTTCTCCTCGTGCCCTTTGAGAGGGACCCAAGGAGGTATGCCCTTCTGGAGTTTGTGGAGGAATGCTGTGGCAGCTGCCCCTAGCCTGACTGCAAATCCATCACATTTCAAACGTCAACAGGCTAGCTTGGAGGAATTTATATTGCATGGGCATAGATTTGGATGCCTGATTTTAGGGTCAGTTTGGATGAAGGGTTTTAGTGGGCTTAGTCTATATCTTGATAAATAATCATCAAAAGAATATTTGAGATTTTCTAAAGTTTAAGCATTGCCATATTGGGTGATCACATGACATTAGAATCGCCATTTTTTAATCAAGATATAGACTAAATCATCCAAGGTTTTCCCCTCCAAACAAACATTTAAACTATGTTTGGCTCGTGGAATTCGGAAGGGAATGAAAAGAGAGAGTTTTCACCTTTTTCCTCACAAAAATGGAAGGAAAGTAGTTTTTCCTCTTCTTAGTTTGTTCTTTCCTCTCATTTTCTTTTCCTTCCACTTTTATTTGCTTTTCCACTCTAACCAAACAAGAAAATTTATTTTCCATATCATTTTCTTTTCTCTTTCAAATTCCTTGAACGAAACATGCATAGTATTAAAGAATTGGTTTGAATACTTGAATATCATGATGCCTAAGATTCTCTAATTACCATAGGACTGTTCTTTGATTAGTGGGGGAAAAAGACATCGGACGTGTAGGTAAAAACTGATAGCGAACCTTCCCAGGGTGCAATAGCACGTTCCAAGCCATAAACCATGGAAATAGGAGCCCATTCATCCATGTCCTCTCCCCAAATGAAAGTATGCCTGTCAATGATTCCAGCGGCCCATGCAGTCTTAAGTTGTATTAATTCCATGGGTCCCCTAGAACGACCTAACCGGTCCTTGTAGAACCATCCACCCGTCTTCATTATAACTGCCCACAGTTAAATATTTAGAGCTCAATAAAATAAGAGCAAATAGTCCACAAGTAATCACAAATATCGGTTAAAGATGCATTGAGACTATTTTAGTACTCCCTCCACCCCATATTTAAGTTTCTGCTTTGACTTTCATGGAGTTCAAGAATATGTGAAATTGAATGATTGAAATTTATGTAGAGGAGAGAAATAATATGAGCCGCACAATCCATTCTTTAAGGAAATGTAGACTTTACTGTGGGATGTCAAAAAAAAAGGAATTTAAATATGAGACAGAGAGGGTACAATTAAGTAGTTTTCATCAAGGTTCAAGTAGCATCTCTACTCATAAGGATGGGTAGACACAACTTTTGTGACATGTATATCTCACCATCCTCAAACCCTACTTCCAAATGGGAGAGATTCAGTGTTTTTTATTAGGTTTGGATAGAGAAAAGGTGTAGAAAACTGCTATGCATTTGACGAAAATATCCTTTAACTGAGTGGGAATCAACCCTCACTCATTCTTTTGAGAACTGAAATTGATTCCAGAATTTTCTATCATTTCCCTGCATATAGCCTTACTCATTATAATAATAACACTTTGATAACTTGTGACTTGAATTTAGAGTATAGATCTTACAATCATAATACCGCTTTTCAAGCCTCTTATACCCAATAGCCTGTGCAACATCTATGGGCCTCCCAGGTGGATATGGCCTTTGTCGGAAACCCCAGAGTCCAAAAAAGAATTGCTTTGCAAAATCCCAAAATTTATCATCAGACTCTTCTTTTGTCTTTATGGATTTCCTAGGCATAGGCCTTCCATCCAATCCAATCACATTAGGGACTTCCTTCAGAAACAAACATAGCAAGCTTTATCAGGATGTCTATAAACTATGATGGAAAAAGTACAACCAATACCATTAAAAAAGGGTAACTCAAACTATGTGTCCTTGTTTTTCAGGGTTCTCAATAAAACAGTTCCTCTACCCATTGGAATAGAGGTAAAATATGTGTCAATTTCACCCAAACTTACTCTTGAATGGATAAACTGGGCTTGTTTGGTTTGGTTTATTCTACTACATGTTATGGTCAATATGAATTGAACTTATATTTACTTCATAGCCATACTATATCCATCTTCATCATTTCTTCCTGAAAATAATAATACTAAAGACACAGTTATAAACTTATAATGATTGCTCTCTGAAAATAATAATAATACTAAAGACACAGTTATAAACTTATAATGATTGCTCTCTGATAGTTGGGAGTACATTCTATCTTATTTGGGGGTAGAACTTTTTTAAGGAAATATGTATCATTTCATATTCTCAGTGATCATTTTAATACCTTATACAGAGACAATCTAAAGAAAGGCTAAAACTTTGTATGGATTTAGTGCTCATTTCTGTTGGTTAATTCCAGTCCAGAAGTCAGTAAGTTTAAAATTTAAATTTAAAAGAAAACAAAGCAGTTAGGTAGTTTCTGGCAGTGGTGTTAGTTTCTGAAAGATGTGTTGGTTAGTAACTGTTGTGTTTGTTTGTAATAGTTGTATTGGTTAGTCCTCTATTTATATGTATAGACACAGGATTCTGGACAGGTGTACCACAAAAAAAAGCACTCGGTTTATATACTGCAGATCTGATTTTTTCTCTCAATTGGTATCGGAGCCTTGATAAAAAATCAAACACAAATCTCTAATCACTAGTTTTTCTTGCAATACACCTTGATAAAAAATAGTCTGTGATGGGGGCCATCAATACTAAAAAAACAACCGATGTTCTTGCAGCTACCCCAGTTTGAGATAGAGGCTCGACAACGTACCAATGTCCTGTACTCACTAAAACAAATTATATGGCTTGGGCTATCAAGATGCAGTTGTTAATGTATGCCCAAGGAATTTGGGATGCCATAGAACCATTGGATGCAACGGAGGTGGAAGTCAAGATCTGGAAAAAGGCAAGGGCCTTTATCTTCCAGGCACTACCGGGAGACATTCTGATGCAAGTAGCAGGACATGCAAAGGCCAAGGGCATGTGGGATGCCCTTAGGGTGTGTTATCTTGGAGTCGATTGGGCTAAACAAGCACGAATCCAAACTCTGAACAGAGTTTGAATTGTTGAGAATGAAGGGAAGTGGGAGTATTGAAAATTTTGCAAACAAGATCAACAAGATCGTGTCTAAGTTTCGGGCACTTGAATCAACAATTGAGAAGAAGAAACAAGTAAATAAGTTAATTAATTCTGCCACAAACAAGTTCCTTCAAATTGTCGCCACAATAGAATAGTATTCATACTGGAACACTATGGCGTTTGAAGAAGCTGTTGGTAGTCTTAAGGCCTATGAGGGACGGATTACCCCTGGTGGACCAGTCAAAGATTCATCAAATCAATTGTTGTTAACAAGGTCTGAATGGCAAGAAAGACAAAAAAACCGAATCGAGGCAAGCTGGCAGGAATCGTGGGACGGGATTTAGTGATCACCGTGGCCGAGGTCGTGGGCGTGGCAGATCTACCAGTCGTGGACGAGCGGGCCGAAACCCCTCAAATAATAACCGAAGACTTGGACAGGATGAACAAGGTGGTAAACGGAACCTGCGGTGTTTTAATTGTGATCAACTTGGTCATTTTCTGCTGAGTGTTGGGCTCCTAGAAGAACCGATGATGAAACTAATCTAGCAAAGGAGGATGATGAACCCACTTTGCTAATGGTAAAGAATGTACAAGATGTGGTGATGCTGAATGAGGAGAGAGTGTTTCCTTGTGAATATGCCAAAGAGAACAGCAAGGAAGGCACATGGTATTTAGATAATGGTGCTAGCAATTTCATGACCGGGGAACGGGGTTATTTTAGCAACCTCGATGAGAAGATAGTGGGACATGTGAAGTTTGGAGATGGTTCAACAGTTGAAATCAAAGGCAGAGGGTCTATTCTTTCGCAATGTAAGAATGGTGACCAGAGGCTCATCACCAACATCTACTATATTCTGGACTTATGTAATAATATACTAAGTTTGGGTCAACTTGACGAGGTAGGATGCAAAATTCTTATGGAGGACGGTTTTCTTTGGCTATATGACCGATCAGGAGCAACATTAATGAAAGTGAAGAAGTCTCCAAACTGACTCTATAAGGTACGTCTTCATATAGTTCCAGCAACATGTTTACTTGCAAAGATGGACGAGGCGGCAAGGATTCGGCATGCACGCCTTGGGCATTTAAACTTTGATGCTATAGGGAAGTTATCAAAAGAAAAATTGGTGATTGGTGTGCCAAACATAAATCACCCATCACAATTATGTGAAGCTTGTCTCGTTGGGAATCAATGACGTCTTCCATTCCCATCCCAAATTTCTTATCGAGCACAACAACCCCTTGAACTAATACATGTTGATCTATGTGATCCTATTACACCAAGTACACCATCTAGGAACAAGTACTTTCTATTGCTCGTTGATGATTTCAGCAGATTCATGTGGGTATATGTTATCAAGTTCAAGGACCAAGCATCTAAGGCATTCAACAAGTTCAAAGAATTCTGTTGAATTGGAAAGTGGTTACAAGGTGAAAGCATTGAGAACTGATCGTGGAAGTCTCAAGCTTGGAAAAAAATTCTGTTGATGCAACTGAGTACCAAAAGGATATTTGGTGTCTTCGATATACAGCCCATACATGGCCAGATATCAGTTATGCAATTGGAATAACCATTCAATTCATAGAGTTACCAAAAACATCACGTATGCAAGCTGTAAAACAGGTGCTGCGATATGTGAAGGGTACAATCAATTATGGGATTCGGAACAGGAGGCATGGCGATGCAAATTGGGTTGGTTATAGTGACAACTCACATGCGACTGATCTGGTAGATGGAAAGAGTACAACTGAGATGATTTTCTATTATGGGGGTGGTCCGATAGCATGGTGCAGCCAAAAACCGTTGCACTATCTTCTTGTGAGGCTGAGTTCATGGCAGCAATGGAAACCGCATGTCAAGCCGTCTGGTTAAAAGGTTTTCTTGAAAAAATCACTGCTCAAAGCATGGAACCCATAACAATTCGCGTGTATAACAAGTCTGCAATCATGTTAATGAAGAATCCAGGGTTCCATGGGAGAAGTAAGCATATCGACACTCGATATCATTTCTTCCGTGAATGTGTCGAGAAAGAGCTAGTAAGGATTTGAGCATGTAAGTGTCTTGACTAAAGCATTACGGAGGGTCAAATTTATAGAGATGAGACAATTGATGGGCATTGAAGATTCGGCAGGAACAAGGACTGGAATCAAGGGGGTGAATGTTGGTTAACTCTAGTCCAGAGGTTAGTTAGTTTAAATTTAAATTAAAAGAAAAACAAAGCAGTTAGGTAGTTTCTGGCACTTGGATTGATATAAGTTTAAACAACACAAACAATCCATGAAAAATATGTGTGCAAAGATGCAATTAGGGCACAACAAAACCTGCCACAATTTCTTGTCCTCTTTCCTGTAAGGAGAGGAATTCTCTCGAAGCCCAAGCTCATTAATCTCGTCTTTGATCTCTTCTGCGCGGGCCATGAACTGCAGGAGCGGGCTATCCTTTAATTCAGCGATCCACCCCTCGTTCTCCTCAATCTCCTCTTTGGTAGGGTTCTCTTTCTTCTCGAAAATCGGATCCTCGTTCAGGATCTTCTCCACTTCCGGCGAGTGACGGTGGTCCGGCAGGTTCTCGCACTCCCAGAAGAACTGGTCGAGCATCTCGGCGTACTTCCCAGGAGGCTGGTCCTCCTTGTTCTTCCCGGAAAAGGGGAATGACATAGCGGCAAAAGGTGGACTCTTCCCTCGTAATTTACAGGGGTTTACAGAATGAAAAAGCGAGTGGAAATCGACGAATTTAATAGGGTTTGGAGGTCTGCTGAACCAGTTGCCGTTGAAAGGGTTGAAGTTAATTGACGCCATTGATGTGGGTTTGAGCTTGTGGGCGTCGCAAAAGCAGACTGACTATGTTGGCCGAACAGAAGTAGGATCTTGTGTTATTTTTGTAAATTACTAGCAGATTTGAAAATGAGTACCAGCACTTATGAGAATTATCATATTCTTATTCAATACAAACATGAATAAACCTAAGTTTTAAATTCTCCATGCTCAGAGAGTATAAATGAATAGGAACGAATCGAATGGAGGAAGAAGTTGATATGGTACTGAACTTTTTAATTGTGAAAAAATTGAACAATACTTTATTTCAAAATGAACATTTCCTTATTTGAGAATGAGTATTGTTTTTTTAAGAATGAACACTGCGCTATTTATTATAATTATATTAGACAAATGTGTAAAAATGAGTACTTCTTTATTTTAAAATGAGTATTACCTTTGTCAGAATGAGTACTACGTAGTTCGAAATAAATGGTTATATTTGTACGAAAATGAGTACTACTTTATTTCAAAATGAGTACTAACGGGATATACCTATTTCTAGGTACATCCGGATGTACCATATACCAACTCGTGAATGGGTGGGGTGATTTGGCCCCAATTTTTTTCAAAGTTCACCATGACTTCCTTAGTCTTTTAATTTTTTTATAATGTTTCAAATTTCAATAATAAAATTTTTTGTGTTTGTAATAAAAATTAATTAAATAACAAGAATTTCCATATATTTAATTAACGTATATTTCATTTTCACGATATGAAAACTAATAAAATACTTTCTTTTTTTACTAAAGTTCATTTCTCATTTTATGTTCATTACTTTTATACTTCGTATAATTTCTTTTCTTATAATCAAAATAAAAACAAAAGAAAAAAAATAGAAAAGAAAATAAAAACCAAGAAAAGTATATGAAAAAACACTTTATAGAATATGAAAAATTAAGTCATTAAAAAAATCTTTTGCGCATTGTCCAAAAAATGTTATCAATATATAATTAACTATATATTAAAAAGACATTACTCTGCATTCTTTTGATCCCGACATATTTAAAAAGATATTACTTTTTAGACAAAAAAAATATTTAATTTGACAAATGAAGTACAAGTATATGTTAATTTTTTTTATTTTTTATTTCAAAGGTAATTTCATACCTTTAAATTTTTGGTACGGTGTAATAAAAAAGGTAGCATGTGAAATTTTAATTATTAATTATTATTTATTATTTATTAAGTGCTAAAATTTGAAATGATAAGTGTAAAATGAAGGTACCGTGTATAGGGTAATCTCATAATTATTTATATTTACATAATTATTTATCTCAATAAATATGGTAATATTATGGTACCGTATAATAATAATTATTATAATAATAAGAAATGTAATAATAAAAATATTAAAAAGGTAAGTTCATATTATGCTATTACCATGTATGAAATATATTACCGTGTATAAAATAAATGAAAATGTTGCATTGGTTTAAAAAAATGTATTCTCATGTGAAAGAATAATAATATGGCAATAATATGGTAGAGTACATTGACTTTGCATGTAAAACAATAAAAAAGATAACATGTAAAAGAATAATAATAATATATTAATATGGTAATAGTATAGTACCGTATAATAATAATGAATACAATAAGAAATGTAATAATGATAAAAATAATAATAAAGGTAAGTTCGTTTTGTGCTATTACCGTGTATAAAATATATTACCGTGTATAAAATAAATGAAAGTGTTTCCTTGATTTAAAAAAAATGTATTTTTATACCTGATATCTTTTGTTTCCAGAATTATAAATTATAAGAAATTAGACAATCAAAAAATACACGTTAGTAATAAAAAGTTAGGTGGAAATACAAATGTTGAAACGGTAAGAGAAATGGTTGTGATTTTGCTGAAAAAATTCATTGTATTTAAAAAAAATAAAATTTTGAAAAAAAAAGAAAATAGAATAAGCAAAAAAAATTCAGAGTATAAATATAGTCATTCGCAATCACTTTCATAATTAGCTTCTTTAATTTGAAGTGCATTTTAAAATTCTCAATTCGAACAAAACATGGAGATCTTAACCGCTGTAAGAAATATTGATGAGAGATTATCACTTTTGATGCTAAAACTGAGAGCGATATGAGTTTATCATGTTTCCGCTCATGGTAGGGGGTCTGAATCATTGGATGTTATTTTTCAAGACTCTTAGGTTATTTCTATTATTAATATCCTCCTATATACAATGGTAGGACTGTAGGAGGACCTTAGGAATAGTGTTCCCGCCATTTTCTCCACCATCAATTCGGCCGGACCTTGCTGCTGGACATGGGCCGAGATTTGAACTGGATTGGGGCATGCTGCTGACAATTTATTGGGTTGCGTTTGACAGCTTAGTGCGGAGCTCCATAAAGCAATGTAATAATGGTTTATGTGGAAGTGTGTCATATCAATGTTTTACATCTTATCAATTTAATAGTTAGATTTACAAAATCCAAGCATTTAATGTGCTTAAACTTACTTTCTTTTTCCAAATAATATATATACACCTCTTTCCATCCAAACCTACACCACTTCACTATATTGGCATTAACATAAGTTTCATATATACCAAAAATATGGCTCAAAATTCCGAAAAGAGGTCCATGACAATGTTCACTCCAATTGCAGAACTCAACAGCGATAAAAATTCTTGGATTCTCATGTTGAGGGCTATTCGGGTTTACTTCGTTCCTAAGTGGGCGAAAGGTGGAGATTCCATGGAGATAGTCTTTCACGATGAGCATGTAATGTATTCTACAAGTTATTACATTTGTTTTTTTTTTCAACCCAAAATTCATAATCTCATTTTGTATACTTTTTTTAGGGAACTAGGATTCACGCACATCTTGCTCGGGAGGAGAAAGAGAATTTTGAAAAGCAAATCATTGAGGGTGGTGTTTACGCCATTCGAAATGTTTTTTTCCATGACAATTACCAAAGATTGAAAACTGCTAGCAACGATAAGCTCTTGGGTTTTTTCAAAAAGACCGAAGTGAAAACTTTAAATCGGAGTAATTTCCCCCGGATGATGTTCGACTTGAAGCCATTTCCAATTCTTCAAAGTCAACCATGTTTGAATGATCAACTTCTGATTGGTATTATTTCTTACAACATTTTTTTAGTCCTAAGCTTTTTTATGAAAATAAAGTGTGGCCGAAATAAATAGGTGCCAAAAACTGTCTATCTTTGTCCTTCAAAAAAAATCCAGTATTGATACATTTACGAAATGACTTTTGCCGAGACAGATTGCTTGACCAATTGCTTTTTTCCACGTTTCAATTGAAGTATAAAAACATTTACGAAAGTATTGATACATTTAATGATTCAAAAGTATTGATACATTTACGAAAGTATTTATACATTTTATGATTCGAATATTGATATATTTATGTATTTATAAATTAATATTTACACAAATTTCACATGAGAAATTTGTACATATTTTATGCTTTCAAATATGTACACAAAAATATGCCGAGACAGATTGGTTAAGCAATTGCACTGTGAAATATGTACACAAATACATAACGACACAAACACATAATCATAACAAAATATACACAGAGACAAATTTCACTTTAGAACATGTACACAAATGCATAACGAAATATAAGTGTGATCAATTATGGGAATAGCTAAGCAATTGCTTCAGGTATTATTTCTTACTATATTTTAATTGAAATGATTCAATTGATTATTTTTCAAAAATAATCTAATTACCTTCATGCATTTCACAAATGATTTTTTATTTATCAATATTTGATTCAGTTCGTAATCACAAGAATTGTTATGCAGACGTGATTGGAAAGATTGTTGCCCGAACCAAGATTCAAACAAACTTAATTAGAGGCAAAGAGCAAAAGTTTATGGAAGTTACTGTAGAAGACCATGAGTAAGCTAAAATATTATACAAAATATCAGCGGTTAATTAAATCCTCCTATATACAATGCTAAGATGACATTGTGAACAGTGTTCCCGCCTATTTTACCACCTTCATTTGGGCCGGTTTCGGGCCTAGCATTGTTGGGCCGAATTTGGGCTATCTTTTTTTATGGCTATTGAATAGGCTTGCTTCCTATGGTGTGTGGCTCCATAAAGTAAAGTAATGATATACTTTATGGAGCATCTTGCCAACTGCCAAGTTTTAAGTCAAATCAACTATTCCCCAAGTATCTTTGAGTGTTAATGTAGAATTTTAGCGGAACTCCTCTGTTTTTCATTAATCACAAACCGATATATATACAAGTACAAAGATGGGCTAATCACACAGGCCCAATAACACAATATCTACAGCCCAATTACAAATACCCGCTAACACTCCCCCTCAAGTTGGCGCATAAAGATCCTGAATGCCCAACTTGCACAATAGAAAATCAAATACGGGTTTTGACAAAGGTTTGGTAAAAATGTCTGCCAACTGGTAGCGTGTAGGGACATATCGCGTAGACACCTCGTGTCGCTGAACAGATTCACGAACTGTATGACAATCAACATCAATATGTTTCATACGTTCGTGGAACACTGGATTTGCTGCAATATATAAGGCTGATTGATTGTCACAATACAACCGTGGAGGATATAAAATGGGGACGCCTAAAGTGCCTAGAATACCGTGCATCCACCGTATTTCCACACACGCATTTGCCATAGCCCTGTACTCGGCTCCTGCAGATGATCTCGCCACAGTTGTCTGTTTCTTAGTTTTCCAAGAAACGGGAGAAGTACCCAGCATAATGAAATACCCGCTAACCGACCGACGAGAGAGTGGGCAACTCGCCCAATCAGAGTCACAATAAGCTGTAATTTGAAGATTACTCGAGGCACTAAGGAAGATGCCTTGGCCAGGGTGGCCTTTGAGATATCGCAGGACACGCATTGCAGCATTCATATGATCAAGAGTTGGTGCCTGCATAAACTGAGATAAAACGTGAACAGAGTAACAAATATCGGGGCGGGTGATGGTGAGATAGATCAACCGGCCGACCAGACGACGGTATCGCGCTGGATCTTGTAGAGGAGGCGCTGCCGAGGTAGCGAGACCGTGCGTCGTCGGCAATGGGGTCCCCACTGGTTTGCATCCTAAAAGGCCAGCCTCTTGTAAAATTTCCAGTGCATATTTGCGTTGACAGAGAACCATCCCAGAAGGAGACCGAGCACATTCAATACCCAAGAAGTATTTGACAGGGCCCAAATCTTTGAGTTGAAAACAGCGGTCTAGATACCGTTTAAAGGAGGCACACAGAGACGGATTATTGCCTGCAACCAAGATATCATCAACATATACCAAAACTGTGAGAATATCAGAACCCCGTCGTAAAATGAATAAAGTATGGTCTTTATGAGCTTGTTTAAAGCCCCAATGACGAAGAGCAGAGCTAAGCTTGTGAAACCAGTTTCGCGGAGATTGTCGCAAGCCATACAAGGATTTGCGGAGACGACACACTTTCCCAGGAATAGAATACCCAGGTGGCAACCGCATATAAACTTCCTCAATTAAATCCCCATTCAAAAATGCATTATTAACATCAAGCTGATGGACCTCCCATTGTTTAGACACAGCAACAGATAATAAAATACGTACCGTACCCATTTTAGCAACAGGAGCAAAGGTATCAGTATAGTCCGTACCAAATTCTTGGTGATTCCCCAAGACCACCAGGCGTGCCTTATCCCGCTCCTTGGTACCATCAGATCGGAACTTGGTGCGAAATACCCATTGACAACCCAACGCAGTCCGGTCAGGAGGGAGATCTGTGATGTCCCAAGTATGATTATTCTCCAAAGCATCGATCTCCTGTTGCATAGCTAGCCGCCAGTTTGCATGCTGCATGGCTTGCTCAAAAGTCTTGGGAACTTCGTGGGAGGAAACGGCAGCTAGAAATCCACGGTACCTGTCATGCAATTTCTCATAATGAACAAAATTATGGATAGGATACCGAGTACCTGAAGAACGGGAAGCGACAAGAGAAGGAGCAACATGAGCCAATGTCTGGGCGGTATGACAATAATAATCGGAAAGATGGGGGGGGGGGCGACGTATACGGACTGTGGGCATGGGTGGGGAGGGCAGGGGGGATGGAGAACTTACCGGGCTGTCCGGATCAGATGAGGCCTCACTACCGTTGGAAGACGGCGATGAATTTGGGCTGCTGCCGGAGGGGGGATCAATGGGTTGGGGGGAGGTTTCGGCAGTAGCAGGTTAGGTGGGGAAGTCGGCGTGCACAGGTTGTGGGGAAGTATCCGGGGTGGGAGAGTTTTTAGGAATGGAAAAAGGAAAGATGGATTCGTCAAACGAAATATCCCGGGTGTGAAAAAAACGATGAAACTCAAGATCATAAACCCGCCAACCTTTAGTGCCCGTAGGATATCCCACAAACAAACATTTGATACTTTTTGGGGAAAATTTATTTGGTGGTCGCTGAACATGACGAACAAAACACAAACACCCAAAAACCCAAAGATGAGACAAGTCCGGAGGCTTTGAAGAAAGAAGTTCATATGGAGATTTTCCCTGTAAAAGTGGAGTGGGTGTGCGATTTATAAGATAAACGGCGGTGCGAACACATTCGCCCCAAAACTCAAGAGGTAAAGAGGCCTGAAACATTAGAGAACGAGCGACATTAAGAATGTGGCGATGTTTGCGCTCGACTCGGCCATTTTGCTGGGGTGTATTAACACAGGAAGTTTGCACAAGTACCCCCATACTAGTGTTAAATTCACGCAGAGGCCTGTTCAAGAACTCAGTACCGTTGTCAGACCGAACAACTTTAATAATTTTACCAAATTGAGTATGGATGAGAGAGAAAAACTGTTTTAAACAGCTAGCAACCTCACTTTTATCAACAATGAGAAAAACCCAAACAGCTCTAGAAAAGTCATCCACAATGGTAAGGAAATAATGAGACCCAGTAGAAATACATGGAGAATATGGACCCCATAAATCACAATGAATTAAATCAAATAGGTTCTCAGCTTTATTAAGACTAGGAGAAAATTTAGAGCGAGTCTGTTTGGAGAAGAAACAAATATCACAAGACTGAAAATTTTTAATTTCAGTATGGCTCTTATTAAACGGAGGGAGAGACAGAACTTGTGGAGATGGGTGGCCAAGACGCTTGTGTAACAAGGAAACAGACTCAACTTTAGACGCTTGGGCTTGAGAGGGAAAGACATAGACTCCGTTGCGTGCTTCACATTGACCAATCTGAATCTTCGTAGTTCGGTCATGTATCACACAAAAATGATCATCAAAGAAAACATAACAGTTATGTGAGTTGACAAGACAACTCACTGATATCAAATTGCACTTCAAATTGGGAACATATAAAACATTGTGCAAGATTAGGGAAGGGGACACTTGCACACGGCCATAAGAGTTGGCCACCACGTGAGTTCCATCGGGCAAACTGATAGTGCAAGGAGGCCGCGGCACAACATCAGTCAAACAATGCAATAAACCTGTCATATGATGAGATGCACCACTATCCACAAGCCATTCACAAGACATTGTAAAAGACGGACCTTGCAATTATTCAGAAATTGATGGTGCAGAAGCAACAGAGAAAACTAAAGAATCACAAAGTAATGCCTGTTTCAACAGAATTATCTCCAATCCAATAATTGGAAGCAACAATAATTCCCAAAAACAAATGACAGCAGGAAGAGACACCAGCGCACTTTGCAACTTGCAAATTAAATAAAAGCCACAATTTGGCAAGCAAATTATAATCCAATTTGGCAGCAAGCCAAGATTGCCGATCAAATTATAATCCACAACTTGCAAATTAATACACTAGCCAAGATTGCTGATCAGCAGCAGCGCACAGTCACAGAGAAAAAAAAAATACAGCGCATAAACCTGAAGAGGACTTATCAGCGGCGCACAAAGACTAGAAGGGATACAATCGCATAGAAATCAGCAGCGCATGATTACACGATCAGCCCAGATCGGCGAAAAACACATAAGGGATTCGTCGCACGCTGGAGAGCGGAAACGCTAAAGGCTAGGATTGGCTCCGATACCATGTAGAATTTTAGCGGAACTCCTCTGTTTTTCATTAATCACAAACCGATATATATACAAGTACAAAGATGGGCTAATCACACAGGCCCAATAACACAATATCTACAGCCCAATTACAAATACCCGCTAACAATTGTCAAATCAACTTTATATAGGTTGTCCAATCGGTGGTGCTTTACTCCATGATGTGGTGCGTTGCTCCATAAAGTAAAGTAATGATACTTTGTGGAGTAAAGTGTCAAGCTTTAGGTCAAATCAATTAAATAAATAGATTTGCACAATATAAGAATTTAATGTGTAGGTAATTAGTTAATTCGCTAGGGATTATAAATACACTTCTTCGAGCATTATAATAAGCCAATTCGTTAAACAACCCTATTTGAAATTTCGTATTTATGGCTCACATTTCTCAAAAGAGTTCAAAGACAATGTTTACTCCGAGTTTAAAGGTCTTGATGGGTAGTGTATTGATATGGAACCGCGTGCCTTATAAAGTTGGTGCGTGACTCGATACAAACTTTATGTCAAATCAAAATAAATAAATGGGTAGTGTATTGATATGGAACTGTGTGCGTAGTAATGTTGGTGAGTGGCTAGATGCAAACTTTATGTCGAATCAAAATAAATAAATGGGTAGTGTATTGATATGGAACTATGTGCATAGTAATGTTGGTGCGTGGCTCGATGCAAAATTTATGTCAAATCAAAATAAATAAATGAGCAATGTATTACAATGGAATCGCGTGCATAGTAAAGTTAGTGCGTGACTCGATGTAATTTTAATGTTAAATTAAAATAAATATATGAGTAGTGTACTGATATGGAACCGCGTGCATAGTAATGTTGGCACGTAACTTGATGGAAACTTTATGTCAAATGAGAATAAATAAATGGGTAGTGTATTGTTATGGAACCGCGTGCGTTTTAAAGTTGGTGCGTGACTCGATGCAATCTTTATGTCAAATCAAAATAAATAAATAGGTAGTGTATTGATATGGAACCGCGTGCGTAGTAATATTGGTGCGTTGCTCGATGCAAACTTTATGTCAAATCAAAATAAATAAATGGGTAGTGTATTATTATGGAACCGCGTGCGTTTTAAAGTTGGTGCATGATTCGATGCAAACTTTATGTCAAATAAAGATAAATAAATGAGTAGTGTATTGCTATGGAACCGCGTGCGCAGTAAAATTAGTGTATCGCTCTATATATATACTTTATGTCAAATCATATTAAATAAATAGATTCATTCAATCAAGAAATTTAATGGGTAGATTGATTGTCCAATTAATATATTAATTAGACTCCAAACATTTCATACCTCTCATCCCAATTCGGCCCACTTTCAAAAAATGTCTCAATACATTCAAAGAGTATGTGAAATGTGCTTGCCGATATTGACAATAGTCGAACCACTTGGATACTTATGTTACGAGTTGTTCGTGTTCACTTTGTTCCGGCTTGGACAAGAGGAGGAGATTCGATAAAAGTGAGCTTTCATGATGAACATGTATTGTATTCACAATTTTTTAATATTTGGTTATATGTTATTATTATAATTTAATTATAATTTAATTATAATTTAATTTTATCATTTTCTTTCATCAATGCTTTCCCTAAGGGATGGCCGGAGTAGTTTATAATTAGACCGTGCAACGCACGGGTACAAGTCTAGTTAATCTAAAATACGTATACATTAGAAATGTTGTAATGAGTGTTATATACACTTTTTTGCTTTGCATTGTTAGGGAGATCGAATACATGCACAGATCAGAGATTCGAATATACACACTTTTAAAGATTTGAAAGAAAGTATTATCTCCGTCCCAGAGTATTTGTCCACTTTCATTTTTACATACCATCCAATTCACTTCTTTAATCCATTTTATCTTGTAATTTGTATATTAAAAAATTATAGAAATTATATATTAATAATCTATATGTTAAGACAAATCAAACAAGATCACACATGACTATATTTAGGCTTACACATTGAGAGAATTTGATGAGTTAAAGTACTTAGATGAACAGTTCCAAAAGTCAAAACTGGACGAATACTCCGGGACGGAAGGAGTAATGTTTATTTACTGATGAGAGTCAAAGTAATACGCAATAACCAAATAACAAAAATTATCAATTACCATTTCATGCTACAATTCTTTGGCTAGACCTTCAAAAGAAGACAATATTACAACAAATTATTATAATAATAATGTAGTTTATAAAAAAGTCTTTTGAAATTGTAAAGCAAAAAACTTCTGTAGCTATAAATAATAAAATCTCTATATTCTACCTAGGGGTGAGCGTGGTACGGTATTTAGCTCGTACCGATACCGTACCAAATATTTTGGTTCGGTATGAGATTTTACATTGTACCAATCCCGATCCCGAAGCATCGGTTCGGTATGGTTCAGGATGGTTCGATGTCGGTTTCGGTACAAATCGAGATAAATATATACGTACCTAGTTTACATCATAAAATGTAACAAAACTTTTTATTTTTGAAAAAATGAATGTACATTTAACCAAAGAAAGATTAAAAAAATTTAAAAAATAAAAGAATAAAATTCAAAAAATACTTATGAAAGTTAGTTTATATTTCACAAACTAAAGAGAACGAGTGATAATAAAGTATTATTTCAAATATTTGTTAATATTCTTCTACTCATCTACAAAAAATAAAAAACTCTTATTAAAGTGCAACTTAAACATAATGAAAATAAACTAAATTGTCTATATAAATTGTTTATTTAATGAAAAAATATAAAAAGATTATTATTTTATAATATATTAGTATATATGTTCGGTTCGGGAATTTCGGTATGGAAAGTAACCTCGTACCGTTCCCAAATACCGGACCGACCGTTCGGTTCGGTACGGTTCGGTTTCTTTTCGGTACTTTATCGCAGGGCCGGCCCAATAGGGGATAAGGTGTCGGTCCGGGCCGGGCCCAATTTTTTTAGGGGCACAATATATATATATATATATATATATATATATATATTATATGATGGAG
The DNA here is from genome assembly GCA_003260385.1 of Cuscuta australis. Lineage (NCBI taxonomy): Eukaryota > Viridiplantae > Streptophyta > Magnoliopsida > Solanales > Convolvulaceae > Cuscuta > Cuscuta australis. Next base: position 923,513 of record NQVE01000200.1, on the reverse strand, counting down.
GACGACCCCAAAAGACACGTCAGCCGGGCCCCATCAGCCACTTGGAAGATTTTCTCTGCTCGGCCCATGAGCTCGGCTCGGCCCGTGAGCTCGGCTGGAGACCGTGATAGCGACCGCCGGATAGCGACCGGCCACGTTGACTGCGCGACAGCGATGGGATGAAAGAGACAACGCATAACAGAGATGACGTCCGCTAGGCGACGAACCTCGATCAGAGAAACTTTGACTATGTGTATTGTATCCCCTATAAAAGGGGAGAGACCCCTCATCGTAATGGATCCAAGTTTAGAACGAATAAACTCCTACTTTGCATTCTCTCTCTCTCTAAAACTTATATTGTTCTTCATTCTCGGTGGTTTATAACCATCAAATTGGTGCTCTCGTTGAGAGAAGAGAAACATACTCGTAGGTGGACTCCCGGAAGCGAGAATGGTGCAAACAAGGAGCAACGTCCCCACCAGCCAGGTAGTAGGCGAGGAGATGGCGCCGGGAAGCGGCAACGGCACGGGCGGCATAGGCTCGACTCCGGACGCGGTCCAGGCGTTGTTCGGCTTGGGGGTGACCGCAAGGCAGCTCCAGGCAGCCGTTGCGGCACTTTCCGCCATGGGCGGGAACGTGCCCGGCGCCGGAGCTGGTAAAGCCCCACCCGGTCCCCATGTCGAACACGCTGCCACTTCCCAACATAGGGGGAAGAAGACCCGAAGGAGCAGGAGGAGGCCCGGCAAAGCCCAAGTGTTCGAGGAGGTAATAGTGGAGGACGTTCCCGAAGGGGAGGACGACGAGTCCAGTGAGTGTAGAATCTCGGCCTTCAAACGTTTGGGAGGCGAGGATACCTGAGTGTCGGCATTCGACCGACTCAACCGTGGACCGGAAGGCCGTCTAGGTGATCTTCTCCGGCAGATCTCTGAGGGTAGGCGAAGGAACGGGGAAGAATCCGCGACCTCGGATGCGCGCTCGGCGAGACCTGAGCGAACCGAAGGCCGAAGGGACGAGCGAACTCAGCGTCGCCAGAGCCCATCCAGAACCGAGAGGACTAAGATCCCTGAACGGGGTATGACTGAGCTTGCGCGCGAGATTGTCGAGCTCAAACGCCGAGTAGAGACAAAGTCCCCCTACAGCCAGCCCATCTTGCGCACGGTAACCCCATTCACACCGAGGGTGATGTCAGTCCTGCTGCCGACAAACTTCCGTCCGTGGCAGATTAAGGCTTACAGCGGGACGATGGATCCCCAGGATCACTTGTCAAAGTTCTACGCTTCAATGGAGGCGGCGGCAGCCCCTGACGAGGTCAAGTGCAGGTGCTTCCTCGCGACGCTAGAGGGGTCCGCGTGCGATTGGTTCAACCGGCTCCCAAAGGGAACCATTGACGATTGGGATACGCTGGCGGAGAAGTTCTTGACGCATTTCGCGGCCAACCGAAGGCAGAGGCTCCCTTACTCCCACCTGCTCAACATATGCATCCGCAAGGGAGAGAAGGTCCGCGACTTCATAGTCCGGTGGGAGAAGGAAGCCAGAGATGTGCATGGGGCGGATGACCAGGCGTTGGTTGCCATGTTCCAAGCAGCCCTCCCCCGCGGAGAGATGAGGAAGGAGCTCCGCAAGAATCCTCCCCCCACGTACAAAGAGACCATGGTGCGCGCAAAGTTCTTAGCCTCGGAGGAGTTTGATGACGCCATGGAATCCGAGGCCGCGCCGGCTAAGCGAACTTCAGTAGATTCGGGAGAGGCCGCGAAGAAGAGGAAGAAGAAGAAAGACTATACCGCGGGCCCGAGGACGCCCTCGGCCGGAGTATACTCTGTGGGCGCTCCCGTGGGGGTGGGTCGAGAGCTTGCCCTCTCCCCGCTCTCCCACGTAGAGGCTTACGCGGTGTCCAGCGGAACTAAGTATTGCGAGTACCATCGTAACAACACTCACAACACTAAGGAATGTTTCACTCTCCAAAAGGAGATGCAGAGACTCATCGCCCGAGGGCCGCCTCCCCGTGATGATGGAGCAGCCCCATCTCGGGGGCCGCCGGAAGGAAGAACTTGGAGAAAGCCGACCGAACCGGTCGCGGTGGCCACGCAAGCAAGGAACCCCGAGAAGAGGCACATTGGGCGAGAGTATGATGATCTAGACGAGGACGAAGCCCAAGGATATCCGGTGGGATTCATCCATGGAGGAAACATCGGTGGGGACTCCGCCTCTCAAAGGAAGAGGTGGAAGCATATGGCCTTTGTCGCCAAGGTCCATCAGGCGCCGGCGCCCAAGCTCGGAAGGCGAGAGCAAATCCAGTTCACGGAGAAGGACCTCCCGAGCACGCCGAGCCCCCACCGGGATGCCCTAGTCGTGAAGATTGAAATCAATGACGCCATAGTGCACCGCACCTTGGTAGACACGGGAAGCTCGGTTAACATCATGTATGAAAAGACCTTCCAGGACCTCGGCTTGGACCGCAAAGACTTGAGGCCCGTGCGCACTCCTCTCTCCGGGTTCACGGGGGACTCCATTGAGGCCGAAGGAGTCATCACCGTGCCCGTGATAGTAGGGGATGGGGCGCACAAGGCTAAGCTGAAGATGGAATTCATGGTTGTGAGCATCAACTGCGCACAACATGATCTTAGGGCGGCCTGGCCTGGAGGACATGGAATGCGTAATCTCCCCGTATTACTTGTGCATGAAGTTCCCCACCCCGTTCGGGATTGGTGTGGCGAGGGGAGATCAGAAGTTAGCTCGATCGTGCTACGTCCGAATCACGAAGAAGTTGCCAAGGGACGAGACGTTGGTCGTGCAAGCACAAGAAGGGGAGCGGAAGCTAGAAGCACGACCGAAGGCCGAGCCCGCCGAAGAAGTCGAGGAGGTGCTGCTCGACCCTCGAACACCCGAGCGGAAGGTGAAGGTCGGGGTGAGTCTGACCGGGAGCCAGCGGAAGCGCTTGATGGACGTGCTCTCGGCCTATCGCGTTATCTTTGCCTGGGGACCTGGGGATATGCCGGGAGTAGATCCCAAGGTCATATTCCACCGCTTGGCAGTCAATCCTGAGTCTAGGCCAATAAGACAGAAGAAGCGATTCCTCTCGTCCGAACGGAGGGAGTTTGTTTCCAAGGTAGTCGCCACCCTCCAGAGCATTGGACATATAAGGGAAGTGAAGTACCCGGAATGGATGGCGAATGTAGTACTGGCCCCGAAGGGAAACACTTGGAGAATGTGTGTGGATTACACCGACCTAAACAAAGCGTGCCCAATGGATCTGTCCCCACTCCCGAACATCGACCAGCTGGTGGACGAGACGGCGGGTTGCGAGCTCATGAGCTTCATGGACGCCTTCAGCGGGTACCACCAAATCCGGATGCATCCTGAGGACGAAGAGAAGACGTCTTTCACTACCCCCGGTGGAGTATATTGTTACAAGGTGATGCCTTTTGGGCTCAAGAACGCCGGGGCGACCTATGCTAGGATGGTGAGCAAGCTCTTTGCGCCCGTCCTTGGAAAGAGCATGGAAGCGTACGTCGACGACATGATTGTGAAGAGCAATAAGGCGACCACCCATGCGGAAGACTTAGAAGGAGTCTTCAAGATTATGGAAAAGTACAACCTCCGGTTGAATCCGAAGAAGTGCACGTTCGGAGTCCAAGGCGGCAAATTCTTGGGACATATGGTGAGCAGGCGCGGTATTGAGCCCAACCCCGAGAAGGTGCGCGCCATCCTTGGCATGGAGGCTCCACGAAATGTCAAGGAGGTGCAGCGCTTGACCGGTAAGTTGGTCGCGCTCAGCCGTTTCCTCTCCAAGGTAGCGGACCGAGCCGCCCCATTCTTCCAAGCTGTGAAGAAGTCCCGAGGGTTTGTATGGACGGAAGAGTGCCAACAATCCTTTGAGTCTCTGAAATCCTACCTCCTCTCTCCACCGGTCCTTGCCAAGCCCGAGCCCGGTGAGACTTTGTATCTTTACCTGGGAGTGTCGCCCAAGGCACTAAGCTCGGTCCTAGTCCGAGAAGGTGGCGGAGCTCAACACCCGGTATACTACACGGCTAAGACGTTGAGGGGTTCCGAGCTCAGGTACTTCGTGGCCGAAAAGACGGTCCTAGCGGTAGTATCAACCGTGCAGCGATTGACGCCTTACTTCCAAGCTCACCCGGTTCAGGTGCTCTCCCAGCAGCCCATAGGCGTGCTACTCAGGAGCCCGACGCGCCCTCTCGCATGTCTAAGTGGGCAGTATTCCTGGGAGCCTTCCAGATCGAGTTCAAGCCAAGGCCGGCGATCAAGGGGCAAGCGCTGGCCGACTTCGTGGTGGAATGCACCGCTCGGGAAGAGCCGAGCCCGGAACTTGAAACCGATGACTGGTGGACAGTTTTTACCGACGGCTCATCCGCCGCCAAAAACTCGGGGGGTGGAGTGGTGGTCATCGCACCCGAAGGTTTCAGAGCGTACTATTCAATTCGTTTTGGCTTCAAAGCATCGAATAATGAGGCGGAATACGAAGCGCTCTTGTGCGGGCTACGCCTAGCAGCCGGGATGAATGCGACGAAACTAAGAATAAAGTGCGATTCGAAGTTGGTGGTTGGCCATGTCTCGGGGGAGTTCGAGGCGAAGGACAACAGAATGAAGAAATACAGAGATACGGCTTTGGAACTCCTTAAGAGCTTCACCGCATACAGCGTCGATCAGATCCCCCGAGTGGAGAACGCGGAGGCGGATATCTTGTCAAAACTAAGCTCGGACACGCCCGAGCACATCAGGCGGATGGCGAATGTGGAAGAGCTGTCCGAGCCGAGCATCCATGCCTTCCCCGTGGCAATGATCTTTGCTCGGCCCAAAGATTGGACGGACGACATAGTTGCCTTCCTAAAGGATGGCACCCTCCCGGACGATGCGGTGAAGGCCAAGCTGGTCCGAACGAGGGCACCGGGATACACGTTGGAAGGCGAGAAGCTATACAAGCGAGCGTACAACAGGACGCTACTCAGGTGCCTTAGACCAACTGAAGCAAAGCAGGTTATGGAGGAAGTGCACGCCGGGATTTGCTCCGCCCACCAGGGGGCTTACACGGTGTCAAGGAAGATAACCCTCCAAGGATATTTTTGGCCGACGATAGTCAAGGATTGCGCAGAGTTTGTGAAGAAGTGTAAAGTCTGCCAAGAATTCCAGAAAGTGCCGGGGAGGCCTTCAACCAACTACACCCCCATCAGCACGGCCATCCCGTTTGCGCGATGGGGGGTGGATCTCGTGGGTGCACTCCCTAGGGGAACCGGGAGTGTGAGGTACGTCATCGTAGCCATCGATTACTTCACTAAGTGGGTGGAAGCAGCTCCACTGGCGAGCATCACCGGAGCCCAATGCCAAAAGTTTCTCGCAAAACAAGTCATCTGTCGGTTCGGGGTCCCCGAGCACATAATCACAGACAATGGCACACAATTCGAGTCCAGGCCCTTCAATGCCTTCCTCGATAGTTGGGGAATCAAGCATAGCTATGCTTCGGTCGGGTACCCCCAGACGAACGGTCAAGTGGAGAACGCCAACCGAACGATAATCGATGGTCTGAAACGGAAGCTGGAAGCCTGCGGAGAGGAGTGGGCTGAAGAATTGCCCTACATCCTATGGACCTACCGGACCACGCCGAGGAGGGCGACCGGGGAAACCCCCTTCGCCCTGTGCTACGGATTTGAGGCAAGGGCCCCCGCTGAAATTTCTATTGCAACGCATAGGGAGGAGATCTTCGACCCCGAGCGTAACGAAGAAACCTTGGCAGCCGAGCTCCACCTCGTGCACGAGAGGCGAGAAGCGGCCTTCATACGGGCGGAAAATTACCGAAGGAAGGTGAAGAGCTACCATGATGGACGTGTGCGCGCACGGGGGCTCACTGAAGGAGATTGGGTCTTGCGCAAGAGGGCGGTGAGCCGCCCCCTGGAAGGGGGAAAATTCGCCAAAAATTACGAAGGCCCATACATCATTAAAGAAGCGGTGGGTCCGTCGACATTCCGCCTGCAGACGCCGAGCGGAGGAGACGTGCCCAGGACGTGGAATGCTGAGAACCTAGTCAAGTTTTATCAGTAGATTTCCGATGTACACGGACCCCAAAGCAGGGAACCCGTAGATCCTTTTGGAGGGACAATGGAATGAAGTTTTATTCTTTGCGAAGAGAACTTGCTTTAACACTCGCGCTCGGTGTTCCTCCTAAGGGGAAGAGCTGAGCGCAGACCATTCCCGGATGTTCTTCCCGGATGAAGGTCACTGGTGCTCGGCACTCCCTCTTAGGAGTGAGGCCGAGTGTAGACCATTCCCGGATGTTCTTCCCGGATGAAGGTCACACTTGTGCTCGGCATCCCCCCTAAGGGGGAGAGCCGAGCGCATACCATACCCAGATGCGTTTCCGGATGCCAATCAAACACGCGTGCTCGGCACTCCCTCTTAGGAATGAGGCCGAGTGTAGACCATTCCCGGATGTTCTTCCCGGATGGAGGTCACACTTGTATTCGGCATTCCCCCTAAGGGGGAGAGCCGAGCGCAAACCATACCCGGATGTTCTTCCCGGATGAAGGTCATGCGCACGTGCTCGGCATTTCCCCCTTTTTGAGGAAGAACCGAGCGCGGGTAAAAAAAAAATGCGCCCCACGCCTCTTGAAGGCCGAGTGCAACTCTTCAGCCCAAAAGCGAAAAGCGAAAACAAGATTTAATCAAACTCAAATTTTATTTATCCCGGAAAACGGGCAAGTACATGGCACGAACGCCTTACCACAATTAAGCGCATTACAAATAATTAAAGTGCGGGCAAACTTCAGTGCATGCCACTATTCCACCCACGCTCGCAAGGGCAAGGCGGGGGGTAAGAGGATGGAGAAGGAGCCCTACTGACAACAGAATGACCGGTAGATTCGGCGAAGCTGGGCGAGCCCGGGTCTTCAAGGGATTGCCGGCTCGGATGATGAGATGCCACGGAACCCTCACTCGCGTCCGCCGCCGGAGGAGCGGGAGGGCGACGCCCACGGCCACCACGGTAGGCGGCAACTTGGGGAGGGGGAACCTCACGACGAACCGGCGGAGAGGGGGTCTTCTCGTCCTCCTCCGACGAGTAGTAGATGAACCCCGGGATCTTAGCAGAAGGATCGCGGTGCACTGACTCGGACTCAGAGTCCGAGTTCCAAGAGTCCCGCGGCGAGGGCGGCGGGGTCGAGCTTGGCCCTGCCTTGGTCGGAATGGCCGAAGAACCACCAAGGGAATGGCTGCCGAAGGAGAACGCCTCTCCTCGCTCCTCACTGGAATCGGGGGGAGTAGGAGCCGAGCGCGACATGATGAAATTAGAAGAATTCAAAGGAAGCAAGTGATGAGTGCAAGCAAATGGTAAAGACCCCTCCCTTATATAGGCATCTCGCCTAGGGGGAAGGGTACACGTGGCGGGACGGGAACGGCCCAGCGGGCGGCAGGTCAAAAGCTCAAGTCCCATCAAGTGTCTCGGGTAACGAGGGGTCAGAGGACCAAGTCCCAAGGTGACCTCCCCTCCTTGTGGCCGAGTTCCGGTCGGACGGGGGTAGGGCGAGCACACAAGTTGGACGAAGGCAGCATGAGTAGAGACAAAAGAGAAGTACGACATACCCATATAGAACAAAGTCATGACATATCCATATAAGTAGAACACAAGTTCAAAAACGACTTCTGAGCAACATTACATCAAATACAAAGTTTTAAGTTTCTATCAATTGACATTCGCCTGCTCGACAGCCGTGTCCCCGCCATTCGGGTAATAGATGGAGGCGTCGAACTCATCAGGATTGTCGCACGGTTCGGGGAGGTCCACCCCGTTGAGGAACCTGTCAGAGAGGACCTGCTGCGCTCGGAAAAGACCAAGGTTGTACCACTAGGTCCCCTCGGAACGAGCAAAGGCCTTCCCCTCCTCAGTCTGCCCCCATGCCTTGAGCAGGTCATTCATGCGGGCGAATGCCTCATCCTGGAATGCCCCCGAGGATAGAAACTCCGCCACGGCTTGCTCGCGAACCTCCTGGCGCGCCTGCCGAGCCGCCTCTGCGATCTGCTGAGCCTGCTCCTCGGCTCGCTGAGCCCGCTCCTCGGCCTGACGAGCTTGCTCCTTGGCCACCTTCAACGCCTCGTTGAGGTCAGCTATCTCAACGTAAGCTCTGCTCCGGTCAGCCTCATTGATGCGCAGTCGCTGGGTCATGTCGACCATGCGCATCATCGCCTGCAGGTATACAAGGGGTGAGCGCCGCAGAAAATGTGTTTACAAAGTATGAATGGAAAAATTTACCGAGCCCATCTCGTGAAACATGTCCGAGGCAAGAGCTTCCCTGTTGGCGTCCTTGATCTTGGCGCGGTTGGTCGGGGGGGTCATGCTACGCAGAAAAGTCTCCGGATCGTAGTCCCGGTCCAGGAAGGAGACCCCTGCGGGGAAGGCCGCCTTGACATGCCTCTGGTGGCCGAAATTCTTCATCAGGGGGGACTCGGACCCCGTGGGAGTGTCGGTGGCCGAGGCCGTATCCTTCCTCTTCTTCTTCTGGGCCGGCTCGGGGATCGGCTTCACCGGCGGAGTCGGAGGACGACCGGCCACGGTAGGAGCCCGGGAGCTGCCGCTTGTGGCATCTGGGAACATGAGCTTCATCCGCTCGGCGCTGGAAAGCATGATTTCACCTGCACAACCAAAAAAGATAAATGACGAGGCGAGGACTTAAGCCGCGAAAGAGCGAGGTGGGAGAATCCGAGGTAGTCGTGACCCACGGACGGCCGAGGAGGAGAGATTGCACTGACCTGAGGGGCCTTCTTCGATGCTCCGCTGAGTTTCTTCCGGGGATAGGAAGACGAATCCGAGCGCCGGTAACGCGTCGTTCGTCACTATCGATCCGACCTCGAAGGGCCCCCCTCGGCAGAGCGTCTCTACATCCTCGAGCATCTTGTTCGAGTTGATGAAGGCGGAACGGCGTCAGAAGGAGCTGAGGGGTTCCTTACGAAAGGGGGAGCCCGAGGACAGAGAAACGAAGACGAATTTCCCCTTCCAACTCTTGGCGGAGTCTTTTCTCGTCTTGAAGAGCTTCTCCTGTCTTTGGAATATGGAGGCGTATGAGCCCGAGTCGGAGTTCGCCCGACTGGACGACTTCGCCAACCGGAAGAGAAGCAAGAAACGGGCCAGATCGGGACGAACCCCGGTCCCTTGGCAACGAATGAGAAATCCCGCCAAGTAGCGGTGGGATTTGGGCACGACTTGGCAAGGGAGGAAATCAAAGTGGAGGAAGAAATCTATAACTATCTGGTGGAGGGGGAAGCGAAACCCATACTCGAGGGACTTGAGGTGGATGGCGAAGGAACCCGGTGGGGCGTCAAAGACCGACTGTTCGGTAGTAGGACGTTGCACGGTTACACCCGGCGCCGAAGCTAGGCGCTTCGCTTTGCGGAACTCCTCCCGAGTAAGGGTGCACTTTCGCACTCGGATCCCCGAGTCCTCGAGAACGGTCCGCCTCTGATTGCGAGGCTCAGACTGGAGAGGGATCTCGACCGCTTTGACTATCTCCTCGACGGAGGGCGAGCGGGAGTCACTCTCCTGCACGGAGCCTGCGACGGAGCCCTCAGCACCGCGCTCGGACTCGGACTGACGAAAGACCGAAGATTGGGAAGACATGGAAGAGAAGGGACGAGGACTAACCTAGAATGGAGCCGGAAGATGGACGCGAACGACGGTGAAGGGTCCTACTTTCTCTCTCTAAAAGGTGAAGAATGAGATGAGTAGGGTGGGTATTTATAGAGCAAGGTTTTGAATGGGTGCAATGATGGGCCGCCACTTGGCCTAGGGAGGCGAAACGGCGCGCCCCTTCATGATTGCGAAGCCCAAACGGCACCAATGGCCTGCTATCCCCCTCCACGTGGGACCCCGCGCCGTTCTTCTACAGTACCCATACTCTCTCGTGTTCCATCGCTGATTGCAACGAAACCCGGAGAGTGGGGGGCTTATGATGGAGGACGACCCCAAAAGACACGTCAGTCGGGCCCCATCAGCCACGTGGAAGATTTTCTCTGCTCGGCCCATGAGCTCGGCTCGGCCCGTGAGCTCGGCTGGAGACCGTGATAGCGACCGCCGGATAGCGACCGGCCACGTTGACTGCGCGACAGCGATGGGATGAAAGAGACAACGCATAACAGAGATGACGTCCGCTAGGCGACGAACCTCGATCAGAGAAACTTTGACTATGTGTATTGTATCCCCTATAAAAGGGGAGAGACCCCTCATCGTAATGGATCCAAGTTTAGAACGAATAAACTCCTACTTTGCATTCTCTCTCTCTAAAACTTATACTGTTCTTCATTCTCGGTGGTTTATAACCATCAAAATATATATATATATATATATATATATATATATATATATATATATATATATATATATATATATATATATATATATATATATATATATATATATATATAATATATATATATATATATATATATATATATATATATATATATATATATATATATTATATATATATATATATATATATATATATATATATATATATATATATATATATATATATATATATATATATAAGCCCAGGCCCATGACCCATCCCTTAACTTAGCCCAGTGCAGTAGTCTGTAGACTAAAAAAACGAAACTGAAGAGACGCGCAAGACGAAGTGCCGATCGAACTCATTGAAGAAACCAGATTCCAGAAACTTCAAGTCGCCGACCTGCACGCTGCTCGCCTCCACCGCCGGACGCCGATTCGCCGTCCTGCACCGCGCACGCCTCCACACTCTAGGTAACTATTCATAGTCTTCGTTGTCTTCCCTTTCCAATTTTGTAATTTTTATTTCTTAAATCTTAATTTTCTTTCATATTTTCATTGTTTCATTTTTTAGATTTAAAATATAGGGTTAATTATTAGTTTTTAATTTGAAATCTTTTCTAATTTCATTCTTTGAAATAGAATGAATGAATGGTTCTATATGTTATTTATTTGATTTGGATGAATTGATTTGAATTTTTTATTTATGATAATTATATATTTATATTAAAAAAATTGAAAACTGAAAAAAAATTAAAAACGGATTAATTGATGAATTGATATGAATTTATGATTTATAAAAAAGTTAAAACTGAAAAAGAAAAAAACAATTAAAAAAAGAAAAATTGACAAATTGATTTTAATTTATGATATATTTATTTATTTGCTTGCTTTTTTCAGTTTTTTATTCTTGATTTTTCTTAGTAGAATTTATGATTTTGGATTTTATTTCAGAAATAATTCAATAGCTATGCCTCCTAAACAATTATCCGGTAGTCAAAAAAGAAAAAAGAGAAAACGAGATGAAGAAATGAGAAAGTCTCAAGCCGGAGTTCTATTTAAGTTTATGAAACTTGTTGCTGAAGACGAAGAGGTAGAAGTAAAAGACTTAGTGGATTGGCGGTAATAGCTATCGAGAATGAAATCTTAGAGAGCATAGACTGTGAAGATGTGATCAAACAATTTGCTTTCAAGAATGCAAGGAGAACTTGAATCCTCGGCTAGCTTTTACGGTATGTAATTATAATACTATAATTTTGTCATTTATTTTTTTTCTTCTAATAAGATTGCGTTAATTATAATTTAAATATAATTAGTTTACATACGTGAACTTTTTAGAACATTAAGGATAAGACTTTTAGGGCCTTTTTTCTGTTTCGGCCCAGGCTGATGAATCATCGGGACCGGCCTTTATCGGTTCGGTATTTTTCGGTTCGGTATTCTCGGTTTTTTCGGGAAATATCGGGATCGGTACGGTCCTTGCTCACCCCTAATTCTACCCCTCCGTCCAATATTAAACTTTACTGTTTGACCGGGCACGCAAATTTATGTGTGATGAAAATTGTGTTGACTTTCCCATTATACCCCTTAACCCTATTTTCCCTCTCCACCCTCATGAACCATCTACGGGTGTTGCCAACCCAACGGCACTTCACCGCCTACAACTCTCCAGCGCCACTGCCGACATTCTTGTCACCGCCGACCACTATCCCGCGCCACTGCCGACGTTCTTGTCACCGCCGACCACCCTCCAGCGCCACTGCCGACGTTCATGTCATTGCCCCTCCCGCTCCACAACCTCCTACCATCGCAACCCCCCTCCCACCGCCACCATCGCAGACCTGCAACCTCCTCCCATCCTAACGAAGAGATCTATATTTCGGACTTGCCCATCGCGGATCTGAGAAATAAAAATCGTCACTTGCAGATCTAGATCTAGTCGGATCTAGTAGTGGGGGAGAAGGAATAAGAAAAAAGAAGGAAGAAGAGAAAAAGATTGGAAAAGAAAGACAAAGAAATCGGAAGAAAAAGTAGAGAAAGAAGGAAGAAGAAAGAGAGGATGGAGTGATTGGTTGGACAAAAGCAGGAGGGAGAGGAAGAAAAAACAGAGAAGAAGAAAGAAGAAAGAAAAAAAAGAGAGGGGTGGCAGAAATAAATCGGAAGGGAGAAAAGAAGAAAAGAAAGAAAGAGAGGGAGAAGAAAAAAAGAAGAAAAGAAGAAGGAAAGGAAAGTGGGACGGATCCAGCAGGGGAAGAAAAGAGAAAAGAACAAGAAAAGAAGTGGGTGGGACGGTATTTGAGTCTTTTTACCTTTACTACCTCTGTCCCACTCTCTTTGTCCACTTTTGACTTTTGGAACTGTTCATCTAAGTACTTTGACTCATCAAATTCTCTCAATGTGTAAGCCTAAATATAGTCATGTGTGTTTTTGTTTGATTTGTCTTAACATATAGATTATTAATATATAATTTTTTAATATACAAATTACAAGATAAAATGGATTAAAGAAGTGCATTGAATGATGTGCCAAAAGATAAGTGGACAAAGAGAGTGAGACGGAGGGAGTAAAATTTAGGGTGGTTTCCCTCACATGGAAAAAAACCAAAACAAAACTCCTAAAACCCACCATCTAATTGCTCAGGCACACTTTCGCATTCCATAAGTGCAAAATGTGCTTTTTTGCTCTGACATGATCAGCACAAGTGGGAGTAGTTTATTTACTGGTCTTTGAGTATTTATCTATTTTTGATTTCTTTTGGTTAAAATTAGTAAATTTTAACTTCAAATTAAATAAAAAATGATATTAGATATTGATACAAAATTAATTTTATTAAATTCATTATATCAAATACTTTCAAAATATTATTTTATCTAATTAATATAAAATATATATTTTATTTAATTGTAGGTCAAATGTTGAAAGTAGTTGACCGAAAAAAATCAAACTAGAAAAATACTCAAGGACTGAGGTAGTATTATTTTTATACTCGCGTCCCTAAAATGTTTACACAGTATGACTTTTTTAGTCAAACTCTGGCACCCTTTGACAACGAATTAAATACTTTTTAGTCACGATTTCTATTTAATTGAAACTCAAAACTTATCTAGTTTGATTTGAAAAGGTCAAACTAGAAAATACATTGAAACGGAAGGAGTATAATTTTGACATTATGTCTCACTTATATTTTTAGGTTAGAATTATATTTAAAATATATTTTTCATCAAAGAGAATCATAATCGTAAAAGAATAATAATTATGGTAACAATAAAATAAGGAAAGTAAATAATAACATCGTGTTTCCTATTTTGGACAACGTTGCTTGATGATATGGAGTTCAAAATAATGAAATTTCGAATGTGCAAATCCATACATTCAACCCAATCCACAATTATCTACAGAATTAACCATCCAGCCCAATCCACCATTAAACATTCAAATATTAGGGAGCCAATGCCACCATTAACAATTATGGTAACAATAAAATAAGGAAAGTAAATAATACTCCCCCGTCCTAATTCCATCTTCCCACATTGACTATATGTCATTTTTAAAGGAGTGTAAAATATGCATTGACTTTTCCGAAATGCCCCTAAAGTCTTCCACTTCACCCAACATTGCAGATCTAAAAATACTCGCAATGTATAAATTTGGTAATCGTAAAATTTAAAACATTTCAAACACTTTTATTTATCACAATAATATTTTTCATAATAGAAACAGTACGAAGTTTTCAATGTTACGAAAACTTAACAAATCACAATCACAAAACATAATTAATTATGTATTTTGAAATAATAATTTAAAATCATCACACTAAAAATTTAAGAACTAAATTTATAATAATATTTCTTTAAATGTTACTCCCTCATTCCAACAATTTCTTTCCCTTTTGTATTAGTATTGAGAACAAGAAAAGTTAAAAAATGTAAAAGCCTTCCATGTTTGTATTTAATATGATGTGATATAGTAGTGTAGATGAAAAGTAGAGATATATTACCACACTCATTAAAAGTTTTTAATCAAAATAATAAACAAAAAAGAATTGTATATGCCATAAAAAGGAAAGTAAGAAATAAATTAATGGACTAAGGAGTAATAAAGAAAATGTTATGTATCACCTTTTTTACTATCCGGACATACAAAAATTTAAGAAATGAAATTTTTAAAAAAATATTTTACTAGCTGGGTTTTAATGAAACAACATCTCTTCTTTTTAGTAAGGATAAGGTCTACGCACGCACTCTCCCTGGCCCAACTTTCGCGGGATTGAATCGAGTAGTTATTCTTCATTTTTAAAATAACATTGGGTTAAAAAATACAAGTATTTCGCAAAATTCTTGTTTTAAAATGAGGAAAATAAACATTAGATTATAATATTCGACTTAAAAAATAAATAAAAAATATTTAAAATTTTATATGCACAATTGGTCTCGTTAGATAGAACTCGATGAGAGGTATTCAACAGTATAATTTTTATCAAATAATAATTTGTGTATAAAAAATTACAAGTAAAATAAATTTTGTAGAAGAAAAATTAAAAAAAAAAAGACAAATATTTTAAAATAATGGGTGCAGTTAAAAGTATGGAAAGTGGCGCAGGTTTGATCAGAATTTTCGTATGTATGCCATGCGAAATTCCAAGTGAGGAAAATACTTTGAAAAATTTTCCCACTTAGGGAATTCCTCCGTAAAATTTACTAAAAAAGAAAATGTAAAGTTTTTTTGTGGAAGGATGAAAAAGGAAATTGTAAAGTTTATTTGTAGACGGATGGAGTATTAAATGACATTTTCAGCGGATTGTAGCGAAACATCCGGTTATCATGGAGTATTCCGAATTTGAGAATCTTCAAAGTAATCAACTGCTTTGAGAATTTCTTACTTGTCTCTGACATTTCCGATCAAGAATTCCAATTTTCCATATCACTGAATTTGATTAAGTTTTCAAATATTGAAATCAAACCACAGAGTGAAATATCACAACTTTATTGAAAATCTTAAAAACTCGATTTTAACCAAATTCCTAAAAAGAAAAAATTACATTGAATATTGAGAGTGACCTAAAGTCCCTATTACAATCTAAATACATCATCATTAAAATCTATAATATTTTTCCCAACATAATGTATACATGCAAATTTTTAAATGTAATATACTCCATATTAGATTTTTTATCGAGTCATGTTACATAATTTTATACACATTATCATTAATATAATTATGTTTTATCATTTCCGTTTGAAAAAATTGTTTTTGATTTCCTATTTAATTCTTGCCATTTTGTTTTTTATTTCCTCCTTTAGTGGTATCAAGGTAAAAATATAGTAGAAAATTGTTACCTTTTTTAGACTGCCGTAATATCTCCTCCTTTAATGGTAACAAAGTAATAATATAACATGAAATTCTTACCTTTTTAGATTGCTGTAGGTCTTCATTAATAAAATATTTTATACGAACCGTAGATGATCAGATCATCAAAGATCAACGGCTCAGAAAGGTGTGAGTTTGGGTGGGAACCATATAAAGTAAATTTCGTTTTTTAATACTTTAAAACCTAAATATGTATTTACAGAATGCTTTCCTTTTTCGAGTAATGAATGCACGATATTAATTTTGGGTTTTAAATACACACGGTAATAATTTTGGTAATTAATACCAACGGATACACAATGCACACAGTATTTCCCTAATAAATTAAAATACACACGACATTAATTTTGGTAATAATCGGGAATACACACGTTATTAATGCTGTAAATACACACACGGTATTAATTTTGGTAATTAAATAAAAATGCAATAAATATACACGGTATTTCCATTTTTTATCTCGAGTAACACACATGGATTAATAATAACCGTAGATTAAATGTAATAGATTAAAATTGATGGTCCATAGATGATAGTCATTGGGCGGGAAAAAGCATGGAGCATAATTTTCTTGTTTTTAAGAATGAGATGATTAAAAAATGCTAAATTAAAGTCACCATAACTTTGTAGTTGAATTACAGTACTCCGTATATAACAAAAAAATTAAATATATTTCTTGAAATAAATAAAATGCGAGAAAGTTGGTGTTGAACAAAATACCAAACCAATCTTCAACTTCACAATTGTTATTTTAAGAAAAAAATACTCCTTTCTTGTGTGTGTGGTTAAAAAGGGGTTGAATGCATTAATTTGAATGAGAGTTGGGGCGGGAGTTGAATAAGGTGGGTGGTCGTTGGTTGAATGAATAAGGTGGGAGTTGACTCTGGAGTGGGAATTGAATAGACTTGTGGGCTCCAGAGTTTTTGGATTTTGGGCTCCTGAGGAATTTGGTTCCAAAAGTGGGTATTATATGTTGGATGATGCTCTGTAGCCTTAATAGAAGGAGAACAAGTTGGGCATTCAAAGCTTGTGGGCTGACAAACAGCGTCTCGTTGAAATTCCGCTCCCAAATGGATTTATTTGAAAATAGCGTTAGAGATTAGCGTTAGTGTTTTGGATAAAATATTTAATGTTGTAGATTACTTTAAAAACGCTAACACTAAACGCTGGCCGTAGATATCCTTTTCAAAGAACTAACGCTAATCTCTAAAGCTATTCCCAAACAGACCCACTGTAAATTGTCTAAACCCGTATATATACACATACGAACATCTGAATATTCAAGGAATTTAGATCTCTTGCAGTTAATTTTTTTCATCCTTTGTTGACATATAATTAAATAAAATATATATTATAAATTTATTGCTCAAAATAATATTTTGAAATTTTTTATAAAATTAATATAATAAAATTAGCTTGGTATCAATAACTAATTTTATTTTTATTCAACTTGGGATCAGACAAATACTAGGATTACTAGGGACACCGAGAAAGTATATAAATATATTTATACACAGGCGTCTCCCAATCCTTCTCGGAATTTCCATATTTTCCAATTTCTTCAGATAGCCGGGAGTCCTTCAATTCTGGTTTGCGCAGCCAGATCTATTCTATTTCAATAAACATTGGACTGCAAATCCTTCAATAATCCCGTCCGTACGTTTTCTTCTTCCTTGTTTTTTTTTTTATAGTTTCATCCCCCCAACACGTCTATTCCCTCGCACCTTTTACCAAATCACACCTCATAATTTAATTTGATTGCTTCTTCTTCTTCTTTTTTTTTTTTCAAATGGCAAATTAATATGAACTCAGTAATTATTCATCACTCAGTATATTTTCGATGGTGCAGCATTAGGTTGACATAATGGAGCAGCAAATGGGCAACACCTCCTTCATCAAAACTCTGTTCAATGCCCTCAATTCCATTTTAGGTATCATTTTATCTCTTCTAAATTTCTCACTTAAGCATTTTCTTTTTATGTAGTACCGATTTTATCATATTTATAAACTATTGTTATATGAATTGGAACAGGAATTGGAATGTTGTCAATCCCTTATGCTATTGCTCGTGGAGGCTGGTTAAGTTTATTGTTTTTCCTCATCATATCTATGGGAGCATGCTATGCCGGCTTGCTCACTCAACGCTGCATGCAAATAAACCCCAGAGTTAAAAGTTTTCCAGATCTTGGAAAACAGGCTTATGGGAATGTAGGGGAATCAATAATCTCAGCCATTCTCTGTGTGGATCTTTATCTGGTTTTAACAGATTTTCTCATCTTGGAAGGGGATAACCTATACAGCCTCTTCCCTAACATGAAGATTGTGTTGTTTGGCTTGTCAATAAGTGGAAAGACATGTTTTGTCATAATCATTGCTCTCGTTCTTCTTCCCACTGTTTGGATCGAAGATTTACGCCTTCTCGCATACATCTCTACTCTTGGGGTCTTATCGTCTTTGGCATTGCTTATTTGTGTGTTCTGTGTTGCGGTGTTTGACGACGTGGGCTTTCACCATAAAGGTGAAGTTGTAAGTTGGAGAGGGTTTCCAATGGCTCTCAGCTTATTCATGTTCTGCTTTAGTGCTAATCCTGTTTTCCCCTCCTTGTACAATTCCATGCGAAGCAAGCACCACTTTTTCAAGGTATACATCGTTTGCTTGCAAGATTTTCCATACTTTTTAACTCTATTGTATATATTACTTTAACACTTCTACTTTGAATTAAAATCTCTCTTTGAGTCTTACTAATTCTTAATCTTCCTATATACCTCTCATATCTTATATTACCATACAATAAAGTAAATGGCAAAGTTGAAAGTCATATCAGAATTACACATTCCTTAAGTACTACGGAGAGTTTTTTTTGAAATGGCGGGCCAGCATTTTTTATTAAAAAGAAAATAAAACAGATATTGGTCAATGAAATTAGTAATAATTTTCTAATTGTTTGTTTGGGATTATTTTCAGGTGCTGGTTGTGACCTTTGGGATTGCAACATTTTGCTATGCAGCAATGGGAATCGTAGGGTATATGATGTACGGTTCAATGTTGAACTCTCAAATCACTTTGAACCTTCCAAAAGAAAGACTGAGCTCAAAAGTAGCAATCTATATAGCATGGATAACTCCTTTAACCAAATATGCCTTGTTCATGAAACCCGTGGTATCCACAATTGAGAGTTGGCTTCCCCTTAAATACCAAAAGGAGAGATTAGTCAAGATCTCATTGAGTACCCTTTTGGTTATCTCACAGGTTGTCGTGGGTCTTTCGATCCCTTTTTTCGGTTCCCTCATGTCCCTTGTGGGAGCCCTATGTAGTGCAACAGCTTCTATCACGATTCCTTGTGTGTGCTATTTGAAGATCTCAAAAATTGATCGAAAGTCTATCGAAGGAGTTGTGATTGTGCTGCTTGCTTTATTAAGCATATTGCTAGTTGTGATTGGCACCTATACTTCTTTAAAGAGTATAGTTGAGAATGTTTCTAAGCATCATTAAATTTGGATTATTCCTGGATAGTGTTGTTAAATATTGCAAGTCTAGTTGTTTTTTTTACTGGGCAACGCTAGCTAACATGAACTTTGTTGGTGATTTTAGAGTCACCACTCATCAGCTATTTTGTGTAATTGGATTTATTTAGATTGGATGAAAATTTTGGTAAGCGTTGTTAACGAGTTAGATGATGTGCTGTGCATGCTCGTTCAACGATATTACAAATTTCGCAGGGGTCCAAGGGGAAGTAGCCCTTGGTGAGGTTCAAGGAGCAGAGCCCCTAGCTGGGAATGAAAATCTTATGACCATTTTTGTAAACGAAATTCAAAATAATATACATTGTTGCTTTACAAATATTCAAATATAATATTTATCTACAACGTTCCTTACTAAAAGACCCAATGCATCTCAATGTTTCCCAATAAGGCATGACGTTTCGCACAAAAACCACTAAAATGATATGTTTAACACAACTGCTGCATACATTCAAATATTGTGGCCAAACATTCGAGTGTGCTGCGTAAAGTTGTATTGTTTCGTAACTAACACTTCCGATCAAGTTGTGCTCTATAAATATGGAGTCCTAGGATATGTTTAGGTACGACATACCTTCCACATTCGTTCTAGATACTAAGGTCTTATCCGGTTGAAGTATCTGGGTATATCATGAAATATAACTTTCATCTAAAAGCGTTCACGCGATTCATTTAGTCTATCAAATTTCTTCACATTTGTTTGTATATTATAGAAAGAAAGACCATAGTAGGACTAAAACATTGAAAATATACAAAAATAGGACTTCCATGTTTTTATTTCCTAAATATGACGTACATTACCAAACATGGTCATATACATTACCAAAAAAGTAGAGTAATGTGCACATGTACACTATCACATTATCACACTGCAAAGTCACATTACCAAAGTGCAAAGTCCTATTTCAAAAAAAAAAATATGAAAGTCCTATTTTGGTACTTTTCTCTATGTTTTAGTCATATTTAGGGTGATTTCTATAAATTTAAATAAATTTAAGTTCTATTTTGACAATAAAAGATAAGAATCCTATTTTAATTCTTTTTCCTTGTTTTACTCTTTCAAAATTTTTTCCCTCGTTTCTTTAAAATTGTGCTCCCTAATACAGAGTATTTGCCAAAGTACACTTTAGTACGGAGCGTGCGATAATATATAATCTTTTAAGTCCGTTCCATCTTCATATTTGTGCATCACACAAAAAATTTCTAACCCATCTTAAGTGTTTAAAATATCTTTAAAATAACTTCTTCTTGAAATAAAGAAATAGTTTTGAGATTTTTTTTAAATATTTTAGGGAGATTAAAAGTTTTTATGCAATGCATAACAAATAAAACTCTTTCTTGAAACGAAGACTCGGAGAGTGTAAAATTTCTCAAATAATGGGTCCATAACATAAAGTTCTTGTTGGGTGTGATGGAAAATGTCCATAACATAAAATTCTTGTTGGGTGTGATGGAAAATGATATATGATTGGATATTTTGTATAAGCATTGATCATGTTTAAATGATATGAAAGAATTGGGACTAAATTAAAGAGCTCGCGGATGATATTTCTAAAAATTAAAACTGGCAGCTTGATTTGTGATAAAAATTGAAAGGTTACTAGATATACACGTTTATAAATTTGAAAAGTTCGGAGTTTTGAAGTTACTATCTGTTCATATATGTTTGTTATTATGAGGCTGAAAATTTGGTCAACCAAGAAGTTTAAGATTTATAATGATTTTTCTCTAAACACCAAAACTTCTAGGCTCTTATGGGCAGAAAAACTTGATAGAAATGAGTTGGGTGTAGTTTTTGGTAATTTAAATGCAAGGAAAATTGGTTGGAGTTCAATAGTGTGTAGGGTTATAGGCATGAAATTTGTATGAATTGGCATGTTTTCAGTGGGTCTTCTGGGTTGAGATGTAAAGTATGCCCATGTTGGAAAATCTGCTATAGGCATTTGTGCTCAAATGTGTATTGACTATTAAAAAGTTGAGATTGTTTCTTAGAGCACTGCTAATACCTTTGAAGCCCCGGGGCTTCAAACCGAGGCTTCAAAATTTCTCTCTCTGCCACGTCAGCTTTAACTTACACTAAAAATTCACTGGAAATGGGTTTGAAGCCCCAGGGCTTCAAACTGGGGCTTCAAACCTTTATTTTTTACATTTTTAAATATACATCTTCTAAATTTAAATTAATAAATTTAAATTAATTTATTATTTAATAATATTGAAACACGAATACAAAAAAATACATTCATTAAAATAAAAAACGACAATATTAAAAAAGATATATTAATTAAAAAAACTAAGGTAAATTATATTTCGCCTTGATCTCTCTTTGTCTTTGCTCGTATATCATCCGTTTGAAACCCGACAACGTAGAAAGGTCAGTTTCCATGATTTTAAATAAAAAAAATTACATTCATTAAATAAAAAAACTGCATTCATTATAAAAAAACTACATTAATTAAATAAAAACATTACATTCATTAAATAAAAAAAAATTACATTCATGAAAAAATAAATTAAATACTTGAATAATAATTTTTTTTAAATTGATAGATAGAGAGAAACTTGTATTTGTGTTGAATTTTTTTAAAAAATTATATTTAATTTATAGAGAAGAAAAGGAGAAAAAAGAGGAAAAAAAAAGAAGGAAGAAAGCCTTCTCACGTCAAAGATTTAACGCAGGAGTTTTAACGCCCTTATAACGGGGGAGGGGGCGGTGTTTCACGCCCCCCCAGGCATCAAAACTAGGCTAACGCCCTTTGGCGTTACAAGTATTTCCACTGCTCTTATGGCGAGTATCTGACCATATAACTGTTAAAGTACTTTGGATTTATCATACAATATGTTTTTCTTTGAGATTCGAAAGATGGAAAAATGGAGGATGAAATATGTTTGAAATATTTGCTCTAAATAGCACTAAAACTTAAATCATTTTCTTAAATAATACTTAAATTGTTTTATTTTCTAAATAGCACTTAATAATGTCTATAATGTCCAGTAATGATGAATATTTACTTGAATAATGACTAATGCATAATGACTAATGCATAATGACTAAAAGTGTTACATTGGGAAGAAAAACACATGTGATGTTATTTAGAGAAAATCATTATGTTTTAGTGCTATTTAAGTAAATTCAGCGATATGTTTACTTGAAGAATTGTTCAAGGACTAATATATGACCTAAAATGACCCTTTATGTGCGCATATATGAATAATTTGTTCTTACTTACTTGAATATAGTCATAGTCTTGGTCTTATGTTTAAGAGTGTAGGTTAACTAGATTCATTTACCTTAATTTAAGGATAACTTAATGACACATTTTAAATGTGATTTGTTGGGGTATAGTAACTTTGGAGTTTCTCTTGATATTTTTCTATGTGTGAGAATTTGTTTCTCTTGGAATCTTGAACATATTACTATGAATATACAATCCCTTACAAAATGTAACCAGCTTTTGAATAGTTTGGTTTAAAATCATTGAAAATATTGTCCTTTGGCTTCTAATTACTCTCATTAGTTTAATAAAACTATTTTCTTACAAGTGATTTTGTACTTGTGTGAAAAACATGATTTTTCTTTGAGAACTAAAAATTGAAATAAGAGTTGGTTCTTCAGAATGTTTCTGAGCCATCGTCAGACATACTGTTGTGTTTGCCTGTTTAAAGTAGCTCGTTTTCTGGTTTTGATGGTCCAAACCAAATAATTCTTTCTTTGAAATAAAACTCTTAGTGCCTTTTTCTAGAAGGTGGTAAATATTTTCAATAGATTGAAAAGCGTGTTAATGTGATGTTACGTTTTCAAAGGTTTGCCAAAAATGTTTTCAGTAATTTTTTTAAAAATGGTTTCGGTACATTTTTTTGCAAGAATATGAGATTTGTACCATAGTAAGTAAAGAAATCATTGATCAACAAAATGGAAAATGAAGTAAAGATGGCTAATCATTTATGCTATACTGATAAGAAAGGCAAGTACAATAGATGCAACAAGAACTAGTTATAAGATAGATTTGAACAAGTACATAGCACATGGTTGTGTCTGATTGAATTGGGTGGGGATAAAAAGGTATGGTGTTGATTAACTTATTTAGACCACATAAAGCTTACTAGAAGAAGATAATTAAAATGGAAAACAAACACAATTAAGAGATGGGAAGAGGAGAGCCATCCCAGTTCTTGAGGCATTCCAACAAAGGATCAATGATCCTTCCATCACACATAGCGGCAAACACCTTGTCACACACCTCCCCAGGGGACTTCACCTTCTCCCCAGTCAGCACCTCGGTTCCAAGCTCTTCACGGACGAACTTGTAAAGAGGATAGGACCGGCACTCCTTAATCTTGTTAGGAATGGCTGGGTTGCCACTCTCAAGAGCCGCTCTGGCACCCTCTACTTTCTTGGACAAAACTTCCTTCAACTCATCTTCGAATGCTGCAATCTCCTGGAGGATAGATGTGTGCAAGTTTTTGTCCACTTCTCTGTTCTGCAAGGCATGGTCCATGAGAGCATGCCTCAGTTTCGGCATCAATGGGTAGTTCGCACTGCACGGGTCATCGGCGTATGCAAACACGTACACACGATCGACCACCCTGAGCAATTCCTCCTCACAGGGTCTGGAATGATGGAGAGTCCTCATTGCCACTTGCCTAACTGTGTTCTTCACACCGTTCCTCAAGTTCTCCTCCAAGTGCCTCAAATCAATCGCCTGGCAGATCGCGACGAGATATGTAGAGAACATGAGTTTGAGCACGTCCATGGCTTCGGCCGTCTTTCTTGCTGAGATCAAACCCAAAGAGTTAAGACTCTGGTTGTGGTGCTCTGCGCTCTGGACGTGGTTTGTGACCGGGTTAGCCATGAACTGAAGCTCAGAACAGTATGAAGCCATTGCAACCTCTGCACCATTGAAGCCGTAATCAAGACTTGGATTCCTAGCTGCTGTGAGGTTAGATGGCAACCCGTTGTTGTAGTAACTGTTGACTAGCTCGGTGAACTGGGCGAACAGTAGCTTTCCAATGTTGGCCAGGGCTAACCTCGTATTGTCCATTGAAACGCCGATCGGCGTGCCTTGGAAGTTCCCACCGTGCAAGGCCTTGTTCCTGGACACGTCAATCAGAGGATTGTCATTGACAGAGTTGATCTCCCTCTCAATCATCTTGGTTGCTGCCCTTATGACTTCAATCTGTGGGCCAAGCCACTGGGGCGATGTCCTCAGAGCGTACCGATCCTGTTTCGGTTTCTGCAACGGGTCGGTTTTGTTCAGCTTCTGAGCAGCTTTCATGTAAGGGCTACCATCCAAAATGTGCTCCATGATCGCCGCGGCTTCAATTTGGCCCGGGTGATGCTTCAGTTTGTGAATCAGATGGTCACTAAACTCTTGCTTCCCATGCATCACTTCCCCGAAAATGGCAGACAAAACCTCAGACATAAGGGCAAGCACATTGGCCTCGAAGAGAACCATGGATGCCAAACCAGAACCAACTGCAGTTCCGTTCACGAGCGCCAGCCCTTCTTTGGGTTGGAGCTTGAAGAACCCGCCGGAGATTCCCGCCAGGCGAAAGGCCTCCTCGGCATTCAGGGTCTCCCCTTTGGGTCCCACGGCCTTGGCGTTAGGCCTCCCAGTGAGCAGACCAGCAATGTAGGACAATGGGACAAGATCGCCCGAGGCGGTGATGGTGCCGCGGAGAGGGAGGCAGGGAGTGATGTTGTGGTTGAGCAATTTGGTGATTGTTTCGAGAATCTCAAATCTGATGCCTGAGTACCCCTGGAGGAGGGTGTTGATCCTCACAGCCATGGATGCTCGAGTTGCCCAGTGGGGCAGCGTATGACCTCCCGCAACTCCATTGGCACCGCCGCCGAATATTCCAGCATTCAAATACCTGCCATTTTTTTCACCTAAGTTACACTGCGGGAATGGTGATGGGGATGTAAACGTGGAATAATTCCCAATTTATTGTCTCAATTTGACTTCACACTTTAAGAAAAAATTATAAAGTAAAAAATAATTGTAGATTGAAATTTGTTTTAATGGAAAAGGAACTATGGACCAGATATTCTTTATCTTATTAAAACGTAAAAAAGTTAGATATTTTTTCTAGGAATGACTGAAAATGACAGTAAGACAATTAATTCTGGACGAAGAGTAATCAAACTTCTCCAAATTTTATAATGGCATGTTTAAAAATTTTAATTCGAATTTTAGATCCATATTTGGCTCAAATTCCATTTTTTTGAAATCTTAAACATTTGATATTCAATACTCCTTCCGTCCTCCAGTTTTTGTCAATTTTCATTTTTGCACACCATCCAATGTACTTCTTTAATCCATTTTATCTTGTAATTTGTATATTAAAAAATTATAGAAATTATATATTTATAATCTACTCCGTATATGTTAAGACAAATCAAACAAGATCACACATAACTATATTACAAATCAAAAATCAAAAATTATAGAAATTATATATTTATAATCTACTCCGTATATGTTACACATTGAGAGAATTTGATGAGTCAAAGTGCTTAGATGAACAGTTCCAAAAGTCAAAAGTGGACAAAAACTGGGGGACGGAGGGAGTATTTCAAATTATAAGATTGAAACACAAGAGATGAAATAAAATACTCCCTCCGTCCCCAATTTGATTACAAATTGCGAATTACGGAGTAAAATTTCCTACTTTTTGAAATCATTTTGTTTACAAATTGGCATATTAATAAGATATAAAAATTACATACTCCGTATTAAAATACTACGTCAAAAGTTCTACAAAACAAGAGGTGACAAGAATATTTTAATTTATCAAATATTTAATGAAATCGCATAAACAAACAAAAGTTATCGAGAAGAGAAAAAAAATTGTAATCTATTTAGGGACGGAGAGAGTATGTAGTACTAATTTCTAAACCCTATCTACAGGATTTAGATGTGGGGACGCCTTTCTTATCCAATTATAATTAAATTTAATATAAAGTCTTAGCTTCTAGGCTAAATAATACTACTAGGAATAAAAGGATATAAGATATAATTATTATTTATTCTCTTATTCAATTGCTTCTATAATTGTTAGAGCAACGTTCCCACCACAAAATGTGTGGCTATTATGCAATGCATAATAGCCACACATTTTGTTGTGGGGTTACTGCGGGGTTGGGGCGGGGGTGCAGGGGTAGGGGAAGGGTGGGGGGTTTAGGGGGTGGGTTAGGGGGGGTAGGAACCGTCAATTTTACGAACGGAGCACTGGAGGTGCCTCAAAAACCCAGTGGCACCGTTCTCCGGTGTCACTAGAACCGGGCCGTAATTGTTATATTATGATTCTCTCTTATAATCGATATATATAAAAATAATTTCATTATTCAATAAGATGAATTACTATCAAATTTTATTATGGTATTAGAACTAGAGTTTCTCCATCTAAAAAAATAGGGTATGCTTAATAGTGAACAGCGATCTCGTCGAGCGTGCCTAACAACCACCAACGAAAATTTTGTACGTGATCAAAGAATTGGAAAGTTGCATTTGTCTGTAATTTTTCTAGAGATCGAGAGAATTGAAACGATTGAAAAGGAGAGAATGACCCAAAAGGAGAGAAAAACTCATCACCCTCACTCCAATCGTGAACAATATCCTTAAAAAAAACTCAAGAATCGTACGTTCAAGTTCGTTCGTCATGTAACGAAAATTTCTCTCTACTTCTATTGGCTATCCTCACAAAACCACTTTCGTCGGCTCCATTCTAGTACCTATGCTCCAAGTTGGCCCTCGTCAGCTAAGATCAATTTGTGATGTGATATTAGAAATAATAGAATATAAGATATTATTATTATTATTTACATTTTTATTATATTGTTCTATGATTATAATTCTAACTTGATTAGTACGGAGTATTTCTCTTGTAATCGCTATGTATAAAGATGAAAGCTTCATTGTTCTAGAAAACTAAGTACTCCGTAATAAATAACACGGCTCTGGAGCTTAAACAATAAATTAAAGAAGAATTTTTTTTGAAAGCATAAATATGATATAGTTTCAAGTAAATTATAGTTCACCTATTTCATATTAGCTAATATAAACATTTTTCGTTAAATAGAAAAAAAAGTATTAAATTGGTCAAATAGTTACAACGTCCCCTATGGTTTGGAAAATTGGCACCGATCCATAAATACCTCTACTTTTTACGAAACTTATTTTTAAAGTCCTCATGGTTTCAAACGTTGCACTCACACTTCCTTCGATCATTTTCCAGCAAAGAGCGGGCATTGGTGCCTATTTTCTAAACCATATGCGGCACACGTGCTCATTTCTTATTTTTTCGTTTATTAATTTGTTGTCTTTCCTTTTTTACACTCTTTTATTTCTTTGTTTTCCTTTCCTAGAACTTTTTATATGATATTTTTAAAAACTCAAAATTCTTTGTATTTGAAATAAAAATAAAAAACACTAACATATACTTCATCTATCTCAAATTAAACATTTTAACTCTTTGTTTTCTAGAATAATGTTTTTGGTAAGTTCAAAAAGGAAAAAAAATGGAAAAACAAAATAAAAAATTTAAACATCTAAAAAAGAGTCTTAAACAAGAAGAATTTTCAGAATGCCTAAAAATGTTCTTAGAATTGGGATGTCCAACAAAGATATTCATTTTTATTTTTTGTACGTTTTTTTTCTTATTTTATTCCTCATTTTTTAAAGTTCTCAAAACAAGTTTTTAATTTTTAATGTTTGAAAACAAAAAATACAAATGGTTAATTTGAGACGTAGAGATGCAGTATGTGTTAATTTTGTTTTCAATCAAAATAATTTTAAATTTAAGAACATTAAAAAAACAATTTTTAAAAAAATTAAAAAACTTTTATTAATAAAAGAAACAAAAAAGAGAAAAAACAAAAAATAAATGAAAATAAGAAATGAGCACCAGTGCGGCAGCGCCCACTATGGTTCGGAAAATATGGATCAATACCTCCTTCGCTGGAAAAATGGACGGATATGATCAGAAGTGTATGAGTGGAACTTAAGAAAATATTTGTGCCTATTTTCAATTCTCCAAAAAGGTGAAATCGCTCACCCCGGGCGCCCCTCACCCCCGACCCGACGGGAATGTGAGAGGAGGTAAATCACGGTGACCCAAGCAACAACACTTAGCTAGACCATATCTTAGTGCGCACCAGAGACTCCCCCCATTTTTCAGAGGTGGTCGCCCCCACAACGGTCGCTGCCAGGTTTCGATCCTTGGTCATTCTCCAAACTTCACCAAGTGCTTGCCACATGGGCTACCCGTACGGGTACATTAGTAGGGTAAACTTTTTATAGTGACTAGCCCCACCGCTTTCGCGGCCCCATACCCCAGAAACCCAACTTTGGCTTGGCCCTACGGGTTAGTATACACCGCTTGGCCCTACCACTTGAAGGGTTTTTTGGGGAGGCATAGTTCCACTGGCGCAGAGTGGGACTCGAACTCGAGACCTCTCCTTTGGAAGGGTAACTCCACAACCAGCTGAGCTGAGTTGCTTCGTTCATTTGTGCCTATTTTCAAAAGTACATAGATAGTGGTGCGATTTGGCGGTATTAAATTCAATAAGGGTATAGAAATTTACTCAAATAGCACAAAAACATAATGACTTTCCCTAAATAGCACTACATGTGTTTTTCTTCCCAATATAGCACTTTTAGTCATTATGCATTAGTCATTATTCAAGTAAATATTCGTCATCACTGGTCATTATAGACATTATTAAGTGCTACTTAGGAAATAAAACAATTTAAGTACTATTTAGGGAAATGATTTAAGTTTTAGTGCTATTTAGTGCAAATATTTCTATAATTAATTTACCTAATGAGCTCCTGCTGAAGAGCATGGCCTTGCATAGTTCTCCGGTGAGAGTGAGCGCCGAAGCCGGTGGTGATGCCATAGGTGTCGGTCCCGGTTTTCAGGCTGTCCGAGACCCAATCATTGCTGGCCTCGACGCCTGCCCGGGCCGCCTCCGACAGCTCAACTCTAACGTCATCACAGCACGCTGCGATGGCCGCCACCTCAGCCACCGTGAGCTTCTTGCCGCGGAGTTCCACCACCGGGTTCCGGTACTCTGCCACCATGCGCTTCACCTCCTCCAGGTGGCTCCCCTTCAGCGACTCAGCCGCCGCCTCCCACTTCAACGGATCATCCATTCTCTCATGCACACCCTATATATTCTCTTTGTTCACGCACAGGCTAGGAATGAGAACATAAAATGAGGTTTTTGAGTAGGGTGAATTCTGAGGGAATCAGTCGCTAGCTGATGTGTGGTATAAATAGGAACAAAATCAAAAGTTACAAAGAGAAGTACTACCTCCCCCTCCCATAGAATTAGGTTTCTGAGTAGGAAAAGAGACTAAAGTAGAAGTAAAACATTGATAAAATTGATTATATATACATATTCTCGATATATGAGTTAAAATATGTTTACAGTGCGAATCATGATTATATATATATTACCAAAAAATATAGTGAAATGTTCATGTACAGTACAACATTATCATAGTGTGAACTTCTATCTAGGGGATAAAAATACGAATCTTCTATTTTGGTACCTTCTCTATGTTTTACTCATATTTAAGATTATTTCTTTGGCGGACAATGTTTTCTTGACCTAAGCCAAAAATGACTCAAGAATGACCAAGACATATAAGGTACTTACAAAGCTTTGTTTATAAAATTCATAATTTCTATTTCTCCTTAACCTCCCTGCCTTCAAAGGTCGCTGATTCGCTGATCTAGGGTAGAGGCGGAAGCTGGGGTGGTTTTTTTCCCTATATTATTAAATTAAAAGTGTGAGATAAAGAACTCCATAACAATGAGCGGAATTCACAAAAATATTGTAAACTAGGGTTTGAAACAAAAATATTGACATAAAAAGATACAAAAATATAAAAAAAATAAAAATATGAAATTTCAAAAGTATACTCCTAACATTTATTTAAACTTTTTTATATAATATCTTTGAGTTTCTTCCAATTACTTTTAGTTCTCCTGACATTTGTTTCGGTTGATATTATGGTGTCACTTTTTTTAAGACAATGCAACTACAATGTCCCGTTCACAAAATTAAAGTTATTATCCCTATTCTCCTAACACAGACCCTGAATTCTCTTACCCTCGTCTCCACCCTAGAAGATACTCCCTCCGTCCTTTAAAGTTCTTTTCTTATTGACATTTTGAGAATTTAAGGGAGAAATATTTTTGTGTTGACTTTCCAAAAATATATTTGATGTGATAGTTAAAAGTAGGATGTGATGGATAGATTATTATTAAAAAGGTATGATGTGATAGATACGATAAAAGTTAATAAGGATAAAATTGAATTTTGAATTAAAAAAAAAGAATTTTGTGGGACAAGAAGAAAAAGAAAGGAGCAAGTAGACTTGCACTCAAAATCCACCATTACAGCTAGAGGAAAGATTATATTCGCTCACGCCATCAATAATGTCTTACTCCCTCTGTCCCTAAATATTTGTCACACTTCTATTACCGAGGTAAAATATCAACTTTTTTCAATTCATTTTATTTACATATTGGTATAGAAATAAAAACTAAAATTTATATATCAAAAAACTACATAAAAGGTTATTCGAAATAAAAGGTGTCAAGAATATGTTATTTTATCAAATAACCAATGAAAACGTAGAAATAAATAAAAGTTCCAACAACTCTTGAAAAAACAAATGTGAGATATATTTTAATTTGGGAGAGATGGAGTATTAGACTAGGCCTCCTTACAAGTAGCCAAGTAGGCCGCCGTTCGCATTTTCTTGTGCAAATGGGAGTGTGCCAAAATTAGTTCAATTCATGCAATATAGTGGATGTCATGATAATACAATATTTTAATCTTACTCTTGGCAACTTGGTGGGGTTAGCTTTAAGCTCTAAGTTTGATAAAGGACCATCTTATATATTTTAGTATATTTGGAAAAACTATGACGATCAATGGTATCTTAATAATCATCAAAGAAGTTTGATGGTGCGGAGTGCACGCTTCATTGAATTTGTTACGATAAAAAACCCGTTACATCGGGAGTTCCAAGGGGGCAGCGCCCCCGAGCAGGGTTCAAGGGGCGGCAGCCCCTGCGGGGTCCAAGAGGCAGAGCCCCTGGCTGGGGTCGAAGTGCTATGTTAAAAAGTTCAATTGGAATTTTAATTTTCGAATTTCTTTAAAAGGAAAATTCATATGGATAGCGCTGCTTTCAAAAAGGGTTTCACCGAAGAATTGCGTGCTTTGGGTAATTAGCCGCGAATGGTGTCTTCTCCTTCTCACCCCAAGTCTATAAATTCCCGCCAGGCATGGTCGAATTTCGTTCGGATTTCTCATAACAATTCTCATATTTCGGTTTTGATACCTTCGAATTTTATCCGATTGAATTTTGGAGTGAACAACCAAAATATTCAATCTGAAAGTGTTTACACAACTCTCGATTTATCCAAGTTTTCGTTAATTTTACCAATAGACTTAGCTACCTGCTAAATTAACAACTTTGGACGAGCCGAGCTGGGCCTAGTCCTGCCAATTTATGCTGCGAGCTGCATGTGCCAAGGCCGCTCCTCGCATTTCAATTTTCAAAAGGAAATTATGCCTATCTTTGTTGAAAAGTGTGAAGTAATGTTGTCGTTTGTATAACTCCGTCATACGTAGATTATTAATGTAAAAGTATAATATGATAACTAAGATAAGAAAAAGTATATGTAAAATTAATTTTTTTAATAGGAAGTAGACGTGTTTTGAAAAAAAGAAAAAAAATAAAATAGAAAATGTTTTAAAAAACGGAAAGAGTATTATTTTTTGTTCAATCAAGTCATTTTCTTCCAATTCTCTATTACTCCATCCGTCCTATAATGATCTTCCCGGTTCGTAAAACGAAGAAAAATCTCAAATTTTTTCAATCTATTTTATTTAAATATTGGTATAGAAATAAAAAATAAAACATACATATTTAAAAACTACATCAAAAGTTCAACAAAACAAGTGGTGACAAGAATATTTTATTTTATCATATAAGCTATGAAAAAACACAAATAA
Source organism: Cuscuta australis (assembly GCA_003260385.1). NCBI lineage: Eukaryota > Viridiplantae > Streptophyta > Magnoliopsida > Solanales > Convolvulaceae > Cuscuta > Cuscuta australis. The sequence goes on along the minus strand of NQVE01000200.1, from coordinate 891,325 downwards.
ATATAAATTCCCGTGAAATTGGAATAGTGCTCTGGAAAGATCATTATAGGACGGAGGGAGTATATGTTATCTTGTACCCTTATCATAACGTCTAATCTTACTATAGGACAAAGAAGAAATGTTGTTTTGAGACGCTAATTCATATTTTTATTAAATTTTAGTCATTAAATAAAATACAAACAATTTTATCCCTAAATTTTTCTATAAATTAAAAGAAAATAAACAACCAAATGCATATTGCCCTTGGGTAAAAAGGGTCGTTTAAAAAAAAAGCATGCATTAGCTAGCATACCAAGAACTTAAAATATTTTTATACTAGCTTCTTCCCTGAATATTTGTCTAATTTTGATTTTTTCGGTCAACTATTTTTAACCTTTGATCTATAATCAAATAAAATATATATTTTATATTAATTAGATAAAATAATATTTTGAAAATATTTAATATAATAAATCTAATAAAACTATTTTTGTATCAATATCTAATACCTCGGAGTATCATTTTTGTTTAATTTGAGGTTAAAATTAAACAATTTTGACCGAAAAAATCAAAAGTGAAAAAATACTCAGGGACAGAGATTACCATTTAGTGTAAAATTGGACCTTCACAAAGACTTCGAGATTATACATAATGAAAAAATGTGAAGAAAGCCACTTGATTGAACAAAAAAATGGAATATAGACTAAATTACTTCAACTATAAGTTCGAGAATTAATTTATATATCTTTGGGAAAAAATCTTCTTAGGTCCCTACATTTTTTCAAAAGTACTACTCAGGTCCTTGAATTAATTTAAGTGTTTGTCAGGTCCCTATACTTTCCGATTTGTATAGGAGTGGGAGGAGTCCGTGACGGTCTGTGATACTACCGGAACCAATCACGGACCAGTTATTTAAATGGTTTGGTATCAGTACGAGATGAATCCCAAAACCATTCGGTACCATTCCGATACGCTTAAATAAATATAATAACAACAATAGTAAGAAAAAATATATATTAAAAAATGAATAATACAATACTATACAAAGTACTACACAAATAATTATTTCTGATACTTCGTATATAGTTTTGAACGATACGTTCTGTGATAATTAGTTTTAAATATTTCTATCATCGTCTCATCCCGTTTGATATCGGCTCGGTTTGGGTTCGTGATGGAAAAAATTAATCCCTTTTAAAAATACTATGAATAGTTCCGAACCATTACGGTCCGCATGTTACCATGCTAGTTCGGTTTTTTCTCCCACCCCTACCGAGAATTCGGTTCTCTTTACTATGTCTTTCTCTCGTAACATACTAGATCCCTATATTTTTTCAAAAGTACGTGCTCTCTAGATCCTTATACTTTTTTTTTACTGGTGCACCAATAATCATTCACGCAGTTTTTCTCTCCAAGCCTCCACATACATACGTTTTTAAAGAACAATATTTCATCTCTTTTCCATTTTTTCTAAATAGAAAATATACTTAGTTTGACTCAAGATGTATAAGGATCTAGGGGTACTTTTAAAAAAATTGAATGCATCTAATAAGTGAAGTGCAAAAAAGAAATAAAAAAATTAAAGAAAAATAGATGATATGATGGGGTTTTGGCAGAAAAAATCACCGGAGTAATTATCTTTGAATCAATTAAAAAGTATAGAGACCTGACCAGCACTTAAAATAATTTAAGGACTTGATAAGTACTTTAAAGAAAATATAAAGACCTAATAAGAATGTTTTAGAATAGTACAAGGATTCAAATAATATCATATTATTCATCATCCTATAAGGAGTCTTGATTGAACCATCCAGATATCTCAATTAGAGAAATCAAAAGAAAAATTTGCTCCATATAGGAATAAAAGGTAGTATGTTTCCCTAATAAGATCAAGTATGTTTTATTCCCTTTATGACACATAATTTCACATGATCTGCCATATATGCCTTCATTAGTAACAAGTGTTGAATAATGAACTGATTCTAGGAATAACTCTACGAATATGATCATTAGCAATAAGTATTGGATAATGAGTGGTTATTTCAATGACTATTCAAGTTGTTTTTTAATAATGTCTTATATTACTTAAATTATGTAATAGGTGATTTTTCTCAAAGACAAGACGTTTTTGAACTTTCCATTTCCAAACGTTAAAGCAGATGGGACTGGTCCTATTTAGGAAAAAATGATATGTTTAAGTCTTATTTGAGTAAATTGCCCAAATCAAAACTCTAATATTTATGGAATCTGAGTTTGAAGAATTATACGCTAGAAAGTACTCCATAAATAAAGTTTTCGTTGCGCGTTGTGATGTTTAACTGAAGTTATTTTCAAATCATTTTATATGAAAAATAGTAATATAAGGAATTAAAAAATAAAAATTACATATTTAACAACTAAATGAAAAGATCTACAAAACTAGAGATGACATGACTATATTATTTTATCAAATAGGACACGAAAATAGACCAACAAAGTAGATAAAGTTTGACCTTGTGAATAGTGAACGAAAACGTTATTGTTGGATGGAGGGAATACAAATTATCTATTACAGACTACGGAGTAGTTCATTTAAAAAGAGTGCGGGGGGATTCCAAGTATTTTACACTAAATGCACACTATGGTGAATAATTGTCTGTGTGTATATGTATTAGCCTTGGTGTTCCTATAGTGTCAAATGTTTGGGATCCTCCAAATATTTTTTATTAAAAAAATACTTCATCAATTTTAAGAGAGTCCAAGCGTGCAATTTAATGAGGAAGAAGACATGTGATTATTGGAATCCTAGATCGATGGGTGTTCATCGGTCCAAGACCGGACCGAATCGGATCGACTCGAACCACACCGAAGGCCAGACCTAAATCTATTTCGATTTGGACCGGACCGGACCGAAATAATTAGGACTAAACCAGTCCGAACCGATTAGACCGAATAAAAATATATATTTTTAATTTTTTGATCAATTAAATATATTTTAGGTTTTGAAGGTTTGTCTTTCAAAAAAGACATTTTGGGATTTTTATTTTGTACCGTACAAATAGGATTAAAAAAATAGACAACTTAAAAATAGATACACAACACGGACGGCTACTTCAAAACTCTGTAGTTAAGCATGCTGGAACGGGAGTAGTCCCAAGATGGGTGACCCACTGGGAAGTTCCAGAAAAACGATCCTACACTATCGCCCACGATCGGATCCTGCCATATGCATTCTTCGTCATGGATATCATGGAGTACGCGCATGTTCAAGTCACCAATGGTCCCCTGACCAAAGCCGCCAAGCTTTGGATCATCGACGACGAAACATTCAAGAAACGCTCTGGTAACAATGCCCTAGCTGCTCAGCAAAACCAAGCCCTAGCCGAGCCACCCCCTCCTCTATTGCCGGATCCATTCGGTGTTTGCGCCTCACCATTGACGGGATGGGCAGCGCCATTGAGCGCATTGACACAACGGTTCAATGCCAAGGTTATGTCATGCAAGTCTATTTCAACCGTGTCAACTGCGTGCCTCCGCCGTGCCAACTCATCTTCCTCGGGAAAGACTACAAACCCTTTGACAACAACAAATCATACGTTGCATCAAACTCACCCGATGATGAAGAGATTGATGAGGATGCAATTGACATATAAGACGACAAAGACGAGCAAGACACGGATGAAGACTAGGCCTTGGGCTATCCTAGCCCTTTTCTCTTTTCTTTTCTCTTTTCTTTTCTATTCCCTTATGTTTTTTTAATGCTTCCGTAGTGTACTCTCCATTTCCCTTAATAACAAAACTTTTTATATTTTAAAAATCTTTTTGTTAATGTCAAAAGGGGAAGATAAAGGCTATACATAAATTAAGGGGGAATGTTTTTTTTAACTTATGCATGAATCAAGGGGACACTTTTCAAAGAAATTCGAAAACAACTTTTTTCTATATGCACATCCCCGTCTTGTTTGTCATTATCAAAAGAGGGAAAATTGTTGGAACACACTTTACAATAATATTGTACTAAAGTTTTGTTCAGTTTTTGATAGGTTTTGATGATTGCCAAAGCGTCGTGGTTACAAAGAAGCTTCATTGAATGACTTAAGGCGCGAAGCAAGGGAAAGCATAAAGTAAAAGAACCAACATGTCAAGCTTTGAAGAAGTAGTTGAGTTGGTAGTCATTGTAATCAAGAACCGACAATCAACTTAAGGCTTAGATCTCAACATAAAATAATTTTATCAAAATAATGAAAAAATTTGCTTTGCATCAAAAAATGATTTTCATAAGTATTTTAAGTTGCCAAAAACCCTGATCTTTGCCCAAACCAAAACCAAAATGTTCGGCGTTCGGTTTTCGGTGTTGGTTTCTGACGCTTGAACCAACCAAGTGCTTTTCAAATTTTTATGCCTGTTTTTTTACGTCTAGGCACATTAAAAAGGTTTCCATGAAATTACTTTGTAAAAACCACTTTTAGTTTTTGGTCTTTGGTAAAAAATCATGAAAATTGTCTTTAACTTGTTGATCAGTGGTTGTTACCTTAACAACGTGGTTTCTAAGTTTTTATCCTTGGGTTTTAATTCAAATATATTATATAAGCATTTCCAACACTTGGTTTTTAATTCGGGAAACTTTGAATTTTAATATCGGTTTTTAGCGTTGGAGGGCAAACCTGATTTTTGGCTTCTAGACCAAACAGCGATGTAGGGGTCACTACACCGCTGTTCTGGGAAGGGCTGGAAATCTCAGTCCTGGCACCAAGTCTTGAGCAGCGATGTAGTGCCTTGTACAGCATTGTTGTAAGTCGGGTCTGGGAATCATAGCCGAGTCTTGAGCAACAATGTACAAACATGAACATCGATGTTCACAGCTAACTGTTAGAGTTATTTAAGACAAAATATTTTCTTCTTTAAAATTCAAAACCTAAAACAGCGATGTACGCTTTTAAACATCGCAATTCACATAACCGTTAGCCAATTTTAAGAGGAAAGACAAAGCGAGAACAGCAATGTATAGACTTGAATATCGATGTTCAGGCAGTTTTTGTCATAGGCCTTCCTTGATTTTATTTCCACAAATCAAACCAATCAATCTCAATCTTCCCCCAACCGTTGCACCTTGTTTTTGGGTATACAAAAGGGTGTCTTGGTTCTACTTTTCACAACCATTCCTCACACATTTCAACACATTATTTTATATCATTCCACAATCATTTTATATAGATTTTGAGAGCCATTTCTTGAGGAATTGTTGGGTTCTTGATTTAAATTAGTTTATTCATATTCTACTCTTTAAGAGAGTTTTTGCTCTTGAGTAATTAAGTGTTGTAAACACTTGAAGGTAGATTTGTTCATTTGGTTGTACAAAGGAAGGGTATATTCCTTCAGGTCAAGTCTTGGAGTGCGGTATCTCCGAGCAAGTGTATTGAGGTTGTGTGACTCAAGTTCTTAGGTTGTACCGATTTGTTAACCACCTGTAAGCTTAACGGAAGTAGTGTAGCTCGAGAGAGTCTATCGGGAGACTGGACGTAGCCACAAGTTGAGGTGAACCAGTATATATCGGTGTATTCTCTCCTTATACTTTTTAATTCCACACTTCATCGTATCCCTGTGATTTTTATTCCGTGAAAAATTATCAACATTCGTGTGCCTCACTATTCACCCCCAGCCCCCCTCTAGTGAAGGGCACATATCTTAGCATCCCTTGTACCGTCTTTTGGGGATCTCCATTTAACACAATTTGTTGAATTCTGATTTAGGGTTTTTTCTTCATCCATATCTACAAAGTGCATATCTTGGGGACCTCAAACCCCTTTCCACATCTAAGATTAATGTTTTTCTTCACTTTTCTTACATTGATCATACTTTTCCAATTTAGTTTAAGTCTTGTTTGTGCTTTTATTACAGATTGTTGTGAATTGTGATGGATGGACTGGATGATAAAAATGATTTCTCATATGTCCCTAGCCATGTAGATTTATACTAATCAGAGCTTGAAGTTGTTTTTAAATGAGATTTGAATTGAAAATCAGATATCAATATTAAGGGAAAAGCTTGCAATGTATTACACTATCCTCTTGCGTGGATAGAGGATGAAGACGATGATGATACACAATTTGAGTTTGACATATCATATACAAAGAAGGGGATGATGTGTTATGGGAGTTTAAGTCGGATTCAAAGTTTTGCTACAAGGACTCTTAGCGGAGTATTCTTCTCTTCTTACGTGGGTGCAATTAATCAATAAAGTGCTTTAATGGGTGCAACACTCTAATTATAATACTAAGGCCCTGCTCTCTAGGGTTAGAAAAATTAACTTCTAAGTCTTTCAAACTCCTTTCTATTTCTTCCGACTTCTTTCAGTTTCTTGCAACGACTAAAAAAAGATATTTATATATGATGAATATACAATAACATTATATATCCAGATTTATAACATATCACCTCAAACACAGACATGGATGATTACTTTTTTATCCACAATTAAAATTTTGTTACATATATATTTGGGTGATCATTTAATTGAATAACTTTTAAATTTTTTAATTCTTCCAAACTTTCAAACTCCTTCCAGTTTTTCCAACTCCTTCTAGCTTTTTTTCAACTTATTTTAGTTTCTTCCTACATCTAAATCTGAAATTCTAACCCAAAGGAACAAACCTAAATGAGGAACTAATGGTGATAATTTGGAATGAACTATGACTCTGTGACTACATGCTTGCTGCTTATGACGAATTTACACCTACTTATTGAAGGAAAATTAAACTAGAGTAGGATCTCGTATGAAAAGAGTAGAATAAAAGTAATATTTTTATATAGCTGTTGGAGTTCCACATCGGAAAATAAAGATGAATACCACTAGCATATATAGAAGGATGAAGCTCTACCTAGAATAGTGGATCCCGATTTTATGTGCAAGTGGTTAATTTTACCTGACACTCTACCTGTTCTCGGCCAACCGGAACTTTTACATGGTATTTGGAGCAGGGTCTGGTCCAGGTTCGGTTCTTCCTGGTTGTTGGACGTGGGTTTAGCAAAAAAATGAGCTACCCGTCGTCCGTGGTTTGGGTTGAGTTGGCTAAAAAGAGATTGAGATGCCACCACCCGTTGTGTGGGATAGCTATAAGAAATTAAGATACTAGACTCGTTTGTCCAAGTGCTAACTAGGTCAGGCTAGTTACCACTTGAGGGGGAGTGTTGGACACACCGGAAAATAAAGATGAATACCACTAACATATATAGAAAGGTGAAGCTCTACCTATCAGTTTAAGCTTTTGGGTTAGAATAATGGATCCCGACTTTATACGCAATTAGTTGGATTCCTCTTTAGTTTTTGATGGGAACATTAACTTCTTCTTCGTCTTCTGCTATGACAGGGAAAAGTTTAGGTGAGGGAATTGGAGTGGAATGTAGGATTGAAGATACAATAACGGCAACGTCCTTGTTGCTAATGCCGTCCATGACAGCTATGGATTTTTTGTGTGTGTTATTGGGCAGTAAATTGATAGTCCCAAATGTGCTACTTATGTTCCGGTTAAATAGAATTTCATTTGTGTAATTTTAGTGACATGGAAAAATAATGGTGTGATGTGTTGATGTGTTTGGTGTTGGATTTGAAATACTTTATACTTCCTCCATTTCTAAAAGATTCCCACAGTTTAACTTTTTAGGTCAAATTGTGGCACCCTTTGATCGCAAATTATGAAAAAAGTATATTTAGTTACAATATAAATTTAATAAAAATGAATTTATTTTAAAATATAATTTTGAAACATCAAACTTTTTTAATTTAATTATTTTAAATTATATTTAATGTGGTCAAAACGTGTCATAGTTGAACCAAAAAGTTCAAACTGTGGCAATCTTTTAGAGACGGAGGTAGTATGTAATTATGTGTTTGTTTCTTTTGTTGGGTGTTCGTGTATTTTTATGGTGGGCATTTTTTTTATGTTCTTTTTTAAGCATGAAATCACAAAAAATGTACGGAGGACATTTTTGAAAAATCACCACCGTCTTTTCCCTTCTTTATGTTCCAAAGTCAAAACATGCCATATAAAATATAAAATAGTTATATCACCTATTGTTTTTAAAACCTTTTTATGTTATTTTTAAATATGTAAATATTATTTTTAAACTTCACATTTACAATTAAATAAATTAAATTAAAAAAAATAAAATCAATCAGGTCTCGTAAACAAGAATAAGCACAAATCCAAATGGAGAGTATAATGCAAACTAAAAAAAAAATATAAAGAAAAAGGAGAAGTAGATACACCAATGGACTAAAATGAAAAGACGCGAGAACGTTGTTATTTAAATAAAAAAAGACATTTTTTCCCTTTATTCAAATTTAAATTGTCTGTTATTAATTACAAGGTTTGACTGAAATTATTTTCAAGTCAATTCATTTAAAAATTAGTGTGGAATTTAATTCAGTCACTTCATGTTCGGGTTACTTCGGGTTCAGATCAATTCAGGTATAGGTTGAGAAGTGTATGTTAATGACTCAATGTCATCGAACTCGAGTCGACCCAACGAGTTATGACTTTTGTTGTTAAAATTTTTATATTCATATTAACACCTGTATTTCACATTAAACAAAATTAAAATATCAAAAAATATGTACTAAATTTATTATATTATTTTATTTTAAATTTTGAAGTAATTTTTAGGTATATAAATCAATATAAAGAATTTAAAAGGTGCATAGTTTTTGAAAATAATAAGATAACTATGCAATATCATTAAAATTTTATACGAAAATATAAATTTAGACACTAAAACGAGTAGTAAAAAAGTATAATTATAACCTTATTTTTATAATATTATATTTCATGGTAAAGGTCTCTCTCCCTCCAACAATAAAGTTCTCGTTCACTATTCACAGGATCAAACTTTATTCACTTTGTTGCCTATTTTCGTGTCCTATTTGAGAAAATAATATAATAATGTCACCTCTAGTTTTGTAGATCTTTCCATACCATTTTTCATATAAAATGATTTGAAAATAACTTCAGTCAAATATCGTAACGCACAACGGGAGCTTTATTTATGGACAGAGGGAGTGTATGATTTTGAAAAAATCCTATATTAGCGGGTCGGTCAGGTTGGGTTTGACCCAGTGTTTTCGGTCAACAAAATCTCTGTTCAAAACCCAGTGTTTTCGGGTCAAGTTTCGGGCAAAAAGTAGATCGGGTCAATTTTTGACAGGTCTAGTGATAAGACTATTATTTTATCATATAGGTCATGAAAATAGGTAAAAAAAATGATTAATGTTTAACCATGTGAATAGTAAAGAGATACTTAAATTGGGACGGATGCACCCAGGGAGTAGGGGTGTTCAATCGGATCGATCCGATCCGATCCGAAAATTCAGATATCCATAAATTTCGGATCACGTAAAACTCATTCCATATCCGATCCGAAAATATTCGGATATCCGAAATTCGGATATCCGATTTTTCGGATCGGATCACTGGATTATCCGAAAAGTTGAGTTTTTAGCCAAAATTTACAAAAAAAAGGTAAAATAGCAAAATCAACCCAAAATATCAAATTCAATATAGATTTACTAAAAGAAAAATTCCACCACTAGGTAATGGCCTAATAAAAAAATGATACCAAATTTAATTTGGGAGTAACTTTGGTAATTTTTCCTAAACAAACAAAAAAAACACTATTAAAACAAAAGATTCTAAAATGCTAATGTAAAAAGTCCAAAATGGTTGAGTTCCAAAATCAACATAAAATTACATTTAAACATATAGTCATAATATATATCTATAAAATTCCAAAAACATATAACAAAAAAAAGTCGGATATCCGATTATCCGAAAAATTACAGAAATTGAATCCATATCCGATCCGTTTTTTTTCGGGTATCCGATCCGAAATATCCGAAAGCTAAAATATCGGATCGGATATCCATTTTTCGGATCGGATCGTCCCGGATCGTGGACGGATATTTCGGATCGGATATTTTTGAACACCCGTACCAGGGAGTAGCAAAATAGATCCTTGTATTTAAAAATCTCTCCAAGCTATGTAAACATACTGCTTGGTTCTTCATGATATTGCGAACCAATGTCTTGAGATAACTTGAGGTCCTTACAGTTTTTCGTTCAAAAAATTAATAATTTTTACCCCACCTAACCCCTCCCCGATAAACCCTTCACCCCAACCCGAACTCACCCCTACCCCCTTGAGTTGCACCCCACCTCTTCATAAATTTAGTTAGCTTTGGAGTCAAATTGAACTTCAAAATCAATTAATTTTGGGGGTATAATTGAAGGGATAGAGGTGGGTTCAGGTCAGACTGAGATGGATGGTTTACCAAGGGATTGGGTAAGATAGGAATCGTCAATTTTTCGTAAAGAGCACCATAAGTCCTCAATTCAAACCCGAATCATAGGGTGACATTGGGATTATTGTGCATATTATTGTGTATTATTCATTGTCTTTGTTTATCTACGTGATTGTGCATGAGTATGTTTGTAGCACTTATTAATACAACATCAACTCTGTATTTAACAATTTTCTTCATTCGCAAGTACTCAAACAAAATCATTTAAATTTAATATCATCCTTTCCCGCATGTTTCACATAGCTCTTTTTTTACTACCTCCGTCTCACTTTATAACGCCTGTTTCAGTTTACGATATTTGACTGAAATTATTTTCAAACCATTTTATATGAAAAATGGTATAGAATTAAAAAATAAAAATTACATATTAAAAAATTACATCAAAAGATCTACAAAACTAGTAGTGACAATAATATTTTATTTTATCAAATTGCTAACGAAAATAAAGAAAGAAAGTGAATGAAATTTGACCCTGTGAATAGTAAACAGACATTATAATTTGGGACGGAAGGAGTAGTAATATTTGTTCAAACAATTAACGATTATAGATCCCCACTACCCCCCTCCCTTGCATCGCACAAAATTAAGTTGACTTTGGAGTCAAAATTTGACTTCAAAGTCAACTAAATTTTGTAAAGTACCATTGAAGGGAGTAGAGATGAGTTTGGATTGGGCTGGTGTAAAGAATTTACCGGAAGATTAGTGGTAAAAGTGTCAATTTTTTGAATTAAACAGCGTTGGCATATCGGGACATCTCATGATATTGATTCTTAATGTGACGTGAATCTAGCCATTAAAATAAAATAACATACAAATGTGATTTGTTGTACTACTAATCAAAACAGAGAAAAGAAAAGAACTAATAGACTCCCTTACAATCTGGGTCAGTTACCTCTCATTTCATCGACTAAAAAACCATTCTTTATTTATGGGTTTCGCAATCCACATTTCTACCTATAACCTTAATCCACGGACTGTATGAGACAGGTCGCTGTATTAACCAAAGCAGATAAATATTACACACTCCATCCATAATTGACTCCCATTACAACAATAACTAACACACCATCAGAAAATATCTAGCGAGAAATACACGAGAAAAAACTTTTTAAAAAAATGCCTCTGAAGGTGAAGGCACATTCAGAAATTGCATCTAGACATGAAGAAGCACAACATAAGATGTAAGCATCCTTAGATGGAGAAATAAAGATGATAACAAAGCACATTGTTCCCCCTTCGTTCCTCTCCATTCCTTAGTTTTCATGGAGCAGCATTTGATCGAAGTGCCACACTCCTGTAAGTTAAAAACACATAACGCATCGGTGGAAGAAGAATCAAAGATCAAACCATGATTATGATCGATTTGGTGATCAGATCAGATGATTATTGTGTAACGGAACTACATACCGTGCCCTTTCCCAACCATTCTTAGCTGTGTAACATAGTCTGCAACTTTCTTGATGGCTTCAACCTGCTCCTCCAGAAACTCCCTCTCAACGAAATCTTGGGTCTCCACGTCGTTGTTCTTGTTGGCAACCTGCAAATGATCAAGTAACCCAATCAAGAACAATAACTTGATAAGCATTGACATAGATTAATTAAGATCCAAATGATCTCTTACGGCATGAAGGTGCAGGAGTTTCTCATTCACCAACTTCTCCAGGGACAAGGCAAGTTCCATTGCTGAATCATGAAATCACAGATCGATCTTAGCTATGCATTCTTGACTGCAGGAAAAGAATTTATTTTTTTTAAAAAAAAGGGATTTCCCTTACCGTGTAATGCGTCACCCTCGCTGTGCGAGAACTCCGAAAGAGGCATCAGAATTGAGTGAAGCTTCACTCTTCCTCCACGGGTGTTCTGTCACTCGATCATCGCCACAAAAACATTAAACTAACATTCATGAAGAACATTATGAATCGAAATTATGAATCGTGATGAAAGCACGGGAAAAACCTGATATTTCATCAGCTTTTCAGCGTGCTCCCTTTCTTCCTCACTAGATTCTTTAAAAAATCTGTCCATAAGATTTCATATCACCAGATAGATCTTACGATTCATATAAACACTAGCTGGCATATTAGCAAGATTAGGAGAATTAAAACACTGGCAAATTTGAAGATATACTTGGCCATTCCCTTAAGCGCAACGTTATCTCTGTCAAAGTAAGCATACATGGAGTGGTACACATAGGAAGCGCTGTACTCAACACTGGAAAAATCGAACAATTAACCAATTACAATCACAATCAGGCAGAAATGAAATCAGGAAATTGAAACGGATTCATATAATTTTTTAATCTCAAGAGTAAATCGGACAGGAACTAACTTGATCTGTTCATTGATGGCAGCCTCGCACTCGTCAGGGTACCTCTGGCGAGCGAGCGAGACCTGAGGGGCGGAAGGGACCGTGAGCTCGTCCTTCTTCACCTCCACGAACGGCTGGAACACCACTCCGGTGAGGGGCACATCGGCCGCCTCCGCGGTGGCGGATGAGGAGAAGACGGAGCTCTGCTTCCTCGGAAAAGCCAGATTCGGAGGAGCGGAGTAGATCGGAGAAGGTGGGATGGCTAGGCCGGGAAGCATGGCGGCAGAAAGTTTGCACAAGGAAACAGCTGAGAACGCCATTTTTTATGGTACGAGAGAAATGGAAAGAGCAGAGATTGTTGTTGTGTGTGTGTGTGGAGAGATGAGGAAGGAAATGGAGGAATTATATAGTGGCGACGAGGAAGAAGCTAGGGTTTGTGAGGGCCGGTGAGAGGGAGACACGTGTACATCCATGTGTTAGAGGCGTGTGGCGAGCTCGTGGCCTGATCCAAATTGCCTTTTCTTTTTGAGGGGGGTGTAGGTGGAAAAGTCCAGAAGCCCAATTATTCCGCAAAAAAAAAAAAAGATATTTTGGGAGCTGTAATCCTTTCACTCTGTGGACCTCGGTTTTTCCTCTTCCACCGTTGGCTCTTGCCAATCTTTGCTCCTTTGGTGGATGTGGGCCCTCCGGAGGGTGTGCAAAGTGGTTAATCACATAAGGCTTCTAAAATTTTAGGACCCAGGGACTGTGTGTGTCCTCACCCTAACCCCGCATTAATATGATATTGTCTGCTCTGGGTCAAGCTCTCACGGATTTGTTTTTGGACGCTTCCCAAAAAACCTCATACTAATGGGGTTGGGTGAACCTATATATTTTGGTCTATTTTTTCTTCTCCCTCCGGTGTGGGATTTGGAGGAATCCCCAACAAGGACCTCATATTTTTAAATTCATCATTAGTTTTGAAGCATAAATATTTTAAAATAACAAAATAGAATCCAAAATGTAAATCTCAGATCGAACCAATTTCATTTTTTCATTTTTCGAGGCCCGGCCCTGAAGAGTACAAATGAGTTTGACAATAACTTACTTGGTTGTGTTATAAGTTTACACCATTATAGTGCACTGGCAAGGTATTGGTACATACTAACATAATAGATTAAAAAGATATTGGCCACCGCACTAGTAATATAGCGTATAAGTAGCGTTATTCAAAATTATCTTCGATTAACATATTGAGGATATATTGGGGCTGATTCAAATGTGTATCATAAGTTAGACTTAATAAATCTGGGTTCTTTCATTATTAATATTGCATTTAGGCCTTGTTTGGATACTAGCAGTTGGCTGTTGGCTGTTTATGTTAGCTTATTTGAATGGCTGATTGAGTTAGCTGTTTTGACCGACTGTTTCTGTTAGGAGTTAAATTTTAAGTATTTGACAACTTTAGCTGTTTGTAAATAAAATTACATAAAAGGACATCCCTCCATTTATGGTATATTTTATTTTACAATTTTTTTAAATATCATATCATAAATATATATTTTTTTAATTTAAAAAATTAAATAAAAATTTTTATATGTGTGTGTGTGTGTGTGTGTGTGTATGTGTGTAGACATGATATTTATTTTTCATTTTTTTACATGTAAAAATTAAATCTTTACTATATGGAATATTAAATTTTAATTTCATTTAATTCATAATAAATTATAAATATAAATTTTTTAATGAATTATAAATATAATTTTTTTAATTTCATTTTATTTTTTCGTATTTAATTTTTTTAACTTTTATTTTTATTTTTTAACATATATTATAAAATATCTTTCAACAAAAATGATTTTAAAAAAAAAAAAATTCCTAACCGCCATGTCCAAATGCTACTCACCTTGGCATTTCAGATTTTGGCTTTTCGGATCAAAATGCCAAGTGAAGAAGCCATTAGCCAAACAATGGTTTTGGCGGTTCGCTTGGTCAAAAAAGCCAAAGTCAGTCAAAGATGCCAAAAGCTATCCTAAATGCTGTTTTCCAAACACGGCCTTAGGCTTTTCATAGGTTGGCAGGTAAACCTTTTTTATTTGTAAAAGGTCTAAAGGGGTGTATTCAATTGGGAGTTTGCAGAATTTTTTCGGACTTTCAAAATCTGAGGGTATTCAATCTAGATTTCCAAAAAATTTTAAAAATTCTGAATTATTCAATAAAGATTTTAAAAAGTCTTAAAAAATCTTTAGTTATTCAATAGTCAATGAATTTTAATACTTCATATGTTGAAATATTAGAATAATAATAATATTGCTCCTTGAATTATGAATTACATGATAGAGTATATATAGAAGAGACTACTAACACAACTAGAAATAGAAAATGGAGACTAACTAAAATACAAAATCTAACACAAATAGGAATAGGAAGCTGACTACTAATCAAACAATACCATAACCAATACTACTAGAAGTAATATTAGTATTATTGTCTAACATCCCCCCTCAAACTGAACTCTGGCTGAAGCAAGAGGAAGCTTGGACAATAGCTGAAAACTGGAAACTTTGAGAAGAGATAAATCTGACGTGCGCTGGTAGCTGCTGATGTCTTTGGAGAAGATAAAAAGGGTTGACGTGCGCTTGTAGCTGCTGACGACGAAGAAGAACAGAGAAGGCTATTGGTGGTGTCTGTTTGAATGAAGATCCTTGACATTCTTTTTCTTTTTCTTGGATCCGGGCAATGCTCTATTTCCTTCTTGAAGGGGTGAGTTGTAGAGGTATTCTTTCCTCTTTCCCTACTTCCCCCTTGGCTTTGCTTTTGTGCCTATTTACTTTGGATTTTTATTCGTTCAACAGAAGAGAAAGAGAAGAGAAGTTGATGATTAGAATGAGAGATTTTAGAGAGAAAAAGTAGATTAAGAATTGGTGATGAAAAAAGATTTGGGCATGAGATTTTGATATGTTGAATTGAGAGAAACAACAACCGTTTTTTAGAAGATAGGAGGAGTTGAGAAAGTTTGTGAGGAGTTGGGTTTTTTTTGAAAAACCATGGAGATAACACGAGATAAGTTCCTCCTTTGATGGTTTTTTGTGTGTGAATCAACATGGGTTTTTTTTCATTTGAATGGAGAAGTTATTTCGATGATAAAAGAAGGAAAAGAAAATAGAGGTGAATAGGGTGGAGCCGCCGTCGCCGGAATTACCGGCGGCGGCGACGAAAGCAATGAACTCTTTTAGGTCACCAAGAGCGATGACTCTGATACCATTTTGAAATATTAGAATAATAATAATATTGCTCCTTGAATTATGAATTACATGATAGAGTATATATAGAAGAGACTACTAACACAACTAGAAATAGAAAATGGAAACTAACTAAAATACGAAATCTAACACAAATAGGAATAGGAAGCTGACTACTAATCAAAAAATACCATAACCAATACTACTAGAAGTAATATTAGTATTTTGTCTAACATCATAGATTTTGCTGGATTATCTCCCAAAATATTGCATATCTCAAATCCCTTCTCAGGACATCAGATTTTCACGAACTTTTGAACAAAGCAATAATGTAGATCCAGCCACCAAACCTGTTGATACCCCCGACGATCCGCCATCAGGATCGGAGGCGGCGATGGGGGCCCCAGACTACCTCCTGCTCCTCCTCTTCTAGGAGGAGGTTTAGAGGGAGTGGAGCGGGGCGGAGAACGAGGTGGAGAAGGAGGCATTCGCGATGTAGGTGTAACACCCCAATCCGTATAACCCGGAATTGCACGAATTAAGGTGAAACGAGGGTTAATTAAAAATTTCGCTTGACATTTGAAAATGACAATTTATTATAACTGCTAAATTTACAGACTCTGGATCGCGATCCATTTAAAAATATTTTCAGAGTAATGCGGAAGTACAATAATAATTAAATCATGACACATTTAAATTCTTTGATGATCAAATATTTGCCTGCCATCCTTGCATCTCCTCTGACTCAATGCCCTCCGGGAGTGGTTCCATCATTGTCCTCTTGTTACCTACGTGTAGTCAACGAAAAATACAAACTACACGCTCAGCGAAACCGCTGAGTAGTACCACGCTAGAATTGTAGAATAATTCATAGACATAGACATATACATATACATACATACATACATATATATATATATATATATATATATATATATATATATATATATATATATATATATATATATATATATATATATATATATATATCCACAAAAATGTATAATAATATTCATGATATGGCACATTATATCATATGGTCAATTTGATGAATCATGATGATAAATATTTACTGTTAATTACATGATGGCACATTTAATCAATTTACTTGTTCGTGAGGATGATTACATGACACCTATGTAATCAATATAATTGTTCTTGATGATGATTACATGACACCTATGTAATCAATATATTTGTTCTTGATGATGATTACATGACACATATGTAATCAATGTACTTGATGATGATAACATGATGCATGAACCTATAACCCGCAAGGAACGACCTTGCCCTATGAGATTCGCTCATTTGGTACAACGAACTCATGCCACCTTAGTCTCACGAATGAGGTGAGACTAGAAAAAATGGGTGGTACTCGAAAGCATGAATACCATGTACGTACACTAAGCCCGGTCAGCGATGCCGGACTGCTAAGTCCCGCACAATCACGCTATAAGAGACGCACGAGGCATGATCTCTTATGCATGCATATGATGTGATATGCTTCAATAGGAATAATGAAATGAATGATATGATGTGAACAATTTGCAAACAATATGAATATATAATTATGTATAGGTTTATTTGGTTGAAACATAATTAAAATATCATTTAATCAAGCTACTGGCTCGGAACGGTCGACCGTTTGGCACGGCGGTCGACCTCGATCTTCATTTCGTCGGATTGGCAGAACACCGTAACGGTCGACCGCGGTTGACCGGCGGCCGGCCGTTGTTGACTGGATGGCGACGGCGGTTCTCGGCTGGGCAAGCGACGGTCGACCGTTGGCCACCGGAGGTCGACCGTTTGTCTGACAGTCGGGGTCCATTTCGATGTTTAACGCGACGGTCGAACGTTTGCGTTGACCGTTCGGGTCTGCGAATCTTATTCTTGATGTTTTTGGGTGTCTAAAATACTTCTTTAAGTCTTTTAAACACCTTTGATTAACATATACATGTTGTTGGGTTGATTTCAAATGTTTATATATACTTATGTATATATATTAACTTTATGAATTTGGTGTATTTTGGTCTTAACACATAGATGACATATATATGCTTCACATATATATTTTGGAATGATTTTAACATATGGATTAATATATATGTTCATGTATGTATGTGATGAATGATTCGACAAGTCTAACGCACGGGTACAGACCTGGAAATCATAGGCCGAAACATTACGGATGAGCGGGAGTGGAAACAACATCGAAATTCGCCAACTTTGTCATTTTCGTCACAACTGGACAGCCTGCGGTATTTTGAGCATATCTCCATCGTTTCTTCACGAAATCGCAAACTGTTTGATTTTGTGGATTCCTAAGATGTAAGGCTATAACTTTTGTATAGAAAGTATTTCGATTTAAAAGATGTAAGATAGCGTAAATCAGACCTGAAGTCAAGGGAAAGTTGCTGTCCAGAATTTTTGAATACTCCGGTGAACAACGGTTCCGACGATTAACTCACTAACTTCAATATTCCAACACCAAACCTTCTCTACGATACCTTCCGGATGTTCCTAATAGTTGTTAGAGAGTTTATGGTGAGTGTTTGGAATGAAACAATATGAATTTGGTGAGGAAAATGGTCCAATCCGAGGAGCTCGCCACCACTAGCGCAGTCCCGATATTTTGACCATATCTCCTTCGTTACTTAACAAAATCGCGAACCGTTTGTTGGGCTAGATTCATATCGTACAGGGCTACAACTTTGGTTCAGAAAATATTTCGATATAATGGATGGAAAATTTCAATTTTTACCTTGAAGTTGCTGCTGCGTTTTTGGACTCAAGACTTAGAAACTTTGGATGATTTTTCTTGCTCCTTCTTCTTCTTCCATAACATACAACCATGGAGATAAGTGGGGTTGGGTTCTTTTCCTTCCTTGGTTTCCGATAGAGAGAGAATATGGGAGAGGAAATGGTGGATGATAATGTATAATGATGATGATGATATAGTGTAGGAGTTGGTGGAGGGATAGTCTAGTGGAGAGAAAAATGGGGCTGCGTGATTTGGGAGAAGATTTGATATTTAAGTTTTGGCTAGGGGTGAGCAAGTACCGAACCGATACCGAAGTTTCCCGAAAAAACCGAGAATACCGAACCGAAAAATACCGAATTGAAAAAGTACCGAGAAGAAACCAAACCGTACCGAACCGAATGGTCGGTACGGTATTTGGGAACGGTACGAGGTGACGTACCATACCGAAAATCCCGAACCGAACATATATTCTAGAATATTATAAAAAATAATACCCCGGAGTAATATTTTTCATATTCCTTCACTAAATAATACGGAGTAATTTTTTTAAAAAAAATTGGTTCAAGTTTTATCATGTGTAAGTTATACTTTTATTTGAGTTTTAGCTTTTGTGTATAAACATAAAAGTATTCACAAAGATTCGAAAAATCCTTTGTTGTCGTTCATTTTTTTAGTTTGTGAATTATAAACTATGTTTTGATATGCATCCATTGCATTTAAATATTCATTTTTTAAATTTTTCATGTTTTTTTTATTTAAATTCACTTTTAATTTTCAAAAATAAAGGGACATTGTTAAGCTTTAAGGTGTAAAGTAGGTATGTATATTCATCCCGATTTGTACCGAAACCGATACCGAACCATGCCGAACCATACCGAACCGATATGTCGGGATCGGGATCGGTACGGTATAAAATCACATACCGAACCGAAATATTTGGTACGGTATCGGTACGGGCTAAATACCGTACCATACCGTACCATGCTCACCCCTAGTTTTGGCTCTTAGCCAAAACTGAACAGTTTACTCCAAACGGTATGCGCTTTTTCGCCCAAACTGTTCCAAATTGAAAATGAATTGTGTTTTTGAAATGAAACTCTCAAAACTAGATTTTTGACGTAATCAAAATATTTTTCTAAGAACTTTTATTTTTCTTAGTGTTCGGGTCTGTCTCAGTCATAAATTAATATAATAATATAAATGACATAAAAATATATGAATTAAATCCAAATGATTAATATGATGTTGTCAATTGTCAAAAATTAAGATTTCTAATCTTATGAAATCACTTTTGAATTGAGTTTAATTTATGGGTCAAAGTTACAAATTTTAATATTTAAAATCGTCATAGCTTGAAATCTATAAATCAGATTGATTCATAAAATGTTCCGTTGGATTCGTCTCCTTGAGACATATCCATAAAAATAAGTTTTTAACAAAAAGTCCTTATTTTGAAAATCCATTTATTTTTGGTTAAACGTATAAATATTCCTTATTGGACAAAAACTATTTTTGTTTAATAATAAATTCTAAGCCTTATTTTGTGGCGTTACAGTAGGAGATGGGGTTTTGCTGGGGGTGCAGAGGGAATCGATGGGGGGAGAGCCGGAAGGAGCAAGGGCGAAAGGCGTCAATGGCGCAGTAGGAGAAGTTGAAGGAGCGGGAGTTGAAGGCGGTGGCGGAGGAGCTTTCGCCGGCGGAGAAGGCAGCGGCGCAGTTGGTGCAGGCGGCGGAGAAATGGCGTTGGCGGGTGGAGCATGGGGCGAGGTCGGAGCCGGCGCTGCTCCAGGCGCTTGTGAAGACATTATCCGATTCCTTACACAGAAAGGAACAAAATCAAAGCAAAATATGTAGGGAAGCTATTCTCCGATCTCTCTCTCTCTCTTCAGGTTTGGTGACCCTGTGAAGAACTAGAGACATTAGTGGCAGATTTTGGTGAGACTGTAATAGGAAGGGAACGATGGGAGCAAGGGGGGGAAGAAGGCGTTGATGATGATATGTTCCAATTGGGGTTTAACTAATTGGCCAACAAAAGAGTGAGAAACCGGAGAGAATATTAATCAAAATTTCCAATAGAAATTCATGGAGTCTATGAAATCTATCTTAAATCAATAGAAAAGTTGGACAAACTCTATATGGAATCTATTGATTTTCCAAATTCACTAACTTTTTAGAGTCAAATACAATCTCAATTGAATACACCCCCTAATTCTATTATGATATCAATGCACTAAAGTCCATAATTAAAAATAGACCTTAGAACCACGTAAGAATATTTGTCTATAAGTTATTGGTCTATAGGTTAATCTCTATAATCCTAGACATATCATAGAGGGTTAAAGTTTCCTTCCTTAGCTCTCCTTTGTATCCGTATACATATTTCTATGGGAGTGTTACTATTATTATTAGTTTAGTTTATATGTCTATAACATATTACTTTTTAAAATTTACTCCCTTCGTCCCAAAAAGTCTTTTCTATTTCATTTTTTGCGTATCTCATAAAACACTTCTATCCCGTCTTGATTGCCAAAAAAACTTTCAAAATAACTTCTACCCATAATAAAGAATTTTTTTTGTAAATTTTAGGCATTTTAGATGTCGTTAGAAGTGTTTTATGGGATGCGCAAAAAATGAAACAGGAAAGACTTTTTGGGACGGAGGGAGTATTTTATTATACCAATATGCAATGCAGTTTCAATGTAATTGAAAATTAAAATTTACCTAATTTAATACAAAAAAAATATGAACCAATATCTAAAATGTATAGGGTAACTATCTTTTTCTATTGTTATCTGACTGCCACTTCTTTGTCTCTTTAAGAACTTTGGTTGAAAGTTGACACCATGAGGATTAAACAAGAGCACCAGTGGTCTAGTGGTAGAATAGTACCCTGCCACGGTACAGACCCGGGTTCGATTCCCGGCTGGTGCAATACTTTTTTTTACCTGACCTCGTTTTTCAAATATTTTTGCTCTTTTCCCCTATCACGATTCAAGACTCAAGAGCGTTTTTAAAACAATCAGCAGAGTATATTTGATGTGAATCGTTCGAACCAATCTCCTCTCAGTTCTGATTTTACTTTGCAAAAACAAACCACTGATTTCACATATTGTTCATTCATATAATCTGTGGGTAAAAATCAAACTCTTCCAATTTCATATACTCCTTATTATACATTTTCCCACAACAACAAGTGTGCATATTACCGCAGTGCAAAGAGTATGTATGTATGTATATATGTGTGTGTGTGTGTGTATATATATTATATATATAATACTCCATAATAAAATTAAAAATACAGAAGATTGTTATAACTAATTAAAATTTGTCAACTCTGATTCCATCTCTGTTAACTTCATAAGCATCTCTGTTCCTGGTTTTCTTCACCCCAACTGAGAAGTGTACTTTTGAAGAGTTCTCATCAGATGAGATTGCAGAGACTCTAACCCAAATCATCACCTTCGTTTTGATTCCGTCAATGTCAGTTAGCCTTCCTTTCTCCAGATGCCCATTCACGGTGGTATTGAACCGCAGAACGGAGGAATCCTTATAACAGACTTCACATACGGACGGTATATACACGGTCAGCTTTCGCGTCTCTTCGCTGAACTCATAGTTTGTGGCATCCCTGGGGAAAATGCCTATGGGCAGGTCATGCTCTTTCAGCAGCTCCGGTAATGGCTTTTGAACTTTTCCTGCAAAATCAGCCCAACCAAGACATGAGCATTCAACTTCCTAGGAAGGGAAAGACAAAGATGCACATATTATTAACCAGAATGAAGTATTGAGATCTTGGATATGAACACACCTTTAATTTTGTTAACCAACCATGTGGCTCCTCCTTCTATGCTGCTTGATATGGACTATGCAGGGAAAACCATTCAGATACCGAATGTCAAATATATAAAAATGAAAAAAAACATATCTTTTAAAAAGTGACACACCAATAGAGATCTTTAAGTTTAAATGAATCACAATGAAAGGAAGCATACATGCAATCTCTCAACTCCAAACCTCTCTGGAGTTGAGGAGTGCACTTGTGTTTCGGAAACTATCCACAGACTTGTTTTTTTAATCACATTGTTGAAACATTACCCGTTTCTAATTTCACACTACACGGGTTTCTCGCGTTCCAATATCCAAAGATTTTGTCTAAAGGGTGAAGTGAACTTAGTTCACCATTGATATTACACTTGGCACATGCTAGCAACTAGGGATTCAACCCAAAAAGCTCCATTTCTTTTAAAAACGATGTCTTTGGGAAGGTGTCTATATACCTAAGCTCATAGGTAAGGGTAATGAACACCAATTGGGTTGAATTTCATCATCTTAAGCCATAAATCATTCAATTACTAACCAAGAATCATTCAATGTCACCAAAATTTCTGCAATCCGCGACTCAAATGCTCAATCGGAACGAAACTGACGCGCAAAATTAAACAAAACAAAACAAACAAAAAAAATGCAAAAATTAGGAAATGGAAGGGCGAGAAAACGAGGAGAAGGGGATTACGTTGATATCATCGCCAACGGAGCTGAGCTCCTTCGAGGCTCTCTGCCCGACCCAGTAAGAACCGACCTTCCCCAATATCTGATCCATCCGGATCCGTGTGTGTTTGCGTAATTGCACGTAGAGATTACTGAAGAATTACGGCCTTCGGATTCGAAAAGATTCGATGCCTCCTCCAGATCGGTCCCTTTCTCGGTGAACGGAATCCGATTAGGGATTGGGAAGGAGAGAGATGATTCGTTCGTTACAGAATTTTCAACGAACTTGCAGCCTATGGCATTTCGATGGATGGAAGTTTGGGGAAACGGGAAACGCTCTCGGTAAAAAGACTAGACAAAATTAGGAATATTAAGGGAATGAATTAAGCTTGGGGTACACCAATATGGGGTACCCCAGTGTACAACAAAGCCAACACAGACACAAAGTGTCTGCAGACATTTTGTGTCTGTGTATGTCTGTGTTGGCTTGATGTACACTTGGGGTATCCCATGTTGGTGTACCCCTAGCATTGCCCTAAGGGAATTCAAAACAAGCAGGAATGAAATTGCATTCTAATGTGCTCCTAGTATCCCGTCTAAAAATGATTGAGTTAAGTCCCGAATCCGACTTTTAACAATAATCAATTCAATGTATCTAATAATTTTAAAAAGATTAAATCTAATTATTTTGCGTTTCATTTTTAATAAGGAATTATAAAAATGATTATAAATGGCATACTTGATATAGTAGCACTTTGTCAAAAGATTATACGGAGTGCTCATTATATCTATAGATAGGCTTTTATGTTATAAAATATTCGGGTTTGAGTCGGGTCGGGTGCGGGTTCGAGTCGGGTCGGATAAAATGATAAACTCACACCCAACCCGACCCGATGTCGGGTTCGGGTAAAAAATTTCAGGTCGGGTTCGAATTATTTTATTTTCTGTTTCTTGAATTTCCTGTCCCATATCCGAGACCAGACTAGCATTTCAATCTTGAAGCTCAACAATACAATACAATACAAATCCTTATCTGCTCAACCTTCAGAGCGATCTTCCCCGATCCATTACATATGATTTATGCTCCATTAGAGTTTATCAGTGGAGCTTCAACCCCATGTGATTAGATCAAACCGATCTCTGGTAAAATGGATCAGAGATCCAATTTTGTATATCCAAATCAAACTGGCTCGAGGAAATTTGTGTTTGTACTATGTATATCGTTCGCTTTGATCATGCTTTTCCAGTTTCTTGAGCTTCCACATCATACTATGATGTCTTCTTTCCTTTCTGCCAAGAAACTCTTACCCTTTTCTGGCAAAAGTTTCTTCCTTTCCAAGAACAGCCCATCATCATCTGCTAATGATACCACGAAAAATGATGGCTTTTCTTTGTTTCATGATCAAAATGTGAGCTCAATTTCCCCCGCAGTTTATGTGAATCACAGCGGGTTATCATCGGCTCCGGGTGGAGACTCCCAAACAGTGGTTGTTACAATATCTGAGATGAACAATCTGTTGCTGCAGAGTTATTCTTCCCTGCATTCATCGGTATATATATGAACTCCCTGCACTAATCATGGGATTTCAACAAGCATGTAAAGATTTAGGGTTTGTTTGGGAATGCCGTTTTTTATTAGCATTAGTGTCCAATGGGGCAGATTACTTTTGAGGATGATGAAGCTAAATATTAAAGTTAATCCCAAACGGAGCCTTAATATGCTTTATGTATATTTCCATTTCTTTCTGTGCAGCAGCAGCAGCTAACAAAGCCACACTCACAAGTTGACATTGAGCTGTTTCGGATAAAAGAAGAGATTATGAATGCCCCTGCCGTGCTAAGTGATGTGGAACTCTACGTGTCTGTGTATCGGAATGTTTCAATGTTCAAAAGGCATTGCCAATAACATCCATCTGGTTATTCTTCTATTTGATACGGAGTATATATATTCATGATCATCTACCACTAGTTGTGCTAAAGATCGGCTAGATATGAACGAATGAATCCCTAATATATGTAAGTGTGCGTGATTTGTTTCTGAAATTGGGAATTTACTTGAAGGAGCTATGAACTGATGGAGGAAAATCTTAAGGTGTATATCTACAAGGATGGAGAAAAGCCGATCTTCCATTCATCAATACTTGAAGGAATATATGCAACGGAGGGATGGTTCTTGAAGCTATTGGAAGCAAACAAGCATTTTGTCACGGACATTCCAACCGAAGCTCACTTGTTTTACTTGCCATTTAGTTCGCGGCTGCTGGAGCTAACACTATACGTGCCTCATTCTCACAGCCGCAACAACCTCATAGAGTACATGAAGATGTATGTGGACACACTCATAGGAAAGTACCCTTTCTGGAACAGAACTAATGGAGAAGATCATTTTCTAGCTGCTTGCCATGATTGGGTATGTAGTAATAATTTCAAACATCTTTCATTAGCTTTCACAATTTAATTGCTTAGACAAGGGTAAAATGGTCAATAAGATATTGAGGTTAACTAAATAATCGATTCTATGAGTAATGGCACTATAATTGATGAAGCATTACTATCATAGGCTCCAGCCGAAACAAGAGGAAAAATGGCAAATTGCATTAGAGGACTATGCAATGCTGATATAAGAGCAGGCTTTGTTGT
The DNA here is from genome assembly GCA_003260385.1 of Cuscuta australis. Classification (NCBI taxonomy): domain Eukaryota; kingdom Viridiplantae; phylum Streptophyta; class Magnoliopsida; order Solanales; family Convolvulaceae; genus Cuscuta; species Cuscuta australis. The sequence goes on along the minus strand of NQVE01000200.1, from coordinate 865,593 downwards.
GGGAAAGGATGTGTCTATACCAACAACATATGTTCACTCAGCTAAGAACCCTACCGAAGACAATGGTGGCAACCCTTCTTCTTCAGAAAGGTCAATCTTAGCCTTCTTTGCAGGCCAGATGCACGGGAGAGTGCGCCCCATTTTAGTAAATTACTGGGGAAAAGATCCCGACATGAAAATCACGGGGCCCATTCCTCACGTGAAAGGCGATAAGAGCTACATTGAGTACATGAAGAGAAGCAAATACTGCATATGCCCGAGGGGTTTCGCGGTCTTTAGTCCCCGGGTGGTGGAGTCCAACTACGGATGCGTCCCCGTGATAATATCGGACGATTATGTCCCTCCCTTTTTTGAGGCTCTAAATTGGGAGTCGTTTGCGGTTTTCGTTTTGGAGAAGGAGGTTGTGAACTTGAAGAGGATACTTCTTTCCATCTCAGATGAAAAGTATGTTGAGATGGAAAGAGGAGTGAGAGAGGTGCAGAAACACTTTGTTTGGCATGCTGAACCTCTAAAGTATGATCAGTTCCATATGATTCTTCATTCAATGTGGTACACCAGAGTTTTTCGCACCCAAAACCCCCCCATGAATTTCTCTTCTGCAAATTTAAAAGATTAACATATATGATAGTAGCAAGAATTGTTTCTGTTGTTTTTTGACAACTGTTTTTGAAGACATCATAGGAAAGAAGCTAAGTGAGACGGTATCACAAGTAAGGCTGCGTTTCGTTCCCTTGATCTCATTTGATTTTTTGAAGATCTAATCCGATCTGATTAGATGTTATCTGTTCTGATCTTAATGGATCTGACTAGATATGATCTAATTGGAAATATGACTCAAATTGAACTTAAAATTATTGCCCTAATTTAATAACTTTTAAAAAATATAATGATCATTCATATTATAGTTCAATCAATAACTTGTATTCTATAACTATTACGGAGTATATTCATGAAATAAAAATAATCTATTCATGTATACATTATAACAAAAAATTGTTGACAATAACCAATAATTGGAAAATTTAACCATTTACTTTTAAATATTCAATATAGGTTGGGAAGAGGGTATTATTATAAAAATTTTCAATCATTAAAAAAATATGAATGTTATGCTACAAAATATGTTTTTCTACATCGTACACAATGATACTCCGTATATTGCATTCTACAAGTGTTCAACAAAAAATATAGCATGCTATAAATTATACATTACAGTTATGATAATAATAATAATAATTATTATTATTATAATACTCCGTAATAATAATAATAATAATAATAATAATAATAATAATAATAATAATTTCCTATTTGGATTTGATTTGATTTTTATAAAAAATAATAAGTAAAAAAATTCAATTGAATTTATATGGCATTTTCTACACAAATCGTACGGAGTGCTCTTAGATAAAAAAGACAAAAATAGAAATAAAACATTGAAAATATATTAAAATATGACTTGCATGTTTTTATTCTAAAAAAAGGAGTTAAAATGTGTTTACATTATCAAACATGGTCATGTACATTATTAAAAAGTATAGTAATACAATGTCAGATTACCACAGTGTGAAGTCCTAAATTTTAAAAATAAAAACATAAAAATCCCTATTTTAGTGATTTGTGGCCTTCAAAAAAAAAATTGATTTGTGAGTGAAAGGCCATTAGAGAGCTTAAATAAGCGCAGTAGGTGATTGCACAGCGAGGGTTTCGGACTGCGTCTTTGAAGTATCCGGACACCGCTGCTTGTTCGTCGCCGGAAATACCTAACATCGGAAAATGCCTTGCCTGAACCTGTCGACGAATGTCAACCTGGAAGGCGTTGAAATCTCCTCCATTCTCAAAGAAGCCACTTCGGTCGTCGCGAAGCACACTGGCAAACCTGAAAGCGTACGATCGTTCCCTCTACCCCTCATTGTTCTATTCCTTAATGATTGTTTTAATTCAACTGTAATTTCTGTTGTGGTTTAGCTTGATTGGTATCCTTTTGCTATACTTCCTTGTGAATAAGATTCACTGTGCCAAATGGAAGAAGAGGGATAGCGAAATCAGAGAGGTTATGAGATATGCTCTTGATTGAATTGAGGGCCGTTCCATGCTGATTAATACCTTCCGATCTACAATGCCACGGCTAATCCTTGATGATTTAAGTGGGGTTTTTTAGGTGAATTTTGCTAGTGTAAATCTGGTATAGAAACTTTCTCCAGAGAATCTAGTAGTACCATGGACGCAGTTAGGTTTGAAGTGTTTAAGATGTACACTCTATTATGCTTGCATACACATTTATTTATTGTACTAATCATGGATCAACAGTCAACACTTCTTTGAGGCATTTTATTGTAGTTGTTTGGATGTCAAATATACGGTCATCCTTATGCTGTTTTGTATTCTTGAGTCAATTTATGCTTAAACTTTTGTGCTCTTATAGTGTGAAATGTATTTGAATGTATGGTGCGGAGTATTTATAAGTGATGGTAGTTGGGTAGGCATTTTTGGACTAGGTGGTAGTTTTCTCACTTGTTGTGTGCTTTATATGCTTGGTGCTTTCTGTTTGTTGCGCTTTTCCCTTTGTTAATATTAGTTTGTTCTTTGCTTTTTTGTGCTTTGTGCTTTCTTTGTTTTATGTGTCTTCAATCAGCTTGTACTATATGTGTTATGTGTTTGATCCGAAGGTTTCATGGAAACAGCCTCCCTACTTTCGAGTAGGGTAAGGTTTGCGTACACATACCCTCCGTAGACCATAATTGGGTTTTTGTTGTATTTATAATTGATGGTGACTTGTACCTCCTAGTCTCCTACTCAATTCAATTGGCTGGTGGTTGTAGTGGTATATTCGGTGTTTGCTATGAATTGAATCCTTCTCTCTGACACCCAAAGTGATTAAAGCTAAATGTTGCTGCTGTTGTGCAGTATGTGATGATTGTGTTGAAAGGATCTGTGCCTCTGTCTTTTGGAGGGACAGAGGATCCAGCAGCCTATGGTGAGTTGGTATCGATTGGGGGCCTGAATGCTCAAGTTAACAAGGATCTAAGTGCTGCTATTGCTACCATTCTTGAAACAAAGCTGAGAATTCCCAAGAGTCGCTATTTCCTGAAATTCTATGATTCCAAGGCAAGTTTTGTCATTTCTCCAAGTGGTTTGAAGAGCAGACCTTCCTCCCAACTCATTTGCACCTTTTTTTCCCTGGTTGTTTAGGCCCATCAATGTCAAGAATATGCACAATGCCTTCATGCTTTACACCAGCACTAGTAGATGATAATGTAATACAGGCTTTCACTCACTGCTCATAAGCACAAGAAACAAGTTCAATAGTTTTTCTAATCTGTATATCTTATTAGCTTCTCAGACTCTAGTGGATTTCTTCTCTTTTGCTTCTTTTCTTTTTTTGGAGTATTCTCAACGAAGCATAAACCTTGAATATCATGATCCTGATTATTATCTATCTGTTTTGCAGGGATGTAACTTTGGGTGGAACGGATCCGTCTTCTAGTTGTGCACCCAGAACTTCCATGTGTGGAGTAGCTGTGCCCAAACCTTTGATGAATTATGATGGATATTACCCATCTCGTGCCTCTGGCTTATTGTGGGTAGACTTGAAACATCTTTTGAATAAGACTTGACATTTTCTATGTAGTTGCTTTGTGAATTTATGATCTGTGTTTCATAATCAAAGGTTCAAGCATAGCCCTATGACCGCGCATGTTCTTGCCATCTATTTCCTCATCCCCATTCTAGTCCCTAGGATCATACAAACATATACATATACACTATCTCTCTATCTATATCCTGTCACTCCCTTCCGTTGTTGAGAAACAGTTTACATGACCGTACCCGAAGCGGTAACTGGTTGATTACCCGAATCCGGTCCACTCACCCTTCCAATCTCACTCACATGGGATGGGTCCCTACACGTTTGTGATTTTTCCAACCAAGACATCCCTTGTCATGCTACGCACAATTGGTGACAAACGATATAAAAAAAAAGACAAGGGCAGATTTATCACATCAGCTTTATTAAATTTTGAAAAGAAGACATGCAATGTGCTTGTATATTTGCGGTAATAGGCTAATTCAGTAACTAACCTTCTCTGCCCTCCATCCATAACCACTGCTCGTTCATTTAGGGTCTGCCTTCCATAACTAGTACTCATTCATTTAGTGCTCATTTGGTGAACAAGTGAGATATACTCTCTTTATGATGTTTGGTAAAGCTTAAACAAGTCTTGAATTTGATATTTTTAGATATCAAAATCCCCTTGAATGAGAGTTTTTACCCAAATTTGGGATATATCAATATAGGTGTTTGATATTTCTTTAATTGCCAACACTGCCCCCTCCCACTAGCTTTCACCATCACGGTTAACGTGAATTTTATCACCCTAAAAAGAAACATTCATCGTAGAACGTGCATCCCCGAGCTAAACATCAAACCCAACACCTCAGGTAGGCCACAAGATGGCTACACCCTTCCAACACACCATCTGGCACTACAAGCAAACATAATCATCCAACTCAGTAAACAAGTTTAATTTTACAGATCACCGCTGCTACATCAGAGGTTTGATGGTCAAAGTAGACATCGTCGCTTATTTTCCAGAGGTGAAAAATGGTTCCCATCATAGCCAGCCTCCGAGCTTTCTTCCTCCTCCATGTGCCTCTTCTTTGACCCCTCATCCATCTCTCTGCCCTTTCAAGAGTACTATATATATATATATGCTCTGCGAGACCTGCTTTGAAAAATCACAAGCTAAGAAAAGGTTTTTGAGTGGTCTTCCAACTCCTCCCCACATAAACCACAACTAGGGCTCATGTCAATGAAGAGAAGGTTGGCTTTAGTAGGCAACCATCCCTTAAAAGCCGAAGATGTGGTGAAGGACAGCCTTGGAGGTATATAAGCCTGCTGCCAAATAAACTACATCCAAGGCTTTTGATTGTTGCTCTAAGTGCCTCTAACCCTTAAGATATCATACACTCTGCTAGTGTCTTTGTCACATAGGGATATCATACCTAGCACCACCATACCATGTCCTCCCGGTCTGAGAAGAAGATGATCTCTAATGCCAGCAAGCCTTCACCATCATTGTCCACTTGTCGCCTACCACCTCTTATCGGTTACCATTGTCTATCACCAGCAAGAATTCTTTCGGATCTATCCTAACCATATCAAGTTATCAACCATCAAGAACTTGACAAACTGCCCTAAGCTTACTTTTTTTTCTTTTTTTAGGAAATGAGTTTAAAATGTCAAACCCAATTTTTTTTTATTTTTTTTGTAACCACTCGGTCGAACCCAAATCTCTATGGAGCCTCTAAGAGGAAAGTACGTCAGGTGGATTGGTGAATTTTCTATTCTTTCCTTCCTTGAAAACATGAGTGATTTTGATTTTTAAGAACGTGTTTTGGTGTTGAGCTTCCAAAAATATCATTGGATGATATGGGTTAAAATAGAATTTGATGGGTATATTAATAGTGAATGAATGTGATGTGATAGGTATGTTAAGAATTAATACGGGTAAAAGTAACTTTTAAATAGAAATGAGAAAAACTTTTTTATAATTGATAAAAAAGGAGAAAAGTTTTGAAGGACGGAGAGAGTTCATCTTATCTCCAAATGACAAGGTACTTTGAAGTCCTTAGCTACACACAATGGTAGTTGTGACTAGGGGAAGACACAATGTCGATTGGCATTGATGATTCTAGAACCACACTGGAAACTATGTCACAGGGGAGCGAGTAAAGAAACTCGACCAAGACTGGATGTAGAGGGTCGGTTTTAGTTAGCCAAGAATACGTATCAGAATCGCGAGTCTGGAACGTATTTAAAAAATCAAAAATGCTAAGGGTTGTACCTCGCTCCATCCCCACCATACAAGAGCAAAAGAGAAAAAAAATTAAAATAAAGAAAAATGGAGGATGAAGATGCATGGTGTACAAATGGAGTACATCATTTGGTGTACCCCTAGCATTATTTTTAAAAACAACTCCGTACTCTCTAATTGTTTTGTTTTTGAAAAATGGTTGTTGGTGGGAACGGTTGCCAGGCAAACGACTATATACTTCTTTCATGCAACCACTAGGAAATGCTTACTCGTAATTTGTTTTTTAATGAATATCCTTATAATTTTTTAAAAGTCACCGGATATTGCATGTTGTTCGAGTAGAGAACTTGTTTTAGGGACGGAGGAAGTATAATATTAATACTTTCTTTGCCCCATATCTTTGTTCCCATTTAATTTTCATGATTTCGAATACAACACTTTGACTGCTAATATCTTTATTTATATATAAACATAGATTATAAAAATTAGATATTTTAAAACTACGTTTTAGCATGGACCTATTGATTTTAAATTTATATCACAATTTAATATTTTTTCGTAATATGTGATCAAAGTTTTAAAATATTGGCAGTAAAACTAAAAATGAGAAGAAAAAATGAAACAGAGAGTAGTTTTTAGTTAACACACTACCAGTACTATTTTTAGCCCTTTCGAGATTCTAGGCGAAAACTAAATCGAGGGCCCTTATATATTAATAAAAATAGTAATGCAAAATAATATATTTCATTTTAAAAAGAGATAGACTTTATAATACCAAAAACTATATCAAAATATTTGAGAAAAGTGCATCGTTTTTCCTTGATCTTTTTGGATATTACACGATTTGCCCCTGAATATAAATTGCACTGTTTTACTTGTGAACTCTTCAAAACTTGTACGGTTTATCCCTGAACATTAAAAAGTGCACCAAGTACCCCTGAACAATTTACAACATTGCACCGTTAGTCCTAAAATGCTAGATAGGGGGTGCGTTGCTCCCACGCACGGAAATTGCAAGCATGATTCATCTGAGCCATGTGAATTCTTCAAAGTACCCTCTCCCAAAATTATCTTTATTTAACCCAATCTTAGAAATTGTCCTTGTTCATCAATCGATGTGGATCTGAGCCATGTGAATTCTTCATTGTCGAGTTGCAACCGCCTTGAGAAGAAGGCTTTAACGTACAAGGAGACAATGTGAAGCTATCTCTGATGGTGAAGCCTGACTTAGATCTACGGTACAATCATGTATGTTGTGTGCCTCAATCAATTAAGAAACTGTGTAATTCACATTGTGATTGACCGTGAGAAATAATCCAATACCATCTCCGCTATATATACAGCAACAACTAAATTGGATGGCTTGCATATTATATGGCCAAGTATCTTGTACTCAAAATAATGCAAGTGTGCAACGTTTAACTTATTCTGGAGTATCTGGTGTACTTTTTAATGTTCATGGGTAAATTGTGTAATTTTTGAAGAGTTCGGGGGTAAAAGATGCATTTTTTATATGTAGTGGTAAAGTGTGCAATTTTCAAAGAATTCGAGGGTAAATAATGCACTTTTCTCTAAAATATTTGTTACAAGATAATGATTGATAAAATTACAAAATAAGAACATAGTCAACATACGATGTTACTTACAATACCATAATATATGTCGGTGGGCGTTGTGCCGTTAACAAGACAAAGAATGCCTAGAGTGTTATTTATCTTCTCTCAAATGATCGTTCGGCCATTTCTAAGGAGCTCTCAAGGATGAGGTTCATTCTTTTTTTGTTATGTTGGGATAAACGTACACGGAAACAACACAAAATCACGAATCAACTGCAGAAGTTAAACAACATAAGATTTAACGTGGTTCGGTGACCAGCTGCAACCTATATCCACACAAGGCAACTAGGAAGATTTTTATCTCTTGTTACACGCAATTACAAGCACATTAAAATCTCTTAAATAGAGATAATTAAGGAGACAATGATTAAGCTAAAACACAAGATAGCTTCTAGGTTGTTTTCTGTTAATTTTGAGTTACCTTCCGCCTAGTTTCGTGGCTTCACACTTAATATGTTATGAAGAAAAATTTGGATAATAATTAAATAATGTGTGTGAGAGGAAGGTTGGTGGGCAAAATGGTGTGCAAGTAACCCTTTTCATTACACTACTTAATTGATGAAGAATTGAATTCAATTCAATTTTTTTGGAGGGGGTGGGGGGAAAAACAATTAGGTCCGGTTTGGTATATGGAATTCAAACTACGGAATTGGAATTGAGGATTTCAATTCCAATTCTGGTGTTTGGTTACACAAAAATTATGTAGATTTGGAATTGATAGTGCAAAAAATGAATTGGAATTGGCAAAATTTAATTCTATGAAATTGAATCCCTTGGAATTTCAATTCCAATTCCACCAATTTCGTATACCAAACGGACTCTTAGTTTCTTTATTATGACTTTTTTGGACTAGAAATAATTGAAATCGCATGGGAATTGAATCAATGTACCTTCTTGACACTTGAATTGCAAAACCGTTCCTTTAATTACACAATTTTGATATTAATGAGAATTTATCTGATTGGAATTTTTGGATGGTCTAATTTAGACCGTTTAGATTTTACCCAAACCCCAATTTTTTGGTGTAATCCATTTGCAATTATACATGGGTGAATGCTGCCCCGCCTAGCACGGAATGGTTTGAATTCAAACGCGGGTGGCGGCAGAAGAGGGAGCCGCCGGCGCCGCGGTTGCGGCAGAGCCGGTCAACATGGAGATGATCCCGCCGCCGGCAGGAGCCTGTTCGTCGAAGTAGAAATCTTCCGGAACGCGAAAAGCGGCGTGGACGCAAACAAAGGCGACGCTCACGAACAATCGGGAGACCAAGACGGATCCGACGCTGGTGAGGAAGACGACGAACAGAGTAGACACGACGAGGCCGGCGAGGATTTCGAGATCGGAGAACTCGCGGCCGAAGAGGACGAGAGGCTGATCGGCCGGGCGGAAGACGTAGAGGAATAGCCAGCCGGCGAGGAGTCCGGCGAGGAGGAATAGGGTGAACGGATTGCTCAGGAGCGAGATCCCGATCACCGCGGCGGCGAGAATGTGGTAATTCGTCCGGAAATAGGCGTAATTTTTGCGGATGCGGAGGGTGGCATCCGAGAAGGAATCTGGCTTGGAGATGGCGGATCGGGCCACGAGCTCCGGCCATGGGCGGCGGTGGGAAAGGCCATTCCGCACGTTATCTGTGATTTGATTCACGAAGTTGCGGAAAGAGGGGGTGGGAACGAAGACCGTGCCGCCGCCAGAGGAGGCCACGGCGGCGGTGGGGGTCGATTGGCGGGGGGTAACCGTAGGCGGCGGCGTAGCCATTATTGCTTGATCGAACCTACGGTTCTGAAACTCTGTAAAAGAAATGGATACAATAATTCTCCATTTTAAATACGGACAAGAGTTGATCTCCACCGTTCATTCTTCAGCGTCTATGAACAATAGCATTTGTCGTTCTTTGGAGTTTGGACAAGTATCATATTAGTTGTAGTATTACTTCTAGGGGTGTAAACGGATATTAATCGGATCGGATGTGTTATTACCAAATTCGTATTCGTTTATTTTTTCGGATATTGAATTCGGATATGGATCTTGACAGATACTGAAAATCAAAACCGTATCTGCATCAATCGGATATCGGATATATCCGTATATGTATATATATGTGTGTGTGTGTGTGTGTCTGTACTTGACTATATTTGTAATACGAAGTACAATAATATACTCCATATGTCTTCCAATTTGATTACAAATTGGAGTTTATGTGGACAAATATCACTTTTTGAAATAATTTTATTTACAAATCGGTATATCTAGAGGCGGACCCACATTGAGTCATACGGGATCAAGCGACCCCACGGAAATTTAAATTTTTTTACCTATATATATAAATTTTTAGGTGTATTTGTATAGTTTGTATATATTTAACAACACGCTAAATGAAACCACTGGGACATGTTGAAGGAGTGGGAAGCTTTGTGTTTGAGCAATGTTGACGTCCTCCCTGGAACGGCCCACGTTCAATCCCTAAACTAAATATTTCTTTTTATATTTGTGAATTGTGAATATTGTAATTTATTCTTATGAATTTGTTATTGTGAATAGCGAATTGAATTTGCTATTTTATTTTGTAAGATTGTGATTTGTAAATATGTTAAAACAATTAGATTATTTTTTAAGTTTATAATGTTTTTAATTATTTAAATTTCAATATAGGATGCAAAGGTGTATTTAAAAGGCACCAATATTTTAAAAAGGAACCAAATTTATAATTTTTGTAATATACGTAAACTTTAATGTTATATATTATGGAGTACTGTTTACTTAATGTTAGAAGTGTGACAATAGGATATAAATTACTCGGGTTATTTAAAGCATTCACAATAGCAAGACAATGTCTTGCCTTGCCTAGCCATGTCAGCAAATGTCATTCAAATCATGGCATTTCATGGTCATTTCACCTCACTTTTCATTCCATGTGCAAGGCATGACTCCCTCATTTTTTATTTTTTTAATATTTTTAATATTTGGAAAAAATATTTTTTAAAGAAGTAGATATATTTTAATAGTAAAATAAATGTGTAAAATAATTTTTGATAATAAAAAATTATTAAAAAGTACAAACATAGACAAAAACAATGACTTACCATTGTATGTTACGACACTCTACTCATTTACTCATTTTTAGAAAAAATATATGAGTGAGATTAATTATCTTTATTTTCTTATAAATATAACTTTAACTTTTTAATGCTTTATCCGTTTCATTTAAAAATCTATAGTAAAGTTTATGTTTATGGAGTGTTTCAATTTTCTTAAGTACTTCAAAAATTGTGTACCTATTAATCAACATAACTATTTTTTATTTGTCTATTCTCTTCTACATCAAAAAAACTTATAAACTTTACACTTTACTTATTTATAGAAAAAATATGTAGTTGATATTATTCCTATTTTCTTAAAATAAATTCTTATTATACATCATTCACTTTTTAATGATTCATCCATCCCATTTAAAATTTTATACTAGTAAATTTTGAACGTCAATTTTAAAAAATTATATTAAATGTTAATACCATAAAGTTATTTTTAAATATAAATCTTATTTTATTTACGACCCAACTAATGATATACAGTCTCACATTTTTAAATATATGATCGACCTCGTGGTAAAAAAATCCTGGGTCCGCCCCTGGGTATATCGATAAGATATAAAAATTACATATTAAAAACTACGTCAAAAGTTCTACAAAACAAGAGGTGACAAGAATATTTTATTTTATCAAATACTTAATTAAATCGTGTAAACAAACAAAAATTATCGAGAGAAGAGAAAAAAATTATAATCAAATTGGGGACGGAGTGAGTATTTATTTTGGTACAAGTTCAATAAAATTGCATGAAAGAAATACTTGTATTTTCCTATATAATATTCGAAGTATGAGCTAATTTATACTACTTATCAAGCATGACATGCATGTTGCCTCCCTTGTTTGTGTAAGATGCATTAAGAGAATACTACAATGCAGATAATGTACACACTATACTTTAAAATGGGAGGGAGGATGGACAGTTGGGTATATTGTTGGAGGCCCCCAACGTTTGTTTTTTTTTTCCTCACTAGATAGAATGCAAAACGAACTACGTATTTGTACACCAATTTCAACATTAATATTCATTTTTAAAGTGCAAGGTACATAACTTACAATTTGCTAGAGAAGCCAGAGAACGGCAGCCTTGGGTGTATTAGGGTATACAACTGTGTTATAGATCCACCACCACGCGCAGAGCCAACCGTGCACCGGGATAGCAACGGGAGTTTGACATGCATTAATCCTTATTCACTTTAACGGAGTATTTAACTGTGATCTAGTTTTTAATATGTAAGCAAAACTATAAGCTTCTTCAAGAGTTTCTTTACGGTTCTTTACCTTGTCGCTTTTCTTGAACCGTCAGGATAGAAAACGTAGTCTAATTAAGATTTGGGTTTCTTTAAAAGCTATAAATATAGTTATATCCTTTTGAAATGAAGAATAAAAACCCATAAAACATAAAGTCCCTTGTCTTTGTGCTTGGCATCCCCGCTGGCAATCTCTTCTTCTTCTTGTCTCAAACTTTAACGAGCGTGAAAACACTTCAAATCTTCTCTATCCGATATAGGACCTATCACTAATGCTTTCATCTTATATCGGATAAAAAAGACTTGTAGCGCCTTCGGGCTCGTTAGAGTCTTTGACGAGAGGAAGAAAAGATCACTTACTGGAATGTCAAGCGCAGAGGCAAGGACTTTAGGTTTAGTGTTTTTATTATTCTCTATCTCCAAATGATAAAATTATATTTATAGCCTTTAAAAAAGAACAAATCCTAATTAGATTAGGTTTTCTATGTTGATGGTTCAAGAAAAGCGACAATGTAAAGAACCGTAAAGAAACCCCTCGTAGGAGCTTATTATTTCGCTCACCTATTAAAAAATTAAACTACAATTAAATAAAAATGAATAAAGATTAATGCATGTCAAACACTCGTTGTCATCCCGATGTACATCGCATCTTCTTACTCCGGCACATAGTTGGCTCTTCCCGTGGTGGTAGGTCCATAACAAACTATGGAGCAGACATGGAGAAATACACGTGTTTCTCTTCACAGATATGAACAACATCATGTTTTGGACCACCAATACTCTTGTTGGTCTGGGCACATTCTGGCAATAAGCATTCTACAACAACACAAACCCTCAATTGGAAACACCTGGCTTTAGGGGTTTTGTGAAAGGGCACTACAATCTTAAACTTTCTGGCTTCAGCCGCAGCATCATCATCATCAACACCTTCGCCGAGCTCGGCCATATCAAGATATGCAAACTGCGTTAACATCTGTTCTACGCTCATTTTTACCCAAAGCCGATTTTCGGGCGATGCGTTGTGAATAGTGATTGCAAAAGAAACACCAACGGGTAGGCCCGGAACGAATGGAAGGGGATTCTGAAAGTCAGTGCCTCCAAGATCATCCATTAGGGCCTCAATACATTTGAGCTTTCCACGTGGTGGTAAATCTAATCGTCTCGGTTTGAATTCCCTGAGTGGCATTAGAAACAAGAACGGATTTGGATCCGTTGAAATGGATCCATTCAAACATGCATAAAGCTCTGTGACAAACCTGGAAAGTGAAACGGATCGATCTTCATGAAGAAGCTGTTGTGCCCCGGAGCGTAATTTATCCAAATCATCATTGTTGTGATGGCAGCAAGCTCCTACAGTACACAATTTTGCAGTATCCATCACAAGCTTAAACTCCATGATAAGAAATTCGTCCTCTTTCGTCAAACCTATAAATCTATACCTCATTTCTTTTAGGATTGTATCGAGTTTATCAAACAACAGTCCCCAGTCTCCTGTTTGGTAGGTGTACAACTCTTTGGGGAACATGCAACGTACCCACATTCTTCCAATCAGTTCTATGGCATCCAAAAAATATGATATGAAAATCAATTCACCCCTACATTGAGAGTTACTGTCCAGTCTTCTCAACTCTGCCTTCAAGCATCTGCATGTGTATGAATAAATAACAAAATTCAGAACATGTTGCACACAAGCAATTCAAGAAGAAAACTTTAAACTTGTTAATTGAAATGAACATATTGATAAAGAATCTCATTGTCCTAATGTTAAATGTAAATCAACTGGAATTTTAAAAAAAACTGTCTGGAACCTGTAAAATGCTAGGAAAGTAAATAGGATGGAATTTTGGAGGGGAAAAAACTGGAAAGTGAAAAACTTACTCAATCTCATTTTATTTTTATGTTTCTATCATATGAAGACTACAAAACTTAAATATATGTAGAATTACTCCATAAAGTTTACGACAACAGCAAAACATACAAGGGATAGAAAATATGGAGGAAAATATAGATCAAAACTAGAAGGAAATAAAATTTATGGGTAAATAAAAGATAGGCTCAAACACAATCAAATTATTACGGAGTATGATATTTATTTGAACTCTTTATAATTACGCAGTATCTATTCTGACATGTATTCCAATAAAGACTGCAAAATCTACGTGCCCCCAAGAAATTTTAAAACATTGAGATCATATTTCATTTTCCTGTGAATTTTCCTATTGAAGGGAAAGCACAAGAGAATAACTTAAGCATCTTGGTTTTCTTTCTCGAGATCGAAACGTACCCTAAAATTCTAGATACCCTGTCCATCAAACCGAGTTCTAGCAATGGCCAAATTTCGTTGACCTTCTGAAGAACAGCTGTTAGAGACTCTATCCTCTCTAAGTCAAAAATCTTTTCAGAAGAGCCCTCATCAATAGCTTTATGAATCAAGTATGCATCACCTTGCTTAACATGGAAAGCACACTCTTCCCCGTTGAAGAACTCTGCAGCAGAAGCAAATGTGAATCTGCTGCAAATAGAAAGATAAGTGAGAAGGTTATTCTGGTCCATTACATCAGTCAAGCCATGTGATATTCTCCCCATTATTGTGACTGCATAAGAAAATATAATTGGTTGAATGCTGCAGATTTGCTTTTCTAGTGAGACTGGAGCTGAGATTGCCAACACCAACCATGAAGATGCTTTTGCATTGTCAAAGCTCCACTTCCCTCCAAAAGAAGGCTGTATCTGGTGAGAAGATAAGCCACTGTTAAAAATCTTCCTGATAAGATAATGCTATAGCATGTGCCTTGTAATGCGTGTGTGTGTGCGCGCGTGTATAGAGAGAGAGAGAGAGTCCTCCAATATGTGAATAAAGTAGGCAAAAGCAAATAAATCTTTGGTAATATTATGAAACTTGCTTACCAAATGAGAGACCTCATGCATCATGTTCACTACAAACTTCCCATGCTTTTTACCAACATTAAACAAAATAGAAAAAACATCGGCTTCATCCTGAAATAGATAACGAGAGAAGTTCCATCAACAAGCATGCACAAGCATGTGTAATAAAAATCAGTTTTTAAATATAAAATACCTGTGGATAGAGTTCTAAGCTTTTTATAAGGCCATCAATAGATGTTCTGAACAGAGCTAAAGTCCGAAGTTTTGTTATCTTAAGTATTCTCCTCACTGCACATCTTATCAAACTGTCACTATCCATGAGAGTGCTGATGAACTGCAGAGCAACATGACCACAAAAGTAATTCTTATAGGAACTTCTTTTAACCCAAGCATAATCCAGTGCCACGTGGCAAATAAAATCATCAAACGGATAAAACATACAGAGTACTTATGTTACATCTATCCATCAAATAAGAAGTCCATCTCAGTACAAGACTATATCACTATATGGTGCATGTTCATATTATCATATCAATGGCTAATTAGCATTTAGAAATATTTTTACTAGGTCTCCCTTTTTGGCCAAATATTAATCAGTCTAAGTCTGCCTAGGTGCTAGGTCCTACTCTACCACCTAGTGCTCATTACAACACTGGGTAGTCTCTATGTAATCTTGCTAAGTGATTTTACATCATAGACATAATAGAGATCTTACCAACTTTAAATGTGTTTCTTGCACCTTTAAGCAATCAAACATTGCCATGTTATGCATTGCCTCTAAAGCTTGCAACCTAACATCCAATGAATCATCATTAAGTACATCCACCAAAATCTTTACAGCTTCACCCGCAAAATCAGCAGAGAGGATGGTCAATCTCTTTAAGGCACGACAGGCTGAACTACGTACCTTCATATTTACAGGGATGACAACATAAGGAAATACAAAGAGAAGTCTTTCAGAAAGTTACATAAAGGGATCAGAAATCAATGGACAAACAGGTGGCATTTAATCTCCATGCCTATGAACCTGAAACATGACCATATAAATGAATTTTTCTATATAGAATTTTGCAAGAGGCAGCTACAATAACCTATTAGTGCAAATGTACTACCTCATAGAATTCATCCTCCAACCCATTCACAAAAGCAAAAGCAGCACTTGATGCCGGTAGTTTAAGGCATTTGGCGGTGAACTGGCCAGGAAAATTCTTTTCTTTCATGGCTGGTGAGGCTTTCTTTGATAGGGTCAGCAAAAGAATATCTGTTGAAACCGTGTCAACATTCTCAAGGGAATGAAATGCTTTCACTCTTACCTTGACACTCATGTCTCTGACCATGGAACAGAGCTGGAAGCAAATCATGCACCATAATAATTTAAGAGCATGAAAACAGCTTTATGTTTACCATTGATTATTTTATTTAAAAAATAAACATGTGGGAGAGAAGATAAATAATAAGACTAAACAAATCCCAGAGGTAAGGGTTGAAGATAACATTTGATTGTAAATATCAGGTATTTAAATTGAACACAAAGTGTAGTGAATAAGCTACCTGTACAAATAACGTATCTGACCAATCACCTCTACCTTTCTCAAGCAAATGCCCGCACTCACTAACCTGGAATTAGAGCAGAGCTAAAACCATCAGTAAAATTTAACAATAAAACAGTATGGCCAATATTAAAGCAAGTTTAAAACAGTAGGAGAAAAACATACCGCACAAACTGCAGAGCATCGCACAGTATCCTCGGGGTCAAACAGAAGCTCAACGGCACGAAAATAACAGCCTTGAACAAGATTCTCATCTTCAACCACAATGCACTTACACAATACAGACAGCCCGTCCAAAGCAGGGCTACGAATGTTCGGATACGGATCCTTAGTAAGCCCGAACAGAACCGTAAACAATACAGACGGCCTTATCACAAACCTACTCACATTCCGCAACAGCCAAAGCCTGACAGAGATACATGGCCGGAAAACAAGCGAGAGGAACGCCGATTCGCTGTTGACGTCAGTGGCAGAGAGGGAGAGGAGAACAGAAAGGGCGTCGGCAAGAGAGCGAGTGGACGTGGAAGGAAGGAGCGAGAATGAACGTATGGCGGTTATGGCGTCTTGTCGTAGGCTGGGGTGGCGGCGAGAGAGGAGGTGGAGGACGGAGAGGACAGCGCGGTGGTGAATGTGGGGGTGGCTTGGATTTTGGAGGGAGAGGGTTAGGGTTTTGAGAACAGAGGAGAGCGAAGAACGGGTGGTGGACGGGTTGCTGACGAGGGAAAGAGCAAAGCTTAAGGCCTGGAAAGGAAAATGTGAATCCAGTTGGTTAATGGCCGCCAATTCGAATTCTGCCAAGAGCTGTTTTTCCATGGCCGGATTCAATCAGGCGACTGCCAAGCCGCCTTTGTTGGGAGGAAAATTGTGCCTTTAGCTCCTTCCACAGACTGTTTCTTTAGCTTCACCCTTTTGAAAATGCTATCTAAAGTAGTATAAATTTTACTACAGGTTACAACACAAAACAAAAATTGAAAACCACAGAGAAGAAGCAAGCTTATACCTTGCTCAAACGGATAGATGGAGTAGACGACGGAGAGAGAGAGAGAATTGAAGGCTGGAATCTCGTTGAATCGCACTGTCGGAAGTTGGAATTGCAGCCTTGCCTCGCACCCGCCGGCGCCCGTAGCGACCTCGCCTTGTAGAATAGCAGTAGCTATTGCCTATTGGAGTCTACTAGTTCAGTACCCGTGCGTTGCACGACTACTAATTTGATAAAGTGTAATAATGTGGTAATTTGACCTAAATTAGAAAATGAGAAGTAATAATTAAAGTATTTGATGTTATTGTAAATATTTCAAACATAACAAAACGAAATTGCGGAATGTTGTTAGAAAAGTACATATCAGAAAAAATTAAAGGTTCTGAAAAACTTCTTTGTAAACCACATTTGATGTGGTATTCACATCGGCTATATCGTCTTTGCAAATTAACACTTTTAAACCACGACGATTTGTTACTCGTGAGACCGCAACATAAAGTTGTCCATGACTAAACACTGGAATTGAAGTAACATACTTGATCGTCATGAAAAATCACCTCCATTGATTCGTCAATTCTACCAAATGAACTTATTTAGTACACATGAATTGCTCTCACATGAATGACCATCTTGCTTCGATCTCTATCAATATCGGCAAGCTTGGTCCACATCCCGAATTGGCAAGCTTGGTTTGGTTATTAAAAGGGGAGATGGTCTTGCTTTTATATTCAAGGATGTTCACTTAAAATAGAAAAATAGATTACACACTCTCCAATATTTCACAATTAATTTCACGTGACTCAATGCATGTTTTTTCTCTTTCCCATTTCACATGGCTCAATGTATACTTTTTCTCTTTCTCATTTCACGTAGCTCAATGTATGCCTTTTCTCTTTCACATTTTACGTGGCTCAATGTACACACTAATCACATTACCCCATAAAGCGCTACCTCCACTTGCAAGCCCCTTGACAGCATGTAGGCCCAACTCGAAATCACTGTTCATTTAGGCGGGAAATGGCACTGTTCATTTTCACCACATTTGCTTTGTATATAGAAAGATTTGACTACACAAAGTCATAATTTTAGTAAATCAAAAATTTATAAGGATGTGTTTGGTACACAGAATTGATGGAATTGAAATTGAAATTGGAATTACAATTCCATGAGATTCAATTCCATAGAATTGAATTTACCAATTCCAATTTATTTTTTGCACTACCAATTCCAAATCCGCATAATTTTTGTGTTACCAAACGCTAGAATTGGAATTGAAGTTCTCAATTCCAATTTCGTAATTTGAATTTCGTGTACCAAACGGAGCCTAAGTAGTGTTTAAACGCAATTCCAAACTACCTCTAAATCACAGCCTCATGGCATGGATATGATTCCAATGAAAAAATAAAAAGAAAAAAGAAAATGAGTTGCATCCGCGAGGCCCAAGTACGTTATAGAAAAGGTAAATTAGATTTTACTCCCTCCGTCCCCCTGTATTTGTCCACTTTCATTTTTACACACCATCCAATGCACTTCTTTAATCCACTTTATCTTGTAATTTGTATATTAAAAAATTATAAAAATTATATATTAATATTCTATATGTTAAGACAAATCAAACAAGATCACACATGACTATATTTAGGCTTACACATTCAGATAATTTGATGAGTCAAAGTGCTTAGATGAACAGTTCCAAAAGTCAAATGTGGACAAATACAGGGGGACGGAGGGAGTAGTTAGAATTCTCTAGATTGGAGTAAAAAACCATGAAAATACCAATGTAGGAGTCATAAGTTTTTAAAGACTAAAATAGGAGTTCACATTGTCATTGTTACACTACCACATTCAAAACATTATAACATTCTAATTGTCACACTATCACCGCCACACTGCAATTTATCACCGTCGGCCACCAGAGTGCCACCGCGAATCGCCGACGGTTGATTGATCACACTGACACAATATATTATCATCACTTTCCATCACACTATCAACGCATACTTTACACCATACTGTTATTATACTTCTATTTTGGTTTTAACAAACTTAGGACTCCTATTTTGGTATTTTTATACTCCCTCCGTCCTAAAACTTTCTTCCCAGAGCACTATTCCAACTTCACGGGAATTTATATTTATTTGTGTTTTTTCATGGCCTATATGATAAAATAAAATATTCTTGTCACCACTTGTTTTGTTGAACTTTTGATGTAGTTTTTAAATATGTATGTTTTATTTTTTATTTCTATACCAATATTTAAATAAAATAGATTGAAAAAACTTGAGATTTTTTTCCGTTTTGCGCAACGGGAAGAAACTTTTAGGACGGAGGGAGTACTTTTTTACTCCTATCCATGATGATTTTTTAAGATTTTAGTCGCAGATTGGCATTCACTAGCTTTGTCAATTGCGCAACGCCCACCGGCCGAATGATTCTAATGAAGAATCAAAACGGTGACCCGAGTTCCAACAAAAAAGGAAAAATTGCATCGGAGTACCTTAAAATATTCCAAAACTCGGTAAGCACTTTCCATCTATCCTTACGTCATATTCATTTACTCCGTTATCTTTTCATGGTCTTTTCCAAAAAAATTATTCAAAATATTGCTGCAAGGTAATGCCAATGTTATAAAAATAAACTCTAGGTCTTTTTAAAAATTATACTTTGGGATACCCTAAAATATCTAAAAATTTAATAATTATTATAATGGTTATTATGTTTTTGGATATTATTATCTATACCAAATGTATACTCCATTCGTCCTAAAACGTTCTTCTCATATACTATTCACACGATCAAACTTTAATCTCTTTCTTTACCTATTTTCATTAGTTATTTGATAAAATAATATAGTCTTATCACTTCTCGTTTCGTAAAATTTTTGAGTAGTTTTTAAATATATAAGTTTTATTTTTTAGGTGTACGCCTATAATCAAATAAGTTGAATTGAAAATAAAGTCGGTCAAACCTCGTAAACATAAACAAGAGTCAGAAGGAATATTTTAGGACGAATGGAGTATTTAGAATAATTTAAAAATGATAAATATATCTTTGGACCACTCGGTACCAAAATATCAATCAAGGTGGAATTAAGAGCATCTCAATTCCTTATATCATTTAGAACAATATAAATAGATTTCGAATAAACCTAGGGGTACACCAAAATGGGGTACTCCATTTGTTCACCAGGCAAACACAGATATTTAGTATCTGTGATCACAGACATTAAATGTCTGTATTTGTCTGATGAATAAATGGAGTATCTCATTTTGGTGTACCTCTAATATGACTCATAGATTTTTTATAATGTATTGATATGGATCAGTGTGCAAGCCGATCTCAATCATTTCATTGTCAACATTTTCAATTTTATTCAACAATGTTGTCATCACCCTCATCTTCTAAACTGAGCTCTGCGAGAAATTAAAATGTATACAAACGTGATAAAATCAACTAGGTAGCACTATGACGCTATGTTTTCTTTTGGAAATTTGATCAACATTGGTATCAAACATAGGGTGTGTTTAGAAAGAGAAATAACAATTCTAGAAAATAAGTTAATTTTCTAAATATGTTTTTCTTTCATTTCTTTTTCTGATATTGAGAGTAATCTAGTAAATTTAACAGTAAAAAAGATAAAGATAGGAAACCTTTAAGAGGGTGATGTTAAAACAAGAAAGGAAGCATTACTTGCCTTTTTCCGCGATAGAGAATAAAACAACAGAAGGAGAATGACGAGAAGGGCAAAATAACATTGAATGTGGATAGCAAGGAGGACGAAACAACAGGAAATGGGGGATGGCGAGGAGCGCGACAAGACGGTTGACGGAAAATGGAGATGGCGAGGAGGATGAAATGAAGAGAAGAAATCGTAGGAGGAGGCGAGGTGGAGCAAAAACTATCTTCCAAAAAAAAGTGGAAGACAAATTCCATATTTCATACCTCATTTTCTTTTTGACCAAAAGTGGAAGACAAATTCCATATTTCATACCTCATTTTCTTTTTGATCACTACTCATTTTCCTTTTGACCACTACTCACTTTCCATTGAGGCGTTGACTTGGCTTCCAAACACTTGAAAAAAGAGAAAATAACCTCAAGAAGTCATTTCCTCCCTTTCCAAATGGATTCTAATAGTACGCCTAAAATCAGGATAACTTTGTGTTTCTCATTTTTTCCCTTCTCAATACGAATGCAACTTCAAACCCTTGCTTGCACATCGAGAGATCTCTCTCCACCAACCACGCTAATGAGTAGTCGATCACCCAAAATTAAGGTAGCTGTGATGAATGTTTTAGGTTACATTTTAAATTTGAATTCATCTCGACCAAACATCAAATATATAGCAAAAAAACTAGATTTGAACCACACTCTCAGAGTCACGAGCAGCATTCTTGAATTACGAATCTCCTCCGAGAAATATGGCCGATCCAAAGCACCTCTTTCCTATGGCTCCGGAGCTCTTCTCGTGCCAACCTTCACCTTCCTTGTAAACTTCAACCTGTCAATCACAGTAGAGCAGAGTGGACGATAATGTCATTACAGTTTTACATGAAGCCCCGTGTAACCCGAAGCTTGGAATCAAATAAATTTTTAACACGTACCGTTTCTACAATGTCCTCTCCACATCTCACCCCTCCAATTGCAAAAATGGAGTCCTTCATAACTGCAGCTGCTAAATATCCCCGAGATTGGTTCATTGCCTGTCCCGGCATCCATTTCCCCAAACGAGGATCATACACTTCAGTGCTTGCCACCATTGCAGATCCATCAAACCCACCTATTGCATATCTGCATTTCATTACTCAAATCAGTACAACGTTCACGCTTTTCTTGTGATTTTTTTTGTTACATGATGCTCTTTATCCATAATTCCGTGTCTATAGTAAGAGAGAATGCAACCTCAATTTGCAGGGTGGGGGTAAGAATGGAAATAAGAAAAGAACATACAACTTTTCATCCATAGTAACCAACACATGACAGCCTCGTTCCGTACTCATACTCTCAATCCTCATCCAGCTATGCTCCCTGGGGTCAAATCTTTCAGCAGACCTGGAATATATATATTAAATCATTCTCGAGGTGCAACAAATTTGACAGGAGAAAAAGATCCAAATTTTTTTAGAACAATAGAAACCGCCCTATTATGGGGTGATAAGGTTCCTATTTTCTCATCATACAAGGGATGAATTGAAGTTTTTTGCGTGGTCCATTTTAAAAAGAAGCAATAATACCCTTTTACAGAAAAGATCGTGGTTTAAGGGGTCTGTTTGGAGCCTAGAAAATACTGGGTAGGAAAAATATGAAGGAACAAGGAATATAGAGAAAAATCGAAAGGAAATAAAATTTAGGGGAAAATAAAAGCCATGCTCAAACAAAATAAATTCATGTCAAGATATTTTTTTTCAAACTCATTGTATTTATTTATTTTAAATTTATAAGAATGATAGATACCATATTCCATTTTTACTTTGTATTTTTCAAGGCAAACAAGGTATAAGAAATAAATTCCCTTGGCACTTTTTTTTCTTTACCATTATTTTCTGAAATTTAAGCTTACCCTAAAAGCCATGGTTCTAAAAAAATGGGTACAGAAAAGTATTGTTTGCATACTTCAAATAGTTGACTCCATCATATCCACCAACAGCATACAAGGCACCATTGAGCTCAGCACCAGCAAGAGCAAACCTCTGGACAACAACAAATATATCAAAACATAAAAAAGTAAATAATGGAGCCATAACTTACCACAGATAGTAAAATGCAATTACAGGGGTTTTGTATTAAAAAGTACTCCGTATAAACAATGCAAAGAAAATTCAACATTACAGATGTAGGAAATCAAACTAGTCTATTAGAGGTACAGGGTGCTAATTCATATAATTACACTATGTATTTAGACTTTAGAGTTAAAATCCCGAGGAAATGTGAAATATGATTTTTTGGGACAAACCAACAAAAAAACTAGGAAGTTCATTTTGGGACATAGATAGTACAACGAGTTCGAACAATATCTTGAAATGAATTTATTGTGTTTGAACTTGAAAAAATGCCCTAGAATCTTGTCTGATTCCCTAATAAAAATATTTTGAACACGTGTTTATGATTATCCCATTGGTGCAGCCACTAAAGAGATATGTGAACCTGGAAGTTATACTTTCTTAGGCAACAGAGATGAAAACATCTGTCAGGATAAGAGACAAGTAGAAAACACTATTATTACCTCCCTCGCTGTTCTCACTCTTCAGTGGCCAAAGTTAGACCTCTTTAAAATAACATCAATGATAGTGTCCAGAAAACCAAGACTATTTTAAAAAGATTATTGAAACCAAGTGAATCTTCAAGTTGGTCACGTGACTAAGTGACTTGATTTGTTTCTTAATAAGGTCCGAGGCAAAATGCTAGCAACCAAACCACTTCCGAGTCTACCCAAAGTCTTTTTTAAAAGAATTTTGTCAGGAAGTGAGTCATATGTGTTGGACAATGTACTATTGCACGAATATCTATATTGCAAAGAGCCAAAGATATTTTCAATTGTCATAGGTTATGATAATGACAACCAAATGTCAATGAGTCAATCAAGTGACAATCAAGGCGTAGCATAGTCAAGAGCTTCAAGGAACACTCGGTCATTTGATATAAGGGGAAGTGAATGTTTTGATGGCATTCTTGAAAAGGGAAATTTTCTATTGAAATGATTGATATTTAAATGTCAATATATTCCTTAATATGATTAAAAGACGAGGGATAATATGATCGAACATATTTGCAACCTAGGCATTGAATATTTTAGTGATTGATCTTGTTGAGGTAAGAATGAAGCTTGTTAAACCTCAAACTAGGGGATTGACATAAGAAGAAAAGAGCATTCAAGTCTCATCTACTCATGAAAAGGAGCTGCTCAAGATATTAAATGATGAGTAAGACCATACTAAGTATAGGTAGTCTTGATTACTTCCAAGCTGGCTAATTTTTGACAAAATATATACTCATATTTGTTTGGAGTTTAACAAAGTAGAAATATCTATTCGTTAGGAGAGGTTTTTATTTTGGCATTTAGAGCTGCTGAAGTTTTTCAAGGATGCTGCAATGTCAAAAATCAAAATAGGAATCAAAGTCCTAATGGGAATTGCTAAAACTTGTGACTTATTTAATAATTTCCCGCTCGTGTAAGAAGTCCTAATCCAACTTCTTGTAGATCAAGATCAAAGAAATCGTATTTAAGACAACTTCTAGTTACATATTCTAACTATTCTTAGTTTTAATGGGTTATTTATGCAAGGGCAGATCTACGTATTAGGCCCCTGGTAAAAAATGTGTGCCCCGGTGCCAAAAGAATATTCTAGTTTAAGAGTAAAAAATAATTATTTAAATAAAATATAAAGGTAAAATATTTGACATATCATAGTTATATTAGGTTATGATATAGTTTATATTATATTTTCTACTTTAAAAAATATTTTATTTTACTTATTTGAATGCCTCTTTGAAACTAAACTTATTCATTTTTTATCATTTAAAATTAGTATTAAAACAAATTTCACCCAACCAACTTGTTACTATGAGTTTGTCCCCCCTCCCCCCCCCCCCCCCGTTATATTTTTTCCTGGATCTACCACTGTATTTATTATACACATAAATGGCCTGGAATTTAGTGGAGCGATTAAAAGGGGGAAATGCAGAAAACCGCGTCTCACAGCTTTGTGCATGCAAGAAAGGCGTACTTTTGTACAAGCTGAATTTATGGAAAAGATGGTATTTGGAATTAAACAAACACCCTACATGTGCTTGACGCGGTCTCTAAGGTGCTTGAATAGGTTAATTAGTAAAGTATGAAGCAGAACACACTTTATTCATCAAACACTTCACACATGGAAGAATTAGTACGCTCTGGTTGTGTACCTTGATGTCTTGAAGATAAAGTTCTTAGAGTAAAAAAGGAGAGATGAAAAGGCTAAAATCTTTGTGTCTGAGGAATAAAAGAAATTTAAAATCAAAGACTAGGGATATCTAATACTCTTTGTCTCAATATTTTTGGGAAATTAGATAATGGCACAAAGATTAAGAAAACTTACAAAAGTAAGATTGTATGATTGATATTTTTGTTAAAAAGTATGATAAAGTGAGAATGAATGTGAACCACACAAATATGACCAAATATAGTGATGGAGGCATGGCCTCCAACCCAAGACATCCCGACAAACAATGTCAAACAGAGGATCAAGGACCACGTGGCAGACCTACTATTGAAGGTCAGTCATGACCCATGATCGGCAACCATGAGCCGGTGACCAACAACCATGAAGCTCCGGGTTTGCTCACCACTCTCGCTCCGCCTCAGTCCACACACGCAATGCTTGGAAACCTACAGTTAGGTTAACACAATAGCATCTACAACAATAGCATCTACAACACCCATATCCATCGAGCAAGAACTTCCTTGAAAAACACCAAGGATGGGCCCAAGGAAGGGTGTAGAGAAACGAGGGCGAAGGACCAAGCGCCAAAGCGCGACCGATGGTCAGTCACCTGTCACGACTCACGACCAGCAACAAGCAACCTAGGGCCGACAACCAGCGACAGTGGACCTCCGGGCCTGCGCATCTCTCTCACACCTTGACTCACACCCACAACACCTATGATACTCCGGAAGTGCGGCAAGAAAGCTCCAAGGGTGACCGGTCCTCAAGCATGAAGCTTCTAAGTTCTAACCACTACGTGACAAAGGAGACACAGAAAGGACGCACATACACGACGAGGATGTGCACCAGTCTAAAAGAACACTTCAAGAAATACACGACAAGGAGACGTCAATCAAAGTCTAAACCTGTTGTACTCAATGATGATATTAGTACAAATATCCCCTCACCCTTTAGTATTCCGTATCCGAAATCAAGCTACTAATACTCTCTTTTCATTCTTGTGTGCCCTCTCTAGAACAGCTACTTACTCTCTCTACTTGCATACCACTCATCTCTTTATCCGACTTCCAGGTCAGCTAGTAGGTGGATTCTTTGTCGACCAAATGATATGAGACCAAAGTAGTGGGACGAACAAAAAGAGTAAATAGTGACAAAAATAGTGGGACCGGGGGAGTATATCTTTTGGGAATGGGCATGGCCAAGTCTAGTAAAGAAATTCCAGTCTAACAAAGTACATGTTTTCTGGATCTTTTGCACGCGACTACCAACTGGTATGGATGGGTAAAAAAGTATTGAGACTCCTATGGATGCTAACACTAACTTCGTGTACCATAGTTGCCTAGAATAGTCCTATTTTACCATCAATAGCTCCATAAAAAAATTCCCAACTTTAATTTATCAGCTTCAACTGTCAACAAAAGGCTGATTAAATAAATTTAAGGGCCAAATGGAAGTTCTCATTTTACATAATACAAAGGTTGAAGTATCAAAACCCGTGTTTTAAATTTCTCACATACACAAACAATTTGTGGCAGCAAAATAGAAGTTTTCATAGCAAAAATGTTAAATTTCTCCATTAAAAAACTGAGTGAATTTTGTTTTTATTAAAAGTAAGTATCAGCAGAACATGCACAAAGGGCATAATTTACCTCTTTCAGCATTGACCTTGTAAGAATCCACCGCCCAACATGCAAATCATACATTTCAACATCTGAAAAGCAATCACGCCCATTTCCACCACCAATGGAAAATATCTTATCATTCAAAGTAGCGCCAGCCAGGCTGCCCTTTTCCTTGTTCAAAGAAGGGTGCACATTCCACACATTCTTAGCTGGGTCATATGATTCCACTACACAAAAGTAGTCATATCATAACTGGCAGTCTAGGCTCATGCAAATCTAAAAATAGGCGGTCCTATCCATTGCACAATGTTCCCACATAATGAAGCATTTACTTAAGGGATAAAGAGGAAAAAAAAGTGTATAATACCTGTGTCATACCACACACAGCCGGTTCCGCCACCAAACACATAAAGTTCTCCATTAAGCTTTGTAGTTGCAGCATAACAACGTGCTGAGTTCATGGGCTGAAATGATTGTATTACATCATTTGAAGGAGAATATAAATCTAATGATGATAACAATGCTTCACCATCATATCCTCCAACTAAATAAATTGAATCCTCAGGATCAAGGTCATATGCATCATCTGATCGATTCATGGTTTCATCTATGTGCAGCAGAGAACGATCAGATGCCAACTCCAACTTCATGCATCTACTTTTTAGGTCATGAATCTCTTGTTCCGCTTCAGCCTGAAATTCCATGTGAAGAGATGAAGAAAACAAACATGAAGTTATAAATAATCAGTACCGAGAGAGCACTTGTAGCTCATATTTCAGCACAAGTCCACTTGAAGCAGTTAGAAGACATAACTGAGCTGTAGAGCATGCAAACAAAATCACAAAATGTAGAGACATGAAACTCAATTGCCTTATTGGTTGCTAGAAACAGAAAAATCTGAATTTCATATCAAACTAAGCCTGTTGGTCACAAAACTAATTCTGCATTGCCTAACAAATGGAAAATAAATTTGAGATCAATACAATGAAAAGTGATAGTACCAGCTTCTGCTCCAAAAAATCCACCTTCTGCTTTTGTTCTTCCTTAAAAGTATTGAGCTCTTTCATTCCTTGAATTAACTGAAATCAACATATGTAAAGCTCATTCCAACTACATATAATAAATGTCATTCCAAGCATGGATAATCTGGACTGAAAGATAAACCTGAGCTATGACTGAAGGATAAGTAGTGGAATCAAACGAGCTTTCATCATTCTTCTCATTCAAATCTTCAAAAACTTCATTATGCTCTATATAAGTTACATGCTCCACATCCTCATTCAATAAGTTGCCTGCCATAAAAGCAGGAGTTTCAACTGCAGGTCCTGTCACCAGGGCATCTGAAGATGCACATTTGACAGCCAATCTCTTTAGTTTCAAGTATATTTGATCCTTGTCACTTAGGTGTGATACGGTACCTTCAGGCACATAATTTGTCTGATTGTCACCAATTAAAAAAAGATAATCATCAGATACCAACTCTCCACTAGAGTCATGAGATTCGGCATAAGCGTTATCTAGATCTGGCAGCTTAAGCTTTCCAGTCTCCTCTCTCATGCCATCAGAGGGTAACCCATGAGATCTGATCATCCAGTTATTTTTATTCTGTAGGTTGAAGCTACCAGGTGCAATTGCATGAGAAGATAGTTTCGACATCAGTTTGCTAGTTTGAGAATGATCAAGCTCAAACCAGAAATGATGATTAGTATAATAGTTGTCAAAAATTATGGGCTTAAACTGGTCTTCTGACAGGGGTTGACATTGCAGCCGGACACGTACTGGAACCTTAATAAACAGAAATCATAGTTAACATTCAAGAACAAATACTTCTGCCCTAAAATAGAATGTGACAACAGAAGAATTAAAATGGCGATAATAAAAACTAAAGGGTGGTCTGCTATAGTACTTGTGCAGGGAATTGAGTTCTCTCGGAACCATTTGATGTCCATGCATATGGATTAATGTTCATGCGGCCAGCACCAGCAGCCTCAAATATACCATAGAGTCTTCTATCACTGTAGTTAAACAAGAACAGAGGAAGGCCTTGTACTATATTCTTGACATATGAGAAGTGTTGAAATGGCAATCCTGTCAACATTTAGAAGTTAGAACAGGCAGTTGTTGAAAATTAGTATTCCCTCTGTCCCAAAATGAACTTCACGTTTTCCTTTCCCATTAGTCACAAAATGAACTTCACATTTTCTATTAAGGAATGAAACATGTGACTCACAAATTTTCTCTTTTCTAAACAAATTTCAATCACACCTTTTTACATTTCAACACTTTTCTTAATCTCCGTGAAGTCAAACCATGAAGTTTATTTTGGGATCGAAGGTATCCTAATATGGTAAGTGGAAAGATGATTTTGGGACAAAGCGAATATCTTCTAAAAAAACGTATGATTAATGGAAACGGCACCAAGTAGTTGAAACTAAGCTCGAAACTAACCGAATAGTTGTGCATGAAGACATTCTCTGATGGTTTCATTCTTGCAACCAAAAATGACGCCACCAAGTTGACCACTCCTTAAATTCCTAAAGTTTGAATGTTGGCTTGGTGGTGATGGTGGAATATCTTGTGCTGTTAAAGTTTGTGTTCTCCTCCCTGCTCCCATCCTGTAAATTGAATGGATAAAATATTATCGTATCACCTTATGAAAACAATTCATAAAATAAATCATAATATGAACCAAATCAGAAGTAATTGAGCCAATATAATAACCAAATCAGGAGTAACACAATAGCATGCAATAAGTTTGTGAAATTCTATTCAGATGATGCAAAATCTCGATTTCAACTTTGACCCGATTGAAACTGATCGCATTCTACAAACATGTTAATTTCCCAATTAAACTCAATCTCTTCATAATTAGAAACCTAGAATGTACATGTGCGTGTGTACCTTCCATGTTTTACCCCCTTTCAATTTCCAAACATCTAAACACAGCACCAGTCAAGCTAAACTAATATTAAGAAAAAACAGTTAGCCAGTAACATTCTCTTGTGGTTGGCTGAGTCCAAAGCAGACAGCAACTCACCATTTTCTCCACCTTCCATAACTGCAACCACTTGTTGTTCTTCGACTTCACCTAAATGTCTACTTAGTATGTTCTCACTGAGAAAATGATATGCACATAAAAGGGTGGTTGTGTTTTTCAATCAAACAAAACAAAATAAAATAAAAATAGTGTTACACAAAACCAGAATCTCCATTATTAGGGAAATCTCTAGACATTCAAGATGGATAATCACTTATTCCAGTAATTTTGAAACGCAAATGTAGCTTTTCGTCTTATCCATACTCATTAAAACCCCGATGAATCGCACGAAACCCTCCGCGATTCGAGGACAACGATGAACATTTGCAAGTCGATAATGCGCGATACTTTTTACTCAAACACATATAATAATGCGCGAATATTGAAACAGATGTAAAAGAGAAAGATTGAAACAGACGAAAAAAGAGAAAGCCGACCTTTCACTCGGAGGAAGAAGACACTGGAACTGCAAGTGAGGCGCGAACGGAGCATTCGGGAGAAAAAGACACTAACATCGGGCTGATGGTCCACCATAGTGATACCACCCTTCTAAGAATAGAAAGAAGCACGATAGATGGAAAACAAGTAAAATTATACTCCGTATTATGTTGTATTAGTATAAATATTTTTAGTTAATAAAAGCATTTAAATTTGTATTCTTTACTCTTCTTCATCAGGTTTTTTGTGTCATTGCTCATATATTCTATCACACTTTCTATTTTTTATTATAATTAAGAAATATTTTTTTATTTTTTTACATGGTAATGTATTTTTTAGATATAAATTGTTCAATATTATTTCAATATAAAAAGATAATATTTATTTTTTACTCGAAATTATATTAAAAGTTTATAAAATCAGTGCATTTAGAGTTTGTTCTCTTCACCTTATTCGAATGGTTCTAATTTGATTAAAATAAATTATGTTTTGATTTGGCCTGATCTTGTTGTAGTTATATTTAAAATTGCTTTTGATCTGATCTAGTATCAGATTCAAATAAAACTAAGTGATACTTCATAATTAATAAGAATAACTTAAAGAGAAGAAGTTTTTTTAAAATTTACAAAACTCATATATCACAAAAACTACATATATTGATTTAAATCATTCGAGTAACAAGAAGTATAGTAGGTTTGGATTGTTAAAGTCTTGAATTATTGTGTCCCATGTTTGGTTTCAAATCTCACTTTCGCCTATTTATTTTAAAAATAGATGATCTAAACGATACATCAACAGTTACCTCTGACTTGTCTATGATAAAAATGACAAAAAGTCAATGTGTAATTATATTTATCGGCTCGGTTCTAGTGCCACCGGAGAACGGTGTCACTGCGTTTTTGGGGTACCTCCGGTGCTCCATTCGTAAAATTGACGGTTCCTACCCTCCCTCCCCACCCTACCCCCCCCCCCAGCCACACATTTTGTGGGGGGCTTACAGCGGGGTTGGAGTGGGGGTGCAGGGGTGGGGTGGGGTGGGGGGTTTAGGGGGTGAGTTAGGGGGGTAGAAATCGTCAATTTTGCGAACGGAGCACTGGAAGTACCCCAAAATGCCAATGGCACCGGAGTGGCACCGTACTTTAGTGTCACTAGAACCCCACCGTATATTTATAGCCCTTAGATCACGAACATAATATTTTGTAATGGAGGATTAAATATGTGAAATCCTCTGTTTTATAGCCATCGATTTTAACACCAAAATGAGATAAAAAAAATTATATGTGGATATATAGCCATAAATGTTAGATCACGAACAAAATATTTGGTAATAAAGGATTAATTATGTAAAAGTATCTGTTTCATATGACTAATTATGTGGAACCTATTCTAGAATTTTTGAAGTAGTTCTTTTAAATGGCCTATAATAGAGGTTGTAGGTTTGAACCAGCGACTCGGTTAGACAGGTCTATCGGGTGTGCTGAATTTGCAGGGTTAATTCAAAAAGGGGTTCTAGCATTGAACCAGATCGTAGATAGTTCTTTTTTGGTCTACCACTATATTAAGGCTAAATTGATGGTTACAAGTGTAATTTCATATCGATATTAGGTCCAACGATGAATTCCAGTGTTGTTTTGACATGAAACATAACAATAATGAATTTACATATAGACATAGGTTCTGACCCACGACGGTAGTTGTGGATTATGGTTGCGATGAGAGTCTATCTAGCCCACAAACGACACATCAACGGTGACCTCTGACATTCTTTAAGATATAACTCGTAAAAGATCAATGTAAAATTACACTTATAGCCCTTTATTTAACACCAACATGAGGTCAAAAAAAGATTATACGTGGAAGGGCAGCCATAAACGTAAAACCACAAACATAAGACTAATGGGTGTGGATCACGTCCGTCCACCATTGTTCGCTTTTGTTTTTTCCATTTATTTATATCAAAATTACTTAAAATAAAAATTTTAAATACATATTTCATTATCATTAATATTAAAATTACATTGACATAATGTGATTAAATAATAGACGGAATAAAAAAAGTATAAGTATTCAAAAAGGTTAAAAGAATATTTGTCATCCACAAATGGTGTAGCAAAATTCCTCGAATGCTCAATTAAATCGGCATGGAGGTTCTGATACGTATGCGTATTTTGTCACACAAACCTGTTGCGATCATGTCATTCTGCATCAACGGGTTCAACGTTATCAATGACATTATTCAGGTCGTATTCGCAAATTGCACGACCTTCGTCTTTGATAACCATGTTATGTAGGATGAAGCAAGTGTACATAACATTCCATAAATTTTTTTGACGAGAGAGCTCGTGCCGGATTTTTCACAATGTATCATCTCTATTTGAACACTCCAAAAAGATATTGTACATAATAGTGCATAGTCTTGATAGATAACATCGGCTCGATACCCTATACAATTTTGTTAAATACATATGATTGTCCCAAAACATTTAAATCATTGTTCGAACTGCCATCCCAATAAAATGCATGCAAAATCCAAATATCATGATAGGCTATGACCTCAAAGTACACATGATTGTGGGATGTCTGTGATGACTACACGAATATATTCCTTGCCATGCATTGGGACAACTACGCCACGTGAGTGCATACAATCTATATTGCCCAACATGTCGGAAAATCCATGTCGAGCTTAGTAGGCAGGGTATAATGATTGTATGTCTTTTTGTGTGGGTATATGCAAATATTCTTTGTCGTATAACTAAAAAACTCATTTTCAATACTTGTGCATGTATTCACATATCGTTCGGTCGGACATGTGTAAATACTCATTGAGTGAATTTGCACTTATATCATATGTTAATTGTCGCAGCACTGCAGTTCACTTTGTAATGTTAAAAAACTAACTTTATGTTCAGCATCATGTTACAACGTAAAAAAAGGAATTGTGCCTGACATATCACTCGCAATACGGATCGGAAGAAAGACGGCCACTCATGCAACATCTATATCTAAATTATTTGTTGGTGTAGAGTGAGTTTTCAGAAAAATAATTTGTAACTAATCGGTCGTGTCCACCTATGCATTAGTTTGATAAAATTAAAATAATATTATAAAAAATAATGTAATTTATTCATAGTGCAAGATGAGAAATATCGTGGAATACTGATTTGATCTATGTTGAGAATTCTTTTTTTCTACATGGTTCAGGCAATTCGTCATTGTGTAGTTGTTGTTTAAAAATTTGAATCATCTGCGCATTGTATTCATGAAAATAGCTTCAATTTCATCAGAATAGGAGGGCTTCCACAACGTGAAAAGAAAAAGATAATCAAAATTTAGAACAATATTAAAAAAGATAGATTAAGGATGCGTGAAGTTGATATGTATGATGAGTTTAGTTAATATAAAAAAGGAAGTAACTGTTGCAATGGCTAGAATGGGGAGGGAGGAGCACACATAACACACGTGATGAGTATAATCACTATCATGAGCACGGGATAAGGGACGATGTTCCCTTCCATCACGCGTCCGAGTGGCCTCCACGCCGGTGATCACGACCCATCACATCCTCCCACACCCCATATTTTGTACTCATAATAGAAGACTAAATATGTAAATTCTTTGTTCTAAAAACCAGTTATGTGAATCTATTCTAGAACTTTTGATGTTGTTCTTTACTTTAAATTTGTATAGAAAAATTAAATAGAATACCAAATTTATAGATATATTTTAAGTGAGAGTATACGTGTCAATGTTGAATATGGAATAAAAACTAATGTTGTGGGTGTTTCTCTGTGCTTATTAAAGTTGAAAACGGATAAAATCCATCTCGAGTATACAACATCAGTACCCGCATTAGTTTTTTCCGAAACATTATTTGAATCTGCATTCGTACATGAGGAATGTTTTCACTTTCAAATCGAAATCCAAAACTCGCGGAGTTGTTATGGATTCAAATAAATCCGTGTCTGACCGAATGATTGATTACGTATCTGACTTTCCTGAAATTTGATTATCCAATTATAAGCATCTGATTATCCGATTACACAATTACATATATGAATATCTGATTTTTGTATCCGGTTATCCAAATCATAATTAAAACACCAAACCAGTTCAATAAGGAAATTAAACACAACAACAAACATATCAATCATTTATTCTCTAACAACAAGCCAACAACAATTTTAAATGCTATATTCTTATAGCCAAAAAAGAATAAAGTTCTAGAAAAGAGAACCAAGAAAAGAAGTTTTTATTTTAACACGGTAACTTATTTCAGCAGTTCATGTGTTGCACTATCACTAGAAGCTAGTGAAGAAACTCATTAGCAAAAACATCTTCAGCCTGTACACAAAAAATGATAGAATGAGAAAAAAATGAATTTGCCCTTTAGCAAAAACATTTAAGAAAAGCACATGCACATGCTCCAATAATAAACAATTAAAGAATGAGAGACTTATATTATTCTCCTTATTTTTTTAACATTTAAACATTGTTTTATTCTCCTTATTGTATAGTTACTGTAGTTATATTATTCTCCTTATTTTTTTGTTTATTCTCTTCATTGTATAGTTACCGTAGTTGTTCTCTTACTACGATTAGAACTCTCTCATCTAATTTCTATAAATAGGGATGAATCCTTCAATATTCAATAAAACCAATTATTATTAAATTATATCATGGTATCGAAGCTAAAGTTCTCTAAAACCTAGACTCTTCTTTAAGACCGAGCACATCATCGGTATTTGTTTACGACGATTGATTATCTGACCCCATGGCATCACCGACCAGTGGCGGAGCCAGGGAAGACTTCATGGGGGCACAAATTTATTTAAAAAACAACAAAAAAATTTCATAATAGTAACAACCTTATTTGGAAAAGTGCAACTAAACATACCTTTTATTTGCTAAACCCAACTTCAGTAAAAGCATTTGATCCATTTTTATTTGTATTTGCAAACAAATAACAATGCAAACAATATACTCTATCCTTGGCAGCACTATACTCTAACCACTTAAACTTATCAAACCATACACTTTGAAACCGTCTTTTTTTGTTGCCCGTCATAGTTTGTGGAAAGTTATGCACCAATGGTCGACATGGACCTTTTGCTAAGTATCTTCTCCTTATGACATCTCTAATTTCTAACGGATAACTATTGATTGGTTTTCTTAATCTCGGATCAGCAACAATATCATCATTTGAAATCACACTTTCTTTCTCTAGAGATGAAGAAACTTCTTTTTCCTTGCCTTTATCATTTACAAATGTCAAATTCTTCTTTTCTCTAATAACAAATTTGTCCATCTCAGATCTCAAGATTACCTAATTAAATAATAAATTAACAAAATGAATATACAATAACATTTAACAAATACGGAGTATTTAAATATCAATAAAAAAAATTAGGGATCTGCCTAAAAATTAGAACAAGGGAATAAATTAAAGTACTCAAAAAAATAAATTAACAGTATTCAAGGGAAATTGAATATACCTTATGAGAGCATTCGTAATTGTGAAGAAGAAGAAGAATTGAAGAAGAAAAACTCAAAAAGTGAAGATGATTGGATTTTTTTCACTTTGCCGCACGAACATGAGAGAATAGAGACACTCACAGTGCCTTTTTTTTGCTTTTGCTTTGCCGCACGAAAAAAACTAGGGAATTGTTAATGACTTAATGGGTATAGCCATCATTTGGTCAAACCCTTAATTTTTTTTTAAAAAAAAACTTATCAGCTACGACGTCGTTAACTCTTTCTTTTTTTTTCTCGAAAATTGCAGCGGGCTTCTTCTTCTTCCCTGTGCACAGCCGCCACAGTGCATGCCTGAAAATTTGGGGGGGGGCACACCAAGCCTACCATCGGAGAAGGGGTACACTACTACTACTTCGCCGGAAATTCGCTGGGGGGCACTTGCCCTGGCAGCCCCCCCCCTCCTCCGCCCCTGTCACCGACTAATCTCGACGAGCGTGCCTAACAACCGTCATCCATTATCTCTATCTTTCTCTCTAGAAAAAAAATCTTTATCTCTCTCTTTCTCTCTAGAAAAAAAATCTTTATCTCTCTCTCACTTTCTCTCTTCTTAAAAAAATTATTTTCCTAACCTAAAAACGGAAAAAATTGCATTCGTCTGTGCTTTTTCTAGAGATCGAGAGCATGAAAAGCGATAGAGAAACAGAGAATGGCCCACAAGGAGAAAATAGAAACTCCTTGCCCTCGCATCAATCATCAACACTCTCACCATGAAAAAAACTCAACAAACGCAATTTTAAGCTCGTTCATCATATAACGAAGATCTGACTCTCTACTTCTAGAGGTTTTTCTCACAAAATTGCTTCTGAGAACTCAATTCTAGTACATGTTGTTGGTCTTATGGGGAACCATCGATCACCCTTAGGGATTCGCTACTGTGCTAGTCACGGTATCGGGTACTGACAGTCCAACCTGACGAGGTACACGAGTCGTGTATCTTGCGAAGCCCCTCCTGTCCATCCACCGCTCAGTAGTGGGGCTCCGCACTGCCGTAGTGAACTATAGGGGGTGCCCTATATGTATCTACCTCGGCTTGGGGCTACAGAGAGATGTGGTTAAATACAAAGTGTCCACCTCCCTATCACCAATTGGTTTTAGGAAGCATTTGGCACCTCTTTAACTTCAGAACTCTGTAGTTAAGCGTGCTGGAACAGGAGTAGTCCTAGGATGGGTGACCTTACTAGGAAGTTCCAGAAAACGATCCTACATATTCTATTTTTAATATAAAGTAGATATTATTGTATTAATTTTTTTTAAATGAATAATGGAGTATTTCTCGATGCTGGTGATTACTGACTTACTGTTGATAAGTAGTTTTCAAGTTATAAGTGTTTTATAAGTTAATTTTTCTTTCCTGGAAGTAAAATGACTGGCTAAAATGATAGATAAATCATTTGAAAATATTCATAAATGATTATTGATAGTTTTGTAAATAATTTTATCAAAAAAGGAGAAATGAAAAAATTGACTTAGAAATAAATACTTCCTCTGTCCTATATTGATCTTCCCACTTTGACTAAAGGTCATTTTTAATATAAAGTAGATATTATTGTATTAATTTTTTTAAATGAATAATGGAGTATTTCTCGATGCTGGTGATTACTGACTTACTGTTGATAAGTAATTTTCAAGTTATAAGCGTTTTATAAGTTAATTTTTCTTTCTTGGAAGTAAAATGACTGGCTAAAATGATAGATAAATCATTTAAAAATATTCATAAATGATTATTGATAGTTTTGTAAATAATTTTATCAAAAAAGGAGAAATGAAAAAATTGACTTAGAAATAAATACTTCCTCTGTTCTATATTGATCTTCCCACTTTGACTAAAGGTCATTTTTAAGGGATGGATAAATATGGCTTTGACTTTGAAAAATACCCCTCCTTCCCAAGGACATTCATTGAGAAGAGGAGGTGCAGCGCGGAGACGAAGAGAATTCTCAGCGTTAGGAACTTGAATCCTGGCGAGCTCGTGATGGACCGGGTCACGATTCTGCGGCGGGGGGAGTTGATGGGCTCGTTGAACTCGAAGATCCAGGAATCCGTGACGACGGAGACGATTGAACGAGTCAACGATGATTTAAGGGATGACTCGATCTACTCTCCCTACAACTTACTACTTGAGTGCAACACTTCTATACGTTCCATTCATCGATCATTATCATCATCCTCTTAGATTAGTTGATCTTTTTCTCAGATCTGATGAAGAAATGGAGATGATAGGTGAAAAGAGGTGTCAATGGAGGGAGGAGAAATGATAAAGGAGACAGATCGAGATGAAAATGGACAGATCGAAGAAGAAATTATAAAGGAGAGAAAGAAGATGAGGATGACAATGAAGTGATGGAGATATGAGAAAGAGTGTTGGTGGAAGTTCCAGAAAACGATCCTACATATTCTATTTTTAATATAAAGTAGATATTATTGTATTAATTTTTTTTAAATGAATAATGGAGTATTTCTCGATGCTGGTGATTACTGACTTACTGTTGATAAGTAATTTTCAAGTTATAAGTGTTTTATAAGTTAATTTTTCTTTCCTGGAAGTAAAATGACTGGCTAAAATGATAGATAAATCATTTGAAAATATTCATAAATGATTATTGATAGTTTTGTAAATAATTTTATCAAAAAAGGAGATATGAGAAAGAAATGATTATTGGTGGCTTAGTGGTGATGGATTGATGGAGATACGAGAAGGGCACTAATTCTTTTTATAGGAGTGCGAAGATTATTTTAAGACGAAAGGACTATGTTGTATAAGCACAAAGAAAAAAACAATTAACTTATTAGTACATAAATAATGGTCTCAAATAATTAAAAAATAAAAACTAAAGTACATAAATAGTAAGATTGTATATTTTGTGAACATTTTGTTTGTGACTCTAGCATTATTGTAACGCCCAAAAACATACCCTAGAATTATTAATAAGATAATTATTCCATTCATCAAATTTGTTTTGTTTAAAATAAATTATTGTTGGGCTTTAGGCCAAAATAATATGTGTTTTATATATACAATATTACCATCAGGATAAGTCTCATAGAGATAAATCCAAAATGTTGACTTATTGTGTACAGACCCAAATCCAAAATTAATGTTGACCTTAATTGGGAACATGAGTACAGACCCAAATCAAGGATAAATGAATAAATTTGTTTATGAACTTTGAAATGATTTATTGAAATAAATCATGAGAATAAATAATATGAATTTAGTATGAGCATTATTTTAGTAAAGGTCAAACACATCAATTTTGACTCTGTCAAAATCAAACACCAAAAATATGATGTCGGAAAAAGTGTTACAAATAAATATAAAAATTATATCGTTGGATAGAGTTTAACTGTCCGATCACAACGGTGCAAACGGAATTCAATTCGGAGAAAGTTGGACCAAAATTGGTCCCAATCAGGAAATTGCGTATCAAATTTTGGAGATCGCCGCTGAATCCACTCAAGCTATCGTGAGTCACAAATGACTCAGCAACAATTGGCTACTTCCTTCTCCAAATGCTATAAATGGGCACCCTCACTTCTCTCAATTCTGCACAAAACTTCCTGAAATTAGTACCAAAAGAATATTGAGAGTGAGGGGAGTAACTTGATAGTATTAATTGCCGTCGAGGTCGCCGGAGCAAGCCGTGGTGTTCGCTGGAAGTTTCGTCGTCCAATCGCCGGAATCATCATTTAGCTCCGAGGTAAGCCCGTAGATATATCTAGTGATTAAAATGTTCCTATAGATCGTTTCTACGTTCATAAACGGTCGTTTGGTTGAGTTTTGTGTTTGACATGTTTGAAGAACCAAAAATCATAAACCTTGAAGTTGTTGTTAAAACTTCAAATTAATGGTATTTAAATGATCTATTAACATTGGAGAACATTTCTACAAAGTTTAATTGAAGTTTGGAAACCAAAAACAGAAATTTCGAAATTGGAGTCGCAAGGTTGAAGAAGATGAACAGTAACCTGAAACTACACTGTCTGGATCAATCACACTGCCCTGATCAATCACACTGCCTGGATCGATCACACTGCCCTGATCGATCACACTACCTGGATCGATCCCCCGAAAATCAGATCTGAAAATTTGCCCGAAAATGCTATTTTGAGCTCTAAAATCCTATTTTTGATACCAATTGATTACGATCATTATAAAAATGATTTACCACAATAAAAATGATGTTTTTGACAAATAAAAATGTTATGTGATGCATGACGGTAAGTTCGCGTGTTAACACTCGAAGCTAGGCCACTATTTGCTATCGAATGTTATGTTGATTGATGATTATGGTGAATGATTATTATGATGATTATGACTTGATGAAACCACTGATTATTGAGGATTAAATTATGAGTTGAAATGGATATTTTGATGATTATGAAATGATTTGGATTGTAAGGATATCTAGAAGAACTCTTAGATATACCTAGGTTGATGTTGGTTTCTAAGACTATCTATAAGACCTCTAAGATAGCTTAGAAATAGGCCTTGCGGGTATAATTATGAATATTCGGTGGCCTGGGTTAAAACGTACGTAGGAGATCTACAAACCAAACTAGAGGAACTCGTTTGGGGATACCACCCAACCCGACAGTGAGCATTTCGCTGTTCGGTTTTTGGATGACCTTAAGCGAAGGTAAGTTTAAGATTTTAAAAAAACCTCTTTTTGAAAACTTGTATCTTAAACTAGGCCTAGCTTAAGAGTTAGTTAAGTGTACCTTAAATTGGAATATAGTTTATCTATATTAAACTAGAATTCATTTAAGAGTTGGTAAACATCAGACAGATTGACCTTAGACTAAGAATAGTTTAAGGATATTGTTGAATGACAAATGATGATATTGTATGACGAATGTTGAATAAAAATGTTGAATATGATTGATGAATATACATGTTGAATGATTGAATAATGAATGTTGAAAATTGAATATTGATTATTGAATATCTGAATTAAACATTATGTGCATGATATCAAATGGTTTGATTATGAATTGAGATTCTGTTTATATGGATGTTCGACGCATTAGATATGCTTACTCAGCTTTACCGCTGAGCGTGTAGTATGTTTTATTTGTTACACGCAGGTTTAAAAGAAAGAATGACGTGACGTGATCCTGGAGGCAGACGGAGGCGAGATTGTCGGAATGGATGTGATGGTTTTAATTATGATTGTGATTATGATTTGTTAAGCTTCCGCAATATTGTTGAATACTCTGTACTGTATATGTTATAAAAAAATATTATTGTGATAAATAAAAGTGTTTGAAAAGTTTTTAAATTTTACGATTACCAAGTTAATACTTTAGTCTGAAAGGGGTTGCAGAACTGGACGGATTAGGGTGTTACCATTATTCCTCCCAAAATACTCCACTCCCAAGAATTTTGTGAATGTTTTGTGTGTGACTCTAAGGGGGTGTTTGTTTTTTCTGCAGGAAAAGGTCTGCGGTCTGCAGAACACTACTGTAGACATCTGCAGGAGAAGTAGTGGACCGAAGGTCTGCGGTCTGCAAGAAGAAGACTGTTTGTTTTTTTAATGTCTGTAGACTGCTATATAAATTAATGGTGGTAGTGTATGATGGTGGTGTATGGACGATTGTGGTGGTGGTGGAGGGTGGTGGTGGACGTTGACGGAGGTGGTGGTGGACGGTGGTGGCGGTGGTGGTGGACGACGATGGTGATGGACTGTGACGGTGATGGTGGACGGTGGTAGTGGTGGACGGTGGCAGTGGACGGTTGTGGTGGTGAAGAGAAGTAGAAAAAAAAGGAGAAGATGTTAGAAGACATTAGTTAATGTCTTCTCCAAGAAGATGTCAGGAAGATCTTTTTGAGTGAAATGTCTTCCAAAAAACAATCCGCAGAGTACATCATCTGATCAGAAAAACAAAGACCCCCTAACACTATCTTTTGGGAGTAAAAGTAGTCAACTCTTCCTCGCCATTGTGTTGTCCTGACCGCCATCTCTCTGCTCATTCCCGTTCACATCAGCTGTTCACCTGGCATCTCCATCTTCGTCTATCCATCTTCATCTCTCCCGTCAGGCATTCTTACACAGTACATATATATACAGACACACTGATACTTGTGTGTTTGAAGAAGTTGAATTCTTGATTGCGTCAATGCGTAGAAAGAGCGAGTGCCAGATTTTGTGGAATTAGGGTTCTCAATTTGAAGAATGCCGCTGAGCAGGTACAAGATACGGAATGAGTTCAGCCTGGCTGATCCGGACCTGTACGGCTCCGCCTATAAAGATGACCCGGAGGCTGTCCTGGAAGCCGTGGCCATGGCTGGACTTGTAGGCGTCTTGCGCCAGCTTGGTGACCTGGCAGAGTGAGTAATAGTTCTCCAGATACTTCATTAGTATTGTTTGTGTGGTAGTGTTCGAGCTTTGAGTTCTTTTGCTCTAGAAATGAATGTCCTGATCAGTTAAGTTGTTCCAGAATAGCTTGTTTTTAGTTTTGTTCTCTCCAGATATGTGATAGAAACTCAGCAAGATCTGTTTGAATTTCAAGTTTTCTTTTGAGTTCTGGCTAGAAATATGCTAAGCCAGATTCTTACATATTACATTTAGTTGATACTAATGCTTTGCTAAGTTTCAATTGATGTACGTTTTTTTTCAATTGGTTATTAGAAATAACATGTATTACAAGTTGGATCAGGAAACTAATGGTCAGTTACATTCATGTGTGGATATAATTAGAGGATACATGGCATGAGTTTTAAAACTTGCAATTACAAGGAGAGTTTGCCCAAGTTAATATTGCAACAGCCTGATGAGTGATCGTATCTCAGGGAATTTGCCAATCACTAATAACACGCTTATCTCTTTTTTCTTGTGTACTCATATCTTGATTATTGCTCAAAGCCTCAAATTACTTATTTAATGTTGCATTAATATCAAACTTAGTGTATCACATGTGCTAAACCTCGATAAACGTTTTCTGCATCTGTAATCAAATTAATTTTTTTTGTTGCTATATGGAAATAAAAATTTCAATGAAGGGAACCAACTTTCGATCTATCATTTTATTGGTATTTATCTTTAATCATTTGGCTATTGTGAATATTCAAGGTTTGCTGCTGAAATATTTCATGATTTGCATGAAGAAGTTTTGGCAACTGCCACAAGAGGCCATAGTCTGACTATCAGGGTGCAGCAGCTTGAGGCAGATTTCCCATCAATTGAGAATGTGATTCTTTCACAGACCAGTCACTCCTCGTTCTTCTACAATTCTGGTTAGAAACTATTGATGATCTTATTTCCGAAGTTAATGTTGTAAATATTCTGTTGTAAATTGTGTGCGAGTGCATCTTAGTCTAATTATGTTGTAAATTGTGTGCGGGTGAATTATATGTCAATCTCATATGAAATTTAATAGATCAGTTTGTGATTTTATAGGCTCTTAATTACTGATCAAAACA
The DNA here is from genome assembly GCA_003260385.1 of Cuscuta australis. Lineage (NCBI taxonomy): Eukaryota > Viridiplantae > Streptophyta > Magnoliopsida > Solanales > Convolvulaceae > Cuscuta > Cuscuta australis. The sequence continues at coordinate 822,443 of NQVE01000200.1, read as the reverse complement.
TTGTTATATTCATTAACGTGTAAATGTTAGGATTGGCTTGAAAATCATGAATGAGTTTGGCTTGGAGAGTATTATGATTTTCTACTAAATTTCTGTTCTTTTGATGATTATTAAATAACACGGATATAATGCAGGCACAGATTGGCATCCTAATCTCCATATGGATCAAAATTTGGTTACACAGGGTGATTTACCAAGATTTGTGATGGATTCATATGAAGAATGCAGGGGTCCACCTCGCTTATTTCTTCTAGACAAGTATATTCTTGAATTCTATATATGCATACACACTACATTTGGTTAAGTGCTAAACCCCCTTCAGGAAAGGAAAATCACCCAAAAATTTCCACTTCTAACAGGTTTGATATAGCTGGTGCTGGAGCTTGTCTAAAACGTTATACTGATCCTTCCTTCTTTAAGCAGGAAGCTTCATCCTTTGAAATGATCAATTCCAGTTTTCATAGAGAAAGGAGAACACGTAAAGCTAAGGTACTGTGTATTACAATTAAATTCGTAGCAGAAAGTGAAGGTGTAAATTTGAGTGGTGTACCTTGTTGTCGCAGTCTATAATATGTTTTCAATTATAGCAGAAGAAAGGACAGCGCGGGAGGAACAGTCAAACCCCTGAGGTGTTACCCACATCACATGTCAAGTGAGCCTTCTGCTCTCTCATAGGACCTCAAATTGTGATGATATTTCTGTTTCATTTAATGTGCATTTTTCTATCTGCTTCATTTACACAATACATCATTATGTGATGATACACAGGCTACATCAGTTGTTCATGGAGGAGGAGCTTATTGAAAATGGGAATAATGACTCTAGACGTCATGTGAAATTAAAAAGAAGGCTAAATGGTTTTCCTTTTGACTCAAAAACTGGAAAAAGCTACATGGAAAAGTTTTTGAGAACTCCTTCGCCAGAGCATAAAGCTGTTCATGAAGTCTGTGTAGAGTCAGTGCACTTGAAGCTGCCATTAAGTAGTGCATATGAAACTGAGCCTGATTATAGTGGAACCAGAAAGGCAAGTGGCGATGAAAAGCTCACACACTCACAGATAAACCTATCACCATCTCTATCTTTACCACAAAGCGAAGAGAATGATGTACTAGAACAACTAAACGATGCTCCATATGAGGCTGTAACTGATGATGACGTTTTAGCTATTTCTACCTGCAGCCTTGGCTTTGATGTAGGTGACAATTTGCGTAGTTTTTATAAAGTGGCCACTGGGAATGAAGTATTAATCAACGGAGAAGACACCACAGGAGATATCACAAAGGATTACCACTCCGATGATGTTTGCAGTGAGGCAGAGAATTATATGGATGCCCTTGCTAGCATGGATTCAGAAGTAGATACAGACTCCGAGTTGAGAGCCAGAACTCATTCCCCGGCTTTGAACAGAGAAAAACGTTTGACTACAAATCTTGATCAGATTCGGTCTCGATCATGTGACTCTCAATCAGTGGGCAACTCCACTTCATCTGATGATGCAAATAGTGTATCAAAAAAAGAAGAATCTAGTTTTTCTTCTTCCGCATCTCCTTGCACTTCTGTTGAAACTACTGCGCCTCTGGAAGGTCATGCTGCTAACATGACTGAGATCCGTGAAATTCAGATGTGCTCTCCAGTTGACTCGCAACATATTGGGGAGTCAGTTGCATCAGCCCATCCTTCAGAACATGCTTTTTTTGATGTATCTACCGAAGCTGCAGAACATCACAGTCAAAGCTATGACTTGGAACAATCTAGCACTTCAACTCTTCAAGATTGTTCTTTGAATCAAGGAATAGTGAAGGCCAGGACAGTCACGAATGAAGATGCTTTGGTGAAACCAACTATTAGTGAAACTTTATCTACTCTAAATAAAGATGAATTCAATTCCGCTGGTGTTGCAAAAATGGGAGTGTCTCAGCATATGGTTGCTTCTGCTCCGATAGAGTTAGTCAATCCAAGCCAGCAAGTTGGTGATTTGCCACCTATAGTGTCTGCTGAAAGTGAGTTGCTAGGTGAGATACACACCAGAGATCTAAATGAAGGAAATGATCTTACTTATTCAGCAAATCATTCTGATGTTCCTTGTGCCAGTGGATATGATATTCCAGCTCCGCTGCTTGTTGATGTTCGCAATGAGGACTTAAGTAACAATCTTTATGTATCTAACACATTCTTTCCTCAAAGTAAAAACAAGTATTTGGATATGCTAGGTGGGGAGGTCTTGGGTTTGGTCGAGAATACAAATTATTTAGATGATCTCTCTCATTGTCATACATCAAGTGAATTTGGTTATTTACCTTCTTCGTCTACCGTTAACTACTCAATTGATGAATTGGATAATGAGGGTCGTAATGTTATACCTTGTGTTTCAGTTCATCTGCCAAATATATTGGAGGCTTCTTTGGAAGAGGAACACATCAAACATGATTTGTGTATTGCATCATTGGAAGAGTGTGCTGAAGATAATTGTTCACATATTCGTGAATATCACATTGATTCACCAAACTTGCCCGTGGTGCAAATTGAAAACAAACCTCTTGATTCAGATTCCAAACATGACACTGTTCATACCAGTGTAAACTTGGACGAGACATTGAGGTTTGAGGAAGAAAATGCTAAAGGTACTTGTGGTACACTTTCAGACGGTAAGGTTGGTCCACCAAACCTTTCAATCATGCAAACTGCTCCTCGGATTTCTGGTATGACACATCCCATCCCGCTACTTGATACTAGAGAACTTATTATCTCACAAAGTATGCAGGCAAATCTTGATGAGGCTCTAGAGAAAAGATTTGCTGAAAAGCTTGGTCATTTTCACCCTGGTCCAAGTTTGACTGAAGGGGAGACCTCTGCACTGTCTCCTTACCCTGATTTAACAAGTGAGGAGAAACCCTCAGTCTTACATGTAAGGGTGACTGAGGCTCACAGATTAAATGATGGTGGTATGTCTGCTTCTTTGGGTATTGAAGGGCTTCAAGATGACTCTGGTGGGCTAAATGAAGTTGGCCACCACTCAACTTATCTTCATCAACATGACACTGATGGCTATGGCCACTTTCAGCCTGAAGTGCTCACCTGGGATCCTAATAAAACCAGTTCCATGGAGCTACCTTTTGAGCAAAGTTCTTTAAATGTTGACCAAAGATCTTTTGATGGGAACAATTTTAGGGATGCCATGGGACACACTTCACATTTGCAAGATCATTCATGTGCTGAGCATGAACCGGATATGCCAAGATATGAATTTGATCATGAAGAAGAACTTGGTAAGGGTGGCACAGATTCAAAACATTTTCCCCATAAAGACCAAGAACTTTTTTGTCAAGGTGACCAAGATGCGATATTTGATACATCTTCCAAATTTGTGGTTACAAACATTCTGGACCAACTACCTTTTCCAGAAGGCAATTGTGAAGATTCTTCCTCATCTCTGGCATCTCAGCATGAAAAACAAAAGGTTGTGAACAAATGCAGCCAGCTTGATAAGGAGTTGCTGGTTGGTGATGAGGGAATTTCAACTTCAGTTCAGCCACATCAGTCAGAACAGAGACAACTGTCGTGTTTCACTGAATTTGAAAGATCTGTTAACCCTTCAAAAAATGAGAAAACTGAAATGCCAATTCATTGTTCATTGCCAAAGCTTTTACCACAAGAATACCATGAAGGTTTCTTATATGTGCCAAGTCATGACTGTGCAGGAGTTCCAGGTCATGTTTACCATGATGAATCCTTTGACTATTCTCCCAAAACTACACATGAAAACCCTCCATGTCAACCTTCAGTGCCAAGACTCTTCCCAGAAGGCAACAATACTGTTAACATATTTGAACAGTGTAATAATCCATTCACTTGTGTACCTCCTGGTGGAGGAGTGCATCTTGGGACAGATCAGACCAATCTTGAGGAAATGCCTCCACTGCCTCCTCTCCCTCCTGTTCAGTGGAGGATAGGAAAGTTTCAGCATGCTCTCTCTTATGAGAGAGACAACAACAACATTACCCCAGAGATGATGAAAAATGAAGCATGTGTGTTGCCTAGCTTGCCATCTAAATTTGATCAGGCAGTTCGACCTTTGGTAAAATTACCTTCTATAGAGATAACAGATGAGGGTTCACCTCTAGCTTATCAGAATGATGCAATGTATGATGGTTCATTCCCTTCACATATGCCAAATGAAGTTTATGATGAAAATGACGAAGAATTTTTTGATGTTCTGGCCGGAGTGCAGCCTCTAAATTCGTTCTCACAAGTAATTCATGTAGATAAATCACACACAATTTCTTCTAAGACATCATCAGGAGAACATGACCAGCCTGCTGAGCAGCTAACAGATGATACAAGTTTAAATGAACAGGAGCCTGAAAAAGACTTTAAAAATTTGGAAGAAACTTCGACAGCGAGTAATAGACAGGGATCATTTGTCAGTTCAGATGATTCTGCTTCAATGGGTTCTTCTCTGTTAGCGAACACTGGCTCTACAAGTCTGGAGGAAAATTTCACAACAGAAATAGAATCAGTCCAACCTGAGCATCCAATAGCCCTTGATCATCAAGAATTAGCCAAACCTGAGTCTCACTTGGCAAGCGAGACAGGCTCGAATGGACTGAATCTTGACAAAGCCTCTGTAATTTCGCAGGAGAATCTGTTCAGACATGAGACTATAGAAATGGAGAATGAATCAACTCAGCCCGAACACCAAATAGGATCAGAGATGAACTTGAAGGAATCAGAGTGTGAGAAGGGCTCTGCACAGGTGGAGGAGAATACGGTCAGGGGTGATACATTACGCTCAGTACTGGAGGCAAAATTACGTAACCCTCTGCACAGAAAGCCTAATTTAGACGGAGATATTTTATGGCCAGCTGTGGAAGATGGAGCGGTGAATGAGAACAAGAAAATGAAGCTGCCTCGACCTCGAAGTCCTCTTATAGATGCCGTAGCTGCACATGACAAAAGCAAAGTAAACATCCTCTTTTTTAATAATTCGTCATCCTTTTGTTTTTGGAGGAAAATTAGTATTTGCACCCCACATTTTATCATTATTATTTGGGAGGTGATAGTCACACCCCGCCAAAAAACTAAACCCACCCCACTTATTTCACTCCACTTCCTTGAAACAAATTACTTCCATATTTTCTAAATTACTTTTAATTTCGTGCTTCACACGGACTCATATACATTTTAAAACTTTAAACATTTTGATAAAGTTATACTTTGACTTAAAATATGATTTTATTTATTTTAATATTCTAATAAATATATGGCATGTGTTATATAAATCTTTTTTAATTATTGGATATGATATTGTTTTGGACTAAAAGTTGTAGTTCTATTAACTATACACTCTTTTTGTGTAAATGTTTGTTTTTGAAAAGTTATAAAACAAGAAAAATGGTGAATAGTTTTTAAAATTTATATAAATCTTTCTTTTAGAAAAAAATAAGACTAATGTGATCTTCTTTTTAAACTATTAAAATAATTATTATATAAATATAAAAACTAGAATAGTAAAATGCATATTGGTATATTACTTGGAAAATGAAAAGTTTATACAAATTAATGATCATTGAATTTAATAATAATGAAAAATCAAAATAATAGATGCCAAAATTTTAGAATCGAAATTTGTATATTTTTTTGAAAATTAATAAAATGAAAAAATGGGGGATAGTTTTAGAATAAAAATATTAACATAGTGCTGCATTACGGGGTGTATTTAGTTGACGGGGTATATTTAGTAAGAGCAATGCTAGGGGTGCACCAAAGGTGTACCCCATTTGTCCCCACCCCCTTCTCCACCACCCATTCATATTTAATTTTTATTTATTTAATTTTTTTAAAGTATTTGCCTATTTATGTGGTGGAGGAGGGGGTGGGGGACAAATGGGGTACACCTTTAGTAATTTTAATTTGCACCCCAAACTCCAGAGCATCCTCCAAGAGTAGTGTAAAGTTAATATTTAAGGGAAGCTATGGGGTGCGAAGTCTAATAAAAGGGAGCTGCTTGGGGGTGGCATTTTCAAAGAAAATAAAACATTGGATGTAATTTTGAGTACTTGTATTAAGTTAAATCCTAGGGTGGAAGGTCTAATAGTAATGACTTGCTCTGTGGTGCCTTTCGTAGAAATTAAAACGTGGGTGCAAAGACAATATTATGGTAAATCATGTCGTTCGAAGTCTAATAAAACTGACTTATTCATGCTTGCATGTTCACATATAATAAAAAATGGGATACAAACTCAGATAGTAATGTAAATGATGGGGTGAAATGTCTAATAGATATGACCTGCTTTGGAATTTGGAAGGAACTTCAAAGAAAATAGAACATGAGGCGCAAAGTCAAAGATTTTGGTAAAATATGGGGTGCAATGGCCAATTTTCTCTTTTTGTGTACTAACACCAGCTTGTTCAGAGACATACATTATCTAAAAATCTGAATCATTTTGCAGATGAGGAAAGTGAATGATAGAGTTAAACCCCCCGTACAAAAGGCAGATGAGAGAAATAATCTTCTAGAACAGATAAGGAGCAAGGTTGAACTGGGAACCTCAATCATCTATATGTTATATCAACTCTATTCGATCCTCACCTTCTCTTAACTGAACCCCCTTTTTTATTTTATTTTAAATAATGATTCCAGTCATTCAGTCTGAAGCCAACAGTCGTGACAAGACCACCCAGCGTTCAGGCACCTCAAACCAATCTGAAAGTTGCTGCCATTTTAGAGAGAGCAAAAACGATTCGCCAGGTCTGCCTCGGCCTGTGCACATTGTATGTATGTCCTCTTCCTTATGAAAAGTACCGATTTCTAATTTTAATGATCTGTATAGGCTTTTGCTGGAAGTGATGAAGAGGAAGACGAGGATTCTTGGGATTAATTTATTCAAGAAAAAAAGAGTTTCTCAATTTCATCCGTTGGCTCTCGCACGTTCCAGATTCTCAAAATATCTTACCAGGTTTTGGTAGCAAGAGCGTCGTTCCACCCCACCCCCAATGTAAGATATATACTCACCTCCTCCATAGCATGTATTCACTTAGGATTCTAATAGTTTATTATAATATCTCCAGTGTGCTAGCACAATCTTATTCATTTTCTCTGTAAATTTTTTAGTCGTCCTATTTCACGACCGTTTTTTAAATTTTACATTGTACAAAAAATACTAACGGTGAAATTCATGAAGCACTAATTGTGCATTTATATATGTCGAACGAGAATCAAGTATCTCCCTCCCCACCCCGGCTCCCCTGTAATTGTTTTCTGCTTGGGATACATGGAGGGGAATCCGGAGTTTCTTTGAAATAGAAGATAAGACGAGCCAAATTCTAAATGGGAGATCTGAATCATACTTTTACAATGCAGGTTAGTTAGTGTGATATGTAGATTTGTGATGCTTAGTAGAGGGTTGACTCTAATGGGGCTTGTTTGGGAATAGCGTTAGAGATTAGCGTTAGCGTTTTGGATAAAATTTTAACGGTGCGGATTACTTTGAAAACGCTAACGCTGCCCGTAGATAGCCTTTTCAAAATGCTAACGCTAATCGCTAACGCTATTCCCAAACAGGCCCATAGTCTAATGCTACATGGGTTGTAATTATATAAAGCGCAAACTGCTAGGGGCTTGTTGGGGAATAGCTTTAGCGATTAGCGTTAGCGTTTTGAAAAGAGTACCTACGGGTAGCGTTTAGCGTTAGTGTTTTCAAAGTAATCTGCACCGTTAAAATTTTATCCAAAACGCAAACGCTAATCTCTAAAGCTATTCCCAAAGAGAGCTTAGGTGAAATTGATCATTTTCGTTGCTTATTTTTGTTATATTTACTACTACTAGCTCTGGGTTTGGCCCAAAAGTCCAACATAGCTTTAGGGCTAGAGCATTAGTGGAATGTCGGACTTGAGTGTAAGATGCATCACGACACAGTAATACATAAATATTTTTGTTAAGTTTATTTAAATGGTTAATAAAAATGATGAATAATGTAAAAAAAATAATAGAGAGCAACAGAGAGGCAAGAGAGCGATAACATTGTAAGTATTTTGGGTCGCGACTGAAAGAGAGAGAGGAATGATGATGTGGCAGGCAATGAAGCAAGGTGAAATAAAGTAATATATCACGAAATAACCAAGGATAAAAATCTGAAATCAAAATTAGTGTTGCTTGTAATGAATTTGTACTATTTTTAAACTATGATAAAAACAAAATAGTATTAAAAAATTAAACAAATAAAACAGAACAAGAAAATCAAACAAATTAAATACAGAGTACTATAGAAATATAAAAACGGTTAGTTATATTAAAAAATAAAATACAAAAAAAGAAGTAAAAAAGGATTCTAGAGTAAGTTTATTTTTATTATAGTAGATAGAATTTAATTTGAGTAGAAATAAGTAAATGTTAAATAAAAAATGTTGTAATGGTTACCCTAGAAGTAGAGCACAATATACGGGTGTTAAGTGCGTAAAAAAATGAGTACGATCAACACCAACAAGGAAATTAGAGTATGTCCAATGGTGAGTCCCAAGTTTATTAAAAACGGTGTTAAATTTTCGATGAAGAATTATACAAAAAGTGACTCCTATTTTCAACGCAAGGTCCCATTTTGGTGTCCCATCTATTGGAATAAATAAACGAAAAGGGAGATGGAATGAGTTGGGACGGTCCCAACTTAAAGGGACCAGTCCCATTTTTTTGTTTTCATCCAATGCCTTGAGACCAAACATTAGTCCACTTACATACCAACTAGAAATGAAGAGATGAAATGGGACTTGCATTGGACATGCTCTTAGTGGCTATTAATTTAGAATGAATAGTACCCAAATATTATACTCCCTCCATTCCTATTTTTATTACAATTTTATTTTCTTTTTTTCCCGATAACTTTTATTTATTTGTGTGTTTTCATTGATTATTTGATAACGTAAAATATTCTTATCACCTCTTGTTTTGTAGAACTTTTGATATAGTTTTTTAACATGTAATTTTTATTTCTTATTGACGTACAAATTTGTAAATAAAATGATTTCAAAAAGTCATAGAATTTTATCTCGTAATTCCTATTTTGTAATAAGAATATGGATGGAGGAAGTAGCTTTACCCCTAGTGTGAGAATTATATAAGAGTAAAAGAGCAGTGGAGTGAATATTGAGAATTTGAGATAAATATTGCACCAATGTGACGTGGGCATGCATACTTAGCTTTTTGACATATAATGGGAGATAACATGGAAGATGTTCCCCGGCACATACCTTTATTTTAATCCACCCCTATATTGATCTAAAGGAGCTCTCCAACACGTCACATTTTATCTTCAAAAAAGTCGATTGGCGTTGTGCAGCTCGCAAAGACAGAGAGTGTTATGAGGATAGACCCAATTTCGATTTTTGGCAACTGCGTCGAGAAGCAATTATGCTAATCATATGACCTCTGCAAGTACCAAGTGCAGGTTCCACTCCTTACTACCAATCTACGATTAAAATTCAATGTACCTCCTCTCAGTGACCGTCCGACCGTGTCTAAGAGTGCCCTCGGGGATGAGGTTCGTCCTTTTTTATCTTCAAAAAACTAATTAAAATTGTCAACAAGAGTTATCCAATTTCTTTTTATTTACTCACATGTACTCATTCATAAAATATCTCTATACTAAGGAAGGTTTTGATGAGTTAGGTGAAGTCTATAGCTTAAATTATCAGTTTAAAAAAAAGCTTAAATTATCAAAGAGAATGTCCCCACCATTTATTTATTTATTTTAATAAATGTGATCTTGTCGGTGGGCATTGTTCAATTGTTTGAGCAAGAGATGCCAAAGAAAATTAATCTAAATTTGATCCTCGGAAACTAACTGCGCTAATAGGCAAATATGTTAAATAATCATAAGCCTTAGTGCAAGTATCAAGTACAAATTCCACCATTGGCTAGCCACTTTGTAATTAAATTACAATTCAACTTACCCATTATCAAGTGATTGTCCGACCAATTCTGAGGGAGCTCTCAAGGATATGACTTATCCTTTACTTGATAAATGTGATCCTATATTCCTACTTATTGCTGTTAAAGAGATTGATTAGGTGTATATTCTAGTTTGTGCTAATTTCTACTTATTTCATGAGTATATATCCTAGGTGAAATTAATCATTTCCGTGGATTATTTTTGTTATATTTACTACTATTGGAGTTACTAGCTCTGGGTTTGGCCCAAAAGTCCAACATAGCTTTTGGGCCAGAGCATGAGTGGAATGTCGAACTTGGAGCATAAGATGCACCCCGATATGATGGCGGAGGTCCACGTCGTGATAAATAGAGTAATTCTGCAGTATTTGTTTTTTATGTTTAAATTGTCCAAGTACTTTTTTATTTTTTAGTATTTGTAATTATAAAATTTTAAGCATGTTAACTTTTTCCTTTTATCAATGTAGTATTTGGTAATTTTAATGTGGTATTTCCTTATTTTTAACTTTTTAATTGTTACAATTTTTTAAAAATAATTATTCATCTATTTTTATTACGGTAATGAATAAATATTTTTATTAAGTTTATTTGAATTGTTAACAAATTGAAAATGATTAATAATGTGAAAAAATCGGAGAACAACAGAGAGGCGAGGCGAGAGGGTGATAACATTGTAAGTGCTTTGGGGCGGGGTTGAAAAAAACGAGGAATAATAATGGGGCAAGATAGGGTATACTGCCTACACAGTACCTAGCTAGGTACCGGGATGGCCTGGGTTCCGCCAGAGTCGGTTGGTTTTTTGAAGATACACCGTACCCCTAGCTGGCAGGGCATATCGTGGTCAGGTACCGTAGTCGTTGCAATTACTGTTCTTGATTGTTGAATTTGAATCAAATCAATCCTAATCACCTTCCAACGGCTAATTAACACGTTCCACTATAAATACAGGCCTAATCCTTCATATTTCAACAATTATCAAAGCTCTAAACATCCTACTTTTATATTTTAAGTGTGTTCATCTTTTTATTCTTAATTCTTTATATTTGACTATTTCAAGAGCCTTATTCTCCTAATTTTTATACACACACTTTTGAGCTTGTGTTTTAGATATATACTCTCATATTCATAGGTTTATATTGTATTTTTGTGAGAGTATATTTTCGTTCTATACCGGCTTAGTTTTGTTCTTAATCTTCGAGATCAAGCCGTTGTGTAGAAACTAGTTTTGTGTTCTTCATACACACTTTCTTACGGTCAAGAATAGCCGTTAAATTCTCAAGTTGTAACGGTTAAGGATAGCCGTATAAATCCTTGGGTAAAGGTTCAAGGATAGCCTTTCAAATATTTGGGGGTAACGGTTGAAGATAGCCGTGAAATCTTTATTGTAAGTGGTTCGAGATAGCCGTAGTACAACCTCGGAGTGAATCCTATTGGCAAATGTTGTTTGCCAAACTAGTATGGTGCTTTGACGGAGTTCAAGAGATAGAGACTTAGTGGATTCAAAAATCCTTAAGGAGGAGTCTTAAGGTATTGGAGTAGGGAGTTCCCGAACCACTCTAAAATTGGTGTGTTCTTATTTTACGCTTTTATTTTTACATTTTATTTATTGCTTCAAGGTTTTCCAACACCAATTTTATTAAACTTTTAAAACTATTTAAATACCTTATTCACCCCTTAAGGTGTGGGCACACTGACTAATAAGTACTATTGGAGCGGTTTCATAGTTTAAATGCTTAACCGCATATAAGAAAAAGATCTACTTGTGTCCATTTTAAATTGAATTTTTAAAATCTTAAAGTTTTTATCCTTGATTTTTAAAATTCAAATTTTAAAAAATGGACTCAATGAAATCCCAAAGCATTCACCACTCTCCATTTTTCAATGGACAGAACTATTCATATTGGAAAATGCGGATGAAATACTTTATTCAATCAATTGATTTTGATTTATGGTTGAATGTACTTCATGGGCCATTTGTGCCAAAAAATGGTGATCTTGTAGGGTTATCCGCTGAGGACAAACGGAAATTATCAATGAACACAAAGGCCATAAACATTCTTCATTGCTCTCTTGGACCCGTTGAGTTCACACGCGTGTGCTTGTGTAAAACCGCCAAGGAAGTATGAGAATTGCTTCAAGGCACCCTCGAAGGAGAAATCTCGACTAAGCAAACAATGATTGCCCTTGGGAACTCGGAATACGAATCCTTCAAGAAAGGGACTAGCGAGACGATCCAAGACATGAACAAAAGATTCAACAAAATCGTAAATAAGTTGAGTAAGTTGGGTAAGACGTATATTCCTTGCGAATTAAATACGAAGATATTATTTTCTTTACCTAAAGAATGACATAGTTGTTGGGCTTTGTGGAGATTTGGGCTTGACTTTTGGCCCGGCCCATTTTACGAAACCCTAGATGCACTCTTCCTATATATATATTGCATTCTTGTACTTGTAATTGACACCACAAGTGAAATAAGAAAATCCTCCCGTTGCAGCTGTGGATTAGGGAAACCAAACCACGTTAAATTCTTGTGTGTCGTTTGTGTTCCGTTTCTCTCTTGATTCTCGCAGATATTTGTGTGTGTTGCATGTTTAATCCCCAACAAGTGGTATCAGAGCAAGGTTATTCAACACGAGCACAAATTGTGAGAAATTTGTCACCTAGGGTTTTTCAGATCTGTGCGTGCTGAGCCGCCGGGAGAGATCTGAGATTCTAGTAGTCCAATCTGAGATTGCCGTTCAGATCGTGCCGCCGTCAGCCGCTGATTCGTCCAGGTGCCCTCGTAGAGGAGTCGTCACTCAACCGGCCGTCGCTGAAGGAGCAGTGCGTCTGTTGAGCGAGACCGCCGCCGCCGACGAGAGGAGTCGCTGGGTCGGGATCTGTCGCTGTCGTGGAGGAATCGCCGTCGCGTCGCCATCTCGATCGCCGCCTCCGATAGCCGCGCGCAGAAGGAGCCGCCGCCGCTACCGTCTTCAATTGCAGAGCCGCCGGGAGTGACGCCAAACAGCCGCGACAGGAGCGAACACCAGGGGCAGTCGCCGTCCTCAGTTGTCGCCGCTGTGAGGGTCGCGCCAGAGTGAGTCGCGCAGCAGGGGAGAGAGCTGCAGCCTTGGGGTTGCCTCGGTGCCGCCGTCGCGCAGCCTTGGCCTCCCGCCGACTGCCGCAGTCGCTGGGTAGGACGTCGCGAGCAGCAGGCCGCGCCGCCCAGGACCCACCTTCCGGATCGCCGCCGCCGATAGCAGCGCGAAGGTCTGAGCCGCTGAGGGAGAGTGGCTCTGATAGACCTGCCGCCGCTAGCCACGCCTAGAGAAGAGACCGCCGCGCCGTTTCATTGGCCAAGCCGCCGCCGCCGTCGAAGTTGTTCATGGAGATCCGTCTTGCACCTGCCGCTGTGGCGCACAACACCAGGACAGAAAAAAGGGGAACGGCAGCCCACTTTGAAAAATAAGAAAATGAGTGGTGGGCTCGGGCAGTGGGCCAAATTGAGTTTCATTTGGTCAGCCCCCATCCTTTCTCTTTTCTTGTTTTTTTTTTTGGTTTGATTGGGCTTTATTTGGAGAGGTTTGGGCCTGTTTGATTTGGAATTGGTGAGAAGTGGTCTTGTTCCTGATTTTCTGACAAAATTACCAAGATCTGAAATTTTTGTACCGGGTATCTCGTCCAGTCGTTTGAGATGGCAGAAGACGGGAAGTTCCGAATTGAGAAGTTCGATGGTACAGATTTCAGTTGGTGGAAGATGCAAATTGAAGATTTGCTGGTTCAGAAAGATTTGGACGTGGTTTTAAGTGACAAGCCAGAAAAGATGTCGGATGCAGATTGGGCAGGTTTGGATCGGAAAGCAATGTCCGTGATCCGTCTCTCGTTGACCAAGAATGTTGCGTTCAACATTCTAAAGGAGAAGACAGCGAAGGGAATTATGGAAGCGCTGTCTAATATGTACGAGAAGCCATCTGCAGCTAACAAAGTTTTTTTGATTAGAGAGCTGGTGAATACAAGGATGAGAGAAGGCACTTTAGTTACCGAGCATATCAACAAGTTGAATTCGATCTTAGCCAGACTTGCGTCAGTGGGCATCAAGTTCGATGATGAAGTTCAAGCTTTGCAACTGCTATCGTCTTTGCCTGATAGTTGGTCCGGAACGGTTACAGCGGTTACCGGGTTACAGCGGTTACCGGTTCAGTGGGGCCTGATGGATTCACCTTTGATCAGATTCGAGATCTCATTCTTGGCGAGGATGTCAGAAGAAAGAGTTCGGGGGAGTCATCTGGTGAATTACTTCATGTTGGTAGAGGCAGAAGAAATAGCAGAGGTAGTGGGAGCAAGAACAGACAAAGGAGTCAGTCGAAGACTCGTGACAGCTCAGGTGTAACGTGCTGGAAATGCAAGGAGGTAGGGCATTTTAGGAATCAATGTCCGAATGATAAGAAAGTAAACATTGCTCAAGGCTCTGCGAGTGACGAGGAGGTCGCTCTGACTTGCTGTGAGGAAAGCAATGTGGATTCCTGGGTCATGGATTCTGGTGCTTCATTTCATGCCACCCACAGCGGTGAAGCATTGCAGAATCTGGTTATTAGAGACTTTGGAAAGGTACGACTAGCGGACGACAGTGCTCTTGAGGTGACGGGCATGGGTGACATGGTGTTGAAGACCTCAGTCGGTTTCTGGACTTTGAAGGATGTCAGAGTGGTTCCAGCCTTGAAGAAAAGTTTGATTTCTGTCAGGCAGTTGGACGAACAGGGACACGAGGTAAAATTCAGAGATGGGCAGTGGAAGGTCGTGAAGGGAAATCTTGTCATAGCCCGTGGAAAGAAGAGAGGTTTGTTGTACATGGTCGAGTTACCATCTGAGGGAGTGACCGTCCCAGTTCAGAAGAGAAACAAAGTCCGGTTCACAGAGTCTTGTGGGCAGAATAAGGTTTTCTGTGCAAGAGAGAAACCTAGAGCCACTGGTCAGACTCAGGATGAACGAGCGTGGAAAGGTTTAAGGGGGCCAGTCAGAGGTATTTATGGCAGTGGGAGCTCAAGAGGCGCTTCAACCAAGTTGCCTAGAAGACAGTGGGTCAGGAGAACCAGTATTCCAGCTGTTGGAACATCTCCAGAAAATTTCTTGCTGAGTATGGAGAGTGTTTGTTCTCAGGATGTTCCAGGATCCGGCAGTGTGCGTCTGCAGTGGGAGCCGGTAGGGACCGAGGACGAGTCAGGGACAGACTTTGCCGTGACTGATGTGTTGGAGCTTGGGAGAGCTTCAACGGGCCTTTCAGTTGTCTGATGATAGGGCCGCTGCAACAGGAGAGCTGAAGAAGATTACTCGATGTACAGGCGATCGTGGCGGATGGCAGTTGATGTTTATCAAGCCTCCAAGTGGGAGAATGTTGGGCTTTGTGGAGGTTTGAGCTTGACTTTTGGCCCGGCCCATTTTACGAAACCCTAGATGCACTCTTCCTATATATATATTGCATTCTTGTACTTGTAATTGACACCACAAGTGAAATAAGAAAATCCTCCCGTTGCAGCCGTGGATTAGGGAAACCGAACCACGTTAAATTCTTGTGTGTCGTTTGTGTTCCGTTTCTCTCTTGATTCTCGCAGATATTTGTGTGTGTTGCGTGTTTAATCCCCAACAATAGTAGTATAACAGACCTATTACCCAAAAATGAAAAGGCCAAAATCGCCCACATTTGATAAAGGTAATGGTTGTTTTTGGCTTTGTTGAAATCGTTTAGGGTTTTTTTGTCAATGCTAGACGTAATTGATTGCTTTTTTTGGGTTTTTGTTTTTAGGGAGTGAGTTTTTTGGGTTTTTTGTTCTTCACTGAAAGTAATTGATTTTTTTGGGGCTTTTGTGTTTGTGGATGCGTGTTTTTTTGGGCAGTGTTATTTTTAACGGTTTCATACGGTTTTAATGGTTTTTTTGAATGTTAGACGTAATTGATTGTAATTTTTTGGTTTTTAATTTTTTGGTTTTTAATTTTTTGGCAGAGTGTTTTTTGGGTTTTTTGGTTCTCCACCGAAACGTAATTGTTTTTTTTTTGTGTTTTTGGCTCTGTGTTTTTTTGGGCAGTGTTGTTTTTAACGGTTTCGTAACGGGTCTATAAATAAAGTATTCTCTCCTAAAAGAAAACAATAGTTTTTGGATTCCAAGTTACAAAAGTGATCAAATTGACAAAGTTTTATTGGTTTTTTGGATTCGGAGGTACAAATGTGTTTTTTTGAATTCCAAGAAACATTTGTTGTTAGTGTGTTTTTTGGGTTTGTTTGTTCTCCATTGAAACGTATTTGGTTTTTTTTGGGTTTTTTTTTTTTGTTTTTTGTCTGTGGGTTTTTTTTGGTTTTTTACTTAGGCAATGAGTTTTTTTAACTGTTGGCAGTGTGTTAAAATTGTTGTTGGCAATGTGTTTTTTGTGAATTGATGGCAATGAGTTTAGAGAAGAATAGGTAATTGATTAAAGTAGTGAATTTTTCCATTGTTTGGGAGTGGGTTTAGAGAAGAATGGGTAATTGATTAAAACAGTGAATTTCTCCATTTGTTGAAAATGTAAATAGTACCCAATGTTTACTGACTTTGAAATATGTACACAAATGCAGGTGTAATTGTGGTATGTTTGTTGTGAAATTCGTGGAGTTTCTAATGATGGATTTAGGCATAGATAAAGTGCAGTAATGTGACATGGAAGTTTACTGGGTTAAAATGACTACAGAACTTTTAGCTTATAGCTATGAAAGAAAGGAAGAAGCCAGTAAGCAATATTTTTTTTTTGTTAACTTGGATAATTTAATGTTCGTATGACAGTTGTTTGGTGTTTGTTTTTTTAATTTTTTTTGTGGCCTTCATGACAGTTTTTTTTGTTCTAGTAATAATTTATGGGCATTTAATTTATAAGTGATTTGAGAAGTGGATTAGTGGAGAGTTTTTTACAAGTTCTTATAATTGATTTGTACGAAGTTAGAATATGCGTTCAAGACATATATTCAATTTGATTTATGTGGTACTGAAAAGATATGGGTAATGGAAAGTATTATGTTGTCACTTTAAAGAATTTTTATGGAGCATACATTGCAACATTTCATAGCATACTGACCAAAATATTGGACATAATACACTGCCAAAAATTATACGCAGATCACGACCATTCCACACTTCCAAAAATGTTTAGGCTTACACTGCACACTTTGTTTGATAAAGTTATATAAGGACTAGTGATTTTGGTGATTGTTTTATATCAACTATTTATGGAACTCAATGAATAATATATGATAGTGAGATTTTTATATATAAATCACATTTGACAAAAAGACACTAACCAAGCGTGGTCGTAGGACACTGCCAAAAATTGTTGATAGAAGTTGGCAGACCCCAATTCGGTTTAGAGATGTGAGATTTAAATCCTTAAGTTCAATATACACTGCAATGTATACACTCTTCACTGCCACATTATATATAAGTATGAAATTCTCTGCTCTTCACTGCCACAATATGTTTGAGATTGAATTTAGTTCCCTAACACATACAACACTGCCAAAAAAAAGAGCAGAATTCATTTTAGACCGTGACATTTAATTATTTATGGTAATTATACACTGCAATATATATTCTCTACACTGCCACAATATGTACTGCCAAAAATTCATTGTCTGAAAGTTTTGGAGACAGAACATGATCAATCCCTACTGCCAAAAATTGAAGCGTGTATATTGAGTAACACATTTCATATCAATCTCTTTCATGTTCAAACCCCATTGTCATAAAATCAAGCATAAACTGTTTGCACAATATGAACGTCAAATCATAATTTATAACATTGGTAGTTTTATATGTAAGTCACATTTTACTGCCACATGATATATGGAAGTTAATGTGGTACCTAAAATTTTGTTTATGCTATAAACTTTAGATTCTCGTAGACATTATACACTGGCACATATACAATCTTCACTGCCACACTATAATACAAGTCCTAGTACACTTCCACATTTCACAAGGAATGTTACAGAATTAAAAGAATGCAACTTATACCATATTCACTTTTTGCAATTCGATGGTGCAAGTAGACAAAGTATTATATATTAATTCAAAATTCAAATTATATTATAAGGAGTACAATTATTAAAGGAATGAAAAAAAGCAAATAATGTGTCTCAACAACGTCAAAAATGGATGCAGGAAACAATTGAGAATTGTATATTATACGAAATACGAAACAATGCAGTGTGAGTTTGGTATTGGGTTTTTGCATGTTTTTACGTTATGCCCCAAATTTAAACAGCGTGTGCATCTTTGCTTTCTACGCCTCTGGCATATTTGAAATTCACCAACTGATGAAAGTCTCCTCTTCTTTGGTCTACCTGGGGGACGCTTATTACAAGATGGAGGCTTGCAAATCACCGATGCAATCACTATGTTATACTTTGAAGTAAAGCTTCCATGAGTATCACGTCCCATCAACACGTAGCAATATCATCAAATTGGAACCCATCTGTGATGCTCTTTTTGAATAATAGAGAAAACATTCTATTAAATTAAGTAAAGGAATGAACTCAAACAATAGACGTATAACCTAATATAGACATTCAGTCAAACACGTGAAGAAGTTGACATCATGTCTCCTAACGCTTATACTTTGCACTAACATAGTAACTGTTTAAAAGGGACAAATACTTAGCATTTCAAAAATGATCACGCTACACCTATACTTCACACTGCGAACTTCAGTTTATTAAACATATACATCGCACAACACACTTCGAACTACACTACGTTAATCTTCAATGGAGCAGCTTTGTTTTTAATAAAATTATGCTAACTACTTATACATAATTAAGACATTCAATACGACGAAAAATAGGAAATAAATACTTGGTATTTCAAAATTGATTTCACAACACCATAACACCTAATCTTCACACTTCCAAAAATCACAATGCCTTTCAAAATACCTAATTTTTCAAAAGGGACAAATACTTGGTATTTCAAAATTGATTTCACAACACCTAATCTTCAATACGAAGAAAACACAATAATTAAAACTAAAAAATACAGGGAAATCCGAATAAAAGGATGAAGGAATGAAAATTAAAAATTGAAGGAGAAGAGAAAATGATTAGCGACATCGAAGAAGGAAACATGGGAGAGAACCTGATGATTACCGCTGCTGATCGGTCAAGGAGTTATGGGCGAAGGGCTGAGGACGTGGAGTTCAATATTGTGCGGCCGAACGGAAGGAGAGATACTGGAGTTCAATAACTTAATTTTTAATGAAAAAAAGAAAAAGGGGTAAAGGGTATGATAGGAAAGGATTGACACCATAAATTGCTAAGTTTGTTAAAAAGAATGAGTAGTGCTAAATGCGTAATTTTGGGTGAGTTAGAGTACTATGTAGGGTGATTTCTTTAAATTTAATATTCGTGATAAATCTTGATAAATTAATACACCATATAACTGTTTTTCTCAATTCGAGGGATTATTCTATTAATCTTTCTATCTGTATATGATCTTCTCATTTGACATTTTACAGTCTTCAATGCAACACTTTGACCATTAATATCTACATTTATACAAAGATATATATTTATGAAAATTTAATATTTCAAAACTATGTTTCAGAAGAAAACTATTGACATTATATTTATATTGAAACACAACACAACATAGTTTTTTTTCATATATTCAAGTCAAAGTTTACTGACAAGAAGAGTATTTAGAAGAAAAATATTCAGACATTTGCAAATTCTTTTGTAGTTCTTAGGTTTATACTTATTTTATGAACTTTAATACATATGTATTGGGTTTCGTAAAACAAGAATTTAGACTACGAACTCATTGAAAATATGTAAAAATATCTACATTTTATATGTAGACTTTAGAACCACAATACCACAACACTATTAGTTCCATATTCTGTTGGCATTATTTTTTGACAATCGAATAAATTTACCTAGAATTATTTTAAATGTTTTATTTAGAATTCGAGTCCTAGCATGTGAAGAAAGAGAAAGAGGAAAGAGCTTGAATAGAGAATTGTAATCTTACTTGGTTTACTATTCTTTAGGAGGATGACATGGTTGAGACTCCTAAGTACACTCTAACAGGGTTATTATATTCCATATATTATCTTCTCCTTCCCTTATGGTTTGAGTGGGTGAAAATACGGCAAAAACATAGGCAAATCCGATCGGAAGAAAAACAAGAAGGTGCAGATTTTGACAGTGGAAAGTTTCTGGACAGCTTGCACGAATTCGATCATCACTGGACCATTGGATTTTGCTGAAAGTTTCAGAGACTGTTCCCAACACATAGGGATTCAATGTGTTCAATTTTCATGTCAATCGGAGTTACGGATCTTCTGTTATCAAAGTTAAAATGTACATATTGTCGTTGGTTTTTTGCAGAAAACACAACTTTGGTTTTGTCGATGGTTGGAGTACCAAATCTTGTTCGATCGTGCTGAAACTTTAGGAGGAGTCTAAGGACTCGTGGAGCTTCTTTATTTTTTAAAATCAATCATATAATATTTTATTCTTTATAGTTGTATGTCACTAATCTATGTAACAAAAATAAGAAGACAAATTAAACAATATTTTTTTATTAATCTTAGTTAAAAGAAAAAATGGACTTAAATAATATAACGATGTCTCGTTTAAAAAAATAATAATAATGTTACATCACATTTTATACATCAAAATAACTACAAAAATGACCCGAGACTAATAATATTAATTTTGCATTAAAAATTAATGATTTAATATGATTTATATTTTTTATTTAATTATAAAAAATGATTTAGATTGGCCAAATACACTAACCATTTCTATTTCAAAAACCAATCCCCCAAATAAAGTAATAATCCAACCATATTTAGGTAAAAGTGTATCACACCCTATTATAAAAACAACACTTATAATAATTTAAAACTTTATTTGTTTTAACATCATGAGAGCAAAAAAAAAGAAGCATAAAAAGGCATCAATTCATTACCGTAAAAACTTTCAATATTTTCTTTGTTCCCACGTCTCAAGAGTATTTTTTACTTTACTAATTTTATTATTTTATAAACTCAAATAGAGAATTTTAATACAACAGAGGTAGTTTTTTAATATAATCTGGCATATGCAAATTTAAAAAATAAAAAATATGAGTTTTACACAATTTTTTCTTCATATATTAAATTGGTGTATGAACATTTAGTTTTTCATATTCTTAAAACATGTAAATTATAAAAATTATTAGTGTATGCACATTTAAAAGTAATGTAATGCTTACTTAAAAAATTAAGTACACAATTATTTTGGTCAAAATTTTAAAATGTTGACAAGAACACATTTCAAAAAAAATAGTTAACAAAAATTCAAAATCACAAAGGAAATTATAAATTATTTAATTGAGTATTTAAATAATTTACGTAACTCAATAATAATTAAAACTTATGTCCAAGACATAATTTTTTAATACATTGTGACATTTAATCAATTTTTTATTTTATTGATATAATAATAATAATAATAATATATGAAAATAAACCCCAATAATTTTTTAAAGTCATTGTTGGAAGAAGTTGGAAAAACCTGGAAGGAGTTGGAAAAACTGGAAAAAGTTGGAAAAACTGGAAGAAGTTGGAACAAACTGGAAGTAGTTGGAAGATACTTGATACGAACTTGTATCGGATACGGAAGACTCAGAGCGTCTTTGAGCTCTTGAGAATATGAGACGAGGAGGAAGAAGAAGAATTGAAGCGAAGGAGGGAATCGGCGAACCGAGAGAGGAAGGGAATTAAGGTTTGAATTGTTTATTGATTGAATTACTCTAAAGGGGGTTACATCTCCTTATATAGGGAAGAAGGAAACCTAACGCTAACCTGACTGTTCAATAAAAGCGACGAGGGAAAGAACCGTAAAGAAACCTCGAAGGAGCTTATAATTTCGCTCACCTAATAAAACCTAAATTACAACAACAACAACAACAACAACAACAACAACAACAACAACAACAACAACAACAATAATAATAAATATGTAATCAAATATCCTACTATATAATCCATAACACTCTCACCCCCTTAGAAAACCACCTTGTCCTCAAGGTGGAGGCTCCCACTCATGCTTCAGGACTGGAGAGAAAATGTTGACCCAAAGACTATGGCCACTTGATGATAGATCTTCATTAAGCCTGCAAATTGGAGTATAGTGATGGACATAAGAGAGAAGAGCAAATACAAACTTGGCTACCTGCGGTGAAACCCAATACTCGGACTCCACTATATTCACATGGCTAGAGGTCTGGATGATATCAAAGGACAATGAGATGTCCGCTTGTGTATAATTCACATTTGCTACTTGGGCGGTTTTGGACGGAGGCACAAGGCTACATGCGATGATGACATTGCGCAATGTTTTATCCTTTGCAACCTCTCCCTTACCTGGGCCATCTACGGGTGTATCAACATCTACAAGAGCTGATGGAAAGGCATTAACAATACCTTCAACACAAACACCATCATCAGCAACTTCAGAAACTCTCGCTGAATCACCAATAGTACGCTCCACAGATTCCATATCCTTAGATGTAGGATTGTATAGAGTGGTTGTAGGGGCCAGATCAGGTGGAGCAATGGGAATGCCGAGAAGATTTCGTATAGCGTCCATCATCTTTGTTTTGAAACTTGCGAACTCCAAGGGAAGTTGACTTAATGCAATTGGAGGGCCACGAACCAAATCCTGTATCGAATAAGAGGCTTCTGCATTGAACACGTACAAATCAGAATCAGAATATGATAGATCTAAAAGATGACGAAACATGTGGAGCGTCTTCATAATTTCATCCACGTGATCATAAGCTATACAAACTCCGTCATGAAACTCAACTCGTCCATTAAAGATATTCTTCAACACACCAAGAAGTTTGTTCAAAGCATCGTCCATTGTCACAATAATTTTATCCAAAATCGAGACCATAGTTGTGGCAAGACGAATACCAACCCCAATTCCAAATGAAATTTGTAATGCTTAAAGTTATACCTCGTAACAAATACTTTCAACAACCAAGTTCTTACTGCCGAGATTAACAATCACAATTATGCTAATTAACCAACAGCCACCTTTGATAATTTAAGAAATATTTGCACTAAATAGCACTAAAACTTAAGTCATTTCCTTAAATAGCACTTAAATTATTTTATTCCCTAAATAGCACTTAATAATGTCCATAATGTCATGTGATGACAAATATTTGCTTGAATAATGACTAGTGCATAATAACTAAAAGTGCTACATTGGGAAGAAAAATACATGTGCTGCTATTTGGGGAAAGCCATTATGTTTTAGTGCTATTTAAGTAAATTTCTCATAATTTAATCCACCCTCTATTGACAGATTATGAGGCTTAGCTTCCTGGTGATGAGAACCAAGTGGCGGCTCCCAAATCTTTTACTGCCACAAGGATTAATTGCCACAAAAAGTTTGGTAGCCAATTGAAAATTCACTATGCACTCCTTTTTTTTCTCATGTGTGCCCCGAATTTGTGAATAAGCAACAGAAATATACTATTATATATATATATATATATATATATATATATATATATATATATATATATATATATAATATATATATATATATATATATATATATATATATATATATATATAGGCCGCCAAAGTTGGAGCAAAATAACCTTCCTTTTTTTTAATAGTGAGCCACTGGTTGTGCAAATTAAAGTACAAAAAAAAAACGATCAGAGTGAACCTGGTGCGGGTGCCTTGAGCAATTCCTCCGACAATAACAATTCAGCGACCACAAATCTCGTGTCTACAAGGTTCGGCAGCGAATCAATTTTTTTGGGTTTTTTGGATTGCTGTTTTAGGAGGCCGGAATTGGATACAGCGATTCGGTTTTTTTTTTTTTGGTTTTTTTGTGTGTACAGCAATGGGTACCTTGTACCTCAAATATCCTACTATATAAACCATAACAATACTTGAAAAAGTTGGAAAAAACCGGAAGGAGTTTGGAAAAACTGGAAGGAGTTGGAAGAAATTGGAAGGAGTTGGAAAAAATTTGAAGGAGTCGGAAGGAACTGGAAGGAGTTGGAAAAAACTAGAAGGAATTGGAAAATGTGTTAAGAATTAACGCTCAAAAGAACACAACCTTACTTTTCCTATTTTATTTACTATTCACACTTGAGTTAAAAATCTCTATGTATTCCCTATTTATACCTGGGGGTTGGAACCTTCATCATTTAATAAGAGTGAGTCTTTTTTTGAGATGTTCAGATGGGAAATATAAAAAAGATGAGTCATGATAGTAGTACACCAAAATGGGGTACCCCATTTGTACACCAAGCAAACATAGATACTTAGTATCTGTGATCACAGACACTAAGTGTCTTTGTTTGCATGTGTACAAATGAGATACCCATTCCTCTACCCCTTGATTTATTCAAAAGAAGAAGAAGATGTGTAGTGGGTGTCCCCAATGTAGCCCTGTCTTATATGGTTAAGTTGATGGTGGGATCTACATGCATGCTGCCGGGCCCCCCCTTTGGCTATAAATATGCCGCAAGTGATTAAATACTCTTCACCATCACTTCTCTTCTTTCTCTCTACTTATATTTCCACCTCTCACTCCCCCCCTTTGCTAAAGAACAAATAATACTCCATCAAATGTATATGGAGATCTTAGCTAAGAAAAAAAAGGTGAGCGAGCAAGATGGAGAAGCAGGGTACATGCATTACCACCTCATGTGTATACATAAATTAGCCATAATGAATGGATTCTCCCTTATTAGCTTAGCTTATAGCTAAGCTTTAGGAGTTGGCTTTATGTATGAGGTCGTGTTTCATGTGCCCTCTTTCTCCAACTTGACCACTCTATCTTATGCGCGCACAGGGAACTTAATTATTATTAGAAAGAAAGGTAAGTGAGCAGGATGGAGAAGCAGGGCACGTGCATTACTAACTCTAATAAATAAGCCATTATCAATCCTACCTTAGCTTAGCTTATCGCTAAGCTAGCTTTGGGAATTGGCTCTATACATGAGTTGGTATTTCATGTGCCATGGTTCTCCATCTTGACCGCTCTATCTTATCGCCATCGTTGATTATATGAATCTCATCCCTCGGCTCCATTCTTGTTCATGACAGGTACAATTTGAAATTATAAAAAAAGAGAGATCTTTGATGTAATTTATTCATAGAAGCCATGTTTCTTAAAATCCTTTTGAGGATATATAATGATAATGGCTAATTAAAGGAAAAATGAATTATTTGTTATTACTAATAAGTACTGATGTTATGTGTAGTTGTTAGCTAAAGTCAAAAGTGATTAGGTTTCTTTTAAAGGTTAATTATGTGTTAGGAATGCAGGATTATATAATCAACTACTCCAAACTTAATGTAGTTAGTTGGAACGCAAACCAAATCTAACTCTCATTATTGAGCAGAAAAGATAAGAGAATATGTAGACATTTACACAAATACTTATAAATATATAACTTTAGTGTTACTTTCCATTTTTGTCATTACTTTATTGTAGGGTAGAATATGATGTGATGAATAGACTAATAGTTAATAGATATGATGTGATTTGTTTGCTAAAAATTAGAGTTGCATTTCACGGTCGTCTTTTGGGAAGAGGTTAGTTTAAGAAAGAATGGATCAGATGAAGAGCGAAATAGATTATATGTAATTTCTTGTGACTTGATCTTGTTATAAAACTGATAATCAATATTTTTTCTTAATTATTTGCTTTAATTTTCAAGAAAATGTAATAAAAAGAAACTAGTGAACTCCTACATGTAATATTCACTAACAAGGAAGCTGTTTCAGTTTAGGTTATTTTTGGTGTGTTGGGTCATCTTTGTATATGGAAGTTTTCTCACCATGGCCACAACTCAACCAGTTTGCATGGAACTGATCCTTTGTTTGTTGCTTCTGAACTCCAATTGGAAGAAAGGGACATCACATCACAGCAGAGAGTTTTAAATTTTTTCTTTTGTGTTGGCAGTGACTATCTCTGTGTTGGAATATTCTTGTCTCTTTTTTTTTTTTTATTTTAAAAAAAGCCATTGTTTTTATTTTTGTATTTATTATAATTATTTCCTTCTCTGCTTCTTATGTAATTTGTTTTTTTCACACAAAAAAGAAATTGTTTGCCTAAAAAGAGTTAAAAGTGATGAATAGACATTTCACCGACTTTGAGCTTTGGTAGCTTCAATTATTGTTGTCTAGCTTTGCATGTTTAGATGGGATAGTGAAAACTTCACATTTCCCTTTCAGTTGATTGGATGAAGTGTTAAAATGGCAATGGGCTCACCCCTATGCACCAAGTCTTGACAACCCTTTGCATTTTTTATTTTATACTCCGTATTTGATATGGTGCTTGCAAGTTGTCATCACCCTCTGCTGCCCACACTTTATCAATCTCATTATGAAAATTTCACATTTGATTTAAAAAAAAAGAAACTAAATTCGGCACAAAACACTATTGATGCAATATTTTTAAAAGCTTAAGGACCATTGGTGCAATTTTTAAAGTTAAGGGATAATATGAATGATGCAAAAAAAAACTCCCTTTTGAAATTCTCAGATGATAAGATTATGGTAAAATGACAAAGCTAACCACTTTATATGTTGGACAATTCATATGATTTTATTTTCAAAATAAAGTAATTGGACAACTTATCCCTGAAATGAGGCACTAACACACACCCTTTACTAATGAATACAAAGATTCTATGCAGAAAAAGTGACTCACCATTCTACCATCACATGAACAGATAAGCCAGCAGTACTCAATCTCATGATGTAAGGGTATGGAGGTAGTTTACAATGAACTTTGTACACTATGGAAGTAATGATTTGGCAAACAAATCATTGCTTACTAAGAAAGAACCCATGATTTTGACAGTCCCAAATGTTGTTCTCAGTGGCCAATGTGACAAGAAATTGATATGAAAGATTAGTTGACTTTATACATGGCTGGGAAGTGTACAAAATATGTCATATTCCTTGGCTGGTCAGGAATGGAGATATGAAAGTTCTCAACAGATGAATCAAAAAGGGGATGCCGTGTTTACGAAGCTGATTAGAAACAGATATATTTGGCAGTTTCTGCCTCAGGAATATCAACATGTCCTCATCATTGTAACCAAATCAAAACTGCAGCATTGAAAGTTCTTGGGGTACAAATTTACGTATAAGCCCCTCCAACGTGTTCGATTGAGGAACAAAACCCTTGTTCAGCATATCATGTAGCATCTCACAGGCTTCATCAGTCTCACCATTTCTAAGCAGACTATTGATTTGAAACTCGTACGTTCGACAATTCATTTGGACACCCTTTAGTCTCATTTGGCCAAGAACTTCCCTCGCTTCGTTTAACATCCCATTCCCACACAAGGTCTCTAAGAGTACATTGTAAGTGTTAAAATCAGGTCTGCAACCTACCTCTTCCATGGAAGCAAACATCTTTATCGCCTCCTCTACCTTATTCTGCTTGCACAAACCATTTATATAGATGGTGAAAGTAGACAACGTTGGGACCAAACCCAACACAAGCAATTCGTCAAACAGCTTATCCACCTTCTCATAGTTGCCTTCCAAGACTAACACTTCCAGGACCAAGTTATAGCATTTGATATCAGGCATTATTCCATCAATTTGCATCATTTTCAAAACTTTTGCTGCTTCTTTTCCTTTACCCTTCTTCCCCAGAAACCTCATTGCATAGTAAAAATCCAATCTTTTCGGGCTAACCCCCAACTTCTTTGTTTCTTCCAGGAAACCCACAATGTCAAACTCATCACAGCCATTTTGTTCACACATTGCTGATAGTATCAATGAACATAACTTCCCATCTGTATCGACCCCGCATTCGACCAAGTAATAAAATATCTCGACAGCGTAATTAACTTTCCCGATCTCACAAAGAGCCCTAATTAACAACCCATAAGAAGATCCATCAATTTGGACATTCATCAACTCACTCTTTTTCAAGATTTCAGGTATGTTCTTAAGACCCAATTCATTTTTACAGAGAACAGATAGAAGAGCATTCAATGATTTCACAGTTGGTGTACATCTAAACCTGGGAATTCTCAAGAACAAATCAATGGCAGATTCCAGTTCATCGACATCACCATAAAACTTAATGAGATAGATAAAAATACCCTCGGGCACCTCAAAGTTGCAAACTTTTTGCAAATGGTCAAGAACTTGAGGGATCAATCCATAGTAGCAGGGGTATCTGGTGATTAACCTCAGGACATAATTGTAAGCACTTGGAGTGGGGTCACATTGGTAGGCCGCAAATGAATCTATGAGGGCTGAAAATGGGTTTATGGTTTCAGGGGATTCAGAAACCCTTTGGATCAGGCTCTGCATCGACAGCTGGTGAGCGAACTTGTCGTGCCACTGTGTTTTGTGCGGAGGTATCGGCCATTTTCTTGTTTTCCTCAGGTAGTAGTTTTTCAATCGGGTTCTTGAAGAAGATGAAAACGAAAGAGATGAATTTTTTGTTCTCAGCTGGCAGATTGGTAGCCTGCTTGCCCGCGACATAGTTCAGAGAATCTAATGAGGATGGAGCAGAGAGAATTGGTTGTTGGCAACCATTTGGGTACAGGCGCAAAGTCCGAATTTTTCTCGGGTTTGTCAAAGAGCTTAGTTTTTGATAAAGTAGATTTCATACATAAATTATGAGCCTGTTTGGGAATAGCTTTAACGATTAACGTTAGCGTTTTGGAAAAGCTATCTACAGGCAGCGTTTAGCGTTAGCGTTTTCAACGTAATCTGCACCGTTAAAATTTTATCTATAATGCTAATGCTAATTTCTAACGATATTCCCAAACAGGCCTTATGTGTGTTGGCTGTGTTTAGTGTGCTGTATAAATTGATATACCATTTTGATGTACTTTTAACTTTATTGGTGAGAATAATATAAAAATAATTTATGTAAATAATAAATAAAATGCAAACACTACAATTAATGTAATTAGTTTTAATATACTTTACGCCGAAGTACTATATATTTGGATAGTAATAATACTTATAGTGTTTTTGATAATTTAAAAGTAAATGATATAGATCAAACAGAAAAATAATTATAATTTTTGAAATACTTCTTTATTGATCGTGTCTATGGACTCAATTTTTGAGTAGTAGGCCAACATGCAATATAGATTATCCATGACTTTTTTAGTTATTGCATACGAAGTCATGAAGGAAAAATTGTTTCCTCGGAAACATGAAAAGAATTCTTTTATCAAAAGGAGTCAAAGCAAGTTTAGGATTACAACTTCATGACCAACTAGTTCCCTTGTCATAACTTTCTCTTGAAGAAAGTATTTCTCTAGTCTTGTCACTATCAATCGTATATCATTGAACAAACTCATGGATTGATCGATATATCTAAGAAACATAATTGGGGTATTGACCTTCAATGTAAGTACATGCTATGAAACAACGGAAGCTCTAATACAATTCAGAAATTTAGGTGAATGTAAATCTGGCAAACAATCCAGATTTGAGATTAACTTACAACCACTATCGAAGCTGAAGTAAGTTTTAGACTACTCACTCTCATTCTTAAATGTCATGTAATTATTAATTGCATCAACAACATCGAATGTTAGTGCTAGAATAACGATGTAGTGCAAGTAGGGTGGATTGTTGGCTATATTTTTAAAATCCTGGTATGTCGATTGCACACATAATTACCTCGATTGGACCATTAAAATATTTCAAAAGAATATCTGTTGTGTGTATTTATTTATTCCGATTAGGCTCAGGTCACCCGTAAAATCGATTTACGATTGTGCACTACTATAGAACCAAAAGAAGCAACACCCCAACCCAACCTCGCCACACTCCACTCACAAAGAAACGGAGAAGAACAAAGAGAGCACACAGAGGAAGAGAAAAACCCACAAGGAAGACTCACAAGAGAGATGAAGGATTTTTGCATGGTTGAAGAAACTGAAGGCAGCCCCCTCAATATATAGTGGAGATTATGGTGGTGATTAAGGCAAGCTTAATTAGGTTAAGGAGTAAAGGTTGGGCTTGAGTAAATGGGCTGCTGGGTTGGGTGTTAAATAATTATTAATATGTTTGGGCCAACCCAAATAAATTAACAATCTCCACCTTTGGCCCAAAGTAGTGCACATAGTTGACAAGGAACCGTGTGACTCATCATAGCCTAAGAACCACTAAATGTGTAATCTACAAATGAGAACACACGTAGTGGTGGAGAGTTCACTAAGTACTTTCAAGTCACGAAGACTGGGCAACATCACAAAGCATGCAAAAAAATAACTCACGAAGAGTCGAACTCTACCATTGGGTCAGCGAGTTCAAAAACAAAAAAAAAGAAAAAGTCACAAAGACAAAAAAAGAACAAAAGATCAATACAAAATCACAGAGACAGGTTTAAAATCTTTTGACATAAGGTAAATTTTTCAACAGGTAAACACTTAGTACCCATGTCAGCTGGATTAGACTCTGTAGGAATTTTCTCCAGCATGACAATGCCCTTTTCAACTATGTCTCTAATAAAATGAAACCTAACATCAATATGTTTTGTTCTATCATGAAAAACAGGATTTTTGCGTAGTTGAATGGCAGATTGACTATTAGAAAAAACAACCACATTCTTATCAAGCAAGCATAGTTCAGATAAAAGACCTTTAAGCCAAATGACTTCTTTAAAAGCATCTGTGGCTCCAACATACTCAGCCTCAGTAGTAGATAAAGCAATAATGTGTTGAAGTTGAGACTTTCAACTAATGCAAGAACCACACAAAGTGAACACGTAGGAAGTAGTGAATTTTCTATTATCCCTATCGTTTGCATAGTTAGAATCCACATAGCCAATGAATTTAACACTTTTATCACTTCTAGAAAAAGTTAAACCAACATTCCTAGTAGATTTCAAGTATCTCAAAAGCCATTTTAGAGCATTCCAATGAGCCATAGTAAGTATCTCAAAAGCCATTTTAGAGCATTACTCAAAGAACTAACATCATATGCAATATCAGGCCTAGTGTTAATCATAAGATACATCACAGAACCAATAGCATTCGAATAAGGCACACTTTTCATTTCATTAATTTCAGCTTTAGTTTTAGAGCACATATCCGTACTCAACACAAAGTGAGCAACTAAAGGAACATCCACAGGTTTAGCATCAGACATAGCAAATTTACTCAAAATCTTATCAACATAGGAATTTTGATTTAAAACAAGAGTAGATTTCTTCCTCTCCCTAACAATATTCATGCCAAGTATTTTTCTAGCATCTCCTACATCTTTCATGTCAAAATTTTGGCAAAGATAATTTTGAACATGCTCAATAGACTTTAAGCTAAGACTAATGATTAACATATCATCCACATAAAGGAGAAGAAAAACATGTATAGAGAAAGTGTTCTTGAAGTACAAGCAGTGATGATTGCCTAGGTGATTGTTTTAAACCAAAGTTTTTCATGCAATTATCAAATTTAATGTGTCATTGCCTAGGTGATTGTTTTAAACCATACAAAGCCATTTTGAACAAGCACACATGATTAGGCAACTTAGGATCAACAAATCCTTCAGGTTGGTGCATATAAATTTTTTTATCAAGATCACCATGTAAGAAAGCAGTAGTGACATCCATTTGTTTTAATTCCCAATTATACTGAGCAACTAAAGACAACATGATTCTAATTGTGGTGAACTTGACAACAGGAGAAAAAAATTCTACATAATCTATTCCCTCCTTTTGAGTAAATCCCTTAGCCACAAGTCTATCCTTAAACCTAACATTTTCAGGTTCTTGCCTAACTTTAAACAACCACTTACAGTCCACAAGAGAACAATTTTCAGGTTTTGGCACAAGTTTCCACGTTTGGTTAACAAGAAAGGATTCCATCTCACATTTCATAGCACTAACCCATTTTTCAGAACATTTAGATTCTAATGCTTCACGATAAGTCTTAGGTTCATCACACTCGAGGGATTCAAACACATGAAAAGCAAACTCAGACATATTACAGTCATCAACATATCTCGCAGGTTTGCTAATGGTTCTTCTATTTCTATCCCTAGTAAGTTGATAGTCATGCAAATCATTTTCAACATGTGATTCTACACTATCATGCTCCACCTAATTATAAATAGTCTCATCTTCATTAGTGTGTGAATCATGGTTCGTATCAACATGTTCATTAGTTTCTACATGCACATCAGAAGGAATGATAACAGGCAATTACTCCACTTCATTTGGAGCCACATTTTCAACATTGGGAATATGCAACGACAAACAAGGAAAATTATTTTCATTGAAAACAATATTTCTACTTATCACAATCTTAAAACCTGGTTCACCTTTTACCCACAACCTATAACCCTTTACCCCGTCAGGATACCCCAAGAAAACACATTGTTTAGATCTTGGTTCAAGTTTATCGTTCATTTGATGCACATAACCAACACAACCAAACACACGCAGGTTTGATAAATCAAGGGGTTTTCCCGAGAAAGCAACTTCTAGGCAATTCCTTCCTAAAGGTATAGATGGAGACCTATTGATCAAATAAGCAGCAGTGCAAATAGCTTCACCCCAAAATTTTTTAGAAATTCCAAAAGTAGCTAACATGGCCCTCACCCTCTCTAAAAGAGTTCTGTTCATCCTCTCATCAACCCCATTTTGTTGAGGCATGTAAGGAACAATTTTGTGTCTTTTAATACCCCAAGTAACACACAAATTATCAAGTTGTTTGTTGCAAAATTTAAGGCCATTATATGTCCTAAGTTTTTTTATTTTCTTTCCAGTTTGGTCCTCAATCAAGACTTTCTAGTTTTTAAATTTATCAAAAACTTCATATTTTTGTTTCAAAAGTAAGACCCAAACTTTCCTAGAATAATCATCAATTATGGAAAGAGAATATTGGTTCCCTCCGTGAGTGGAAACACTTGCGGGACCCCACACATCGGCATGCAAATATTCAAGCACATCAGAACACTTAGTTCGAGTAACGGGATTCGTGTTAGGAAAACTAACGCGGGTTTGTTTTCCAAGCACACAAGATTCACAAAAAGGAACATGCATAAACTTATTACTACCCAAGTGCCCATCTTTATGCAATATTTCAAGTCATTTATTACTCATGTCACCCAACCCTTTATGCCATAGAACAGAATTATCAACCACAAAATTAGCATGCTCACAAACAGGTTCAGCTTTGCACACATACAAGTTATTTTTCTTTTCAGCTTTGAAAATTAAACAACAATTGAACCCTTCATGATTTTCATAACACATTTCCCCCATTTTCCCTCAAAACCCTCATTTTCAAGAGATGCACAAGAAAGCAGATTATATGACAAATCAGGCACATGTCTAACATTCTTTAAATTCACAATAGATCTAGAACTAAATTTAAGACACATATCTCCAATTCCAAAAACATTGCATTTCTTTTCATTAGCCATGGATACAATAGCATTATCAATCTCTTGATAGTTTAAAAACAAGTTTTTGAATGGTGACATATGAAAGGTGTAACCAGAACCAACTAGCTAATCAGATTCACAGAGATAATCTAATAGCACAAAGTTCAGATAAGCATAATATTTGATCATTAACTCATCACCAAAGTTGTTTGATTCACTAGCCATATTAGCATGATCTTTTTGCTCATATTCATTGCAATTGTAGCATTTTCTTGTTTTAGACTTGGATCTAGACTTACCCCTTCTCTGGTTGAATCTTCTCACATTTGAATCCTCATTATTAGCATGTTTATGGTTTAGAAACTTATGAATCCTCATTATTACCCCTCACATGCATAACCTCCCCAGAATTTTTATCACTCTTAGAATTTTTCAACTCTAATTCCTTACTCTCGAGACTATCCACAACAACATCAAGAGAAATATTATCCCTACCATATTTAATTGCAGATTTGACATCACTGTAGGAATCAGGAATAACATTCAAAAGAGCAATAAGGGTGTAATCATCAATATGTTTATCACCGGTTATCAGAAATCAGTTTGGTGAAAACATCTAGATTTTCTTCTGGGTCTTTAGACATATCCAATCTAAACTTGAAAAATTTTTCAAGTAAGAAAATCTTGTTTGACAAAGAAGTTTCAGTATAAAGTTCATCAAGTTTATTCCAAAGATCTTTAGCACATTCCTAAATACCAACTTTTCTGATCACACAATCAGTTAAGTTTAAGTAAATTATGGAACAAGTAATTTCATTCATTTCAACTCTTTTCTCTTTAGCGTTTGTTTCTAGATATGAATCACTAACAAACCTATAAACTTTTTGATGAACAAGAACACCCTTCAATTTTTGTTTCCAAATACTAAAATCAAATTCTCCATCAAAAGGATTCAAAGCATATTGATTTATAGTAGACATATCCACACAGAAGAAAAATAATAAAAAATCACCATGATGGAGAAAAAACCCATAAAAGAGAATAAAAACTGAAAAAAAATCAGCAACACAGAGGCACGTAGAATTTGGCCTAAATTTTCCAAATTTGGCTCACGTGTGTGAAGCAATCGCACGAACAAATCGAGATTATTATGTTAGCAAAATTGCTTACTCAATCCAATTGTTCTTTCACACGAGCACAAACTATAGTGGAATTAGGCAATCGAAAATAATGCAGCAGAATGAAAACAACCCTAAAAATGCTACGAAAGCAAAGAGATAAAGAATTGTGTGCTTGGGAGAATCTAATGCCTAGATTTGACTTACCAACTCCACGGAGGAATTCTGGAAGCACTTCGGTTCTGGCAGCGGGAATCAAAGTCACCCCTAGATGTTGGAGCTTATGTCCCTTCAACGGAATTCTGCTGGAATGCCCGGTTGTTGACAGCCTTCAATCGCACGAAGCAATTGGTGCGACTCCAGCTCTGTCACTTGTCCATGTCCCCTTTTTTTCTCCGAAGAACAACGGCTCTTCAGGTGGAAGAATAGACACGGATGGTCCGAAAAGAAAAACCAGAGAAAGAACCCACTTATTTTAATGGAAGAATTTTTTTTTTATGTGATGAATTGATGACGCAAGGGAAACCAACTCCAATTTGGGATTTGAAACTTTGACTGAAGGAAAGAAAAGCAAGAGGAAAAACAAAACCTCTGCCAAGGAACAGTAAATCCGAAAAAGAGAACAGAACACCCCACATAAAAATAAATAAATATTGAGCACAAACCAGGTTCCGATATCACTGTTGTGTGTATTTATTTATTCCGATTAGGCTCAGGTCACCCGTAAAATCGGTTCACGATTGTGCACTACTATAGAACCAAAAGGAGCAACCCCCCAACCTAACCTCGCCACACTCCACTCACAAAGAAATGGAGAAGAACAGAGAGACCATATAGAGGAAGAGAAAAAACCCACAAGGAAGACTCCACAAGAGAGATGAAGAATTTTTGCACTGTTGAAGAAACTGAAGGCAGCCCCCTCAATATATATTGGAGGTTGTGGTGGTAATTAAGGCAAGCTTAATTAGACTAAGGAGTAAAGGTTGGGCTTGAGTAAATTGGTTGCTGGGTTGGGTGTTAAATAATTATTAATATGTTTGGGCCAACCCAAATAAATTAACAATATCACTTGAGATAACTATTTTTGCACGCCCATCGTTTGTTTCTTCTGCAGCTTTATCTCAAATATTCGTAATCCATTCTGCAAATTTAACCAAAGTATCATAGTTTTTGTTATAATTTTTGTACGGATTACAACAGGCGGGGAAGATGAATGCCCTTGGAAAATAAAATTAAATAAAATTATGAAATTATAACTTATTCAGAATATTACAAGATAAACAGAATTGAAAATAAATTTCTATATCTTCAAAAAGCCTTGTTGTATGAGGACATTAAGCTCTTGACAACGAGGACATTATGCACTGGACAGCGAGGACGTTATGCACTAGGCTGCGAGGACATTATGCACTAGACAACAAGGACATTATGTTCTAGGGCAGAATGCAGTGAGGTCTTTATGAACTAAACCTGCAAAATAAAACACCGTGGAAGGACAACGGAGTCGCCGGAGCTGTCCTTAAGGTAGTAGTGCCTGCCTACCGTACCGTAAAAACGTGGGCACTCTCCTCCCAGGATAAAACCGCTATCATGTGTGGAGATTGTACGGACCAAGCACACACCAACGAATTAGAACAACGCAGGAACGTTGGTGACCAAAAACCTTTTGAAGGGGATTGCCGGAAAGTTGGCCGGAAAATCAAGAGCTCTCTCTAAACAAATAAGAAAGTATTTTCCCTTTCTTTTTTTCTCTTCCTCACGTATGAAACAACAGAAAATAATGGAGAGCCCCCTTGATTTTTATAACTAGGGAATTTAAAAAGTGTAACTCCTACACCATTAATCCTTAATGTTAAATCATGGCATTTGTGGCACACTAATGACGTGTTAATGGTGATTAATTAGTCATTAACACGCCCGTTACGTTACGCTCCGTTTAAAATTTGTCCCGAATAATTGGAGATTAATGCCTAGTTAACACTGTAAAAATGGACTAATTTTAAACAATACATAAAATAAATAATAGAAGATTGGTTTAGTAAAATTGAAAAATTGCAATCCTTACCATATTCTTCTATTAACGGGTTAACTCTGAGAATCAATTTCTCATTCACCCTCTACCATTTTTGGCATATAAATTATCAAAACATTTATCTCATTTAAGAGAACACATGTCCATTAATTAACAATTAAAACCATTAGTGGACCTATTAACAAATATACCCAAGTTGGTCCATTTAATGCCTATTAAAAATGCCAAAAATTCCAACAGTTTTCTTCCGATCCTGCACCATAGATTACAATCTCATGTTCACTGTCAAATGTAAAATTGTACAATGTTGCCACAAATAACATGAATTAATTGTCGTATTAATAATATCTTGTTTGGTTCCCTTGAGAATTACAAGTAAGATTAGACAAAAATCACCACCAAGAATAATCATTTTTCTTGCAAATGGTTGCTGGTCATTTACAGTATTAATCAAATGCATAATGTCACGCTAGCTCAAATCCAATGCCTCAAAGCAATGTTTTTTGGTCATTGGTGCTTCATCTCAATTGATAAGTTGCGTAAGAATTAATAATTTAGCTAAGAGACTACCTTGTTTGATATTGCATGTGGAACTCTCATATGGATTTAATAAGATAGAAAAACTTAAATGTGTTGGTATTCCTCCCGACAATAATTGGGATGCAGTACCACATGATGAAACATTTAACATTATAAGTATCTCTTTTTTAGTGTAAATACGTAGATAGAGTTTTCTAAACAAACATTTTCCTAGTTCCTCTATAACCGTATCAGAAGAAAATTTTATCATTCTTACTCTCTAACGATGGCATTACATTATCATACGTTGGACTGCACGTTGCTTAGTATTCAACTTCATCGTCAAACGTTGATGCTCATGACCTAAAATGAAGTGATCATACTGCAAATCTCAAAGATCAATCTACTATACGCGACATATGCATCATTAAAATTTGGAAACGACATTTCAACATAATCCCAAAAGTTGTTACCACGCACTCTCAACCATGTCCCATTTTTGACTAAGGCATATTTTTGCAATTCATTTTCACTCAACAGTAATTATTGAAAATTATATTCATTTCAGTAGTAAAAAGTTTAATGTTTAAGAAAAAATAACTATTTGAATGTAAATGAAGAATGAAACATTAAATTTTCCTAGCTGGTTAAGCATACGTCTCTGACAATAGAATATTTTCGGCTTTATACTTAAAACATTCATCCTATACATATCTAGGCTTAGACATTGACTCGCTTGCGAGTAAGGTTACAAACAAATTTCTTAATTGTCCAGCTGGTGCCCAATGACAAGCTTCCTTGAATGCATCAAGATACTCATTACCATCATCCAACAACCCAAGTGCATAAAAGGAATCACGATACGTTTTATGTACATAATAGTCAACATCCGTATAGTTTGTTGGACCAATATGTAGAGCCCAATATGCATATCCGAGTCAAAGTTTTGGTGGACCGAGCTCACGTCAACAGGTGACCATGGACCAAACAAGTGTATTAGCCTATTTGGCCAAGTGCCGTACACTTAATTGATTGAGCAAGAGGTGTACACTTGATTGGTGGGTCATCCCGTAGTTACGTCTTACAATTTTTGATTTGATTGGGTGGAAACAGTTCTTGAGTTTTTATGCTTTTTTGTATGTGGTAGGATAATTGTAATCTCTAATTATTTTTATAAAATGTAAGACTTGCTTTTTAACTTTCGAGGTTTTTTACTTTTTGAAGTTTTTTTGACTTATTAAATACTTTAAGAAACCAGTTTTTTATAAATAAACTAAGGGTATGTTTAATGAGCTAAACTGACATGTGGTTTTATATTTCTGGCATCGAGTTTTCAAAAATAATTTTTGTTGAAAAAGAATTAGAGCTTTCAAATCTAAAGATATCCAAACTCTATGAAAATCCCTTATACGCATATCTGTAGCAATATTGCAATATTAAGAGTTGATTTCGTCGATATTACTCGTGGTATTATATGTTAAAAAAGTGGGAGAGGTAACACATTGCGTAGCAGCGTTACATATAATGGTATACGTACGAATGAGCGCAAAGAAATTTGATTGACTAAAAAAATCACGTGATCGCTTTCAAATTAGAGTTATTTTAGGGTATGCCAAAATACTTCAATCGAATAAGACATTAGTATCTAAAACGAGTATGAAAGTTCTATTGTCTCTCAAACATACCCTGCACGTACTCCATATATATAGAGCGCAAACGGATCAAACTCATATGTTGATGAAACATCACAACTTTAGAGAGAACATTATGGGTCTTATGGTAATGGATAACCATTACATTTCAACGGTTTTCTATGCGAATCATTGCATCTTATCGCGAAGCATTCAATGTTAAGTAAAAATTTGAATGTATCTGGTCGTTTAGTAAAGAATGTTGGAGATAAACATTACACTCGATGTATAGTTTTATACATTCGAATGTACATAAGTTTGAACTCCATTTATGAAAATTCAAATGATATCCATAAAGCAACTATGTGCAAAATAAATTTTTCCTTAACTTCAGCGAGAGGCTCTTCTCTTTGGACCCAC
Organism: Cuscuta australis; assembly: GCA_003260385.1. Lineage (NCBI taxonomy): Eukaryota > Viridiplantae > Streptophyta > Magnoliopsida > Solanales > Convolvulaceae > Cuscuta > Cuscuta australis. The sequence continues at coordinate 783,368 of NQVE01000200.1, read as the reverse complement.
TACGAAATTTATAATATCATTGAACAAGTGTGCACTCTGCACCACCCAAATCTTTGACAATGCCTATTAAAATTTCATTCTTTTCACATCTCTCTTTGCAACCCATATCACCCGCCCGTTGCTTCTAGACAATCAAAGCCATCCTAGGAGCAACAGCCGTCCACACGCAGAATTTGCAACCCAATTGGCCATCATCCAATCTGGATCTCCAACCTCCATCCTCAATTGCCAGTAGCTGTTGAATGTTGAGACAACCATCGTCATCGCCGGTCGGGAACCTGGGTTTAAAGCCATAAGCGGAAGTCGCGTTGTTTCATTTTTTTTACACCGTTCTATATCAATTTGACGAGTTTTGTCTTTTTTCTTTTTTTTCTTTTCTCATCAAATAACTTGACTTTAGGTTTGGTTCAATTCGGTCGAAACCTCTCTAAATAATTTCATTTAAAAAATCAAATTTCAATATTTTTTCCGATTTCAAAATTCAATATTTTTTCTCGATGTCAAAATTCATATCATACCAATTTTCAAGGCAAATTCTACGGTGGACCTAAGGTCCACTATGGACCTACATATGGCTAAAATAAGAAGGTTTTTACTATTTAAATAAGTATTTGTTTTTTTAAATAAAAAATAAAAAAATTATATAAAAAATTTACAAAAATGATATGCAGTCAAGGCACACCAAAGAATCACTTTTTTTTCAAAACTCATCAAATGGGTGTAAGAATTGGACTGAAATCGGACAGGACGGGCAGGCCACCCTACCCGACTTCTCAAGATTCTACCTCCAACACTGTCGGATACCCACTCCTTCGTATTTGGGAAGAGGAATCCACCTGGACCGGTACCATGTCAGTCCACACCTCATCCTGACTATCCATTCCCATCGATCATTTTTCTTACTCCGGTATTTGCATAGTGATGATGGCCGGGTCAACATCTGTATAGTTTGTTGGACCAATATGTAGAGCCCAATATGCATATCTGAGTCAAAGTTTTGGTGGACCGAGCCCACGTCAAGAGGTGACCCATGGACCAAATAGGTGGATTAGCCCGCTTGGCCAAGAGCCGTACACTTGATTGATTGAGCAAGAGGTGTACACTTGATTGGCGGGTCATCCCGTAGTTGCGTCCTGCGATTTCTGATTTGATCACGTGGAAATAGTTCTAAAGTTTTTATACTTTTTTGTATATGGTAGGATCATTGTAATCTCTAATTATTTTTATAAAATATAAGAATTTCTTTTTGGACCATGCTAGGGTGCCACCACATGGGTGCTACCATGGGTGCACCCATGCTTCGCACAGACAAACACATGCGATAATTGTCTGTGCGACACAAACAATTATCGTCTGTGTTTGTCTGTGCGAAGCATGGGTCCACCCATGGTAGCACCCATGTGGTGGCACCCTAGCATTTTCCTTTCTTTTTAACTTTCGAGGTTTTTTACTTTTTTGAAGTTTCTTAATCTTTGACTTTTTAAATCCTTTAAGAAACTAGTTTTTTATAAATAAACTAAGGGTATGTTTGGTGAGCTAAACGCACATGTGTTTTTATATCTCCAACATCGAGTTTTCAAAATAATTTTTGGTAAAAAAGAATTAGAGCTTTCAAATTTGGAGATATCCAAACTCTTTGAAAATCCCTTATTTGTATATTTGTAGCAATATTGCATTATTAAGAGTAATTGATTTCGTCGATATTACTCATGGTTTTATATGTTAAAAATGTGGGAGAGGTAACACATTGCGTAGCAGCGTTACTCAGAACGGTATACGAATGAGTGTGAAGAAATTTGATAGACTAAACAAATCGCGTGATCACTTTCAAATTAAAGTTATTTTGGAGTATGCCAAAATAGTTCAATCGGATAAGACATTAGTATCTAAAACGAGTATGAATGTTTTATTGTCTCTCAAACATACCTTGCACGTACTCCATATATATAGAGCGCAAACTGATCGAACGCATCTCTTGATGAAACATCACAACTTTAGATAGAACATTATGGGTCTTATCGTAATGGATAACCATTACGTTTCAACGGTTTTCTATGCAAATCATTGATCTTATCGCGAAACATTCAATGTTAAGTAAAAATTCAAATGTATCGGGTCGTTTAGTAAGGAATGTTGGAGATAAACATTACATTCGATGTATTTCACTTTATACATTCAAATGTACATAACTTTGAACTCCGTTTAAGAAAATTCAAATGATTTTCATAAAGCGACTATATCCAAAATAAATTTTTCCTTAACTTCAGCGAGAGGCTCTTCCCCTCGGACGCGCTACAAAATTTATAATATCATTGAGGATAAAGCTATTTGTACCCCAAGCTTTTGTACCTCATTTTTACACCGCAGGTTTGTACTGACATTTTGTGTTGGTGTAAAACTAATTTTTGTTAACGCACCAACACTTTGTATCAGTGTAAATTTTTGTTAGCGCACCAACACTTGTGTCAGTGTAAACCATCAAAATGTTTGTGTATAATTACGGTGTACAAATGGAGTACAATTTTTGGTGTAAGTGTAGCATGGTCTTATCATTGAACGAGTGTGCACTCTGCACCACCTAACTCGTTGACAACTCTTTTAAAATTTAATTCTTTTCACATCTCTCTTTGCAACCCATATCACCTGCCCATTGCTGCCAGACAATCGAAGCCATCCTAGAAGTAGCCTCCGTCCACACGCGGAATCTGCAACCCAATTCACCATCATCCAATCTAGAGCTCCAACCTCTGTCCTCGATTTGCTAGTATCTCTTGAATGTTGAGACAACTATCATCATCACCGGTAGGGGTGAGCATCGGTTCGGTTCGGTCGGTTTCGGCTCAAAACTGAAAAAACCGAAAATTAAAAATACTCATAATAACCGACCGAACCGAACCGAAAAAAACAAGAACCGAACAAACCGCACCGAGTAAAAACCGATCGGGTTTGGTCGGTTTGAAAAAACCGATTTTTTTCAATCCATGAACCTACTGCCTTTTGCATATATGAAGCATTTCTCAAAAATTACACACTTAATTTAACAAAGAAAGTTGAAAAAAACATTTAATTCACACACTTAGTTTAACAAAGAAATTTGAAAACACACTTAATTTAACAAACAATTGTCAAAACACTTAATTTAACAAAGAAATTTGAATGAGAACAAAGAAATTTTTTGCTGAAATTACAAACTTTATTCAATCACCACAAATTACACACTTAATCAATCACCATCTAACAAAGACTATAATATTAACAGCTCCTTGGGATTGTTGTTGCTGCTGCTTGTGAATGGGGATGATGCGGCAACAAGCTGTGATAATCGTCGGCCATGGCCCTTGGCTAGTAATGCATCTAAAAGGATAATAATTAGCAACAAAAAAGAATGAACAAACCTGGTGAGTGGTGATTGCCGATTGGAACGAAGATGGTGATTGCCGATTAGATCTTGTTGTGAATGGCGTCGGTTTGAGAACGCAGGAATTGGGAGAATGGGAGATGGTGATTGCCGATTGGTGAGGACCGAGAAGACGAGAACTAGAGAACGACACAACAGGGTTGGGATTTGGGAATTTCTGCCGATCGAGTGCCGAGGACTTGGGAGACGGGTTGGGAGAAGGGCTGGAAATTGGGCTTTTTAAGTGGGTTGTAACTAAAAGACTTGGTCTGGGCTTATATATGTTTAATCATTAATACACATAATATGGGCTCGGTTATTCGGTCGGTTTCGGTTAACATTGCCCAAAACCGAAACCGAAACCGATAACCGAATTAACCGAATATTTTTTATATTAAAACCGAAAACCGAAACTGAATTTAAAATTGCGGTCGGTTTGGTTAAATTGTTTCAGTTAATCGGTCGGTTCGGTTAAATTGCTCACCCCTAATCACCGGCCGGGAACCTGGGTTTAAAACCATAAGCGGAAGCCGCATTGTTTAGGTGGCCAATCATTGGTTACATCCTCATCGTCCTTCAATCCAATTTAGGATCTTGTTTCATTATTTTAGATCGTTCTGTTTCAATTTGATGAGTTTTGTCCTTTTTCATTTTTTCCTTTTCTCACCAAATAACCTTGACTTTAGGTTTGGTTCAATTCGGTCGAAATGTATCTAAATAATTTCATTTCAAAAATCAAAATTCAATATTTTTTTCCATTGTCAAAATTCATAGCATACCAATTTTTCAAGGAAATTTTATGGTGGACCTAAGGTCAACAATGGACCTATACTATTTAAATAATTATTTTTTTCTAAATAAAAAAATTTTTTTATATAAGAAAATATACAAAAATGATGTGCACGGTGAAGTAAAGGTCATCAAACTCAAATGGGTGTAAGAATCGGACTGAAATCGGACGGGACGGTCATGCAACCCTACTCGACTTCTCAAGATTGTACCTCGAACACTGTGGAGGAATCCACCCGGACCGGTACCATGTCAGTCCACACCTCATCCTGACTACTATCCATTCCCATCGATCATTTTTCTTACTCCGGTATTTGCATAGTGATGATGGCCGGGTCAAGCATCCCTTACCCGCCGCAGCCGGTGGCTACCGCGCCGGTGGTCGGCCCCCAATTCGTCGTTCCGTACACGGTGGATCTGGCTGTGGTTAGGGAGGTTCTGACCCTTCAAGAAGGCAAATTCAAAGTGGTCGACGTGAACGAGAACGTTATGTTCAAGGTCAAAAGCAAGCTCCTCAGCCTTCGCGATCGCCGGATCTTGCTCGACGCCGCCGGTAATCCCATCGTCACTTTCCAACAAAAGGTGAGTTGTGCTCAATTGCAGAGGTAGGGGTCACATGGCCCGGCCTGCCCCATGTTCTTTACCTAATTCATCTATTTTGAGAAGAGATTGAGAGAGAATAAAATCGTGCCATTCAAATTCATTTAGAAACAAGAGAAATAATTTAAATCAAGCAGTTTCTTTTTGGAAACTGTAAAGATAATCTCTTTAGCTTTCTATAACAGAAGTTTATAAGGGAAATGAATTATTTGAACAAATTCTTGGTATCTAGAAATGAATTTGTGGAATAAGAGAAAATAGCTTAAATCAAACGAATTCTTTTTGGAGCATGTAGGATAGTTGATCTTTAGCTTTCTTTAATAGAAATGTAGAAGTAAAATGAGTTTGAACAAAGACCCAAAAACAATTTATTGAGTTTCAACCAACCTTAAATAGGAGTGATTAACAACAATCTTTTGTGATCAAAGAAGTTCGTTTTGATTTCGGTTGCGAATTAGGCTTCTAATGCTTTAGCAGGAACTTCGGTTTTATTTTAGATGTACTTTGGTTTGATCTGAATAACACAGAGTATATGAGTGTTACTTTCTTTTTTTAAGAAGAAAAAACCTATCAATGAAGTGTTCCAAATGAAGTTTTCTCCTTTTTTCATTCCTTTTATAATCCCTAAGCATTTTCCAGTGTTCCAAATGAAGTTTTCTTCTATTTCATTCCTTCTAAGCATTTTCCAGTGTTCCAAATGAAAAGTATTCTTCTCTTACTATTTTATCTTTATAATGTATTCTCCGTTTTGGGGTGGATCAGATATTCTCTGCACACAGAAGATGGCAAGCGTTCAGGGGAGAAAGCACAGACCCAAAGGATATGTTGTTCAGCGTGAAGAAGTCTTCTCTGGTGCAGCTGAAGACAAAGCTGGACGTGTTCTTAGCGGCCAACACTAAAGAAGATGATTGTGACTTCCACATGGAGGGGAGCTGGCTTGAAAGATCGTGCACTATATATGCATCAGCAGGAGGAGGAGGAGGGGGAGGGGGTTCGTCGTCCTCAGCCATTGTTGCCCAGATGCACAAGAAACACACAGCCGGGAGCGTACTGGTTGGGAAAGACCACTTTTGGGTGACGGTCTATCCTAATATTGATTATGCATTCATCGTTGCCCTTGTTGTCATTCTTGAGGAGATCAACAGGGACAGGTCCGGCGAGGACTAATCCACATTAACCAAGAGTCCTCTCCAACTCCAAGAAGGGAAGGAATGACATGGCTATATATGCGCCGCCCCTCCCAACCTTAATACAACATTCCTCTGTACCTCAATAACCTGAAATTGAATTGGTAGCAGACTATTCTTACCAGTTCAGTCCTATAAGTTAGAAGACTGCTCTTTAATGCCATTTGTGAGTGCATTTTTTATGGCCATGGTTTACCATCTTATGTGATATAGTATGCACTTTGGTACTTCTAATTCATTTGGCATTTGCCTTATGCTTTGTGTAGAGTTGGAATTCACTTGGGATTCGTCTTCTTCCTCTCCTTTTGAAGCGCAACTATATTTTTCTTTTATTCATCGTATCGAACCTTGTCATCTCCTTCGGGAACATGGTGGGCAGTGTGGCTGCCTGGAACTCGTCATCTATGCGCCGACAAAGCTCGGCATTGGTTGGCTATGGACAGGCAAAGATGACTAGCATTTTGCCTATAGTTTTAAATACTCCCTCCGTCTCTGAAAACTCTTTCTGTTTTGACTTTTTTTTGGTCAAACAGTGACACACTTTGACTACAAATTATGAGAAAATTATATTAAATTATAATATAAATTTAATGTAATTGAGTTCTTATTAGGATATAGTTTTGATATATTACATTTTTTTATAACATTTCTTTATTTAGATTATGCTTAATTTATGATAAAAAATGTCTCTGTTTGACTAAAAAAAGTCAAAACATGAAGAGTTTTGAAGAACGAAGGAGTACGTAAATGTTACTCGGTATAACATTTGAAACATTAAAGCTATATCTTTAAACGAATATAATTATATAAATTCTCATTATAGCTAAATACTCCGTATATTTTTTAAGAAATATACTACGTATTGTCAAAGAATATTATACTTTTGTCAAAACTATACACAGAAAATGAACGTGATTATTGTTTTAAACACTAATAATTCTATTATAATACAATATTTGTTCATAATTTTTAACACCTGCATAGTTTCCGTGGTGACATCTAATTTAGAAGAACCACTTAGGTACGCTGCAGAAGGTTTAGAACTTAACGGAGGGCAGAAAAAACACGTGGCAAGAATTTCTAGCCAAGAAATCAATGGCCAGGGAAGACCGCGAAAGCCTTCATTCACAGCCAAACAGAAGAGAAAGACATGGGAATACTAAGAGAAACTTTCGTAGCTTTCCTCGGAACCCAAAAAAAAGAAAGCTTTTAAGGAAAAGAATGAAACTCTGCAGGATCTCAAGACCCAGAGATTAATTACTGTAAGTTTCCAACACAAAGGTCATTATTTTTATTTATTTTCTTTCAAGAAACTCAGAATTGAAAGAAAAAAAAGAAGAAAAAGATGATATCTTCCATGTCGGCGCCGCCTTCTTCTTCCTCTTGGTTTCTGGCGGCATCATCGGTGGTGATTCGGGTGGAGAAGGCCACGAGTGAGTTCTTGATGGGCCCTGATTGGACCATGAACATTGGTATCTGCGACATCATCAACTCCAATCATTGGTACATATTTTTATATCTCATTTGATTTTCATTTTTGTACGTTTCATATTGTCCTTGTTAATTTGCCCTCTCCATTTTTGTTTCTCTTGTGAATTTTTGCAATGTGTAATTTACCATTGCAATGGGTTATTCAGCAATTTGATTATACAATGCAATCACTCATTATTTTGGTTAGTTTCAAATTTTAAATGCTAAAATTGTTTTTTTTTGGTTAATTTAATTTCAAGTTTCAATCTTGTATGGGTATAATTTTGATTTGGTTTTCAGGGTGGCGAAAGAAGTTCTTAGAGCACTGAAGAAAAGGTTACTGAACAAAAATCCCAAAGTGCAACTACTTTCTTTAACGGTATGTATCTATCTTTAAAGAAATACTTTTGGTTCTGATTTAGTTGTCCAATTTCTTGTTTCCGTTTGTACAGAATAGCTTGTTGACATGTAAGTGTTGTTTGGGATTTATATTGTTTTTCGTCTTTGCCTTTCGTTTAGCTTCTGGAGACAATGGTGAAGAACTGCGTTCACGTTATTCACGTCCAAATCGCTGAAAGAAGCATACTGCCGGAGATGGTCAAAATTGTAAAGAAGACGGCAAGTGACATACCACAAAAAGTTCTTTGAAATTAATGCATACATATAATTTCCTTCTTACTCCATCAATTCAGTTATTTCTGTTCTTCTCCCTCGGAAATCTGTTCGAATCTTGGACCGTTTATGCTTCCCTTTTCACAAAAGGTTTTGTCTTTCATTTCTTTGGCATCGTGCAGATGGACACGCGGGTCAGAGATAAGATCCTAGTACTGATAGACTCTTGGCAAGAGGCGTTTGGTGGCCCGGGAGGGAAGTATCCCCAGTATTATTGGGCATATCGAGAACTCAAGGTAAATATATATTGCTTTCAAAATATCCTCCGTAGCTTGTGGAAAATAATGTAAAAAATTTTCCCTAAGCCTGCAAGTCTACAACCACAAACTTGAACTTTTGGTTGCGTTGGTTCCTTTGCAATGTTTTGTTATTGATCACCAAACTTGTTGCAGAATGCTGGCGTGGGATTTCCTCCACGTGCATGTAATTCAGCCCCAATTTTTACTCCACCGGTGTCTCATCCTACACGAAAACATCTCCAACTAGGATACGAAACGCCTAGTGAGTCTTCTTCATTAGCAGCTCAGACCGAAAATTTGAGGTAATTATAAGTCTTGGAACTGTATTTATTTTCGCCCTAAACCAAAAAATCTATATTCAAAGCAAAACGAAAAAAAACAAGATTTAAGCCTGATCTGGTTCATATATTACTTTGTATATATTGACATTAGTGTATTAATTGACATTGAGACAGTTTTCCAACCATAAGTTCAATGAGGAGTGTCCTAAACCTCTTGGCTGAAATGCTGCAAGCTGTGAGTCCTGGGGACGGTGCTGTACGTTGTCTTTCTTCTTCCTCGGCCTCCATCTTTTTTTTTTTTATATCTCCACGCAGAAAACATGACTTTCCCCTGATCAATATAATGTACTTTGGTTATAGGCGACGGCTGTAAAAGATGATGTTGTAGTTGATCTTGTAGAGCGCTGCCGTGCAAATCACAAGAAACTGATGCATATGTTAACCACAACTGGGCAAGCTTCTTCTTCCTCTTTTCTGGTCTTATTATTATTTTTATATATAAAAAAACCATTAAATTGATTCGTTCTTTCGTTCCATTAGGGACGAAGATATTCTAGCTCAAGGTCTTGAATTGAATGATGCTTTACAAAGGGTGCTTGCAAAGCATGACGCCATAGCTTCGGGAACCTTCTTCCCCAGTCCAGCCGTCACAGAAATCAAACACGAATCAACTGAGGCACAAAGTAATAGTAAGGACGGGGCTGGTCTTCCTAATCTGGAACCAGATAGTGAGGTGGCCCCCCTTGTACCCGTTCCTTCTCTTTTAGGTGAAGAAGATGAAGATGAAGAAGATGACTTTGCACGGCTCGCTCAAAGGTAGATTAATCTCTTTATTTTTTCCTACTCCGTATTTGGCCTTTCATTTGGCTTCAATTCAACTTCTTGTTCTTCCAGGCATACTAAAACGGGGGGCAACGGAGGAGGAGATTCCTCGGACGATCCTCCGAACACGAACAATGCATTGGTTGTTGTGGACCCCCCTCCCGCGCGCACAAAAGAACAAGACATGATCGACCTGTTAAGCATCACCCTGACATCAACCGACCTCCCGCCCGTGTCTCAAACACAAGACATCATAAACGAGACCCCGGGATCTCAAAACAGCTACGTAGCCACCTGGGCTGCACAACCTCAACCACAACCTCAGTTTTACTATGAAGTGTTACAGCCGCCGCCGCAGCCGACGGCATATCCACAGTACTATGGGTATGCCACGCCGCAGTATGCAGCAACGCCGGGATATTTTGCGGCTGCAGCGTCTTCATCAAATGCAATCCCGGCTTGGGGAAACAGCATCTCGGGTACGAACAATTATGGGATGTCGCAAGTCGGGGGTGGTGGCTCGACCTATGCCGGACAAACGCCTTTTGTTCCGTCGTATAGGCTGTTTGAAGATCTGAATGTTCTGGGCCATGGGCATCAAACGTTTCAGGGGACGACGGGAGGGAACTCGGCTTCTTGTAGTTTGTATGGGGTGAACAACCAAAGCATCATTGGCGGACGCAAATGAAACCATTCAACCCAGAGACCTTATACACACACGCACACACATTTTGTTTTTGGTTTTTTTTTTGTTTTTTTGCAGTGGAGAAATTTTATTTTATTTTTTGAACATCAGTGGGGAACTAATTAGTACAAGTAATTTGGTTTAATTGTAGACATGAATTATAAAGGGCACTATATTGTTTTTGTTGATGAACAAATTAGATTCATTAAATGTGGGCCACACATGTCCGGCCTCCCAAATATTAAATTCTCAAAATGGTCTTTTGTAATAAGATTTGTTTCTAATTCAGTCATTAATAAATTCTAATTACCTAAGTGATCCTTTATAATTGAAATTTATTTTCAGGTAGTTTTGCGAAATAATTTTACACAAAGGATGATTAATTAAAGGGTATTTTTATCATTTAAATTTAAAGTATATTTTCAACATGGTCATTTTTATACCATTAATGAAAAATTAAAACAATATATTAACTATACATAATCCATACATTATTAAAAACCTATAAAAAAATATTTTAAAATTCAAATCAAATACACATCTTTAATTAGGAAAAACTTTTTTGGGGAAGCACTTCATTAGAAATGATCTTTTTAAGAACTTATTCCAAATTTAGCTGATAAAATATACCAAAATATATACCCGCCAATTGATCATCGTTCGAATAACATTATTTACGAAAGACTATTTAGAAAATAGATCTCAACTATAGATGACCATGTAGATATTTAAAACTTATTGAGGACTGATTTGGAAAAAACATCTTAATAGAGAGTACCATTTTGGAAATTACTTTTTGGAAATATAACAACTGATACCGCTGTTCACAGAAATTACTCATTTTTACACTCTTACTCCAAGTTGCTAATTAAGCTAAATATGTGACAATTTAAATATTGATTAGGTAATTATTAAATATGAGTTGTCAACTAAAAAATTAAAATATACATGAAATGCATTATAAGTGAGCATTTTAAAGTTAATACTCCATCTATCTCATAATGTTGTCACTCCCCAATCAACGTGTAAAATCAGACTCATTATTACGAAAATAGAAGTAGCAAGCTTTTATCTCCAAAATTGGATCTAATTTACTTTTAAATAAAAAAATCAAACTGACGGATTTGTGTAGAATTTTGGGAAAAACTAAACTGCTTTTCATTGAATATTCACAAAAGATATATACATGTGCCAAGTCCTACTATAAGTATGGAAAGGACTACTTACAAGGAAACAAATTACAAGGAAAATAATTACATATATATGGAAGTAAATAAATATATATATGCTAACACTCCCCCTCAAATTGGAGCATGGAGATCACAAATGCCCAACTTGAACAATAAGAACACGAAGAGAGGCATGTTCAAAGCCTTAGTAAACAGATCAGCAATTTGTAGACGAGTAGGAACATATGTTGTAGCGATCTCACCGCGCTGAACACATTCACGGACAATATGACAATCGATATAAATATGTTTCATGTGTTCATGAAAAACAGGATTGGCAGCAATAAATAAAGCAGACTTATTATCACAAAACAAACGTGGCGTCGTTTGTGAAGCAATGCTGAGCGCCCCAAGAAGACCGCAAATCCATCGCACTTCTGCACATGTGTTAGCCATTACACGATATTCAGCTTCTGCTGATGAACGGGACACGGTGGTTTGTTTTTTTGTTTTCCAAGAAACCGGGGAGCCACCTAAAAGAATGAAGTAGCCGCTAATAGAGCGACGAGTAAGGGGACAAGATGCCCAGTCGGAGTCACTATAAGCGGATAGCTGTAGTGAGCTGTCACTACGTAGGAGAATACCATGACCTGGATGACCCTTCAAGTAGCGAAGGACCCGTTTGGCAGCTTCCATATGATCAAGGCGAGGCGCATGCATAAATTGAGACAGAACATGAACCGAATAAGTGAGATCCGGAGGAGTGATAGTGAGGTAAATTAAGCGACCCACAAGTCGCCGATACTGTGCCAGGTCGCGGAGCTCGGCGCTAGTCGACCTACCCAGCCCGTGGTTCGGCGTGATGGGTGTGTCGGTTGGTTTGCAGCCCAAGAGACCGGCTTCATGAAGGATGTCTCGTGCATATTTCCGCTGACAAAGAACAATACCCGCCGCAGATCGAGCACACTCAATGCCCAAAAAATAAGATAAGGGTCCCAAGTCCTTCAGGTGAAAACATCAATCAAGATAAACCTTAAAAGAAGCACATAAGGTGGGGTTGTTACCTGCAACCAAAATGTCATCAACATAAACCAAGACAGCCAGAATGTCAGATCCTCGACGATGAATAAAGAGGGTATGATCTACATGTGCCTGACGAAACCCGTACCGCCGAAGGGCACAAGTGAGCTTCCCAAACCAGTTTCGGGGGGATTGGCGCAGACCATAAAGGGATTTGCGTAGTCGACAAACTTTGCCTGGATACATCTGTGAAAGTCCAGGTGGCAACCGCATATAGACTTCCCCAATCAGATCACCATGAAGGAAGGCGTTGTTAACGTCGAGTTAGTGCACCTGCCACCCCTTTGCTGCAGTCACAGAGAGCAAAACACGGACAGACCCCATTTTTGCTACCGGAGCAAAAGTGTCAGTGTAATCCACCCCCAAAGTCTGATGATTTCCAAGAACAACCAGACGGGCCTTGTCCCGTTCTTTAGTGCCATCGGAATTAAACTTGGACTTAAAGACCCATTGACAGCAAAAAGTTGTCCGATCCGGAGGCAAGTCTGAGATTTCCCAAGTGTTATTATTAACCAATGCTTGGAGCTCCGTGTCCATTGCCGCATGCCAATTGGCGTGTGGGACCGCCTCAGAATAATTTTTAGGAACAAAATGAGGACTGATGGCGCCAAGGAATCCTCGATACCTGTCATGCAATTTATGATAACAAACAAAGTTGGCAATATGATAACGTGTACCTGAAGACGACAACTAGGAAGGCAATGAGCACAATGGAGCGTGAGTTTGAACAGAATTGACGATGTGGGATGGCTGACGACGCTGCCGTTGAGGGCGAAGCGGAGGAGCGGCAGCTGTATGGGAGTGGGGCTGGGCGTCGGTGAGCTGCTCGGTGGCAGCTATCGGCTGGGCGAGCTGGCCGTCAGGTACGGCAGCTGGAAGGGGGTCGGGCAGGGGTGATTTGGGAAAGTCGGCATGTGGGGTGGAGGTAGAGGGTTCGGCCGGCGTATGATGTGTGGCAAACGGGAACGTGCTCTCATCAAAAGCGATGTCCCGAGTGTGAAAAACGATGAGTATCAAGGTCATACACACGCCAACCTTTCGTGCCGGAGGGGTACCCAACAAACATGCACTTGGTGTTTCGAGGAGAAAATTTATTAGAAGTCCTGAGTCGTACAAAGCATAGACATCCAAAAATTCGGAGATGACCAAGATTGGGTGCTTTGTGATTTAGAACTTCAAACGGAGACTTGCCACCAAGTAGTTTGTTGGGAGTACGGTTAAATAAATAAACAGCAGTACGAACACATTCCCCCTAGAATTCAATAGGTAAGTGAGCTTGAAACATAAGGGAGCGGGCGACATTTAATATGTGTCTATGTTTACGTTCTACCCGACCATTTTGTTGAGGAGTACCTACACAAGAAGTTTGAATAAGAACACCCAAAGTGGCATAATATGACCGCAGGTCCTAATTGAAAAATTTGGTGCCATTATTAGAACGAACAATTTTTATGGTTTATAAAATTGGGTCTGTATCATGGAAAAAAAAAATTTCAAACTAGGGACTTCAGATTTATCAATGATCAAATAGGCCCAAACTGCACGAGAGTGGTCATCCACGATAGTGAGAAAATAATGTGCACCAGTAGCTAAACAGGAGGTGTAGGGGCCCCATAAATCACAATGAATTAGATCAAAAACACTAGTAGCTTTATTGGAACTGACAGGAAAAGAGCTACGAACTTGTTTGGATTGAAAACAAATTTCACATGATTGCAATAATTTAAGTTTAGAGCTACTGACAGAAGGAATAAGGGACGACAAAAGTTGAACAAATGGATGCCCCAAGTGTTTATGAAGAAGAGAAGGATCCACTTGGGTAGCAAGTGCTATAGAAGATGGACGAAACAGGAAAACTCCATTGTGTGTGATGGTGTAAATATAGCGGGGTGGGTTAACCGGGTCTGACCCCCTCGACCCGTAATATAAAACACACAACAAGAACACAAAGTATGACCTAGACCGGGTAAATCTCCTCAGTCCGAATTATATTTCTTACTCTATCTCAAGAGTGAACTTTAGTGAGAGAAAAATTGGATCCCCTCCTCTATCCAATATCATCATATTTATAGAGGAGGATTTGTGACCTTCCCCTGTTCATCCATGGACAAAATAGGAAGCTCGTGGGAAGGTCACTGTAGATAATGGGAACACTGTACAATCATAGAATTTAGCAACTATAGGCAAGGACATGTACTGTTCAATCAAAGACTAAAATGGATATTCTCAATCCAATCAACCCTGCAAAATGACAAACATCCCTTTCACTGTGTGCCTCGTGATGGATGAGCGGCGGGGTGTCCCCTTGACCTCTGACGTGGTTCACCATGCCTAAGAGACTGAACCAATGTTAGCCAAGTAAAGTGATATGACCGGTCACCTTCTCTCAAAGGTTACCCGGTCATTCTTTGTGCTCAACCCGTCTCTGGTCTTCTAGATTGTTCTTTGTAACATTAGGCGACATTTTGGCTAACGCCCAAAATGTGACCGGTCACTTTTTTAGTGGAAGTGACCGGTCAACTTTTGACCCGTCCCAATCGAAGAGTTAACTTCATTTGATGATTGATAAAAGTGACCGGTCATATTTTGACCTGTCCCTTTCGGTTGTCCGGGTCGGGTATAGGAATATACCCATCAAGAAGTCCTCCACTTACCGGCCTTGTGAGGAAGTCATCAAGGGCGGGAAGTATATTTATGTTGATTTATCACTTTTGAAATCATCAAGTCATTCTCATGACCTGTCCTTCTTTGAAATCACCAAGTCATTCCCATGACCTGTCCTTCTTTGAAATCATCAAGTCATTCCCATGACCTGTTCTTCTTTGAAATCAACAAGTCATTCCCATGACCTGTCCTTCTTCTAAATTATCAAGTCATTCCCATGACCTATCCTTTTCTGAAATCATCAAGTCATTCCCATGACCTTTCCTTCTTTGAAATCATCAAGTCATCCTCGTTGACCTGTCCTTCTTGTTGACCTGTCCTTTTAGACCCGTCACTTTTGTAATTATCAAACCTTTCTCTTTCAAGACCTGTCTTTCTCTGGATTGCCAAGCCTTTCTTTTTCAAGACCTGTCCTGTCCTTCTTCGAAATTGTCAAGCCATTCCCATGACCTTTCCATGGAGACCTGCCCATTTTTTGGATTCACCGTCTTCATACGAGACCTGGCACTTTTGGATTTGTAGACTACGCTGCATGACCTGTCCGTTTGGATTTGTGGGAGTCCAAACGTTGAGTCTGGCCTTTTAGTTTTGGAATTTCCCCCCAAAACCTCTCACCTTCCACATTCAAAATTCAAAATTTCCCTCCTAATCATAACCTCTTCCACGTGTCAGGCGCTCCTTCTCCCACCTGTCGCCTCGAGCTCCAAACCGCCTCTCTCTCTCCTATAAATACTCCTCCAACCCATCTCATTTCTTCACTTCTCTCCTTCGCTCCTCAAGTTTTAACCAGTCTACTTTCTCTCTCTAGCCTTCTGCCAAGTAAGTCCTCCAGTCCTCCTAGTCTTTTAATTCTTCCATCTTTCCATTATTGACCGGTAGGCTGAAGTCATGTCTTCCTCTGATTCACAAAATGTATCCGGTCAATCTTATGGATCGGGTTCTCAACCCTCTTTCTCATCTGAGTCTTCTTCTCCCCCTGTCACTCCTTTGATTCGCCGCCCTTCTCACCAGTCTAATTCTCAGGCCCGGGAAATAATTGCCCAGGACCCTGTCCCTTTGAATCAACTGCCCGGTCGATTCAATCCCAAGGTCCTTAGCTGGGAGCAATGGGAGGAACGACTGGGATCCTTGGGCTTTCTAGCCCTTGATGTCAGACCGGTGTTCAAAGAGTCTTCTAGGGTCACTAAAAAGGTTCTGGCCGAGGTCCGTACCATCCTCCCACCGGGCTACAAAGTCCTTTCCACAACCACCTGGCCCAACATCATTGAACCCCACCAGGGAACCCGATTGGGTTTCCATATTGCTTTTCTGGAGGGAGGTATTATTTTTCCTCTCCGCCCCCTCCTTATTGAAATCTGTAACAAGTTCAAGATTTTGCCTGGCCAGCTTACTCCAAATGCTCACCGGTTCTTGAATTGTTTTGTAAATATCTGTGAAAATTTGAAAATCGATCCTTCCCTTCATATTTTCCTCCACATGTACGAAGTTTTGCCCGGGACTAGTAATTGCCCGGGCTTTGTTTATTTTCATTCTCGTAATAAGAGGAGTTTTGTGACCGGTCTTCCCCCTAGCCACAAAAGATGGAAGAAAAGATTTGTTTTTGTTGAATTCCCCCCTGATCAATTTCCTTTCTCTAACCCTGAGTGGGCTGACCGGGTTATAAAACCTGAAAGGGTTCATCCGGAGCCCACTAAAGATCTTGAGGACGCCTGCGAGAAACTTCTCAAGGGTGATCCTGTGACCGGGAAACCTTATGCCTATGGAGGCTGGGTATTCCGGTTACCTAACCAGGATGGGGACGTGTCTGCGACCCATGACGCAGGAGATGACCAGGTTGATTCCCCGGATGGTCATGCTGAGGCCGGCTCTCCTCATCCAGGTTGGTTAATTTTCCTCAATTTTTTGGTTTCACTTTCTTTTTGATAAGGTGCACAAAGTGACCGGTCACTTTTTGATTTTGTTCTCTTTGGCAGACATGGACTTCAACAGGATGACCACCATCATTGAAGATGATGACGATGATGTCGAAGTCCTCAACTCTCACCGGTCTCCCAATCGCAACCCTCTTTCCCCTCCTCAAAACATTGGAGTTGAAGGGGCCTCAACTGCTCGGTGCTCTTCTTTTGACGATCTCATTCGAGACAAACAGGTGAAGTCACCCTTAGCCCTCCATTTCTCCGAAGGCGACCGGGTTGAATCCAAGCCCAAGGAGGCCAGCCATTCTTCTTCCCGTGCTAAGGGCCAGAAAAGGAAGGGCTCCCATAAGAGTTCCAAAGGGGGCAAGAAGAAGAAGACTAGGTCGCTTGACTTGGAAGGGGAGTCGGTAGAAGAAGCCTTCCTTGCATTGACCAGAAGACTCCAAAAGGTACGCCATCTCTATTTTTTCGCCCGGTTTAATTATTAGCCCGGTCTCTAACTGACAAACTTCTTTTCCAGGTTGGAGTCCTATCTGAAGAGATTGGCCAGTCACTCATCGAGCCAACCAACCAGGTCTCCCAACTGAATCTCCTGCTTGACTCGGCCAAATCAGAAATAAATGACCTGGTCGAGAGGGAGAGAAAGTTAGAAGTAGAGCTGAGGGCTGAGAGGGCTTTGCTGGAAGAGGAGAGGGCTAGATCTGCCCGGTTGGAGGAGGAAGGCAAGAGAAAGGTCGCTGAGCTCGAAGAGGCGTTGGCTCAAGCTGAAGAAACTGCCCGGTCAAAAGAGGAGGCCTTCCCTGATGATGCTGCGATTTGGGCCGCCTGCCATCACACTGAAGTCGCCCGGTCCATTCTCACCAATCCGGAAGGGAAGAGAATGATAACAGATGTCGGGTCCTATGGGTTTCAGTGTGGCCAAAAGGAAGAGAGATCTCTTCTCTATGCCAGGCTCCAGAGGAAGGACCCTTCTTTCGACCCGGCCAAGTTGAAGCTTCCAGCCCTATACAAGGAAGAGCCAGCTCCCCCCTTTCCCCTTGAGTAGGTCAGGGTATATTTTAAAACAATAGATTTTCCCAAGGCCTGGGGGATGTCCGGCCTACTTTTGATTAGTATGAAACTTAAATCCTCTTGGCATGCCTTTATATTTTACCGGTCGATCTATGCATGGTTATTGTTTCTTGCATGATAGCTTTTCTTTTCTTTTTCTTGATCGCCTTCGAATGAACTTCCAAGTCAATAAAACTAACTGGCCTTATACCTTAGGAATCGTTTTTAAAGAATGTCCAGGCCATCTCATGTCCTGGTCCTGAAAACGTCCAGGCCTCATTGGCTTGGTTGACGATTTTATTGAATATGCTTGATTCCAAGTCAAAAGAAGTAACCGGCTTTATCCTTTGTAGTTGTCCAGGTCACCTCATGTCCTGGTCTTTGGTTAACGCCTTAGAAACGTCTAGGTTTGGTAGGCTTTGTTGACAGCGTCCAGGTCAATTCCATCTCTTGAAAATGTCCAGGTCATGTTACGTCCTGGTCCAGTACAAGCCTTGAAAACATCTAGGTCTTGCAACCTTGAAAATGTCCAGATCTTGTGGCCTGACTAGTCTTCTGGACCGGCTTGTGTCTAGGTTGAACTGCAACAAACGTCCAGGTCATCTCATGTCCTGGTGTAGTAGGCTAGGTTGGAAGTTTTGAAAACCACTTTAGACGCAAGGCTTGAAAACTTCCAGGTCATCTCATGTCCTGGTTTCTTGATTTGAAAACGTCTAGGTCGGTTTCTTCCTCGCTTGTTTTCTGACCCAGTCGATTTCCAGGTTTTAATGGCTTGGTTGCAATATGTAACCAGCATGACGTCAAATTTCCTGTCCAAGTGCCGGGTCAAAAATATGACCGGTCAAAAATATTTTTTTCCAGTCTTGTCTGATTTCATTAAAACCGCCAACTCAAAAGTGACCGGTCACTTTTCTCAAAGTTGACCGGTCAAATTTTCATTTTTTCCCATTCGAATTTTCTTGTCGATCCAGAGCATAAAAAAGTGACCGGTCACTTTTGACCATGCCACCTTCTTTTCCCCCTCTGGCCTGGGTGTCATGCCTAACATCAACCTTGCTCAAATTTCGAACGAATAATCCGAAACGGTTTTGGAATCAAGTCTCAACATCAAGACCCGAACTTTCTTCGGAGATTTTGACCATGTCCTATGATCGCGAACCCTCTCCAAGGTTCAGTCCTCTTCCAGGCAACACCCTTCTTCCAGGGCCCCTCTTCCAGGTTTTAAGTTTTTTAATGTGCCATTCTCTAATCATTAGGTTGACCTAGCCAACCCAATCTTCCCACGTGGGGGTATGCCGGTGAGAACCAGCCCTCATCCAATCTTACATGTCCATATGTTATGCGTTTGAAGTGAATTCCGGTCTTCCCTAGACCCTTCAATCCGCAACGGATGGCTCATGCAAGACGGTAATCATTTTTTACTTTGGCATCTTTTTGCCCCTATCCAAATGAAAATTTGGTAGGGATCCATGTAAGTATGGACGCGAGTCCTCTTCCAGACCCAGCCTATCTCAAGGCCATACCTCAACATCAAGGCCCCTATCTCAAGGGTTTATCTTTTTTTTTTTTTTACCTTGCCTCTTACATCAAGACATTAGTTTAGTATTACTGACCCAGCAACACTAGTATTGAAGAAATCTCTTAATTATCATCGAAGGGGTATTACAAATACATGCCCTGCCAATTTGGTCTATCGGTAGAATTTTCTAAGGTGGTGGGAATTCCAGCACCTTTCCAACTCTCGACCTTCCGTTGTTTCTAACTTGTATGTCCCAGGGCGTAATATTGCCTTGACCCTATATGGGCCTTCCCATTTCTTCGCAAGCTTTCCACCATCACTCGGTTTGCTGGCCTCCCTTCGTCTCAAGACCTCATCACCGACTTGGAAATAACGAGGCCCCACCTTGTTATCATGGTAGGCCTTGGCCGCTTCCTGGTACTCTATCATTTTAGCCTCAGCAACCATCCGCCTTTCCTCCAACAAGTTCAACTCTGCCAAATGGTCCTCCTCATTCCCTTTCTCTTCGTAGACCTTCTCCCGAAAGGTCATTATTTTAGCTTCGATGGGTAGTCTGGCCTCACATCCATATGTAAGGACGAAGGGTGTCTCCCCGGTGGCCCTTCTCGAAGTGACTCGGTAAGCCCAGATGATATGTGGAAACTCCTCTAGCCAATTTGTTCCTGCCTCACCCAACCGCTTTTTAATCCCGTCGACTATCGTGCGGTTCGCATTCTCCACTTGACCATTCCCTTGCGGGTAGGCCACGGAAGCCTTGTTGTGAGTAATCCCGAAGTCCTCCAAGTATTTGGTGAACCCTGGATTCCGAAATTGAGGCCCGTTGTCCGTCACAATGTTTCGAGGAGACCCGAACCTGGTGATTATATTCTTCCAGACGAAGCGCTGGCACTGCTTGGTTGTGATGGTTGCATATGCCTCGGCCTCTACCCATTTTGTGAAGTAGTCGATAGCAACCATGACATACTTCTTCCTCCCTTGTGCTTGGGGGAAGGCTCCAATGATGTCCATCCCAAACCTTGCGAATGGAATAACATTGGAAACCGGATGGTAATATGTCGCAGGCCTTCCCGGAAACTTGTAGAACACCTGGCAAGTCTTGCACCTTTGCACATACTTCTCACAATCTTGGTTCATTGTAGGCCAGAAATAACCTAGCAAGATGATCCTTTGTGCGAGTGTCCTGGACATTTGGTGGGCTGCACAGACACCCTCATGAACTTCGGCGATCACTCTTTCCGCCTCCGCCCTGGTCAAGCATCTCAGCAGCGGACCGCCAAATGCCCTTTTGTATAGCCTTCCATCAAGCATTTGGAATCTTGGAGCCCTCAATTTTACTTTTCTTACCCTATCCTCATCCTCAGGGAATTGCCTGGTCATGTAATACTTGACCAAGTCATACATCCAAATATCATCAGGTTCCACCAGGGTTAGATTGGGCTGTCCATCCTCCTCTATCAGGCTCACAAAAAGCCTTTCAATGCTAGCCTTTTCCAGCGTCTCAATCCTGGCCAACTTGGACACATGCTCCGGGGCTGCTTGCGTCAATTTTGATAGCAAGTCAGCATCCGTGTTTTCCCCCCTAGGGATTTGCTCCATCACATACTCAGTCAAATCCTTCAATAATGCCCTTGCCAAGTCTCTGTACTTCTGCATCTTCTCTCCTTTGGCCTCCATGTTGCCATTGATGTGGCCTACCACCAAGCTTGAATCGGACTTGATCCTGAGGCATGTGATTTGTAGGGTTTTGGCCAATCTCAGGCCCCCTATCAATGCCTCATACTCCGCCTCATTATTTGTGAGTTTGAAGTTAAAGATCAAGGCATGATATACCTTGAACCCTTCTGGAGTTGTGAATACCACACCTCCACCGTAACCTTTCGGTCCAGCGGCTCCATCTACTGACATGGACCACCAAGGCTCTGTGATCGTCCTTGCCGGTTCCTCCTCCTGGTGACCCGTCATCTCCACAAGAAAGTCAGCCACAACCTGTCCCTTTATCGCCGTCCTCGGACGATATTCAATGTTGAATTGGGTAAGCATCATGGCCCATTTGATCATCCTTCCCGATGAAGTGGAGTCTCTCATGACTGTGCCCAATGGTAGGTCGGTCAATACGACAATGAGATGGGCTTGGAAGTACGACGTGAGTTTCTTCGCTGTTATAAAAAGTGCGTATCCTGCCTTCTCCGTAGGAGTGTACCTACTTTCTGCCCCATTTAAGGCCTTGCTTACATAATAGATGGGCCTCTGGACCCCATCATCCCTCATCAAGACCGAGCTAACGGCCATCTGAGTTACCCCTAGGTAGAGGTATAGAGTCTCCTTCGTTTCCGGCTTGGATAGAACAATATCTGAAGTCAGGTACGTCTTTAGCTCTTCGAATGCCCTGGCACATTCGTCATCCCACTGGAAGGTGTTGGCTTTCTTTAAGACTTTAAAGAAAGGTAAGGCCTTCTCAGCTGATCTGGACAAGAACCGGTTTAGGGCCGCCAGGCGCCCCGTCAATCTCTGGACATCCCTTACCGAGGTTGGGGGTTGCATCTCAACAATGGCCTTGATCTTCTCAGGATTTGGCTCAATCCCCTCTTCGTGACCATGAACCCCAAGAACTTCCCCGTCCTCACAGCAAAAACACACTTTTTCGGGTTAAGTCTAAGATTATGCCTAGCCATAATCTCAAAGCATTTTTCCAGGTCCTGAGCATGTGTGCCGCTTGCCCTGCTCTTCACCAGCATATCATCGACATAGGCCTCCATGGTCCGTCCAAGCAAAGGCCTGAACAATTTGTTGACCATTCTCTGGTAAGTTGCCCCTGAGTTTTTCAACCCAAAGGCCATCACCTTGTAACAGTATGTGCCGTCCGGAGTGAGGAAGGCCGTCTTCTCCTCATCATCCTCCGCCATGAAGATTTGATGATACCCCTTGAAGGCATCCATAAAGCTGAGCAACTCACACCCGGCAGTTTCATCAACCATTTGGTCCGGGCTGGGGAGAGGATAAGAATCCATTGGGCATGCCTTGTTGAGGTCTGTGTAGTCTACGCACATCCTCCAGGTATCGCCCTTCGGAGCCAGGACTACATTGGCCAGCCATTCAGGGTAGTTTACTTCCCTGATATGACCTACCTCAAGCAGGTCCTTGACCTCTTTCTTCACAAAGTCCCTCCTATCACTTGCCAAAAATCTCTTCTTCTGTCTTACAGGCCTAGACCCCTCAAGAACAGAGAAACGATGGCAAATGACTGACCGGTCAATCCCGGGCATATCAGCAACACTCCAGGCAAATAATGATTTATACCTGGTCAACACCTGGACAATCTCAGTCCTTAGCTTTTCCTGAAGGTCAGCCCCAATTTTGACCTTCCTCTCAAGATTCGAGACATCAATCTGGATCTCCTCCGTGTTTGCATCCGGCTCGATCCTAGCCTTCTCCTCACCCTTGTCTACCTGCTGGGAGACCAATTCAATTTGTTCGAACTGGCGGGTCATCTTCTTCACTGCTTCCAGGTAGCAGGACCGGGCGTTCTTTTGATCACCCCTTTCCTCCCCGATTCCATTGGGAGTGTAAAACTTCATGCATAAGTGTGTCATGGAAATAATAGCCCTGACCTGGTTGATCCCAGACCTACCCAGAATGGCATTATGCACACACTTGATGTTGACCACAACAAATCTCATTTGTTTGGTCACTGTCCTGTTACCCGACCCCAAGGTAACTGGTAAAGTGATCTGACCTTCCGCTTCTATGCTAGCTCCAGTGAAGCCTGACAATGGAGTTTGCAACGGTCTCAACATGGACCTGTCCAGCTTCAATTTCTTGAAAGCATCCAAGTATAGAACATTGACACTGCTTCCTGTGTCAACCAGAACCCTGGCCACATCAGCTCCATTGATGTCCATTGTAATAACCAAAGGATCATTATGATCTCCCCCCGTCCTGGGCAGATCCCTATCAGTGAAAGTGATAGGTTCCCTCCTTGCCTGCTTCCCATGTGACTCCAGGGAAACCACCACCACGTGCAAACTCCTGGCCCAGTTCTTCCGCTGGGAGGCAGTATCCCCGCCTTCCGGGCCGCCGACAATCATCTGTATAAATTCTTTATCCGGATTGTTGTTATCCTTCCCGGATTTTCTCCTCCCCTGGTCTTTTCCCTGATGACGGGTCCAGGTGTTCGCTTTCGGGTCTTTCTTATTACCCGTCGCGTAACCTTCCCCAAGCTCTCCTTTCAAGGCCATCTCCTTGAGCACAGCCTTGACATTTCGGCAATCCGCCGTGTTGTGGGAATCGGATTGGTGGTATGTGCACCACTTCTCCGTCCATTGTCTCTTGGGTTGCTCTCCCTTCTTATCATCCCTTATTTGGTGGATGGATCCGTCATATGTGGCCTTTAGTTTGGACCCTCCTGTCTGCTCATCCTTCTTCGGCTTGTCGGATTTCGACTTTGTGTAGCCTTCTTCCAGCTCCCGCTTATTCTTGTTCAGCACTTCTGCCTCGGCATATTCCCATGCCGTATTGTAGGCTTCCTGATAAGAGGAGGGCGGCCTCCTACAGAATTCAGTGTAGAGGTCACCTGACCGGAAGGCATTCATCAACAAAGACATGGCCGTCTTATCGTCCATCTCTTCTACCTTGTCAACCTCGTCCCTCCAGCGGGTTAAGAATTGAGTCAAGGTTTCCTTCTCCCTCTGTCCTACCGTGTTAAGGTAGGTAAATTTCTTCCTCTTGATGCAGTTGTCCTGGTACTTCTTGCGGAAAACTTCAGCAAGTTTCTCAAAGGACCCAATCCTGCCATGGGGAAGGCCATTAAACCATTCCACTGGCCTCCCTCTCAAGGATGAGAAGAAGAGCAGGCATTCCTCAGCATCAGTGCACCCGGCCATCTGTGCTGCATTGTGGAAGGTGTCAAGGTGGACGTTTGGATCCTCCTTTCCAGTGAATTTTTCCACGTCCAGCTTGACCTTACGCCTCATTTTTTGTGCATGTACCCTGGCCGAAAAGGGTGATTTGGCCAGGGTGTGCTTCTTTGTTCCCGCCTTCTCGTCCACCTTTTCTTCCAGGGCACGTAGCTTTCTTGCTACGCTTCCTATCTTGTCCAGGTCATCCTCATCG
This sequence comes from Cuscuta australis, assembly GCA_003260385.1. Taxonomy (NCBI): domain Eukaryota; kingdom Viridiplantae; phylum Streptophyta; class Magnoliopsida; order Solanales; family Convolvulaceae; genus Cuscuta; species Cuscuta australis. The sequence continues at coordinate 758,719 of NQVE01000200.1, read as the reverse complement.
TATGAGAGCCTGGTGTATGCCAACGCCCTCGGCTGGCTTTCTGCTTCCTCCTCGTCTTGGTGAATCGTCTCAGATTCCCCAGAACGACGAGATTGGGCGTGACGATCCCCGCCAAGTCTTTCCATTGCGCTAGTCCGGCCCATCTCAGGACCAAGACGTAGCTTGGCAGACTTGCGGGGTCCATCCTCTTTGCCCCCTAGGCGTTTGAATGTCGAATCTCGAGTCTTGCTGGGTTTGGCTATAGCCTTACCCTTCCCTCTGCGGGCTGCCTCCTGTTCCGCCTCGTCAACTTCATGGACATTTGAGGGAGCTGCCTCATTCATGGTCCCCGTCAAATTCACCGGATGTATAGGAACCATTTTAGGAACGAATGTTGATGGAGTCGACACCGGGGGTGGCATGATTGGTGGCATCATGCCAGGATAGGCAAATGGCATGAAGCCCCCTGCCTGTTGCATCATGGCCATCACCTGTTGATAGCCCTGTAGAGCCTGAGCATTTGCTGGGTCAGTAGCAAATTGAGCCCAAGCTGACGGGTATGGTGTGAATGCTCCCCCGGGCGTTGTTACCGAGCCTGGGAACATTGTTGTCGTTGGTGTAGGAGTAGGGGTCGACATGATCGGGATCATGCCAATCGATCCTACAGTGGTGATCGGAGCAAAGGTCGTCCCCATGCTCGACATCATCAATGGGATGGCAGGAGTGCTTTCACTTGCAGCCTGACTTGACACAGCGTTGTAGTTGCTCGAAGACATGATTGTGGATATTTAGCGGGGGTAAAGTTTTGACCTGGTCGAAAAAACTTTAAAAATCGGTCCCACGGTCGGCGCCAAAAATGATGGTGTAAATATAGCGGGGTGGGTTAACCGGGTCTGACCTGGACACACTCGACCCGTAATATAAAACACACAACAAGAACACAAAGTATGACCTAGACCGGGTAAATCTCCTCAGTCCGAATTATATTTCTTACTCTATCTCAAGAGTGAACTTTAGTGAGAGAAAAATTGGATCCCCTCCTCTATCCAATATCATCATATTTATAGAGGAGGATTTGTGACCTTCCCCTGTTCATCCATGGACAAAATAGGAAGCTCGTGGGAAGGTCACTGTAGATAATGGGAACACTGTACAATCATAGAATTTAGCAACTATATGCCAAGACATGTACTGTTCAATCAAAGACTAAAATGGATATTCTCAATCCAATCAACCCTGCAAAATGACAAACATCCCTTTCACTGTGTGCCTCGTGATGGATGAGCGGCGGGGTGTCCCCTTGACCTCTGACGTGGTTCACCATGCCTAAGAGACTGAACCAATGTTAGCCAAGTAAAGTGATATGACCGGTCACCTTCTCTCAAAGGTTACCCGGTCATTCTTTGTGCTCAACCCATCTCTGGTCTTCTAGATTGTTCTTTGTAACATTAGGCGACATTTTGGCTAACGCCCAAAATGTGACCGGTCACTTTTTTAGTGGAAGTGACCAGTCAACTTTTGACCCGTCCCAATCGAAGAGTTAACTTCATTTGATGATTGATAAAAGTGACCGGTCATATTTTGACCTGTCCCTTTTGGTTGTCCGGGTCGGGTATAGGAATATACCCATCAGTGTGCATCACCCCGTCCAATCTCCATCTTCGTGACACAGTCCTGTATGACACAACAGTTTTTGTTAAAAATAACAAGACAAGAGGTATCCCGAATAAGACAACCAACAGAAATAAGATTGCACTGTATATGAGGAACAAGCAAAACACCTCGAAGCACTACTTCGGGCGAGAGCCACACACGGCCACATCGAGTGGCTGTAGTCTGTGTGCCATTGGGTAACGTGATGACACAAGGGGCCATGGGAACCACAACGGTTAAAAATGAGATATTATCAGTCATGTGATGAGAGGCGCCACTATCAATAAGCCACTCACGAGACGATGCATCACCATTAGGCCCGGTATCCTTGTCGGAAGACGAAACGTCGAGCATGGAAAGTAAACGTGTCATCTGATCAGGTGTGTGGCCCAAGGCGTTGGAGTTGGTGGCTGCATTTGCTCCCCCTGTCGCCGATCCTACCCCTCGGCCATACCCACGACCAGGGGTGCCACTGCCGCCGGCGGTGTTCAGCCACCGCCGCTACCCCCACAGCCGAATGCAGTGTCGCGACCCCCACGGCCCTTCCCGGGCGGATATCCATGCAATTGATAGCACCGATCCACGGAATGGCCATCGTTTCCACAATGAGTGCACGAATAATGGGGGGGTCTCCACGACCCATGGTAGGAGCGGGACGTTGCAAGGCAAATGCGAGGGCGTCCGTACGGTCATCTCGGCCACGGACAATGCTTTTGTGGCATTCCTCTTGAACGATGAGAGCATAAGCCTGGTGTATTTCCGGAACACGTTCGGTGGCAATAATATGAGATTGGATGTGACCGAACTGTTCGTCGTCGAGACCGAGCAAGAAATGATGAGTTTTCTCCTGTTCCTCGCGCGCTCGAATTAAAGCCGCAACCTCACATCGGCAACCACACGTTGGATCAACAGATCCATACAGCTTGTTCCATAAAGTCACAAATTGATTATAATAAACAACCACAGTTTGTCCCTTTTGACGCAAAGATTGGAACTCAGATTTCAATTGATGAATACGAGGTCCATTCGAACCTCCATATCTGGTCTTCAGATATAACCATAATTCATGAGCAATTTTATGGGAGATAATGGAAGGTTGGATGTGTTCATCAACACTGTTACAGATCCAAGAACAAATAATGGAACTATTAGCTTTCCATGCCGCCAATTCCTGTTCATCACTGGGTTTAGGAAACCCGGAGGGAACCTGCTCTGCTACGCCCTTCGAGAGCATTAACAATGGTTTTCTCCCAAAAATAATTATCACCTTTGAGAAGATGTTTCGTCAAGGAATTACCCGCGCTTTCGGACGGGTAGATGTAGTACGGAGAGGTAGGGTCATGGATTAGTCTGACCTTCTTTGTTCCTTCAGTTGTCATGGAGACGAAAATAGCACCGACGTGAGGCGGTGGTTACGTGACCGACGTGAGCCGGGGTTGATGTGGCAGCCAGCGAGAGCCGGCGCTGCAGTGGTGGTGACCGACGTGAGCCGATCGAAGAGAGGCGACCGTCGTGAGGCGGCCGGCGAAGCTACGGTGGCGGCACCGTGCGAGAGAAAAATACGAGCCTAGGGTTTGAGAAGTTCCCGGGAAATTGGCTCTGATATCATGTAGAATTTTGGGAAAAACTGAACTGCTTTTCATTGAATATTCACAACGTATATATACATGTGTCAAGTCCTACTACAAGTATGGAAAGGATTACTTACAAGGAAACAAATTACAAGGAAAATAATTACATATATATGGAAGTAAATAAATATATATGCTAACAATTTGACTGGTTTTGTAATAATGTATTAGCGCCTCAACAGAGACAGGGGCCACCATCCTCTAAGACGATGAAAGCATCACTAGTCAATTCTTGTCATATTCTCCCACACATCATCAATTTTATGCCACTTCATTTTTTGTTTTTATTTTTTCGACTCATTCTAATTATTCCTCTCCTTTTTATATTTATTTGAAAATATTTATTTTATTTTCAACCGATCAAATGTAATGTAATATTTACACCGAGTAAAAAGTCTCTCTCTTGAGGAGCATTTTATTCATCTACCAACCTCATCCCCTCACTTTCCCCTAACCTCTCTAATCATACTCATTTTCCACATAACCCATTCTTCTCTTCATTTCTCTCCATTAGGATATGGGGTATGGTTCTCGTTTTCCACTCTTTCCTTCCAGCCAACTCAACGCCATGTCACTTTTTCCGTTTACCTCTCCTTACCTTTCCTTTCAGAGTGTGGTTCTATTTTTCTCTCTCTTTCCCTTCCATTTTTTAATATGATCTTTTAACATCTAATTTATATTAAATTACTTAAACTAAAAATTGAAGCTAAATATTTCATTAATATTAAATTTAAAAGGATATAAAAATAACTAAAAGCACATAACTGAATTCAAGTTCCATTGAATTTATTTTTCTTAAATGTTTTTTACATTTCATTAACCAAAAAACCAAAAACACTAAAATTTAAACTAAAAAAGTTTAGAATTTTTAAATAAAATGTAAAAACTAAAATTAAATAGAAGAAAAAAACACTTAAAAAGTTAATAACTAAAATTTAACAACACTACAAAAAAAGAGGGCAGTACCGACAGATTCTTAGTGACAGAAACCGTATTTGTCGCTAAAAAGAGAATATTACTGACAGATAAAATTATTTGAAGGAAAAAACTATTTGACCCATAGAAAGAGTAATATCTGTCGCTATTGGTTATAATTTTACCAACAAAATTTTATCTGTCGGTATTGCTTATAGTTTTAGCGACAAAACTTTATCTGTCAGTATTGTTTATAGTATTAGCATCAAAAAAATTATCTGTCGGTATTGTTTATAGTATTAGCAACAAAAATTTATCTGTAGGTATTGTTTATAGTTTTAGCAACAATATTTTATCTGTCGTTATTGATTTTATTGACATTTAATTTAAGGAAAATGCTATGGGTACACCAAAAGTGTACCCCAAACATCCCCACCCCCTTGATCACCACACAAAAAATGCAAGAAAAATTCAAAAAAAAAATTAAAAATAAAAATAAAATAAAATGAATGCTTAAGATGAGGGTGGTGTACATTTGGGGTACACCTTTAGTGTACCCTTAGCATATCCCTTAATTTAAATATCTTAATTATAAAAAAATCATAAAATTAAGCATCATTTAGTACACGAAATTGAGGTCATGAAATTGGAAATGAAAAATCTCAATTTGAATTTTGTTCTTTGGTCGCTGAAAAATATATGACATTAAAAATGAATTATAAATTTAAAAGAGAAAAATCTAAAACTTAAAGATTAAAACTAATTTTTTACATTGAATATTTACAAATTAAAAATTATAATTTTAAATTTTAAATTTTTAAGGTATAAGTTAAAACTAAAGGACTAAACTGACCGAATAGAATCAAGACATATGATAAAAGAATAAATCAACAAATTAAAAATGAGAGGGATAAAATGCCAGTGGAGATATGTACACTTATTCATATTATTGATGTAGAATAATAAGGTATAGATTTTTAATCACGGTTAAAAGATGTTTCGGTCAACCGAAAATCGGAAACCATAAATCCGGGGATTAACCATGAAACCGGAAACCAAAAGCCAAAGTAACTGCCATACCAAATCTGCATAAAACTACTCACAAGTATGGCATTTATAGCTAAAAAATAGTAAACTAGTAGAAAAAAGATCCAAAAAAGACAAAAACTGCAAAATTAACAGTCTAAAAAACAAGATTTTGGGGTAGACTGCTGAAATCGGACACTCATAGTCAAAGTTATGGCCCAAACAGTGTGACAGCCCAAAATAATAAAAATGTAATTTTAATGGGCAAAACGCTAGAATTTGGGGTCCAAAATGAACTCTGATGGGTCATTGACCAATTGGACCACTGAGCGTCTTGCTCAGAGTTTTTAGAAAAGGGGTAGCACGTCGTTATCGGTTACTCATAACCATGGTAGCTCAAAATGATTCAATTTTCTCTCGCTCTTGCAGTTATCATGCTTCAAAAATTTAATATTTAAATTTAAAAACTTAAAAACATAAACTAACCACTAATTTTTTTTGAAGGATCTAAAAACTAAAGTTTAAAATTTCTAATAATAAAAACTATTTTTTTCAATTTAATTTTATGTCCAAAGTTGTAAGCCTATAACGTTTCAAAACCCGTCTTAGTATTTTAACTAATATAAATAAATAGTTAATTAATTACTAATCCAGACTAGAATGTGGCTATACTAAGTAATTGCACCCAAACTAATCCTAATTGAACCATAATTGTATTACTGAGTAATAAGGAGTTGCCCATAGCCCCATACGATTATTTTTCTTTTCCGCCCCAATCACCGATTTTCCCTTCCGTTCTTTTCTGCCGAGCGATAAACCAGAGAGGAAGACTCTCTTTGATTCTTCCGTCGTCATTATTGCTGGACATCGCTGCCATCATAAGTCGCCGTCCTCTTCGTTCTTCCGTTCTCGCTCTTCGTGCAGCAACGCCGGCGGAATTTGTAACGGCGGTTCTTCGACCCTAATTTCAATTCCCTCGATTGTCAAGGTGAGTTATGTTCATATGTCTATCCTTAGCGTCAATTTGTAGATTAGAATCGTATTTGTATAGATCGTGCAATTCATTGTGGAATTGGGTCAATTAGATGTTCAATTGATTGGGGATTGTGTTGGATTGGATTTTCCGGCGAAACCCTTGCGGGTCGCGGATGGACTGGCGGCACCGCGGCAGTGGGTCGGTCGGTTTTGGAATACTACTGGGTAGTTTGAATTGAGCCCAAATTGGTCCAATTGGGTTTAATTAGGTTCAATCTGGTCCAATTGGGTCTGTTTAGGTGTAATTGAGTCTGCTTGGGTTACCTTGGTGCTGTCTGGGATTCCAATTGGTTGCAATTGGGCTGATTTAGGTTTAATTGCATGTAAATGAGTTGATCTGGAATTAATTGGATGTTATTGGGTTGTAATTGGATATATTTGGATTGAATTGTGGTTGATGGGTGACTGTTGGGTGATCTTCGGCCCGATTTGGCGAGTGGGTCGGCAGCCTGGGTGGTAACAGGGCTGCCCAGTAGTGGACAGTCGCCCGGTGAGCCAGGGGTTGGGGTATGGGGCTGTTTGGTTGGTTGGTGGGTTGCCGGGCTGATCCGGTAGCTATTGTACTGTTCTTCGAGTTGAGGTGTTACAGAACAGGATCAGAGCATGAAGAAACCAAAGAGAGACTCTAGAATTTAGAAGATATATTGTCATTGCTTTTAAAGAACATGGTTAGTCTCTATTTATCATTGTTAGTATCATTGTCAATTTCCATATTTCATTTGATTATTTTTTAGTTTATTATATAGTTTAAAGTTATGCTATCTAGCATGAAAGTAGGGTAAATTTAGTGTAATATTCGTATTTAGGTTATCATGTGCTTATAATTCTTTTTATTTTTTATAGGGTTCTAATGACTAATCAATCCAAATTCTATGACCTTACATTATCATGTGTTTATAATTTTTTTTATTTTGCAATAGGGTTCAACGGCTAATCAATCTGAAATTGATGACTTTACAATAGATGGTAATACAACCACCAAGAAAAGTCATGACGAGGATTGATGGAACAAAGATGATGAAGCTGAGAGCGATGAACTTGAAGATGTAGACAATGACGAACATTTAAGCTTTGTACTATATCTTCCATATCATATCAATACGCATTTTAATTTAGTTCACTTTGACTGTTTATACTTTAGCTTGAAACATACCCAAATGATGAACTAATTTTGAGATGTTGGTTTACTTTCTATTAAATGAGTTATTTGTAATTCTTTGAAATGTTATCGTATTATGTATTGTTGTTAATACAAGTATGAGTATTATTATTTTTTTATCAATGAAATTCTTTGATATCACTTAAATAGAGCATGCGAGTGTGAAACGTGGTATTAATAATAATTAAATAAATGTTAATATTGGTCAAAATAAACTACTCCGTAGTATCTAAAAAAATGTTTTACCCACACAATTTTTTGTGGGTAATCCAACTTTTAGTGACAGTTATAATGAATATTAATGTTGTTAAAAATAAGGCATTACCGACAGAAAAGAAGGATTTGCCTACACTATTTTTTGTCGGTAATTCATGTTTTAGCGACATATATATTTTGTCGGTACCCTTCTCTTTTTTAGCGACATCTTTGGTCTGTCGCTATTACACTATTTTAGCGACAGTAAATTTTATCTGTCGGTAATACTTTTACTGACGGAGTTTTTAGCGACAGCTTAGCGACAGACAATTATCTATCGGTAAAAGCAAATAGCGACAGATATTCAAACTTTAGCGACATATTGACCCTTGTCGGTATTGCCTCCTTTTTTGTAGTGCAATGAAAAGAAAAACTAAAATTTAAACCTAAAAAATAAAATCAAAGAAAAACATAGGAAGAAGAAGAAGTTGCATGGAAGAATAGCAGAGGAAAATAAGAAAATGAAGCGAAGAAAACAAAAAAAAATACGCGGCAAAAGTGAGGCATAATGTCAAAATTATATATGCAATATTGGTGTAATATTTCTGACTGCATATTATTTGTAATATAATGATTTACGTATAAAAATTTATGAACAAAATAGACAATTCAATAGAAAACTAAAATAAAATGAAAAAAAGAAACACTTAGAGCATCTCCAACCATTGAGTTTTGACTTGTTAAATGTCATTATTTGGCAATCCATTTCAATTTTTGTGCTCCAAGGGGCTTGCTATATTTTAACTTTGGCTTGTCATATATAACAAACCTCTCCAAATATAGCAAATCATGATATTGATTAAATATTTGATTTCTCTCTTATTTTCTCTCATTCTCCTTCTCAAAATATTTAGTTACTTCAACTCTCTAATTTTTTTACTTTTTGTAAAGTTCTTTTCTCTACTCTTTAATTGGTATTTATTAAATATTTAAAAAATGCTCTTTATATTTTATTATTTTCCCTAAAGTAAAATATTACTCTGTATTGTTTCTTGAAATTATTATTTTTAAATTACATAATTATTACTTAATTTTTATAATATAAATAATAATTGAATAATTATTATAAGGAAAGTATTATAATAGTAAAAAAATATAATATATTTGTTAGCTAAATTATAACAAGGGAAGGTTGAAGATGACAATGTAAAATGACTTGCTATACCACTATTTACATGCTAAAAAATAACTTTAACAAGTCATGCTTAGTAAGTGTGGTTGGAGATGCTAGCACTCACGGGGAAAGGGGCCATGTTCATTGATGATGTGGCAATGCTACGAAGGATTACTTTCCCTCCCTCCTTATACTCTCTCGGTATCTAAATAGATTACAAATTGCAAGTTACGAACAAAAATATCCTACTTTTTTAAATCATTTTATTTACAAATTGGTATATCTATAAGTTATAAAAATTACATATTAAAAAACTACGTCAAAAGTTCTACAAAACAAGAGATGACAAGAATATTTTATTTTATCAAATACTTAATGAAATTGCGTAAACAAACAAAAGTTATCGAGAGGAGAGAGAAAAAAAAATGTAATATATTTAAGAACGGAGAGAGTAGCGCTTTTTCTAACATTATTTAGTGAAAATTATGACACTTGGGTGGTAAATGAAACAATGCGGATCTTTTTAATGATCAACGGAATTTTGTTTTTAAATTAAATTTTGGTCTTATTTTGTTTTAGGATAAAAATATGTTAGTCTTATTTTGGTTCTTTCCTTATGTTTTGATATTATTATGATATTTTTTCTACAAACAAACAAAAAATATTGAAATGTCGTAATAGTAATAGTAACAAACATTGTGAGACGAAGAATGTATTTTATTATAAAAATAGTAAATAATATTCGTTTGATAGGCCAAAATAAGGAGATATACAATAATACTCCGTATATCTTATGAAAGTAGTTACGCCATAGATTTTAAGTCATGACCATTTTAAAAGTATAAAAAATTCAAAAGTACAACTTTCATTGAAAAACAAAGTGATAAGAATGAAAAAAACACAAAGAAATTTGATAAGATATACCGTAACTTCTTTAGAAATCTAAATTTTAAGATTCATTCTTATTATTATGTTTTTTAAAATAATTGTTCAACCAGTTCAGTTTTCATTTTTAATATTTTTAAAATGATCATAACTCAGATTTTTTAATACAAACATACACCATTGGATTTCTCTTTTTGAGGATTATGCAACAAATATTATTTTGATTAAAATATTGACTTTAAATTCTCTATTTTTTCGGAAATATTTTTCATAACTTATCTCATTAAAATATAAATGTATTTCTTTTTTTAGTCTAAAAACGGGTGGGGCCTAGTCTTAACACATTTTAGTTTTATTTTTTTAATTTTTATTATATTGGTCAACTTATACTTAATAATTGTTAGTTAATATTTAAAATGACACATATTTAGTTTATTTCGCAACCTGCAATAACAGTGCAAATGAGTAATTTCTTGGAATGGTAACATCTATAGTGAAAATATGAAATACTAATGTAAAATAACTGGTTAGTTCCTTAAAATTTTAATCTAAAATTCTCCTTAACAGTAAAGTAAATTAATTAGGAAAATGTTTGAATATATTAATGATTAGTTATTTTCAATAATTTTTTTATTTTTATTTTTTCTATGTATATATGAATTGTAATACTTTAAAATTATCAAATATCTTATAATAATTATAAGTATAATTTAAATCAAATTTAAATTCAATTACACTAGATCAAATCAAATCTAATCAGATCAGATCCAATCAGATCTGATTAGATTCAATCATATTAGATCAGAATCAATCAGATCAGATTCAATCAGATTAGATCAGAACTTCAAAAGTTTAGATCAGATTCAATCACATCAGGCCTAAAAAACATAACCTTACTCTCCAAAAAAACATTATCTCTCTCTTTCAAAAAAATCATGTGCGTGATCAATGAACAGAAAAGTTGTGTTTGTTTTTGTTTTTCTAGAGACCGAGAGCACGAAAAGTGATAGATAAGCAGAGAACGGTCTAAAAGGAGAAAGAAAAGAAACTTCTTGCCCTCACTGCATTACAAATTTACAATGTAATATTTGTTCCTACTTTATCAACCTAATGACGCTTGGAATCAAACTTAGCTTAGGTAACTTTATCATGAATCATATGAAGTGAGCTTTCTATTACTCAAGCAAAAGAAAAGTTCAGTACCATTTTATTTATAAAAAAACTTAATTTAAATTTTTTAAATATTTAAGAAAATAGAAAAAGAAACATTTATCTAAATAATCTTACCTTTTATTTATTATGCAAAATAAGCATTAACTATTCAGAAACGTTAGGGTCCTAACATCGATCCAACTTGCACATCCAATCAAAGGATGGCTTATATAACTCATCATCGTGAAATGTGAGACTACTTTTAGAAGACAAATCAAAGTTGGGATTATTTTAGATAATTTTTCGTTAAAAACTGCATCAAAAGCTCTACGAAATAAAATGTGACATGACTCTATATATTTTATCAAATGAGTAAAAAAATACTCATGAAAAACAATGAATAAAATTTAACTTTATGAATCATAAACATGAAACTTAATTTGAGACAAATAGTATAACGTTTGATTTTTCAAATTGCATGTCACATGTTAGAACCCTAATAAAGACCTTGTAATAATTATAGAGAAAACTTATAAAAAATAGTCCCAACTTTATTTGATTTTTCAAAAGTAATTCCACCTTCCAGTGTGATGCATAACAATAAAAATTTTACTGAAATTTGCAAGTTCTGGGTAGCTTTTAAGCTGCTAACGACTGGTTGCCTGGTTAATGAAAATGACAAGTTTTGCGCAACAAAACAAAAGTTTGGATTATTTTTTTATGAATTTGATTTCTCTTAATTTTTTAAAAATTTCTTAAACTTTTAGAAAACCTTTCTACCTCCATCATTTCTTTTTTTAAATATTAGTCTTACCTCATAAAAAATAAAAAATATATATTTAATAATGAAAATTTTAAAAAACAACTAAAACCATATGAAAGAAATAAAAATAAGAAATAAGAAATAAAAATTTATTTTCTTATAAAATGAAATTAAATTTAAGTAAGAAAATAATATTTTTATTTCTATTTTTAAAATTTTAGTAAGAAAATAATATTTCTATTTCTTGTTTTTTATTTTTATTGCATTTTTTACCAACGGGGGAAACAATATATTAATACTATATCTAGTGCTTAAAACTTTAGAGTCCACCATTTCGTATATTTTTATTTTTTATTATCAGTTTGATGTTAGTTTTTTATTGCTTATCTTTTTATTTTATTAATTTTGAATGATTTTAGTTATTTTTCTCATTTTCTTTATTTTTTATATTTAATTTTCTAAATTTTTTTTTGATGCAAAACTAATCCTAGACGATGAAGGTAGAAACTCATTTTAAAAGTTTAAAAGAAAATTAAAAAAAATAAAAATAAAAACAAGAAACAAAAATTCATAAAAATAATCTCAACTTTCATTTTATTGTGCAAACCAGGCCTCCATTAACTTGTCGTTAGCAGTTTAACAGCAACTCAAAACTCTCAAATTCTAGTATAGTTGAAATTATTATATATACATCACAGTGAAATGTGAGATTATCTTTGGAAGAACGGGTAGAGTTAGGATTGTACTTGTAGGAGTTTTGTATTGAGGAAGAATGTTGCGAAGCAGCGTTAAAGAGTTTGTGAACGAAGAACGAGAGAAATGACTTGATAGATTATAACGGATTGTTTAGAATACTTTCAGATCAAAGTTATTTCGGGATATACCAAAATACTTTAAGAGTAATTTACCTAAATAGGACTAAAACATAATGATTTTCTCAATATAGGACCATATGTTTTTATTTCCCAATGTAAGACGCTAATCATGAACAAGAACTTCGAAAATCAATACCCCAACCATATCCTCATATCTGTTTTTATAGAAACGAAAACTTATGAACGCCTAGCTGACATGTAGATTCGGGTAAAGAAGCAAACATCGAGCGAATAGGTTCTTGTGATTTTGGGCCCGCCAGGGGCTGCCACCCTTCGGACCCCGGCCCACTACCATGGGCTGCTGGCCTGCTGCCTCTGGACCCTGGCTATGAATTTGTGATATCGTTGAATGAACGTACACTCCGTACATCCTAACTCGTTTGATAACGTCCATTAAAAGTCTTGTCTAATTTAAGTGAACGTAGTTATCGAAAATAGTTGTACACTAAAATCACCAACAATTATACGGAGTAATAAAGAAATAGTAGAGAAATATTAGATTTCGATCTCATCATATAATTAAAGCTGACTGAAGATTGATGGAAACGTGCTTCTACTTATATTCGCCAGAAAGTGTTCATCAATATATGTGTGGTTGGGAGGTCCGAGAGAGAGAGAGCAAAGTTGAATACGCAATGTTGGATTTTGGGGGTGTTTTTATGTGCGCATGATCATTAGATAAATAATTTTTTAGTTATCAGTTTCTTGTAAATTTAATTTTGTTTAATGTAAGTAAAAAAGATAGATAAGTTATTTGTAGATACTCATAATTGGTGAGCGATAATTTTATAAATAATCCGGTCAAAACACAAAAATAAAAAAAATTGAAATAGGTAGGACTTATATATTGTTAGAATGTAAGAAAGAGTTCGTGGGCCACAACCACAAGCTTGAGCTGTTGGTTGAGTTGATTTCTTGACATGATATCGGAGCTTTATTGACTAAGAGGTCACGGGTCGAAATTCAGTGCCACTCAATTTTTAAAACTCAGTTTTTAAAAATTAAGGTTTCACGTGTAAGTCAAATGGTCAAATGAAATCCTACCTCCATCAAGTACTTATTATTATACTCCCTCTGTCTAAAAAAAGGTTACGCTTCATTTTTTTGCGCATCCCATAAAATACTTCTATCTCGTCTCAAATGTCAAATAATAATAAGAACAACAACAACAACAATAATAATAATTATAATAATTATAATAATAGTAATAATAATAATAATAATGCGTGCTTAGGAAACGACCCTAAGCACGCAAGAAACAACTCAACTATTGGTGCATGTCGTGCATAGAACCGGTATGACAGACAATTATCTTATTATTATTATTGTTATTAGTTGTTGTTATTGTTTTTATTATTGTTGTTGATATTATTATTATTCTTATTATTGTTATTACTATTATTATTAATGTTGTTATTATTGTTGTTGTTTTCCTTTGTTAGGATTGGTTATTTTTGTAGGAATAGATTTTTTGCAAGGACTTGATTAATTTCCTTTCTCTTTATTTCTTCTCCCAATATTAACAAGAGATTATTCAGAGCCTGTTTTTTAGAGTTTAAATTTTTAACTTTGAACTTCTTCTAGTTTTTTACAGAATCTTCTAATTATTTTAGTTCCTTCCCATTTTTCTAGTTTATTCCAGTTTCTTTTAATTTTTTCTATTTTCTTCTAGATTTTCAAACTATTCACATTTTCTCCAGTCTTTTTTACTCTCAAATAATGACTCTAAAAATAAAATAATTTTCACGTATGATTACTACTACTACTTTTTTAATATTATTGACTCTATAACAAAGTAGTATCTATTCATACTATTCTCAAATTAATGACGCACAAAGAATCAATGCTTCTACCTACACTTAGACTCGAACTTGAGTGAATTTCTCCATGAAAAATTGGGGAGGGAGCTCCTTCCATTCAAGTCAAGGGACAAGTTCACTATAATAATAATAATAATAATAATAATAATAATAATAATAATAATAATAATAATAATAATAATAATAATAATAATAAATACAGTTTATAAATAACACGGAGCACAATGTAACGTTATTGAGAAAATTATTGTTCTATTTTTCTTAAATTTACATGACACTAAACTATATTCCAAAAATATGCATATTTTATTAATCTCAATTGACATGGAAAAAACATCAGTATATTAAATTAAAAAATTATAATACTATTCTTTCTGTCACTAATTAAATGACATGTACACTATTCACGCGATCGAATTTATTCATATTTTTACCTCTTATGAACAACAAAAATTATAATAAGAATACTATGTAAAATAACACTTAAATAAATTTTGAATATTTTTTTAGTTTGTTTCAGTTTTTTCTAATTTCTTATAGTTTTTTCCAATTTTTTCTAGTTTTTTCTAATTTCTTCCAAATTTTTCAGTTTTTTCAAGTTTCTTCCAACATGTAGCTCTTTTTTCTAGACATAAAGAACACACTCTAAATATGTCAAATCTCATTTCATTACCATTTTTCCAATTTAATTTATTAAATGTAATCAAACAAGAATAAGGGAATTGTATTTGCTAAACTCAAAGAATATATAATTGGAATTAAATTCAGTACTAAATAATGTAGTTCCGTACTATTAAAAATTTCACATTTAGAGCCTATTCTTTTGGGCTGAAATTTCAGAGCTGGATGTTGGTTGGAAAAACTAGAAGGAGTTGGATAAAACAGGAAGGAGTTGGAAAATGTTTGGAGAACTCAAGTGTTAAAAAATCACTCAATTAAATGATCATCTAAATAAATATGTAAGAAAATTTTATTTATTCATCATTGTCCGATCTGTGTTGATGTGATATGTTATAAATTTTGATATATAATATTTTTTATATTAATCATATACAAATAACTTTTTAATTTGTTGTTAAAAGAAACTGAAAAGAAATAAAAGGAACTGAAAAGAGTTGGAAGAAACATGAAGGAGTTAGTAGAAGTTGGAAGTTAATTTAATCAACCCAAAAGAACAAGGCCTTAGAGTATGTTTTTTAGAGCTTAGATTCTTAACTTCTTGTTTTCTCTCGTTTCTCTCATTTTTCAGTTCCTTCCAATTTCTTTTAATTTTGTCTAGTTTTTCCAATTATTCACATTTTCATCAATCTTTTTTACTCACTAATAATGACTCTAAAAATAAAATGTTACGTTTTTCATGCATGATTACTACTACGACTACTAGTCTATTATTGTTGTTGTTGTTATTATTATAACTATAGTTTATAAATAATACGGAATACAATTTTATTGGGAAATTTGTTCTTTTTTCATAAATTTACATTACATTAGGGTCATGTTTTTTGTGTTGGGATTTCATAGTTGAGTGTTAGAAGAAATTAAGAGTTAGAAGAAACTAAAATAAGTTGGAAAAAAACTAGAAAGAGTTGGAAAGTATTGGAAGAATTAACATCATATATACTATTACAGTCCTTAGATAAATACGTACTTATTTGCATTTGTATTTCTATTAATTATTTGATAAAATAAAATAGATATGCATTACTTGTTTTATAGAACTATTGAATTAATTTATATGTATCCCATACTCTTTATTTCTATATTGTTTTAAAAATAAAGTTATTTTTAAAAAGATACTCCCTCCGTTCCACAAAACCCTTCCGGTTTTGACTTTGGTGAAAAATAAGAAAAGTGTAATTTTGGTTGACTTTCCAATTTTGCCCCTGATGTGATGGGAAAAAAGTAAGATGCGATAGTTTGGTTATTAGTGAAAAAGTATGATGTGATAGGTAGGGTATGAAAAAGTAGGGGCAAAAGTGGTTTTTTAATAGAAAGTGAAAGTGTTTTGTGGAAAACAAAAAAAATGAAAGAGGAAGGTTTTTGTGGAACGGAGGGAGTACAAACTTACCCGTTTTACGAAGGAATATAATGATTTAGTAATAGAGAGCTAAAGTATTATGATTACGTAAATAACAACAAGAACAATAAAGTTATTAGAATAATTTTAACCTTTTTGAATCAAATCAGATAAGATCCTATAAAATTAGATCTAATAAGATCAAGTTATGTTGAATCACATGAGACTCAATCATATCAGTCTAGATTAGATTAGATCTTATCAGATCAAATTCTATCTGATCAGACCAGATCTTCAAAAAATTAGACCACAGTCAATAAGATAAAGCCAAGTAGCCAACACAATGTAATGCCGATATGCATAGAGTGATCATCACAAGTGTAATCGATCAATCGAGTTGCACCACCGGTCAACATCAACAACTGACGACAACGATGGTCCATCGACGAAAGGCATGCAATGAATTGCAGTGCGATAGTGTGGTGATCGATGTGCCAATGACAATTTAACAACGATGCAACGAAAAATCATACTACCTCCATCCCTGAGTATCTGTCCAATTTTAATCATTCTCAGTCATCATTTTCAATCTTTGACTTATAATTAAATAAAATATATACTATATATTAATCAGATAAAATAGTTTATTAAAAATATTTTACATAATAAATCTAATAAAACTATTTTATATTCATTTTTATTTAATTTGTGGCCAAAATTTATCAATTTTGGCTGAAAAAAGTCAAAAGTGGATAAATACTCAGAAACAGAAGGAGTATTTTGATTTTAAAAGACTTATACATCTAATATTTTCATATCTTTTTATTTTTTAAAGAATTTTCTCTCTTGATTATCAGAAAGCTATCATACATGTTAGATCTATTACGAGTAATATAGATAATAGGAAATAGATTATTATTATTATTTACATTCCTTTTTCTACTATTAGGATTCTTCATGTGTGTGTGTGTGTGTGTGTGTGTGTGTGTGTGTGTGTGTGTATATGCAACATCATTATTCAATGAGACCAATCGTTATTAGATAATTGTATCATACTCCCTCCATCCCGGAAAACATGAGAGTTTTGATTTTGAAGAGGGATTTAAAAGAAGTGTATTTTGGTATTGAATTTCCAAAAATGTCCTTTGATGTGATGGGTAAAAGTATAATTTGATAGATAGATTATTAGTAAAAAGGTATGATGTGATAGGTAGGGTACAAAAAAGTAAGGGGTAAAAGTGACTTTTTAATAGAAATGAGAAATGTTTTTTTTGGACGAATGAAAAAAGAATGGAGAAAGGTTTTAAGGGATGGAGGGAGTATATGGTACGCATAAGAGTTAAGGTGCGTCTCTTAAAAAATTTAGCTCTTTTCTTTTAACCATGCGCCATTGCCGGTCGCTCTTCATCATTGACCGTCAACGACCAAGATCATGGCCTTGTTGTCCCTTATCCCTCTCTTTATGAGTGTGTATAATAACCATCGTCCTCTATCCATTTCTCTCTATTAAAAAAATCATGTGCGTGATTATTGAAAAAATGGAAAGTTGCATTTGTACGTGCTTTATTTCTAGAGTTCAAGAGTATGGAAAATGATACAGAAGCATAGAACGACCCACAAGAAGAAGAAAAAAAACTTCTCGCTCTGGTTCCAATCGTTAATACCCTCCCGTTAAAAAACTCAGCAAATGTACTTTCAAGCTCGTTCGTCATGCAACGTGAAGATTTTGCTTTCTCACATAACCGCTTCTGCCGGCTTCATTCTAGTACATGTGCTCCAAGATGTTTCTCGTTATGGATGACCAACTTGTATGAATATATTACTCCATCCGTTCCACAAAACTCTTCCTCTTTTGTTTTTTTTTTTGCTTTCCACAAAACACTTCCACTTTCTATTAAACAACCACTTTTACCCCTACTTTTTCATACCATACCTATCACATCATACTTTTTTCACTAATAACCAAACTATCACATCTTAATTTTTCCCATCACATCAAGGGAAAAATTAGAAAGTCAACCAAAATTACAGTTTCCTTATTTTTCCCCAAAGTCAAAACCGGAAGGGTTTTGTGGAACGGAGGGAGTAAGAATAATAGATATAATAGCAAATAAAATAGAGAATTTACTTAAATAGTACTAAAACATAATAACTTTCTCTAAATAGCATCACATGTGTTTTTTCTTCCCAATGTAGCACTTTTAGTCATTATGCATTAGTCATTATTCAAGCAAATATTCGTCATCACTGAACATTATGGACATTATTAAGTGCTACTTGGGGAATAAAACAATTTAAGTGCTACTCCCTCCGTCCCATATATGAAACATGAGATGTTTTGTTTTTTGAAAAGATTTAAGGGAGTATATTTTGGTATTGAATTTCCAAAAATGTCCTTTGATGTGATGTGTAGATTATTAGTAAAAAGGTATGATGTGATAGGTATGGTATGAAAAAGTAAGGGGTAAAAGTGACTTTTTAATAGAAATGAGAAGTGTTTTATGGGACGGATGAAAAAAGAAAAGAGAAAAGTTTTATGGGACGGGGGAATATTAAATTTTATTAAGGCATGCAGGATTGGACTATATCAACAAATCCTACTGCAGTCTAATTGTCTAAATATCTATTTAGTGCTATAAATATCTTGCTGATTATGGGCATTAGGCACACAAGCCCTCCGATCAAGAAGCTAAAGCTTGATTCATTATCCCGTCAATAAATTTCTCTCCTTCATTCTCTTAATTTCTTTTTAGCTTCTTAACTTCGGTCTTAGCTTCTTTATTTGCTCTGCTAATATATTATATACTTCTCATTTGATCTCAAAGCTAAGTATCGAACATATATAGTGTTATTAGGCGGCCATGGCGGCAGCGAAGCTCCTACTCCGCAGCTTTTCATCATCTCTTGTGCTCTTTATTTATTATACTCTTATCCTCTCCCTTCTAGTCCGGCCAAACTGCGCAAACAATCATCTGTCTGAGAATTTCTACTGCCAAACATGCCCTAACGCGCTCTCCATCATCAAAACCGCTGTCATCAAAGCCGTGAAGGCAGAGCCTAGAATGGCCGCGTCTTTGCTCCGCCTTCACTTCCACGACTGCTTTGTTAATGTGAGTCGATCGTCATCGACTTTCATCTTTTTTTTCGTTAGAATATAAAACTACATATTGAACGACCTATTACCACTGTTAGAGTCTATCTCACATCGAAAGTTGAATAGAAAAGTAGTCGGTATATATAAGCTCTTGAGTTGAACTAAGTAGTCGATTGGATTCAATCTTTTAATGTAGTTCAGTCCAAGTGTCTTATTACCCAATCTAGTTATTCTTATCTCATCCTAAATTCTATCAACCACAAGTTTGAGCTTATGGATAGTACAGAATGATTTGGACATGTGGTGTGTGTGTGTGTATGCAGGGTTGTGACGCGTCGATCTTGCTGGACGACACGCCGAGTTTCATCGGAGAACAAACGGCGGCTCCGAATAACAACTCAATCAGGGGACTCGACGTGATAGACAACATCAAAGCCAAGTTGGAGAGTTCTTGTAAGGCTATTGTGTCTTGTGCTGATATCATTGTCGTTGCTGCTAGAGACTCTGTTGTCGCCGTAAGTGAACCAACTGAAATGCATACATTAAAGTTCAATGCTATCTTTCTTTTACGTTGGCTTTTCACGGTTTTCGTGTTCATCAAAATCGTTTTATTTACAAATGTGTAGAAACATAAAATGTATAAATTACACCATTCAAAAGTACATCAAAAGTTCTATTTCCTCCGTCCTGTAAAACTTTTCAATTTTCATATCTTGCTTGTCCCATAAAAGAATTCAATTTGAGTTAAATGGACATACACAATTGCCTTTACTTTTCTTAAATCTAATCGAACATATCTCTACTGCCTTTTATGTCCTTTCTATTTTGATATTTCACAAGCCCTATTCTTTTCAATTATCGTTGTTTTACATTGGTTAAACTTCTACAGTTTTCTTTTCCAAAAGTCAAAATATAAAAAGTTTTATGGGATGAAGATAGTACAAAACAAGATGCGACAAGAATTTTTTATTTCTCAAATAGTCAACGAATAGGAGTAAATAAAAAAATTTATGGAGAGACCAAAATAATAATTGTGCCAATCTTTTCCATGAAGTAACAATGCTCAAGGAGAGTAGGATATCCGGCCTAGCTAGCTTCGTTCCATTATTTTTGTAGTCCAATTATTGATGCTTACTAGTCAGTAGCAAAATTAAAGCCTATGAAGTTATTATTGAAATTTAAGTAGGAAAATGATGCTTAAATAGACTGCCAATGACTTGCTTGACGTATTCAATCTTGATATGCTGCCACGATGGGATTTACATAGCAGGTGAGTATTTTTTCAAAGGAAAATGCTAGAGCCACAAACAAATACGGAGTAGTTCACAAATTTTACAAACTTTCCTTTTGTAGCTTTTAAATTAAATTACTCCCTATCTTTTATTATTTGGGTGCATTTAATTTCTAGAAAAATGTTAAGAAGACAAGTTTGTGAATTTTGTGAGCTGTTTTTTTGTGACTCTAGCATTACTCTTTTTCAAATCAAATTATTATGGGGTATTTTGTCATTTTTAGGAAATATGGTAATACGGAGTATATAATTTCAGTTTTAAATTCTACATCAGTAGCGGTAAACTGAAATTGGTGGGCATTGCGTAGTTGGCAAGACAAAGAGTGCTAAGACAGTAAGACTTGATTTCGATTCCTGTCAACTGTACTGGAAAACTATTATGCTAAGCATAGAGTCTTTGTAAGTACCAAACGCATGCTCCATTCTTTGCCACAAATTTGTAATCAAAGTCCAAAAATTGTCCAGCCGGGTTTTAGGGGCTACTCGGGGATGGGACTCATCCTTTTTTAAAAGAAATATTTGCATTAAATAGCACTAAAATGTAAGTCATTTTTCTAAATAGCACTTACATAGTTTTATTCCCTAAATAGGACTTAATAATGTCCGTAATGTCCAGTGATGTCAAACATTTACTTGAATAATGACTAATAGATAACGCCTAAAAGTGCTACATTTGGAAAAAAACACATGTGATGCTATTTAGGAAAAGTCATTATGTTTTAGTACAATTTATATAAATTCCCCTTTTTAAAATACTCTATAATACTCCCTCGTCCCAATTTAAATTGCCCGATTCGATATATGATGTTTTATTGAAGTTATTTTCAAATCATTTTATATATATGAAAATCGGTGTATAATTAAAAAATAAAAATTACATACTCCCTCCGGTCTTAAAAACCTTTCCCATTTTGACTTTTTTTGTTCAAACAGTGACACCATTTGACCAAAAATTGTGAGAAAAGTATATTTAGTTATATTATAACTTCAATATAATTGGGTTCATCTTAGGATATAGTTTTGATATATCAAATTTTTATATAATTTAGTTATTGAGATTGATTAATTTATGGTCAAAGAGCATCACTATTTGACCAAAAAAAGTCAAAATAAGAAAGGTTTTAAGACAGAAGAGAGTATTAAAACACAAATCAAAAGATCTACGAGATTAGTGATGACATGAATATATTTTTTATTAAGCAATTAATGAGAATAGAGAAACAAAATAACTAAAGTTTGTACTCCCTCCATCCCAAAAAGTTTGTTACGTTTAGAAAAAATTGCATCCCGTATAGTCCGTTACATTTCTATTAAAAAACCATTTTACCCCTTACTTTTTCATACACTATCTATCACATCATACCTTTTTTCTAATAATCTACCCATCACATCCTACTTTTACCCATCACATCAAGAGTATTTTTGGAAAGTCAATACCAAAATATTTCTCTCTTAATTTTCAAAAAAGTCAAACCGTCACATTCTTTTTGGGACGGAGGAGTGAATAAAAAATATTAAAAGTTGTATATATAATATGGATGCATGTGGTGTGAATTGTGAGCTTGCTTGCATGCAGATAGGGGGGCCAAGCTGGAATGTGGTACTGGGTAGAAGGGACTCAACCACTGCAAGTCAATCAGCGGCCAACAACAACATCCCCGGACCACAGTTCTCTCTAAACCAGCTCCTCTCCCTCTTCTCCAAAAAGGGTTTTACTGCCAGGGAAATGGTCGCCCTCTCAGGTGTGTGTATTATTTCGAATCCGGGTTTTTTGATTCAAAAGTATCTTTTTTAATAATTTACATAGCGTTTAAAATATATTTGAAAAACTACATCAAAGATTTAACAAAGTCATAAAATTAAGTCATTCCAAACGACTATGGTCCTGATTAAAAAAATATACTCCCTCCGTCCTATAATGATCTTTTCAGAGCACTATTCCAACTTCACGAGAATTTATATTTATTTGTGTTTTTTCATGGCCTATATGATAAAATAAAATATTCTTGTCACCATTTGTTTTCTTGAACTTTTGATGTAGTTTTTAAATATGTATATTTTATTTTTTATTTTTATACCAATATTTAAATAAAATAGATTGAAAAAACTTGGAATTTTTCTTCGTTTGGCGAATCGGGAAAATGATTATAGGACAGAGGGAGTATATAAATACCGACGCAACCACGTGCATTATTGAATATCCCCTGAGTTGTTGAATTGGACCCTATATTACGGCTAATAATCAATATTCCTTGAAATGGACTCACCCGACCACGTGATTAAAATTTCAAAATACCATACTACATTAAATCTTAAAAAATGTCAGGATTTGTCCCCCACCCCTCCTTGTCAACATAATTGGACAAGAAAATATAAAAAAAAATTTAATTTAAAATGGGTGGTGGAAAAGAGGTGGCTTTTTTTCACATAA
This sequence comes from Cuscuta australis, assembly GCA_003260385.1. Taxonomy (NCBI): domain Eukaryota; kingdom Viridiplantae; phylum Streptophyta; class Magnoliopsida; order Solanales; family Convolvulaceae; genus Cuscuta; species Cuscuta australis. The sequence goes on along the minus strand of NQVE01000200.1, from coordinate 735,624 downwards.
GGTACCCCAACTTTAAAGATTGTAACAAAAAGTTACCCTATCTTAAGTTTGTAACAAAAACGTACCCTATCTTTTAAATTTATAACAAAATCATACCCTTCACCAGAATTGATACCCTCCGACGAAGAATTGATGATGTGGCATCCATGTTGGCATACCCCCCATCTTTCTCTCTCCTACGTGTTAATTATACCTTTTCTTCTTAAAAAATATTTTCTTAAAAATTTTAGAAAAATATTTTTATGTTCAATAAAGAACATATTTCTTTATGACAATATAAGATTAATTTAAATAAAATTTTTCATGTATTAAAATTTTTAAAATAACAATTAATTCTTTGCAAACAAGTTTCTTTTTAGTTATATTTGGAAAATATAATTTTTTAGTAAAAAAAAATTGAATTAAAGAGAGGATGATGCATTACCCATCAAGATAGCCTAACTGGAATGTGTAAAATACGTTAGACTATCTTGATGGGTAATGCATCATCCTCTCTTTAATTCAATTCTTTTTTAATAAAAAATTATATTTTCCAAATATCATTAAAAAGAAACTTGTTTGCAAAGAATTAATTGTTATTTTAAAAATTTTAATACATGAATTTTTTTTAAAATTAATCTTATATTGTCATAAAGAAACATCTTTATTGAACATAAAAATATTTTTCTAAAATTTTTAAGAAAAAGATTTTAAGAAGAAAATGTATAATTAACATGTAGGAGAGAGAAAGATGGGGGTATGCCAACATGGATGCCACCTCATCAATTCCTCGCCGGAGAGTATCAATTCTGGTGAAGGGTATGATTTTGTTATAGATTTAAAAGATGGGGTACGTTTTTGTTACAAACTTAAGATGAGGTACTTTTTTATTACAATCATCAAAGTTGGGGTACCTTCTGTGAAAAAAACCGAGAAGAGGGTGGTGTACAAATGGGGTACACCTAGGTGTACCCCTAGCATGGCTCTTAAATCTTACTCCCTTCCTCCCATAAAACTAACTTTGCAAAGAGAGAGAAAAAAAACCTAATATAAAAATATGTAATTTTGATATTACTTTTAATTTTCAAAAAATGTGCTTATTCGAAAAAATTTGGTATAGATATAAAAAGTGTGAAGTGCCATTTATATACTCCCTCCGTCCACAAATAAAGTTCCCATTGCGCGTTACGATGTTTGACTGAAATTATTTTCAAATCATTTTATATGAAAAATGGTATGGAATTAAAAAATAAAAATTACATATTTAAAAACTACATGAAAAGATCTACTCCCTCCATCCCAAAAAGTCTTTCCTATTTCATTTTTTGCGCATCCCATAAATCACTTATATCCCGCCTTGAATACCAAAAAAATTTTTAATATAAGTTCTACCCACAATAAAGAAGAAATGTTGTAAATTTTAAGCATTTTAGATATCGGTTGAAGTTTTTTATAGGATGCGCAAAAAATGAAACATGAAAGACTTTTGGGACGTTGGGAGTACAAAACTAGAGGTGACATGACTATATTAGAGCATCTCCAACCTTATCAATATGGCTTCCTAAAACTTATATAATAGCAATTGAGTTTATTCTTTCCATCTCCAAGAGATGTAGTATATTATAGCACACTAGTCAAAAAGTAAAATTGACTTGCTAAACATAGCAAGCCACCCAAATAATAGCAAGCCAAAAAAATTAATAAAAAGTAAATCAAGTGTCCAAAAAAGTAATCTCATCATGAGAATAGAGAGAGGCACTAGAAAAATTCATTCTTGGTTAAAATTTAGCTAGCATGGATGGAAAATGGAAGAAAAAACCACTTGCTATATTACTATTCACTAGCTAAAATTTAACAATAACAATTTAATATAGCAAGCATGGTTGGAGATGCTCTTATTTTATCAAATAAGACATAAAAATAGGCCAACAAAGTGAATAAAGTTTGACCCTGTGAATAGTGAACGGGAACTTTATTTTTGGACGAAGGAAATATTTAAAAATTACATAAAAGTGCTAAAAACACATGAAGAATAATTTTTTTAATGACATAGAGAAAAGAAAATGTGGGACTGTATAGATAGTTATTCCTCTTTACAAAATGCCAAAGTAATTTTTTTGACGAGTACGAGTAATTCTTTTTGAAAAAAAATGTCAAGTTAATTTGGAGACTACTATTCGAGGAATAGTTATAGGAATTGGGCCGGTTTCGTTGACACCATCCCTGATTGATACTATGATGTCATTGTGTTTTTGGGACATATTCACAAAATTAATGAACTAAAAATTTAGTTGATTTAATTTTGAAATCAAATTTTTTAACTCCAAAATGAACTAAAGTTTGAGTTCACAATTGAAGGGAGTAACATGGAGAGTTCAGGTCGGGTCAAGGTGAAGGGTTTGATTGAGAGTTTAGAAGTAGCTAGAAATTATCCATTTTATAAACTGATGTTCCAAATCTCCAATTGGAGCATCATAGGTGCTCTAATTGGTGTCGGTGTCATCACTTTCATGGTATGATATTATATTTTGATACCGAAAGACAACTACAATGAATTAGATTGATGTCATTATATTTTCATATTAGTTTGTACTTTAAATTTCATATTTTGATAATGAAAAAAATGCACTCAAACTCTTTAAAAATTACATGCTTTATCTATAAATATTAAAAAGTACATCGCCTACCTTCAAATTCTTTGAAAATTGCACGATTTACTCCTAAAAATTAAAAAATACATCAAATACACCTGTCATATTATCTCTTGTTTTGAATAGTGTAAATGTTCGTTGTTACTTTAAAATTTGACATTTACAATCAAACCAACTGAATTGAAAATAAAAACTTAAAAATTAAATTGAGTAATTTAAATTGGGACGGAGGAATTTGTAGTTATATTCAGTGGCGGAGCCACATAGGAGCAAATGGGTGCAGTTGCACCCACTCAGTTGGATTAAAAAGTTTTATATTTAATATTGTGAATATTATATTGGCCCGGTTCCAGTGACACTGGAGTACGGTGCCACTCCGGTGCCACTGGGGTTTTGGGGCACCTCCAGTGCTCCGTTCGCAAAATTGACGATTCTTATCCCCTAACCCACCCCCTAAACCCCCCCCACCCTACCCCCGCCCCTGCACCCCCACCCCAACCCCGCCGTAAGCCCCCCCACAAAATGTGTGGCTATTATGCAACGCAGTGTCACTAGAACCCCAACCCCAACCCCCGCCCGAACTCCAGTGTTACTAAAACCCCACCGATATTATATTGCTTTGCAGAAATGTTTGAAGGCATGCGAATCATCTCCACAAGCCTAAGTTCAATTCCCCCTATGTCATTTTTTTAACTCTTTTATAAACTATGTCTTGTAATTTTTTAATTTACACTTTATATTATTTATTTACACTTTATTTTGACCCCACTCCACCAAACATTTGGCTCGCCATTGGTTATATTGATGATAGAGGAATAATTACTAAAAAAAGAAATGGTACGTACGTACGTATGTATAGGAGGGCACACGATTGGAAAGGCGAGGTGCACAAACTTCCGAAGCCGGATCTACAACGACCGAGACATCGACGGCCCATTCGCTTCCTCCCTGCAGGCCAAGTGTCCGAGAACCGGGGGCGACAACAACCTCGTACCCATGGACCCCACCCCGACCTCCTTCGACAATGCCTACTTCAAGGACTTGCAGGCTCGGAAGGGGCTGTTCCACTCCGACCAGCAGCTGTTCCATGGCGGGTCCACCGACTCCGTCGTCAATGCCTACGCCGCCAATCCGGCCTCCTTCGCCGGAGACTTCGCCCGGGCCATGGTGAAAATGGGAAAGCTCGGCCCGCTCACCGGGACCAAAGGCGAGATCAGAAAGAACTGCGGTAAAATCAACTAAAATGTGTACATGTATGTGTCTCCTATACTATCTATTCACTAGCTGGCTACCTAGTACGTAGTAGCTGTAGCACTATATATATATATGTATGGGATGATTTTGTGTTTAAAGATAAAAGTGTCAATAAAGGAGCACTCAATTCAATATGGGCGATGAGATGTCTATCAAACAAGCTAAGGTTAATTGAAACTTGGAGTTTGGTACACATTTTGGAACAGCTAAGCCGGGCGCGAGCTGACCTGATGATTGCCGGGAGTGGTGTGCATTGGTGTTATGGATTAGTTCCCATACATAGCCAAATGTGATTATGTACTTCTTTTCTCTTCATTTCCTATCTCTCTTTTACTTTTTGATTCATTTCAGTTTTTGAGTGTATTCTATATCTCCCTAAGAGTAGTTACTTATAAATTAAACTCTGTTGTTGTGAGGATTAATTAGGAGTGTGAATATACTTCAATATTTGTTTCCTTGTGTTGATATTATTCTCTTTCCTTGTATAGTTTGTTTCCTAGTTGGACAAGAGTTCCGAGCCTGTGGGTTCCTATATATACAACCTTGTATTCTTCTATTATTTATCAAGGAATATATAGAAATATTTCCCCAATATTCTTCCAAGCCTAACATGGTATCAGAGCGGATATAATCTTTTCTCGGTTGTTTGGCCGACCACACTTCGTTCGTCCGCCACCATACTCCCTCTGCTGTTTCTTAATTTCGGCCGACCAGGTGTTGTCCGTTCACCGCCATCATATCGTCATGGGTGACAAAATTCCAACGAAAAAAATCGCCCCAAAAGAAGACTGATGGCCATGAAGATGACGATGTTCCAGTACAGCATCGACACATCTCTCTTTACGATCTCTCCCCAAGTTATAATCTGGGGTTACTTTTAATCGAGGTTGTGTTCAAGGGTTCGAATTGTGAAGAGTGTTCCAAATCCTTGCGTCTTGCTCTACAGGCTCGTAAGAAATTTGGTTTTGTTGATCGAAGTATTGTGCAACCGGACAAGGCTTTCGATGATTTAGATGATTGGTGGACCAATCATTCACTAACTGTTTTTTGGATTCGTAACACAATTGAAGCTTCGTTGCGATCCATTAATTCGATCAGTGAATTGTTCTCTGATTTATGGGATGAATTGAAGGCTCGGTTCTGAGTTGTGAACGGACCACGTATCTAACAACTAAAACGCAAGTTAAGTGATTGCAAACAGAAAGGACTTGCCATTTTTTACTATTATGGTAAGATGAAAAAACTATGAGATGATTTGCATGACCTTGACAAATTTCCTGATTGTGTTTGTGCCAAGTGTGTGGCAAGTCTAGCTACCCTAGTGAAGAAAAAGGAAGAAGAAGCCCACCTATCTGATGGGTCTTGACGAGGCACAATATGGTTCAATTCACTTGAATCTTCTGCCCCAAGATCCTTTTCCTACAGTTAATACATACGATCTACAATATTTTGACACAAAACAAAACTGCATGTCTTGCTAATTGAAGTGTGAAGGAAGTTTCGGTGGCTTCCGCGTTTGTTATGCGAACCAACCCGAAGAAGGAGATTGTTTGTACCAGTTGCAAAAAGCCTGGCCATGAAGTTGGCACTTGCTACACACTACACGGATACCCTGAGGAATGGGTGTTTGGGCGAGGATGTGGATGTGCCACATGTGACAGCAGGGGTGTGGGATGTGGGCTTGGCCTTGGTGGCCAAGGGTTGACACCGACCGGGAGCCTGGGTGCCACCGCAGAGGCAGCGGTAGGCAGGCCGTGCACGCAGTACACAAATCGAACTCCTATTCTTTGCTTGATTTTGAGCATCTTATAGTAGCATAGTGGGACACGGTTCTTCAAGAACTTTCTTTATCACCCATAGGATCAGATGAGAAACTTACACGTACTTTCTCTAGTCCCCATTGGATTATTGATACATGGGCATCGAATCATATGACAGGTGATGAATCTTTAATACACAACACTAGTGAGATTGGTTTACTAGATGGAAAAATGATTTTGTGTGTTAAATTTGAAATGGTTAGTTTGAGTAACACTTTGGTTTTGAAGAATGTCTTGTTTGTTCCCAACCCTCACTGTCACTTAATTTTAGTCTCGCAATTAACAAAAGAATCCAATAGTGTGGCACAGTGTACTACAACTTTTGATATGGTGCATTATAACACCCAAAAATATACCCTAAAAGTTAATACTGACTTTCTAAAAACTCATAATTCCAATTTCAATTAAATTAAAAAAAATAAAACGACAGTGTTAAAAATAACTGATTTTCAAAGTTACCTTTTTATGGAATTTTTTTTACTCTAATTGAAGTTCTCAATGAGACGAGCTCAACGGCATATTCCGCATGCAAGTTTGAGTTACAAAAGTTAGGGATTTGACCATCACAAGATTGAAAAGATTATAAAAATGAATAAAATAAAAGTATGACGTAGAGATAATACTATTTTGGGTCATTGGGTAGGTCACGAGAAAAGGTACGTGATTAAACGCATATAGTCTGTCAGGTTTGAATTTATGTGTAAAAATTTATGAGTGAAAAGACGTTACAGTTTAATAATTAAATAAAAGAAATTTTATAAAATAATGATAATATTTATTATGTCACACAAGCCCAAATTCTAATTGCATCCTGCATGGCCTAACTTGCATGCATGTGTGTGTGCGTGCGTGTGTGTGTGTGTGAAACCAATTCTTTTCATCGTTCTTTCAAAACGCCGCATGTCTTCTTCTTCAAATTCTCATCCCAGGTTGCCGACCAAACCAGAGTCTATGCCTGAGTTCTTCGCCAGAATTCCTATACTAATTAATTTTTGTTTCTTGCTAATTAACGCGAGGTGAGTAGTAGTGGTATCTTTCATTAGAATTTATTCATAGATTAGGATTTGTTGATATATTATTGCCAATTGATGTTGGATCTGTGAATTGAATTGTTGAATTCTTATTATTGATTGTGTTGGAAGTATTAAGCCTAAAGAAAAACTCCATTAGTTATTGATATTATTTTATGCGTGTACTTATCCTGTGTAAATATTATTTGTATTATTAGACTATATTTAGCTAGTAGTTAGAGTTGTTAGTTTAGATCCTAATTCCTCTCATGAGTATGTTATTCTTCATGGCTATATAAAGCCATAGGACTGTGAATAAAGTTATCAAGAATTCTTTCGTTCATACGGTATTAGAGAAATCTTTGTTCTAATCACTTTTTTTCGATCCTCTGTGCACATTGTTGCCATGGTTGTCATTCCGACATTCGCTACCATCATGACCAAAACTGTGGTCGTTAAGATTCATGCCAAGACACATTTCTCAATTAAACTCACCAAACGCACCACGGTGAACTTCCCTATTTGGAAACGACAAGCTTGTTCCACTTGGATTGGATATAACCTTATCGATTATATTGATGGTACCCTCCCTGCGCCGCCACTCCGATCTAGACCGAGTCACCAACTCCACTCACATAGCTTTCAATCCATGCCATTTCACCTAGTTCTGACAAGATCAGGTGATGACTAGCGCACTCCTCGGTAGCTTTACTAACACAATACAACCACTTATATCCATGGTTGAGACCTTTGCGTCACCCTCGAAAACTATAGCAACTCTGTGAGTCTAAATAAATATGGGATTTAGTTCTCCCAAAATATTAGCCAACATCTTGGAACTAACAATCTCCCCTTTTGGCAATTTTTTGGTAAAACGCTTCGTGCAATACCAAATTTATTAAGGTTAAAACACAAAAGTAATACCAAAGTCTTTTCAAGCATACAACATTTACAAAGACAAAACAACAACAAAATATACCATGAAGACCAATGCACATGCTCAGCTCCCATTTAAATTGTTCTGCTGGAGCTCCATCCTTTTTGTAATTTACCGCCCTTCACGATATGCATCATAACTACATTAACCGCTCTGATACATATTGAAAGTTCATGGGGGTAGCAAAACACACCAAATTAAAAGCTATGCAAACAAATCGATTAGCTAGAGTTGAGATGGTAATGTAGCATTATCACATTAACAGGTGATAGATAGTGTTATATAACATCTTCTTTATGACATGCACACACAGAGAGAGAAGCAAATGGCACATAGGTTGTTACAGTGCCTTGAGGACACAATGCTTTAACTATAAAACATAACAAAGAACACAAGATATGTTTACGCAGTTCAAAGATCTCTCCTACATCTGCATGCCCCACGTCCGTGTAATAGCTTTCTACTAAATCACTATATGTAAGTTACACCAGTTCATAACAACAAGATGAGACACACTTTTCCAAATTGTTATGACAAAACTTCTAATCTAAGACTTCTAACTCAAACCATGTTCAAATCCGCTTTGGCTATCACATCTCCACCGAGATCACAAGGACAAGCAAGGTTGGTAGCCGTCTTGTTCAACTCAAGTTCATTTTATGGATGTTACGATCTATTTGGAATTAAAGATCTCTTTTTTCATGTAGATCGTAACTTTCTTCGTGTAAGGGAAGTTCCGGGATGCGATATGAACACTCTACATTAGTGTATATTCTGTGTTTTTTCCCTCTCAATCGCTCCAAGAATTCTCAGGGATCTTCTACATTTTTATAGGCCTCTCTAAACCTAATCCTAGTAGGAATAGGTTAGTATATAAGTTGTCTTGAATACAATTTTTTATTCTCTATCCACAAGTAATCTAAAGTGTGGGGATTCTTTAACATGAACAGCTGGCCATTAACAGATAACTCATAGGAAGTATTTTAAACTCCCAATTTTGAAAATTGTAGATTGCAGTTTAAATTCATGTGCACAGACTTCTGATCCCGTGCTGTGTGTTATAGCATCTTTTGTGTCACTCTAAAAAACTACATGAACTCTAGGACTCTAAATATATAACACTCTCCTATAAAATAGAGGTTTCTACCTAGTAAAACTCCTAATGAATATGGGATTTAGTTTTTCCAAAAGATTAGCCAAAATCTAGGAACTAACAATCTCCCCTTTTGACAATTTTTTGGTAAAATGCATCGTGCAACACGTGCATAAAAAATCAAGCATCTTTAAAGAACAAAGCCTTTTCTCTCTTTTTTATACAAAATATATAAAATTTATTCAAGCTAAAAGAATAGTAATACCCAATTCTCTTAAGAGCATAAAATAATTACAAGCGCAAAGTAACAAAAAAATATATACGATGAAGATCAATGCACATGCTCAGCTCCCATCTGAATTTTTCTGCTGGAGCTCCATCCCTTTTTATAATTTACTGCCCCTGATGATATGAATCATAACCACATCTTTCTTTAAAAAGTGATTTAACTCTCTTTAAAAAGTGTTTTAACTCTCTTTCGAATCAAGCTAATAACTCAAGCTTAACCATTTTGATACCAATTGAAAGTTTGGGTGGGGGGGAGCGGAATACACAAAATTATAAGTTATGCAAAACAAATCGACCAGACAGCATTGAGATGATGTTGTAGCAGTGTCACACTAAAAGATAATAGAAATTGTGTTATAACATCTTCTCTATCACATGCACTAATACAGAAAGCAGATGATACATTGGTTGTTACAATGCCTACTAGGTAGAATGTTGTAAGTATAAAATGTAAAGAAGAACACCAGATATGTTTACATAGTTCGGAGATCTCTCTTACGTGTTTGGGGCCCATGACTCTGTAATAGCCCTCCACTAAATTAATATCTGCAAATTGCACAAGTACATAACAAGATGATGAGACTCATTTCTTCGAATTGTTATGACTACACTTCTAATCAAGGATTTTTATCTCAAACCCTGTACGAATCATTATACCACCTAGTGAGCAATTTTTCAAAGACTCGCTCATTCTATCTTGGACAAAGGCAAGGTAGGTGAAACATTTTTTCAGCTTACAACCGCCTACAAAATATTCCATGAACTTTGCTGCTAAGTCCCTCTAATTGTCGATGTTGCGTGGGGGAATTGAATCTAGTCACCCCACGATTGTGTTATTTACTGTGTGTAGAAAACATATGCAGATTAGGTTGGCTTTCACCCCTACGGCCTGGATGTTATTGTAGAGGCTTCTTCAATGTTCCTGAGGGTCACTTTCCCTGTTGTAACTCTTCATTGGCAGGATCTTAAATCTCATAGGGTATGGGTATGCTATGACCCTATGTAACTCCCCACAAACCGGCCCAATACTTAGGCAAAGTTTTGAATAAATAAATATTACTTATTAACTCGAACTCATTATTTTCAATAATAAATATTGAGATTTCGACCTTTTAATAGGACTTTCAAAATTAATGTATTTAATAACGGGCCTCTTAACATTAATTAATTAATGATTGGGATAGATCCAGAGTTTTGGAAATAAAGTTTTTAGAAAAATATTTTGAAGATATCATAAATTTAGTTTTGACTGGTTATTTCCGAAAACACAATCAGTTCTCGATTTGGATCAATTGGGAGGGAAATCGTGTACCGTTCGGGATAGATTTTACACAACAGAGCGAATTTATGGGAAGTAACTCCCCTTAGATCTCCACACGCCACACACACCCATTGATCTCCCCTTAACTCCCCATTCAATTCCCCTTTAATACACCATTCTTATCCCATTAACTCCCTTCAATATAATAGGCTCTCATGTCCGTTTCCCTTAGCATTTGTAACCTCCAAAGTACTCAACAATCTCCACTCTCTCCCTCTCCCTCCTCTCCTTTGGTGTTCAGCCAAGCAGCAAGGTAGGAAGACGGCTCTGGTAAGTAGACGAGGAGGAAGAAGAGAAGGAGGTGTCCATGAGAAGCCGCTCATTCGTTCTTCCGTTCATCGTTCATCGTCATCCACCCGTTCATCTCGTTTCCGTTCCATAAACCCCTTCGTTTAGAGGCGAGTACGTTGCCCTCTAACTTTAGAATTTATAGTTCAATCATAACGTTATAATCATAGGATTACCCGGCTAAACCTACGTGTACCAACGTTATCATGGCTATTCGTTATTTAGACCTTTTGATTGTTTACTCGTTAATATGAACGTTTTGAAACCCCGTAAATTCATGGATTACTTAACACGAAAACGTAAATGTTCGTTTCAAAAATTTCCAACGTATTGATGATAATTAAACAGACAAAATGGGAATCAGCGTGCCTTGATAATCGAGTTACAGGACAGTGTAATCAACTATCAGGCCACGCTGAACTCCTTAGTTGATCCAGCAAAGCGTGGTAATCGTTTATCACATATGTGATAATCGATTATCAGGCCTTGCGGATTCTTGAGTCAGAGTTTGGTTTCGCTGATAATCGATTACCACAGAGCAATAATCGATTATCAGGCCCCTCTGAACTTGGGTTTCCTGGACAGAATCACTTGACAATCGATTGTCAGGGTGTGACAATCGACTATCATGGCCTGCGGAACTTGGGAACAGAAGCTGCACAGCGTGATAATCGATTATCAACAGTGGTTAATCGATTATCAGCCAGTTCTAAACCCAGGTCCGCCATGTTGAACAAGTTGTTCTCATATGGAATCAAACATATTTGTATGCGTTGAACATAACTTCATTCTTTAACCAATGCATTCATATCATCATGTATATCCTAGACGCATGTTTAGGATCATGGCATACTTTGCATACCGCGACAAGAGGTCAGGCCTAGTGCGCCTCTTTCGCGCGCCCGTCTAGGAACCTGCGGGGTCCAACGGGTTCCATCACGAGGGCTTGTGTACGTGCATGGTAGTTAGGCTTCAGCTATCACCCGCATTTCTAGTCTCCATCGGGAAGACTAAGGCATTCCTCGGCTCATCTACCGCGTGGGGATGATCACCAAATGGGAGGGGGTCCCTACGTAGTCTAATTCATGCATCATGATTACTTGGCATTGCATCATTGTTTATTTGTAAACTTTTGTTTATCAAACTTGAATGTGGTATCTCGTACTTTAGTACTGGTACAATTATGTTTATATCAATGTGGATGTACTATGCGTTTTACTGTTAGATTACCACTCAGCTTTTTCTAAGCATATAGTGTTGTTTTCCTTTGCTATACGCAGGTAGGCAAGAGGATCATAGAGCCTGACCCAGACGACTGGGTGATCGGGGCGGGGGATGAATGACAGTGTGGACCAGACTATTTATCAATTAATACTTAAAACTTGTTTTGGGCTTGAACCCTCCGTTGTTGCACTTCCTTTATTTATGACTTAACGTTAAACGTTTACTTTTACTTCCGCTACGAGACATTTTCTTTAATTAAATTTATTTTCATCATTTAATAAAATATATCAAGGGCTTTCAGTTATAAGCAACGCAAGGGTTTTCCTTGTAGACGGCCTTAAAAATCGTCTACGTAACCTCTCCGGCTTGTTGGGCCACAGTAAACCGGGTTCACGGGATGGAGGGTGTTACACCCTACGTGAGATTGGGGAATTTAATTTCTGTTAGACCCAATTTATGGCCTTTTGAAGTATCCACCTTCACCTGCAACTTCTCAATCTTCTCACAGAGATCCCTTATTACGAAGGAGCTTTTCTCCCGATTTTCATCAGGACGTCGTGTTCCTGGCACCCGCATATCACTTTACACTTCATTATCCTTCCCTTGGGCGCTGACCTCCTTTCTTAAGGATATGACCTGGCTATGATCATCCTTACTACAAACCTGGATAACCATTGGGTTCTTTCCCAATCTCTTTGCAATTGGATCACAAACTCCTGAAGATCCCACCACCTCGGGACATCTCCTTCGTGCCCCGTGTTTGGATCATGTTCTGGGTGAGAGAGACTCGGGACCTAAATGTCTCCAGATAGCCATGCTTCCTAGCCTTGTCTTTTTAATATCTAGAGTGCCTCTAGTTTATCCCATCTCCTCAGTCTGGACTCATGCATCACACGGTTGTCCCGCATTCTGGGATAAAGGAAGCATGTATAAGGTGGCTAGGTCAGCATCTTAATTGGGCCAGTCAGTCTAGAGTTTGTAGGGCTCGTCCAACCAGACCTCTTCGTTGTATTTCATCCTTTCGTTCTCCGCTTCGATCTCCTCGCAGCTTTGAAACTTCACCATGCACTCTACCCTATATTCCTCCTTATCTAGCGAAGGTCCATAAGTTCGTAATTGATGCCATAATACCAATGGATCATTCGGGATTAGCGCGACCGATGGACCTAGAAATCGATGCAGCTTTTCCATCATATGGGTCAACAAAAGTTGGGTTTTCCCAATGTGGTTTCTAACGAGGACAGCTAGAGGGCCAACTCCCCTCCCCCTACAAAAGGAGGTGGTACGGTAGTAGATGACCGATCTATCATTGCGTTAACCTTGCTTCCGTTCTTCATTTTCTTTCTGTATGCCATGATCAAGAACACGCTTGAATATTCTCACTCATCTCTCAAAGAGAGCACCAATGATGGAGTTTAACTCCACCGAATATAACTCTCATAAATCTCATAGTAATTATGAAAATAATGTTGAATAAGAGACAAGAATATTGAATCTCAAGAGTTGGAAGAAAAAGAGCTCCCGTAAGTAAACTTTTCCTCAAGTAACAAATCCCAATCCCACTCGTATTCGGCCTAACCCATTAACTCCCAATTCGGGCGGGGTTCGCCCAATATCTGTTGTTGGTGCGCTACTTGGGTATGGGCCTTAACGCCGTGCTACCTACCTAGATAAGTATATAGGACCACTTATATTGATAATTACACTTTGACCTAGTATACCCATCAATTATATTTAAAGATGTTTCTGATGTGATTTGATATGATCTGATTAAATCTGAATAAAGTAACAATGATTGTGTGTGTCTTGCGTCCTTGACATTAAAATAACATTTTCCAAGTATTTCTCTATAAATAGTTATAGTTAAGATAGGTAGTCGGCAAGTAACATGGACCATGTTTGCAAATGGTGCATATTGAAGCCTCCATCAAATTCTATCCTAACCTTTTTGATTTTGGTCATCCTGGATTGGTCATCCCCGTTTTCTTTTTAGTTTGTCTCAAAATTAGTGTCATACACTTTCTAACTTACCTAACCAAGAACATACAGAGTATTGTCTACATTCTTTTTTGCTATTCTAAACGATTTCCAACCGCCAATTTAGAATTATGTTTTGATTCTTTTCTTGAATTTCATGAAGTCAAAGTAGAATAATTTATTCGGAACGAAAAGACTATAGTAATTTGTTTGATTAATTTAAAAAAATGTGGCATGGAGTTTTATATATATATATATATATATATATATATATATATATATATATATATATATATATATATATATATATATATATATATATATATATATATATATATATATATATATATATATATATATATTATATATATATATATTATTGATGGTGTAAATATAGCGGGGTGGGTTAACCGGGTTTGACCTGGACACACTCGACCCGTAATAAAAAACACACAACCAGAACCCAAAGTATGACCTAGACCGGGTAAATCTCCTCAGCCCGAATTATATTTCTTACTCTATCTCAAGAGTGAACTTTAGTGAGAGAAAAATTGGATCCCCTCCTCTATCCAATATCATCATATTTATAGAGGAGGATTTGTGACCTTCCCCTGTTCATCCATGGACAAAATAGGAAACCCGGAGGAAGGTCACTGTACATAATCAATCTACTATTCAATCAATGAATTTAGCAACTATAAGCCAAGACATGTACTGTTCAACCAAAGACTATAAATGGATATTCTCAATCCAATCTGCCCTGCAAAATGACAAATATTCCTTTCACTGTTTGCCTCGTGATGGACGAACGGCGGGGTGATCCCTCGATCTCATACGTGGTTCACCATGCCTGAGATACTGGACCAATGTTTGCAAAGTAAAGTAACATGACCGGTCACCTTCTCTCAAAGGTTACCCGGTCATTCTTTGTGCTCAACCCGTCTCTGGTCTTCTAGAATGTCCTTTGTAACATTAGGCGACATTTTGTCTAACGCCCAAAATGTGACCGGTCACTTTTTTAGTGGAAGTGACCGGTCAAAAGTTGACCCGTCCCAATCGAAGAGTTAACCTCATTTAGTGATTGATAAAAGTGACCGGTCATATTTTGACATGTCCCTTTCAGTTGTCCGGGTTGGGTATAGGGATATACCCATCAAGAAGTCTTCCACTTACCGGCCTTGTGAGGAAGTCATCAAGGGCGGGAAGTATACTTATGTTAACCCATCCCCTTTGAATTCAACAAGTCTTCTCTCATGACCTGTCCTTTTGAATCACCAGGTCTCTCTCATGACCTGTCCTTTTGAATCACCAAGTCCCTCACATGACCTGTCCTTTTGAAATCATCAAGTCATTCCCATGACTTGTCTTTTTTTGAAATCATCAAGTCATTCCCATGACCTGTCCTTTTTTGAAATCGTTAAGCCATTCCCATGACCTGTCCTTGTTTGAAATCGTCAAGCCATTCCCATGACCTGACCTTCTTTGAAATCATCAAATCTTTCCCATGACATGACCTTCTTTGAAATCATCAAGTCATTACCATGACCTGTCCTTCTTTGAAATCATCAAGTCATTCTCATGACCTGTCCTTCTTTGAAATCATCAAGTCATTCACATGACCTGTCTTTCTTTGAAATCATCAAGTCATTCTCATGACCTGTCCTTCTTTGAAATAATCCAGCCTTTCTCTTGACCTATCCTTTCTTGAAATAATCAAGCCTTTCCCTTGATCGAAAATGAAGTTTTGGGTATCATTTCTTTCTTCTAACCTGGCACTTTGGGGCTCCTCAGACCTGGCACTTTGCGGATCATCACACGTATCACTTTGGAGTTCATCAGACCTGGCGCTTTGGGGTTCATCAGACCTGGCACTTTGGAGATCGTCAGACCTGACACTTTGGAGATCATCAGACCTGGCACTTTGGAGATCAACAGACATGTCACTTTTGAAATTATCAAGCCTTCCTCTTGGACCTGTCACTTTTGTAATCATAAAGTCCTCCTCTCAGACTTGTCACTTTTGAGATTATCAAGCCTTCCTCTCGGACCTGCCACTTTTGAAATCATCAAGTCTTCCTCTTTCACCTGTCACATTTGAAATCGTTAAGTCTTCCTCTTTAACCTCTCACTTTTGAAATCTTCAAGTCTTCCTCTTGGACCTGTCACTTTTGAAATCGTGAAGTCTTCCTCTTTGACCTCTCACTTTTGAAATCGTCAAGTCTTCCTCTTGGACCCGTCACTTTTGAAATCGTGAAGTCTTCCTCTTTGACCTCTCACTTTTGAATTATTAGGAAATCCAAATGTTAACTCTAAAGAATTAACCGGTCTACTTTTTTTTAGACTTATACCATGTAAGTCCTCCTAGTCCTCCTAGAGTACCCGGTCAAGTGCCCGGTGCACACCCTTCCAAAAGCACCTCCGGAGTGAGGGGGTTAAGTCACCCAAGGTTCCAGTCCAGCTCCCTGACAAAGAGGTTGGCCACTCTTCTTTCCGACCCGTCCCAAGGGTGGAAGAGTCACCAATTAAGGAGGCTTTCATGATCTACTCCAATTCCTTTGTGCTTGGTTGAACTTCTTGAATGGTTAAATTTTTTGCATGGTTATTTTCCTTCCTAGTCCCCCTTTGAAGTTGACTGGTTAGACTTGCATGGTTGTTTTTTTGCTTGGTCCTCCTCTGAAACTGCCTGGCTAGACTTGCATGGTTGTTTTCTTGCTTGGCCCTCTTTTAGGAATTCTTTTTAGAATGTCTCGGTCATCTCATGCCCTGGTCTTGAAAACATCCAGGTCTAGTAGGCTTCGTTGAAACTTTTGAAGGACGCCCGGGTCTAGTAGGTCCTGGAAACGTCCTGGTCTAAATTTTATTCTCATCAACTCCTTAAAGCGACCAGGGCACTTTGTGCAAGTCCTGAAAACGTCCGGGTTATATCATGTCCTAGTCAAGTGCAAGTCTTGAAAACGTCCAGGTCATTTCATGTCCTGGTCAAATGCAAGTCTTGAAAACATCCAGGTCATCTCATGTCCTGGTCAAGTGCAAGTCTTGAAAACGTCCGGGTCATCTCATGTCCTGGTCAAGTGCAAATCTTGAAAACGTCCGGGTCATCTCATGTCTTGGTCAAGTGCAAGTCTTGAAAACGTCCGGGTCATCTTATGTCCTGGTCAAGTGCAAGTCTTGAAAACGTCCAGGTCATTTCTTGCCCATAAGAAACATTTTAAGAACGTCCAGGTCGTCTCATGTCCTGGTCTCCAGACTTGAAAATATCCAGGTCACCTTGTGCTGGACTTGTCTTCTAATCCGGTTTACTTCCAGGTTGAAATGTAGTAGACGTCTAAAGTTGAATTTCGTCCTGGTCCAATCACAATGGTTTGGTCATGTAACGTCATCAGTCTTGCCTTAAATTTATGTCCAGGTGCCGGGTCAAAATGTGACCGGTCAAAAATAAGTTTTTCCAAACTTGTCTGATTTCATCAAATCCGAATATTAAAAAGTGACCGGTCACTTTTGACAAAGTTGACCGGTCAAATTTTAATTTTTCCCCATTCGCTTTTTCTTGTCAATCCAGAACATTAAAAAGTGACCGGTCATTTTTGACCATGCCACTTTCTTTTACTCCTTTGGCCTGGATGTCATGCCTAACAGCAACCTTGCTCAAACTTCGAACAAATAATTCGAAACGGTTTTGGAATCATCAAGTTTCAACATCAAGACCCGATCTTTTTTTGGAGATTTTGACCATGTCCTATGATCGCGATCCTTCTCCAAGGTTCAACCCTCTTCCAGGCAACACCCTTCTTCCAGGGCCCCTCTTCCAGGTTTTAAGTCTTTTAATGTGCCATTCTTTACTTATTAGGTTGACCTAGCCAACCTAATCTTCCCACATGGGGATATGCCGGTGAGAACCAACCCTCATCCAATCTTGCACGTCCATATATTATGTGTTCGGAAATTCTAGTCTTCCCTAGACATTCCGATCCACAAAGGATGGCTCATACAAGACGGTAATATTTTTTTGGCATCTTTTCTAACCCTTCCCGACCAAAAAGTCGGTAGGGATCCATGTAAGTATGGATGCGAATCCTCTTCTGGATCCAGCCTGGCGATACCTCAACATCAAGGCCCCTATCCCAAGGGTTTCTTTTTTCTCTTTTTTTTTTCTATTAGCCCATGCAACGGTCCAGGTCCTAGACATCAAGACCGATCCGTCTACAGCAAGCTGAGTAATCTTGACCACATCTTATCCACCCTCTCTTCTTTCCATGATCATATTCATGTGGGTGGGATTCAAGTACTCGCCTATGGGTCTTCCTCAAGCCCCGTAACGAATACTTCATCCAATTCCCCTTTCAAGGTTATCTCCTTGAGCATAGCCTTGAAATTTCGGTAGCCTGCCGTGTTGTGGGAGTCAGATTTGTGATAGGTACACCACTTCTCTGCCCAAGGCCGCTTGGGTTATTCTCCCTTCTTCTCATTCCTAATTTGGTGGGCCGTCCCATCATATGTGGTCCTTGGCCAGGACCCTCCCATATGGTCGTCCTTCTTTGGCTTCTCGGTCTTGACCTTCATTTAACCTTCCAGTTCTCGTTTTCTCTTGTTTAGAACCTCCGCCTCCGCGTACTCCCATGTCGTATTGTAGGCTTCCTGATAAGAGGAGGGTGGCCTTCTACAAAATTCAGTGTAGAGGTCACCCGACCGAAAGGCATTCATCAGCTAAGACATGGCCGTCTTGTCGTCCATATCTCTACTTTGTCGACCTCGTCCCTCCAGCGAGTTAAGAACTGAGTCAAGGACTCCTTCTCCCTCTGCCCTACCGTGTTAAGGTAGGTGAACTTCTTCCTTTTGATGCAGTTGTCCTCGTACTTCTTGCAAAAAATCTCAGCAAGTTTTTCAAAGGACCCGATCTTACCATGTGGAAGGCTGTTAAACCATTCCACTGGCCTCCCTCTCAAGGATGAGAAGAAGAATATGCATTCTTCAGCATTAGTACACCCGGCCATTTGCGCTGCATTATGGAAGGTGTCAAGGTGGACATTTGGATCCTCCTTTCCAGTGAATTTCTCCAGGTCCAGCTTGACCTTCCGCCTCAAGTTTTGTGCATGTACCATGGCTGAAAAGGGAGATTTAGCCAAGGTGTGCTTTTTCGCTCCCGCCTTCTCTTCCACCTTTTCCTCCAGGGCACGTAGTTTCCTTGCTACACTCCCTATTTTGTCCAGGTCATCCTCATCGTATGAGAGCCTGGTATATGCCGACGCCCTGGGCTGGCTTTCTGCTTCCTCCTCGTCTTGGCGAATCATCTCAGATTCCCTAGAACGACGAGATTGGGCGTGATGACTCCCGCCAAGTCTTTCCATTGCGCTAGTCCGGCCCATCTCAGGACCAAGACGTAGCTTGGCAGACTTGCGGGGTCCATCCTCTTTGTCCCCTAGGCGTTTGAAAGCCGAATCTCGGGTCTTGTTGGGTTTGGCTATAGCCTTACCTTTCCTCCTGCGGGCCGCCTCTTGCTCCGCCTCATCGACCTCATGGACATTTGAGGGCGTTGCTTCATTCATGGTCCTCGTCAAATTCACCGGATGTATAGGGACCATCCTAGGGACAAATGTCGACGGGGTCGACACCGGAGGTGGCATGATTGGTGGCGTCATGCCGGGATAGGAAAATGGCATGAAGCCACCTGCATGTTGCATCATGGCCATCACCTGTTGATAGCCCTGTAGAGCCTGAGCATTTGCCGGGTCAGCAGCAAACTGAGCCCAAGCTGACGGGTATGGTGTGAATGCTCCACCAGGCGTTGTTATCGAGCCTGGGAACATTGTCGTCGTCGGCGTAGGAGTAGGGGTTGACATGATTGGGATCATGCCAATCGATCCTACAGTGGTGATCGGAGCAAAGGTCGTCCCCATGCTCGACATCATCAATGGGATGGCAGGAGTGCTTTCACTCGCAGCATGACTTGACATAGCATTGTAGTTGCTCGAAGACATGATTGTGGATATTTAGTGGGGGTAAAGTTTTGACCTGGTCGAAAAAACTTTAAAAATCGGTCCCACGGGTGGCGCCAAAAATGATGGTGTAAATATAGCGGGGTGGGTTAACCGGGTTTGACCTGGACACACTCGACCCGTAATATAAAACACACAACCAGAACACAAAGTATGACCTAGACCGGGTAAATCTCCTCAGCCCGAATTATATTTCTTACTCTATCTCAAGAGTGAACTTTAGTGAGAGAAAAATTGGATCCCCTCCTCTATCCAATATCATCATATTTATAGAGGAGGATTTGTGACCTTCCCCTGTTCATCCATGGACAAAATAGGAAGCTCGTGGGAAGGTCACTGTAGATAATGGAAGCACTGTACAATCATGGACTTGCTACTAATACAACCAAAAAGCACTGTTCAATCAAAGACTAAAATGGATACTCTCAATCCAATCAACCCTGCAAAATGACAAACATCCCTTTCACTGTGTGCCTCGTGATGGATGAGCGGCGGGGTGTCCCCTTGACCTCTGACGTGGTTCACCATGCCTAAGAGATTGGACCAATGTTAGCCAGGTAAAGTGATATGACCGGTCACCTTCTCTGAAAGGTTACCCGGTCATTTCTTGCGCTCAACCCGTCTCTTTGGTCTACCAGAATGTCCTTCGTAGTATTAGGCGACATTTTGGCTATCGCCCAAAATGTGACCGGTCACCTTTTTTAGTGGAAGTGACCGGTCAACTTTTGACCCGTCCCAATCGAAGAGTTAACCTCAATTGGTGATAGATAAAAGTGACCGGTCATATTTTGACCTGTCCCTTTCGGTTGTCCGGGTCAGGTTTAAGGATATACCCATTATATATATATATATATATATATATATATATATATATATATATATATATATATACACACACACACATATATATATACATATATATATATATATATATATATATATATATATATATATATATATATATATATATATATATATATATATATATATATTATATATATATATATATATATATATATATATATATATATATATATATATATATATATATATATATATATATATATATATATATATATATATATATATATATATATATGCACGGAGTGAATACAGCATGCACCTCCAATTAAAGAGGGTTGATGCATGCATGAGTAGTGGAGGAGGGGGAGACAGCGCATGGCATGTAAATCATAAACTATATATATACGCATATGCATGAATTGGGAGTATCATTTGCTGCAGACCTGATGAAGACTTGAATACTTGTGACAGAAACCCATAACCAACTTCTTCATCAATTCATTTACTCCATTTAATATACATACCCACCAACTACAATAACTGACACTTACGTGCATGACCCTGCAGGACTCGTGTCTTTTTTGCCTCTGCCCCTTAGTCTCAAATAATTAACTCTACTCTGCCTTCACTTACTAATAATTATTTGCATTCAACTATCTAATTGCGAAGTTAGTTTAATTTGTAATGAATGCAGTGTTTATCACTGCCTTAGTTAACCTTTATGACTTGATGAAACTTGAGAAGTAGGCAGTAACACTATTCACATGGTCAAACTTGAAAACTTGAGTTCCATCTTAAATGATGCATTAGTATGATATTGTTCTACTTTTTTAGTTAATTTACCGCTAAATAATTTGTTTTTGGGTTTTCTCAACGACAATTTACTTGAATTATACTCCCTCTGTCCACCATAGATCTTCTCAGACACTATTCACATGGTCAAACTTTACTCACTTTATTTACTCAATTTTACTAGTCATTTCATAAAATAATATAGTCTTGTCATCTCTAGTTTTGTAGAATTTTTCATGTACTCCCTCCGTTCCACAAAACTCTTGCTCTTTCGTTTTTTTTATTTTCACAAAACACTTCCACTTTCTATTAAAAAACCACTTTTACCCCTACTTTTTCATACCCTACCTATCACATCATACTTTTTCACTAATAACCAAACTATCACATCTTACTTTTTCCCATCACATCAGGGGCAAATTTGGAAAGTCAACCAAAATTACACTTTTCTTATTTTTCTCCAAAGTCAAAACCGGAAGGGTTTTGCGGAACGGAGGGAGTAGTTTATTACTATATAAATTTTATTTTAAAATTTTACTCCTATAATCAATTAAATTGAATTGAAAATAAAGTCGGTCAAGCCTTGTAACGCGTAATGGGAAGATCATACATGGACGGAGGGAGTACTAAAATATAATAACATCTTTCATGTAGTACTATATATTTTTATTTTTCAATGAAGTACGATTGTTCAATGCTCACTGTTCAACAATTAGACATTGTTTAAACTAAATGTCCACCATCATTGGACATTGTTCCCGCCACTAGACATTATTCAAATACTATTTAAGGAATAAAAAAGTTTAAATATTACATTAGAAAATGATATATGTTTTAGTACTATTTAGTACAAATTTCTCTTTTCTCAATAGGCCACATACTAACAAAGATAAAGTTAGGTTGATTCTTATATTTTGGTCAAATTACCGTTGAAAAATTTGCTCTATATAGGACTAAAAGATACTACCTCCGTCCTGGTGTTTTTGTCTAGTTTGACTTTTTCGAGTCAAACAGAAAGAACTTTGGACATCAATTAAATAAAAATGGTAATAAACTTTAGTATAAAAAATATTTCAATAGATTTATCTTGTTTAGAATTATTAAATATTTAAATTATTGTATCAATATGCAACATAAATTAAGGGTAATTGATGATTAAAATTCACCTAATTTAAATCGAAAAAGTCAAATTGGACCAATACACTGGGATGGAAGGAATAATAAGTTTCCCCGAATAGGACCAAGTATATTTTATTCCCTTTATGTCACATAATTTCATATGATTTGTCATATATGTCTTCATTAGCAACAAGTATTGGATTATGACTGTTTATAGGAATGGATCTACGAATATGGTCATTAGCAACAAGTGTTAGATAATGGCTGATTATTTCAATGACTATTCAAATCGTTTTTAATAATGTCTTATTTCACTTGAATTGTATAATTGGTCATTTTTTGAAAGGTACGACATTTTAGAATTTTCCATTGTCAAATGTTAGTGTTAGCCCATGTATTTGTACATAGATACAACAACAACAACAACCCCGTTAAATCCCACTAGGGTCTGGGGAGGGTGTGTGTACGCAGACCATCACCCTATCGTGAAAGGATACAAGTGTTACCACCCTGTTTCCCAAAAAACATATCTCCCGTCATGTTTTTTTGTCGAGGATCAATTTTTTTACTTCTCACTTCTCCCAGACGATCCATCATCTAGTCACTCAAGAGTAGTTGTTAACATCTTCCCTAATAGTCTAGGTTCACTGGATCAGGTAACGCCCCTCAAAGTGTTATTCCTTCTGCCACTATCCCACATATGGTCGATGCTAACGCCCACCCACCCCTCGACGTTCGACTATCACAGACCACATCCTCTGACACGCTACAGGCGGTCGAGCACATCAACCATCCACCCAGCTACATTCAATCGTTCACTACCCACTCCTCTGAACACCTGCACGGGGTTGACCCTATGAACCATTTACCTGGTCATGGTTAACCGCTTCCTTCTCGGTCCCCTGAACCTCCCTGGGTAGTCCACCCACTCCTACGATCATCCTCCTCTAACTAATACTCGCCCAATGAAAGTTGAGCCAAGTTTGGTATTTTCAAACTCAAAGCCTACATTGCTCCCACTCTTGACTTTACATCCCCACCACTGAACCAACCACATATCACCAAGCCTCTAGTAATTATTTCTGGTTCCAGGCTATGGATGACGAGTTTTGCACTTATGAATGAGTAGCGTACTTTGGATTTGGTTCCTCCTCCCAAGGACCGACATCCAATTGGTTGTAAGTGGGTGTATAGCATAAAGTGGAATCCTAATGGATCAATTTGTTGGTATAAGGTTCGTCTATTGGCCAAAGGGTACCATATAGAATATGGAATTGACTATTATGAAACGTTCATCCCCGTTGTCAAGCAACAGACTATTCATTTGGTTCTCTCTCTTGCACTTCATCATGACTGGCCTCCACACCAGTTAGACGTGAGCAATGCATTTCTTCATGGTCCCCTGGATGAAGATATTTACATGGATCAGCCACCGGATTATGTAAATCCCAAATGCTCACGCTTTGTGTGCAAGTTGCGCAAATCCCTCTATGCTCTTAAACAGGCTCCTCGTTCTTGGTACACCTATTTTGCTACTGTTTTGTAGGGACTTGGCTTTCGCTGTTTTCGCCATGATACCAGTCTGTTCACTCTTCACAATTCTCGTGGGACTGTGATTGTTTTTATGTACGTTGATGGCATCATCATTACGAGGAGTTCTCCTTCTCTTATCTCTACGAGTTACACAAGCTATGCATCGTGATTTTTGACTGAAGAACTTGGGTCCCCTAGGTTTTTTACTTGGCATTGAGGTACGGAGCACAAAGGACACTATTTTACTTTATCCGACAAAGTACACTCTTGAGCTTCTTAACAGACTGGTATGTCTGATTGCAAGCCCGCCATCACGCTCATGGCTGAACGATGCTCTCTAGATCTGTCCCCCCTCTTCTCAGATCCTAAAACTTTTCATAGCATCGGTTGTGGACTACACTATCTGACTGTCATTCGTACAGATATTTAGTACGTTATGAATCAGGTGTCTCAACAATGCATTCTCCAACTAATAAGGAATACTTTGCCTTGAAACACATTCTCCGTTACCTGAAAGGTACCTTGCCACAAATAGGCCCCATAGATGTTTCCGTTTACTCTAATTCGAACTGGGCTAAAGACAAAGATGATCGTCGCACTACAAAAAAATTTGACTTTTTGTGGCATTAAATTTTGCCACAAATACATTTATTACGTCAAAATTTGCCACAAATACTTTTTATTTGTAACGGGGTATTTGTGGCAAATTCTAGAATCTGCCACAATTACCTTATTACAAAAAGTCAATTTTTGGTAGTGTCGTTCTACTACCGGTTACCTTATTATGCTTGGGCTGAATCTTATCTCTTTGTACACGAAGAAACAAACTCGTGTCTCACGTTCCTCCATAGAAGCCGAATATCACGCCATGGCCGCGAGGGTAGCAGAAGCCATGTGGCTTTGCCACATTACAGATGCACTTGGCATTCCTCTTTAAAAACAATAATTTACTCTGACAATGATTTTATCATCCGTGTCACAAAAAATCATGTTTTGCATGATCGCATGTTGGTTTGACTGTGACTTTGTGCACGATGAAGTTATAACTGGCACGATGTCCACTCATTATGTTCCATATTTTGAGCAACTCGCAGATCTCTTGACGAAACCGCTTCTGCCCACTTCGTTTTGAATATATGTGTTCCAAGCTGCCTCTCGTCTCTGTTGATCAGCTTACGGGGGGATAATAAGAAATAGATGTTATAATTAGTTATCTTCCATATTTGTTGTTTCCTTATTATATTTAGTTCTTTTCTATTATGATTAGAACTCTCTTTTGTAATCACTATATATAAGAAGGTATTCTTTAATATTCAATAAGATTAATTATTCTCAAATTGTATCATGGACAATATTTTTGCACAAGACTTTAAATTTTTTTTGATCCGAGTAGGATGAAGTGGGAACTCCCTATAGCGTAATGCTGCAGGGTTTTGGAAGGAGTTATGATCCGTAATGGCTGGGTTCACTGCCATGTCGAATCGTGATAGGGAGGGAACATTGCATATATGATCTACTCCTCCGTGACCGTGAGTCAAATCGTGGTAATACTACTCCCTAGATTTTTTTGTTGTTTTTTATTTTTCATTTTTCTTCTTCTTTTTTGCTTGGTAGTTTTTTCTTTATTATTTAAGTTTACTTTTTATTTTATTTTTACTTTACTTTTTTTATAATCTAGTTTTAAAAATAATCACGAATAATTTTTTAAAATGTAAATATGAATTTAATACTAGAAAAATATTTATTTTATGTTTTTAGGTAATTTTATTAAATTTATTTTATTTTTTATTTTCTCAAGTTGTTGTACTTTTTTATTTGTACGCATTTTTTTGCTTTCTATCACTCTTTTTTATCCTCCTTTTTTTGCATTTTTGTCATTGTAATTTAAAACTTAATATTAATGAAAGTTTTATTTTAAATTTTAAGTTTAAAAAGTTTAAAGTAAAATAATTTTAAAAAAGAAAAAAAAGAGATGAGTGTGATGGGTGTGATCCCTTGACGGAGATGAGATTTGATAGAAAAGAAAAAAACTAACGTGATGCTGAACGACATGAAAAGATGGCGTGATGAGTGTGATCCACAACACATGATATAATGTAAGGGAGAAAAACCAAAGTATGACTAAAACATTGAATATATACCAAAATAGAACTTCCATGTTTTTATTCCCGAAATAGGACTTACATTACCAAACATGGTCGTGTACATTACCAAAAAAGTATACTAATGTACGCATGTACAGTGCCACAATACCACAATGCAAAGTCCTATTTCGAGAAAAAAATATGAAAATCTTATTTTAATACTTTTATCTATGTTTTAGTCCAATTTATGGGTGATTTCTAGTAATGTAACTAATGTACAAAGGTAGAATTATGGATGGGAGACGTACAAACTAGTGAAGTATTAGCATTGCATGTAGGTCTGAATCATGATTTGATCTCAATGCTACAATTAGGATTTATCATCATCATCAAGTTCACTACAAAGTAATTAATTAATTAAAGATACAATGTGATGCAGTTTATTAACTTGGGCGAGTCCAAATTAATTGTACGTACGTAACTTACAATAACAATGGAGATGATCAGATAACGACGTCCTTCCTTAACTATGTACGTACTCCATCAATGCATGCTCAGGGCCCTCCCGTTGCTTATACCCCAACACCCCGCCGGCGAAACCTCGCCGGAAATCGCTTCTTCAATGATAATCCCGTTTTCAATTGAACAGCCGGAGCCGGAAGACGATACCTGCCTCCTCCTCCGGCCCCTGGAGCTCGAAGGCGGTGTAGAAATCGTCGCCGCCGCTGCTGAGAACCAAGAGCGCGTGGAAGATGAAGAAGAAGAAGAATAAGACGGTGATGCGGCGGCAGCGGCCGGTGGTGATGATTGGCGTCCTCGTCCGCCTCCCTTCTTGAGACCCTTGAGCTTCACGAGCAAAGCTCGAAGCAAACTACTCCTCTTCTTCACCTGCAGATGCCTGCCGGTGAAGAAAGATGGCGGCGGCGTGAGAGAAGGTCGTAGGACATTTTCGCCCCCGCCACTGGCGAATCTATGTTTGGGAGTCCCGGGCTGAGACTCCCAGACAAAGGGAACAGAAACGTCGTCGTCGGCGTAGTAAACTCTGAAAGAGTGGGTGTTAGCCGCCGCCGCCGGCGTCGTCGCCTGTTGTCGGGAAAGGAGGCGGGAGAAGAAGCTGACGTCGTCGTGCTTGATTCTGAATGATTTGTTGTCGTCGTTGTCACCATATATATTGTCAAGAACATCATCATTATTATTATTATTATTATTATTATTCTGATGATGAGAGTCGTCTGCTACGCTTCTACTGCGGCTCAACATCATCAGATCATCATCATCACCATCCTTAATTATCATACATGCATTAGTAGTATTTAGTACGACGAACGAGTAATGCAACCTAACTAGCTAGCTTGGGTTGAGAATAAATGGAGATGAAATATTATAAGTATATATCTATAGCTAGGTAGCATAGAAATGAAGGAATAATAATGATAGAGTATTATAATTGTGGTGAGAGATGGAATATAGCTAAGCTTGTTTGGTGTTTGAAGCTGCCAGCTACCGACCTTGATGTCATTATTATATGAACACTAAATAGCACTAAATTTTAAGTCATTCTTTTAAATAGCATTTAAATTGTTTTATTCTCTAAATAGTATTCCCTCCATTCTCAAAAACACTTCCTCTTTCATTTTTCCACTTCCAACAAAACACTTCCCTTTTCTATTAAAAAATCACTTTTACCCTTATTTTTTCATACCCTACCTATCACATCATACATTTTCTCTAATAATCTATCCATCACATCTTACTTTTACCCATCACATCAGGGGCAAAATTGGAAATCAACTATAATTTAACACTTCCTTAATTTTGCCCCAAATCCAAATGGGAAGTGTTTTTCCAAACGGAGGGAGTACTTAATAGTATCCATAATATACAGTGATAGCTAACATTTACTTGAATAATGACTAATGACTAAAAGTGCTACATTGAAAAAAAAACACATATAATGTTACTTACGGAAAGTCATTATGTTTTAATATTATTTACGTAAATTCTCCTTATTATATACGGAGTATATACTCGCGTCTCATGCCAAAAGGCGCAAACACACACATAAGGAAGTAAGCCTTTCTTTGGAAGAGGAGAAAAAATGAGAGGAATGAAAATAGAAGAAAATGATAGTGAAAAAATTAAGGTTTAGCTTGGTAGAAAATAATAAGAAAATAGTGAGAAAAGGGAAAAAAGTGGAAGAAAAGTAAATCAAGAGCACGGGAAACACTCGTGAAACCCCGAGACTTCAATCTGGGCTTCAAATTAAAATTTCTCTCTTTGTCACGTCAGCTTTAACTTATTTCACATATTCAATGGAAATGGATATAAAGCCCCGAGACTTCAAACTGGAACTTCAAACCTTTATTTTTTACATTTTGAATATACATTTTGCAAAATTAAATTAATAAAATTTCATTATTTAATTAAATTTAAATGACAATAATTCATTAAATTAATAACAACATAAATTAAAAACTAAAAATTACATTACATTACAAAGGAATTAGTGTTATTTGAGCGACTTAAATATCCTCAATCAAATCCGCCGTTAATGTCACGTACCAAAACATACCCTAAAATTATTCTTAAATTATTAATCAATTAAACAAATTTGTTTTAATTAAAATAAATTATTTTTAGGCTTTGGCCCGAAATGAAATGTGTTTTGATATCAAATATCACAAACTGGACAAATTTTGTGGATATAAATCCAAACTACAACTCTATGTGTGATATTGATTGGGAATTAGAGTACAGACCCAGATCAAGAATAAATAAAAAAACTAATTTATGATGTGAACTAATTATTAAAATAAATCAAGAGAATAAATAATATGAATAGAATATGAGAATCTTTTGAATAAAAGATTAATCAAATCAATTTTGACTCTGTCAAATTCAAACACTCAAAAAATATGATCCGAGAAAAGTATTCCAAATAAATATAAAAATTATATTGTTAGATAGAGTTTGATTGTCTGATCGCAATGATGCAAATAGAATTTAATTTGGAGAAAGTTGGACCTAGAAATGTACCCCGATTGAGAGCAAAATTAGTCCCTATCAAGGAAGATGTGTAAAAGACGCCTCCTCCAATTAGAAGGAATGGTGAAGATTAGGAGTAGCAAGGATTGCCTTATATAGAGGAAGGAGGAGGAAGAAGACATTGTTTAAATAATAGCGTATGAGCTGATTCACGATCGATAGTGGAGGATATTATTTATGATAAATAATAGTGTATGAAATGTTTTAAAGTTTATGATTACCAAGTTTATACTTTAGTCCGAAAGAGGCTGCAGACCTGGACGGATTAGTGTGTTACAATTAGTGCATTGTGAATGACTCAGATTTGAATTTCTTGGAAATTTCTTTGTTTTTTTCATCGATTTCTTCATACCTAAGCACCTCTTCGTCTAGGTTGTAATGACAAAATGCAAACTCATTGTCCTTTATGATCATATTATGAAGAATAATACATGCATACATGATGTTTCTCATTTTTGTTGGATAATAACACTTGGACGGATAATCTAGAATGTGCCACTTACCCTTCAACACCCCGAAGGCTCGTTCGATATCTTTTCTCGTTGTCTCATGAGCTTTTTTTGTAAGTCTAGCATTTAAGACCCATTGGTTTAGAAAGGGACTTGACGATTGTATAATAATCTGGATATATTTCGTTGGCAAGATAATATCCATACTTGTTGAGCGTCCCTCAAACCTAAAAAGACGTGTCAGGTGTAGTCTGATTAACTTAATCGTCAAAAATGGGTGATTGGTCAAGAACATTGATGTCGTTGTTCGAGCTTGCAACACCCAAAAAAGCATGTCACAACCACAAGTCATTTCAAGCCACATCTTCAAGCATGATTGTAGGCTTGGGATGATCACCTCGGGAGAATTGACCGTGCCACACAGTGGGATAATTTTTCCAATTCCAATGCGTGTAATCAATACTGCTAAGCATGCCGACAAAGCCATGTTTAGCGGCATACCTCGCCAGTAACTGCTCAATACCGCTCGTTGTCGGCTTACATAAATAATAGTACTCCCTCCGTTTCTTAAAACCCTTCATCTTTCATTTTTTTGTTTTTCTTAAAACACTTCCTTTTTCTATTAAAAAATCACTTTTACCCCTACCTTTTCATACCCTACCTATCACATCATACTTTTTTACTAATAACTAAACTATTACATCTTACTTTTACATATCACATCAGAGGCAAAATTGGAAAGTCAACTAAAATTACACTTTCCTTATTTTTCCCCAAAGTCAAAACAGGAACCGTTTTGAGAAACGGAGGGAGTAATAAATAACTACTAATTAATAATAATTAATTAACTAATATAATTGATCTATTATCCTATCACGAGCGTTGGGACAATTCTGCTTTTTCTCTTTCGCTTGGTTGCCACCATTGATAACAGTTTGTCGCGAAACAATGAAAAATGAGAGCTCTTCTTTCATCGTCAGATTTGATTTCATTTTTTGAATATTTTGTAAAGAGAATTAAAGGAAATAGAATATATTTTGTAGGAATTACAAAGAAAATGAGAATATGTTGTGTGTGTGTGTGTTTGTTGTATTAAAAATAAGGGGTATTAATAATATTAAAAATAAAAATAAATTCTTTTTAAATATTGCCCAACGGCCATAATTTGGACCGTTAAGGGGAGAGCCATTGCCTTCCATCTTTCGCTGATGCGTCAAACGTTCAATGCAACCGGTATGACGCTGAAGGGGTTGGTGTTTGACGCCCTGTTGCGTTAAACGTCCAATAACAGAGGGGGCGTCACGAGTATTAGCAATGCCTTAATGGGAGAATAAATCTTTGTACGGGTTTACTCACCAAAGTGGGTGAGAAAACTTCTTATTTGGGACCCACAATTTTTTTTCTCCTCTTGCTCATTTTCTCATCCAATCAAACAAGTGAAATTGATTTTTTTTCTCACCATCAATTTTCTTTCCTACCCTTTTTTGATCATCCAAACGGTGTGTAAAAGTGTAAAAGCTCTAGTATCGAAATAAAAAAAATTATTCAAAATAATTTCAACTTTATTCGATCTTTCAATAATAATCAAACTTTTCACTGTGATACATAAATACATAATGATCACAACATTACTGAAACTTGCGAGCTTTGGGTCGCTGTTAAATTGCTAACGGTGGATTAACAGAAATACCTACTTTCGGCTATAAAATGAAAGTTGAGATTATTTTTTATGATTTTTTGTTTTAAATTTTTTTGACATTTTCATTTAAATTTTTAAAATGACTTTTAACTCCATTTCTTTGTCTTTTTTTAAAGAGTAATCTTACCTTCGAAAAAAGAAAAATAGATATAAAAAATAATGAAAATGAGAAAAATAACTAAATCAAACAAAATTAATGAAATAAATAAAATAATCAATAGAAATTTAACACGAATTGGTAAGAAACATAATAAATATATAGAGAGTGAAGTAACATTTTACGCACTATACAGAGTATTAATGTACTACTTATTTTTGAAAGAATAAGTTAGCAAAGTTAGAATTATTCTAGATAATGTTTTCTACAAAATAAGAAGTGGTACATTAATACTTTGTATAGTGCCGTAAAAGGTTAAAACTCATCATCCGTATATTTTTATATTATTTCTTATCAGTTTCAAGTTAGTTTCTATTCATTATTTTATTTATTTCATTAATTTTGTCTCATTTTAGCTATTTTCTCATTTTCATTATTTTTCATATCTACTATATTTATTTTTTTATAAATTAAGGCTAATCTTTAAAAAAATAAAAAGAAATGGAGGTGGAAAGTCATTTTAAAAATTTAAATGAAAATTATAAAAAAAATCATAAAAAAATCTCAACTTTCATTTTGTTAGACAAAACAGTCATTTCTGTCAACCCACCGTTAGCAACTTAATGTTGTGATCATTGTTAAATTATATTTATAGCCATCAAATTAACATCAACGGATCAAAAAATTTATTTGTGGCAAAATATCTATAAAAAAAAAGTAATAGAATAACTCTTAATAATAGACGACAGGGAAAATTCTGTTTTATAATGGAGTAATTATAAAATTTTTGCTCCAAAACATTAAAATAATGTCTGAAACTAAATCGTACACCGTGTTTCAAAAAAAAAAAAATCGTACACCGTCGTAGTAGATGAAGTATTTTGAGTGTGGGGTCTTCACAAGAAATCTCCAACGGTACACTGCCCCAATATCATCATCACACAACGGTCAAAACTACACCACGCTTCTTCATCACTCTCTATTTCACTGCCCTCTGCTCCTCTTCCATTTCTTGCTTTTTCCTCTCCTCTGATCCCCTCTTTCTGAACTCCTAAGGTTGTCCCTCCTCCAACCAACGATGGGTGTTTCTGATCCCACCTTAGCTCAGCAAGAAAACGAGTCTGTGCCGCCCAATTCCGACCCGGTTTCACCGGCGGCGAGTCCAAGGGCGGAGATCGACACCTCCGCCCCATTTGAGTCCGTGAAGGAGGCCGCCACCCGATTCGGCGGCTTCGGCTTCTGGAGACCCGCCTCCCTCAAACCCTCTTCCTCCCCCTCATTCCAGGTCCCTCTTCTTCGCGTTTTCACTCTAATGAATTTAGAAATATTTGCAGTAAATAACATTAAAACTTAATTCATTTCTTTAAATAGCACTTAGATTGTTTTCTTCCCTAAATAGCATTTAATAATGTCCATAATGACCGGTGATGACAAACATTTACTTGAATAATGACTATTGAATTAATGACTAAAAGTGCTATTTAGGGAAAGTTATTATGTTTTAGTGCTATTTAAGTAAATTAATCATGAATAATAGTCGTATGAGATTTTCTCTTCCGTAAATGTTTGACGTTTAATTCCATCTGCCCAGGAGTTTGACGCGGCTAAAATGGAGGAAGAAGCCGCCCAATTGGAAATGGATCTCGCTGCAAAAGAAACAGAGACACTCAATGTCCTAAGGGAATTAGAAACCACCAAAGTCATTTTGGAAGAACTCGAGAAGAAGTTGCAGGAAGGCGGAAACAGTGGCGGCGAATCTCCGGGCTCATCGGAGTCCAAACGCAGCCTGGGAAACGAACTAGCGGGCGTCCGGGCGGCCATTGAATCTTGCAAGGAGAAAGTAGAGGAAGAGAGGTTCCGGCTGGAAGAGACCGGGCAGAGGCTGTTTTCGAAATCCTCGAAAGCTTCTTCTCTGGAGGAAGAGCTGAAGGAGACGAAGACGAAACTGGCGGCGGCGAGGAGGGTGAAGAGGGCGGAGGAGGAGCTGAGGGAGAGCAAGAAGGCGCTGGAAGAGGCGGCGAGCAGAGTGGAGGTAGCCGAAGAGGTGCTGCTGCTGCGAAGAAGAAGAAGAAGAAACAGACATTATTATGATTATCATCATTCCTCCTCTCCGGCGACGGCGACATTGTCGATAGGGCAGATACTGAGAAGGAAGCTGCAAGAAGCGGAGGAGACTGAGAGGAGGAGGAAGAAGAGGAAAGTGTCACTTGGACAATTGTTGAGTAGCACCCGTTTGAAACAATCCCCTGCAAAGAAGAAGAAGAAGAAGAGGCAAATCTCGGCTGCTGCTGGTTTCAGGTGTCGCGATGTGTAGAACACGACCTGCATGCTGCTTAAACCAATTCTAATTATTCGTTTCATTATTTATTTATTTATTGGGTGTTTTTTTTTGAAGGGATGGTTCCGATGATATATATTGATTATCAATGTCCCCAATGTATGTCTCTCTTTGTAAAATGAATTCTAAGTTTGTATAATGGAGAATGGATAAAAAAAATGTATGGTGGGGAGAGAGTTTTGTGTGCAAAATGGTTAATGAATCTATAAAGTTATGTTATCTTGTGTTATGCCTTGAGCTGATTTCGTGGGTGTAAGACGGAACGTAATGGGTGTTATAGCCATACTTAAACCCACTTTGGTGCCCCCCAACAACCCCTTGGCGGTGTTATAACAACAACAACAACAAACTCTTAAACCAGCCAAGGTCGGCTATATGGACCAGTGGTATTATAACAAAATTAAATTTTAAAAAATGAGCGCTATGTGTATAGCTAGCGTTGCTTTACATTTCATCTTTCAAGTTTGATTTAATTAGATTCATATCCGTTGAAAATATTATAAAAATTTAAAATGTTTAAATATTTAAATTTGACTTATGGTTATTTTATCTTACTTGGAGGGTCACCCGTCTCTTGGAGAAGTAAGAAGCAGAATACAGTATCTCGCTCCTCCGCCGAAGCCGAGTACAAGGCTATGGCCAACGCCTGTAACGAGATTCGTTGGTTACGGGGTCTGCTCGCCGCCCTATTTGTCCCGTGTGTTGTCACTCCTAAATTATACTGCGACAACAAATCTGCTTTGTTTATTGCTGCTAATCCTGTATTTCATGAGCGTTCAAAGCATATTGATATTGATTGTCATATTGTCAGGGAATGTATTCAGCGCAATCACATCGTCACAGCTTATGTTCCAACACGATTTCAAACAGTTGATATTTTCACTAAAGCTCTTCCTAGACCATTATTTCATTCTTTGTTATCCAAGTTGGGCATTTTTGATATTCATGCTCCAACTTGAGGGGGGAGTATTAGCGTATTAGTGTATATAGTGTATTCTTTGTATTTTTGTATTTGGGGACTCCTCGTTTGCTTCACCGGGGTTCCTCGTTTATATCACCCATGTACATTTATATTGGCTTTGACTTGAATGAATCCACCAAGCATTTCAGTTCTAAGTTTCTTCAATTATCTTTAGTAGGAAGTAAAAAGTTAAGAAGGGAACAATAAGACACACACATTGCATATAGATTATCAGAAAGAGGAATTTACTTAAATGACACTAAAATATAATGATTTTCTCTAAATAGCACCACATGTGTTTTTCTTCACAATATAGCACTTTTAGTCATTATACATTAGTCATTATTCAAGTAAATGTTTGTCATCAAAAGTCATTATGGACATTATTAAGTGCTATTTAGAGAATAAAACAATTTAAGTGCTATTTAGAGAAATGACTTAAGTTTTAGTGCTATTTTATGCAAATATTTCTTATCAGAAAATTTACTAAATTTTGGTTTATTAATATTAGAAAAATAAGTAAGTAGAAATGTAATTAATTCATAATTATTTTCTCAATTAAAGGGAAATGATGCATTATTGTAGTTTAAAAATACAAATTAGTAGACTTAATTAATTTAGTCTTGTCTCTAGCAATATTAGTTTTGTTTTCTTTCCAATTGATTTTCTCAAAAATAAATGCTTATACATATTAAGATTATAACTCTAACATCCAAGAATCTAAGACTCCATTAATCTAGACCATCCAACTTGATCTTTTTAGGTTACCGCCATATTTCGCTTGTAACAAAAGATGAAAGTTTGCTCTTTTGTATAAGATCATCCAACCGGTCATCATATACTAAATTATCATATAAATACATAAGCATATGACTCTATATAATTTAGGAGCATATTAACTTAACTAAAACTAACTAAAAACATAACTAAAAAAAAGAAGGTGTATCACTTTTCTAAAACCATCTTCTCTGTGTTGTGCCGCCGTCTACCATGAGCAAGGTTGGGCTCGGACCCTATTAAAAAAAGACTATTAAACACACAACAAAGTCAACAATATCAAAAAAATTTATTATAATTTGAATAAGATCGATTAGCTACTTCACAAGTTGTTTAAATACCACAACATTAATGAACTACTGCCCATCATATGCCAACCACATTTCATGTTTAGAAATCAATACTTGAGCAAAACCAAAAAAATAGATTCAGCAGGTAATAAAAAGAACAGTAATTCATTTCTATTTTAAATAGAGAAATTCAAACCATGCAAATTATGTCTAGATAAATTCAAACCATGAAAATTATGCATCTGTTTTGGCCAAAACCTCTCACGAAAACACTACAGAATTCATCCTACACACATGGAGAAAAGAGGGCCCTCTTACCTCATGTTCTACATGGCAAAATATGCATCTACACCCATTAAAAGTATGGTTGGAATTACTTACTTTTAATGATTCAGGGATTTTTAGCAGGAAAAAATATGGTGCAATTGTATTTGAAAAAAAGGTGTTCAACATAAAATTTAAGAATAGGTATACCTACTTCATGAACACTTCTAAGGGTGGTATGCACTTATTTAAGAAAGCACCACAATGGTGCTTTTGAATAATAAAACTTTGGGTTAATTAAATTAGAAGAAAATAAAAGAAAGAGAAAGTTACATCAAAAGGATGAAACAATAATGTTATTGATATTGCTCGTAAGGTACCATCTTCATTCATTCATAATAAGAATTCGAGCTTTAAGGCGATCTTTGCATCACTATCCATAAAATGAAAGTTAAAAAAACTTCATTAGAATAGTGAAAGAAAACAATGCATTCGAACACATCCAAAAAAATTCAAAATTTTCATATCTTCCACTAAAACTACCCTGCATTGGCGGTCCGTCTAGCTTCTCTTAACGTAGATACTCCCTCCGTCCTATAATGATTTTCCCAGAGCACTATTCCAACTTCACGGAAATTTATATTTATTTGTGTTTTTTCATGGCCTATATGATAAAATAAAATATTCTTGTCACCACTTGTTTTGTTGAACTTTTGATGTAGTTTTTAAATATGTATGTTTTATTTTTTTATTTCTATACCAATATTTAAATAAAATAGATTGAAAAAACTTGAGATTTTTTTTCGTTTTGCGAACCGGGAAGATCTTTTAACAAAGTAAATCGACCACCCCTTGATAACCTTCTTATGCCACACAACCCAATACATATAGAAGTAAATTCTTGACACACTAAAGTAATGTGCTACATTTTCCGAAGTAACACCCATACTTAGAATAGTTTTTAGCTTATGAAATTAAATGTCCTAACTTGGTCCAAAATGTACAAAGGTCAGATTATGAATGACATAAAATGCAACACTCTAATCCGTCTAGGTCTGTAGTCTCTTTTGGACAAAGTATTCACTTGGTAATCGTAAAATTTTAAAACTTTTCAAATAGTTTTATTTATCACAATAATATTTTAAATAATTTATACAGTACGGAGTATTCAACAACATTGCGGAAGCGAATTTAAATATTGTCATATCATAATAAATTATTTCAAGACTTGTCACATCTATCCCAAAAATCTCACTCCATCTACCACCGGGATCACATCGTTTCTTCTGTTTACCTACGTCTATCAAATAAAACATACTACACGCTCTGTGTTGAAGTTGAGTAAACATATCTAATCTGTCGAACACCCATATAGACTGAGTCTAAATTAATAATCAAATCATTTGATATCATTCACACAATGTTCAATTCAAACATTCACAATTTTGATATTATTCAATTCATATCAATACTTTTTATTCAATTCAGAGGTGCACTTAATCTAAAGCCAAATAATAACAAAACTCTTAGCTAATCTTAATTTAAGGCCAAATCCACATTTTCATAATTAGACTCTTAATGAGTAATCAATAACCAGACGCTTAAACTATCATTAGTTTAAGGTAATTGACAACAAGACGCTTAAATTATGATTAGTTTAAGGCAACATATTTCCAGACATTTAACTGTAATGGACATTAATGACCAATTTTTAACAAAAGATCACGAGAATATCCCAACATCCTCAGCTGGGCACTACGCACCAAAAGAGGTATCATCCACATAAGATAACAAGGGAATAAAACAAAACACTACGAGGCAAGAGGAAGTCACCTCGCGCCGTCCGAGAACATGGGCTGATGTGGATGTGCAACGCAGTACTTAATGACAATTATACTATAGGTATTTCCGCCTACAATCTTACTGGTCATGCACCTTTCATTCTCTAAACTCCGCAAACTATTCTAGGCCGGATCTAGTACAATTTGCTTGGATGGTTAATTTAGATCATCAAAAAGCACATAGTTTGATTTCAGAATAAAATTAAATTTAGAGGTGCACTTGAATAAGGTATGGATGAATTTGGATCAAGATAAAGTGAGACATTTATTGAGGGAGTTAGAGAGAGTCAAATTGTCAATTTTATAAATAAGTTATCCTAAAAATACTTCAATTGGTTTGGTTAAAAAAAAACTGAATTAGAGATGTCACAAGAAAAAAAAATTCAATTGGAGATGTCACTAGATGGGATTGTGCCTAGTTAAATAGGAATTATTTAATGAAATATTTGCATTAAATAACACTAAAATTTAAGTCATTTTCTTAAATAGCACTTAAATTATTTTATTCTCTAAAAAGTACTTAATAATGTCCATAATATCCAGTGATAATGAATATTTACTTGAATAATGACTAAAAGTACTACATTAAACAAAGAAAAATTTATTATGTTTTAGTGCTGTGAATTCCTCTATTTAATTGCTTGTGACGTGGAATCCCCGCTACGAGAAGGAGACTTCCCTAGTTCCCTTTGCTTGCCCAAAGGATAAAGCCAACCAGCACAGAAAATAATTGAGCTTACTACCTCGACGGAATCTCTATCGTTCCCTCCGATCTTCCCGCCGGTATGATTCTATTATGCATATGCATCTTCACCGTGGATGCTTTTACTCTGAAGACTTTATTGTTAGGCGTTTGATTTTTGTATACATATTTCAATTGTCTTAAAAGCTGTGATCTGTCTGTTGCTTGTGAATCGATTTTATGAATTTGTGTTTCTTGAGATTTAAGATTTGATATCTGTAGATATTAGAGCCTAGATCATCCTGGAGATCGGTTCTGTCACTCCAACTCCGAATTACTTGAAGGAATTAGTTCGAATGTATTTGTATTTTAGGATTGCGGACTGAATGATTTGACTGCCCAAGTTGCAGGTTGACACCCATCTGTATATGAAAGCCTTAATCTGTCTAGGTACTAGAATTTGAAAACCCAAGGGCAGTTATTAAAGTAGAAGAATGAAGAAAATTGGAAAAGATGCTGAATCCTTTTTATGTGGCTTACTCTTTGAATTTATTCTCCTTTCCCGATTATTAACAAATAACTGACTTGATTGCTGATTTTCTGTCATTGTTTTTTATTGTTCAGGAATCATGGACATGAAGGCTTGCTTAATTATTTTCATACTAGGTGTTACTTGTAACACTTGTAGTGCCAGAGATTTAGCAGCTCCTTATCTTAGTACAGAAATTGTAGATATTCCAGGTGGTGATAGCCTACACATATTTGCCAATTTAAGTGCTTATTTGGGATTGATGATGTCTCTTTCTGTAGTTGCAACTATGTTAAAATGGCTTTTGACTTTCTTGACACACGTAATCATGTTTTTCATAATGAGGCTATGTACACGACACATCTAAATTCAATCGGGTTCATTGAAAGTTTATGGTCATAATTGAGTTGGTTTAGTTAATTTATGGCTAAATGACACGTTTGAAAAGTTCTGGGTCATTTGAGAATTGAGAGGTTGTGTTGATAGTTATTTTTTTTTAATATTTGGCCAAGATTTATTTGTTTTGTCCCAGCCTACTTTTATATGTGTAAATGAAAACGTGATTGTTTCAAATGAACATTACAGTAGTCTCTTTGATCTTAATGCCTCCATTTTTACCTTTCCCACATGTACACACAGTACTTTATTAGTCCGAATATACTATACTTGGGGTACATTTTTTATTCCCCGAGTAGTAGAGCAATCTTTTCGAAATGTAATTTTTAAACTAAAGTAATTTAAATATGCTACTTCTTGCTTGATCAACACACAGAGAGTGGCATTCTAGCTGCTAAAGAAGCCAGTGGAAGTGATATAGTTTGCAAGATGTGTGAAGAATTCACAACTGAGGCGATCACTTACCTTAACAATAACAAGACCCAAGAAGAGATTATCAATCTTCTCCTTAAGTCTTGCCCCAAGTTGCGCATGTATGAGAAGCAGGTATGAATGGTCTAGCTTTAACTGTGATTAGATATGCATCTTTTTGTTCTTAAATAAAAATGTTCTTTTGAGGTCATTCTACATTTGTCTACTCTCTCTTAAATGAGGGAAGTTTAAAGAGGGGATGATAATATTATGATTCTGTTAGCTAGACAGTAGAAACTCCTGAAAGTTGATTATAGAACAGAAATCATTTATTACGATGATCTTCTTAGAGACAGCATATTAAAGTTGTAGGTTCATTTTAGGGGTTGTGTGTGCATTTCTATTTTTCACCCTCACACTATGGGCCATTGTTTGGCGGGGTTCCTTTCGGTACAGGCTACTATTTTATGGGCCATTTCTATTTTTCACCCTCACACTATGGACCATTTTCTTGCCCACATATACTCTTGAGTGGGATAAACAGAGTTTGCTTGGGTTGATTGACTTTTTCTTGTGTCTGTGTGTACCCAATTATGTTTGCAGTGTGTCACATTGGTGAATTATTACGGTCCTCTCTTCTTCGTAGAGGTATCCTCAGTAGAGCCTGAGCAGTTATGTAAAAAGGCAGCCATGTGTCAGAAAGTCACCTTAACTTCTCAGAAATTTTTTAACAACTGCAATTTGTGCCATCAAACTGTTTCCGAGGCCTTGTTGAAGTTGAAAGATCCAGATACACAGGTATGACATCTGAGACACGCACGCGCCTGCACACATTCACAGTTACACACTCAACACATAGTTCTGATCGAGCAATTAACAAGCATACATCATAACAGCTCTTGCTCTCATTGCTATCATTTTGAAGCCTTCTCATGATTTGCAGTTAGAAATACTAGAGCTGCTCCTAAAGGCGTGTGATTCTGCAAAGAACTATTCCAAAAAGGTGAGAACTAACACATATTTTGGATTCATAAAGATATAAGAAAAGAAATGTGACAGAAGATAAAATGAGAGTAAAATGGATCTTTTTAAAGGGTGTTTGAATTGATTAAGTATGAGAGAAAAATGGGTAGAAAGAAAATGATTTTTATTTTTCTAAAGACAAGTTTTTCCCCAACATATAGGAGTATAGAACACTAAGGTTAATTGCAACTTTCGACGCTTATCATGGGTCATCCAGAAATAGCAACTCTATATTTTAAACATTGGGGTCTGGCACCATACGTGCTTGAGCTGGGGGTCTCTTTGGAAATAGGGTCTCTACTTTCGAGTAGGGGTATGGTTGAGTACAAACACCGTCTCGAGACCCTTCTTTTGTGGGATTCAACTGGATTGTATATTTTGAAATGTTGCCCACCCTTCTTCTCTAGGTTTCTTCTCATTTGTGGATATATCTTATTTATGAGTGGGAACCACACTTAGCTTTATCTCTCTGATCCACCCCCCCCCCCCCCCCACCACCACAGAAAAAAAGCGTTCTTCCCAGAACTATATGAACCCTACGAGTCACTTTTACAGAACTATATCTGCATCTTTCTTGCTGAATAAAAATGCACCCTTGTTTGATCTTTGGCAGTGTAAGCAACTGGTCTTTGAGTACGCTCCTGTCATCCTCGTAAATGCGGAACAGTTTCTTGAGGCCAATGACATATGTACTGCTATCCACGCATGTGATGGACCAGAACCGGAGACGGATGCTTCGATGCATTTTGCATCTTAGGTAAAACAAGAAAAAAGAAGCGTTTCCACGCCTTAATCTCGTTGTATGTAAACTATTGTGCACTTCATCATTGCCTTGTGGTGTCTGTATTTGTATTCTGTGTATGAAGCGTTCTTTCTTAACACTTATCTTTTTAAACACCCTCCCTCTGTACATTCCTATGTCAATATTTTACCGCCTTTTATTAGTTTCTCATGGATAAATTATTTATAATACCCTCACTTCTATTTTGATCGGGACTCATAAATTATTTTGTGGATATGAAGGTCGGGTTTAATTCTGTTGACATGATCCCAAGTCGAACTCATTTTAATTTTTTTAAAAACTGGTATGACTTTAACACTATATATCAGACTCGATTAGATCTGACCCGATATAAATAAATACTACTCCGAGTATGTAACTGACATTTGCCGTCAATAGTACTCCCTCCGTCCTATAATGATCTTCCCGGTTCGCAAAATGAAGAAAAATCTCAAGTTTTTTCAATCTATTTTATTTAAATATTGGTATAGAAATAAAAAATAAAACATACATATTTAAAAACTACATCAAAAGTTCAACAAAGGTGACAAGAATATTCTATTTTATCATATATGCCATGAAAAAACACAAATAAATATAAATTCCCGTGAAGTTGGAATAGTGCTCTGGGAAGATCATTATAGGACGGAGGGAGTACTAAATTTACCATTTTTTGTGTACCCCATCCATTCTAATTTATGTTCAATGTTCATAGAAAAAGTAAAACATTAAAAATATATATCAAAATAGAAATATTATGTTTTGTTTTTGAAATAAGAGTTAAAATATATAGTATTGTGAAATGTCTCTCTATACAATGCCAATTCCTACGGTGCGAACTCCTGTCTCCTGTTTTGGAGATAAAAGCATGAAGTTTATATTTTAGTATTTTCTTTATGTTTTAATATAATTTAAGGTGATCTTTTTATGTTTATTATTTGAGGTCAATCTATAATCACTTTCTTTACTTATTTTCGCTATTTAAATGATAAAATAAAATAGTCATGTCACTTCTTGTTCTGTAGACCTTTGATATAATTTTTAAATATATAAAATTTATTTTTTAATTATACTCTAATTTTCATGTACGTTTATTTAAAAATAAGTTTAATCAGACATCGTATACAACAACAAGCATAATTTGTACTTCTAATT
This sequence comes from Cuscuta australis, assembly GCA_003260385.1. NCBI lineage: Eukaryota > Viridiplantae > Streptophyta > Magnoliopsida > Solanales > Convolvulaceae > Cuscuta > Cuscuta australis. The sequence continues at coordinate 692,719 of NQVE01000200.1, read as the reverse complement.
TGTAAATTTTTTTATTTTGAAAATGATCCTTAAACATAATTTGTACTTCTAATTTATTGAGATAACATATTTATTTTGTACTAAACATCACAGTCTTGCATTTTTACAATTTTATTACATCCAACACAATACTATGCCCTAAATTGTATCCTTATTCATACCAATTCTCAAATATTTGAAGAGTATAGTATAACATAATTGAAAAATTGGAGATATAATTTAATGAAGAACAAGATCAATGGCATGAGAATTGATTATTAGAAATGCAAGATTATAATGAGACCCTCTATCTAAGAAAAATTATTGGGTAGATTATATTCATAAGAAATCTATCTAAATAAAACTTAAATATGAAATTTATATCAAAACGAGACCCTCTACATTTTTTCCTGAATAGGAATGTTGAGATAATGTAAACGCTGACAGGAGTGTTGAGAATTTGAGATAATGTAAATGCTCCAATTTATGTTTGAGTGTTGGCTTTTTATAATATTGTTTGGCATTTTATGTTGGCATTATTTGATATTATAAATCTTCTTTTACTATGAAAATGAAGATTTTATTTTAATACTCCCTCTCTCCTAAAACTAGCATGCCGTTTCAGTTTACGAGGTTTGCTTATGTTATTTTCCATTTAATTTATTTGATTATAAATATAAAATTAAAAAATAAAATAAATATATTTAAAAACTAATTGAAAGGTTTATAAAACTAGAGATACGAGACAATATTATCCTATAAATTTCTAACGAAAATATAAAAATAAAATGAATAAAATTTAGAGAAAATGACTAAAGTAGGAGTAAAACATTGAGAATATACCAAAATAGTAATTCCTTATTTTTATTCTCGAAATAAGAGTTACAATGCATTTACGTTGTCAATCATGACCATATATATTACAAAAAAGTATTGTGAAATGTCCATGTACAGTGCTACATTACCAAAGTGCAAACTCATATTTAGAAAAAAATATAGAAGTTCTAATTTGGTATATTTTCTTTGTTTTACTCCTATTTAAAGTGATTTTTTTAAAGTTTAAACATATAAACAATATTTTATTCGTCTCAAAATAATTTACCTCTGTACTATTACGACATCTCGATAACCTATGTTTGTTTATATATTTTCATTGATTATTTGATAAAATAAAATATTCTTGTCAACTCTTGTTTTGTAAAAGCTTTAATATAATTTTTAAATATATAATTTTTATTCTTTATTTCAATATAATTTATACATAAAATTGTTTTAAAAATAAAAAAAATACTACATATTGATTAAAAAAAGGGTCATTTATTTTCGAATGAAAGAATTAACTAGAATATTTTTTTAGCATTTTAGTCTTCGCTAGAGCAACTCCAATGTGCTCTATTGGTAAGCTACCAATTACTATTCACATATAGGGCAAGGTTCCCATGACATTGTGGGGTGCAATTGAAGGGGGTGGGAGGGTGCGTTCGGGTCGGGGCGGGGTGGGGGGTTTACCGGAGGGGTTAGGAGGGGTAGGAACCGTCAATTTTACGAACGGGACACCGGAGCGCCCCCGGGTCATCCCATGACATTGGTTCCCAATGTCATGGGAACCAAGGTGTCACATATATCCATCTCTTTTCATTTTGTTGAACTCAATGGATTTGATAAAAAATGGGAAAAATTACCCAAAATAATCCCAACTTTACCCGGTCTTTCAAAAATAATCCGACCTTTCATTGTGATGCATAATAACCCCAACTTTATTGAAATTTGCCAGTTTTGGGTCGCCATTAAGTTTCTAACGGAGTGTTAACGGAAATGCTCGTTTTAGGCAACAAAATGAAAGTTGGGATTATTTTTGATGAATTTTTGTTTTTTAATTTTTTTTTGAAATTTTTATTTAAATTTTTTGAATTACTTTCAACCTCCATTTCTTTTTCTTTTTTAAAGATTATTCTTACCTTAGAAAAAATAGATATAAAAATAATGAAAATGAGAAAAATAACTAAAACTATACAAAATTAATCAAATAAATAATGTAATCAATATAAATTAAACAGAAACTGGTAAGAAATAAAATAAATATATACGGAGTGGTGGGTTTTAACATTTTACACGTTATACAGAGTCTTAATGTACTACTTATTTTTTAGAAGAACAAGTTGTCCGGTAAAGTTGAAATTATTGTAGATAATTTTTTCTAAAAAATAAGAATATGTTAATACTTTGTATAATGCGTAAAATATTAAAACTCACCCATATATTTTTATTTTACTTTTACCAATTTTAAGTTAGTTTCCATTGATTACCTTATTTATTTTATTATTTTTTTATCATTTTAGTTACATTTCTCATTTTTTTCATTTTTATATCTATTATTTTTATTTTTTAAACTAAGATTAATCTTTAAAAAAGGAAAAAGAAATGATAATGGAGGTAGAAAGTAGTTTAAAAAAATTAAATGAAAAATTTAAAAAAAATAAAAAAAATGAAAATTCATCAAAAATAATCCCAACTTTCATTTTAATGCCTAAAACGGACATTTCCGTTAACCTTCCGTTAGAAACTTAACGGTGACCCAAAACTGGCAAATTTAAGTAAAGTTGGGATTATTATGCATCACAGTGAAAGGTGAGATTATTTTTGAAAGACCAGGTAAAGTTGGGATTATTTTAGGTAATTTTTCCTAAAAAATGTCATGTTTGGCAAAATATTCATTGGTAAAATACTAAAAACTTCTAGTTATCCAAGTTTAGCAACTACTCCCTCCGTCTTACAAAATCTTTCTTCTCTCTTTTTTCCATTCATTTGAAAAAATCTTTCTCATTTCTATTAAAAACTAACTTTTACTCTTATTAATTTTTAACCTACATATCACATCATATTTTTTCACTATTAATCTATTCATTATATCTTATTTTTATATATATATCACATCTAAAGATACCTTCAAAAAATCAATGCCAAAATACATTCAACTTAAATCATTTCAAAGTTTTGTGAGACAAGAAATATATGATTGAAATAAGGAAAAATATCTTAGATTGATTTTTTTTTAAACATAATAGAGTAAACCTAGTTATAAGAACGCACATTGGAACCTGCAGAGCAATAGAATAACGATGATTGGTAGCCGACAAAGTTTCTTCAGTATAAATATCAGAGGACCCCAATGATTTCCGTCTACTCACTCGTATATTCATCCACCCATTCCCCCTTCCTAATCCAGGGTTGATCGATTCTCATCTCTGTTTTTCAGGTATATTTCAACCAAATTCTCATTCGTTTTTCTCTTGTGAATCAAGACCCGTGTTTTTATCTTTCCCTTTTTTTCCTTAGATTTTCCCATGTTTTGGTGGTATTTTCCAGAAAGGAATTCGCAAATTGTTGTTCGTTTCATAGATCTGGATGAAGAAATCTTCTTTCTCTTTTAAATGTTTTTATTTATTTGATCTCCCGGTTCCCAGCTGCTAAAATGATGTATCTGTGTATCATCTGTTTTTTTCCTATTGCAATATTCAATTTTGTTATTATAACATTTTCTCTGTTTGATTGCCCCTCCTGATTCATGATTTAATTCATAAATCCAATCATCATATGATTTCTTTACATATGTTTTCAGTTCTATTGAAGAACTAATTGCTCATATTTTTCTTCAATGGCATGAAACCTATGCGATGATCTTTTTTTTATTAAAGCCACCGGTTCGATCGTGTTCATCGGATGTGCTTTTCATTGAAGCATATTGTTTCTTTCTCAATGCCTTATGTAGATTCATTTGATGACTCCTATACTATGTTTCAGGTGAACTATATCCTGTTTTGCTTCTAAGGTCTTTAAGGTAGTATTTGATTGGTTCCATTATAAAGGACAGGGAATGCAGAAAGATGTGCTTTCCCGCTAGGAAGTGTTTCTGCAAGTTTGGCGAGGTTAGAGCTCCATTTGAGCCTTCCTCAAATACCCTTGATGAGATTGGTATAGCAATCTTCCCCCGCCTCGGATTCTTCCACCAAATCTCACCTTTTCCTTGTAAAGATTTTGGGGGTCAAGTTGTGTCCTTCCACGATCTCTGTGAAGACGGTTAAACCTCTGAAAAGTAGTTTGGAGTTTGGTTTTGGGAGAATTGAGATGGAGAGTAAAGGGGGGAGTGTGCTGATGGAAAGGTACGAGTTAGGGAAACTGTTAGGGCAGGGGACCTTTGCCAAGGTCTACCATGCGAGGAATCTGAAAACCGGGACCAGCGTGGCCATCAAAATCATTGACAAGGAGAAGATATTCAAGGGTGGGATGATGGAACAAATCACCCGGGAGATTTCTGTGATGAAAATGGTCAGGCATCCAAACATAGTCCAGCTGTACGAGGTTATGGCCAGCAAGACAAAGATTTACTTTGTCATGGAATATGTTAAAGGCGGCGAGCTATTCGGCAAGGTTGCTAAAGGGAAGATGAAGAGCGACGTGGCGAGGAAATATTTCCAGCAGCTGATTAGCGCGGTCGACTTTTGTCACAGTAGAGGCGTTTATCACAGGGATCTGAAACCAGAGAACCTTCTCCTGGATGAAGATGGAAATCTCAAGATCACTGACTTCGGTTTGAGTGCTCTATCAGAATCTAAGCGCCAAGACGGTTTGCTTCATACCATATGTGGGACCCCTGCCTATGTTTCTCCGGAAGTGATTAACCGACTAGGCTACGATGGAGCCAAAGCTGATATCTGGTCTTGTGGGGTCATCTTGTATGTTCTCCTGTCCGGGTATCTCCCATTCCAAGACCAAAGTCTGATGGAGATGTACAGGAAGATATGCGAGGCCGAGTTTAAGTACCCAAAGTGGTTCTCTTCGAATGCTTGCAAGCTGATTGCAAAAATATTGGATCCAAACCCGAACACGCGGATCTCAATCTCCAAAATAATGGGAAATTGCTGGTTCCGGAAGGGCTTGCATCCCAAAACATTGAAATTGAGTGAGGACACGAAAGAGGAAGGGGCAGAAGAAGTCGCAAAGAAGCTAACAAACATGAACGCGTTTGACATTATTTCTTACTCGTCGGGGTTTGACTTGTCGGGGTTGTTTGAGGTGGGAAGAATGGGGGACGAGAAGAGAGAGTCGAGGTTCACATCCATGCAACCTGCAAAAACCATCATCTCAAAGCTAGAAGACACAGCCAAGCAGCTAAAGCTGAAAGTTACAAAGAAGGAAGGGGGTTTTCTGAAATTGGAGGGATCGAAACTGGGAAGGAAAGGGGTTTTGTCCATTGATGCTGAAATCTTTGAAGTGACACCGGCCTTTCACATGGTCGAGATGAAGAAGTCCGATGGGGACACGCTCGAGTACAAGAAGATGATGAAGCACGAAATAAGGCCAGCATTGAAAGACATCGCCTGGGTTTGGCAAGGTGATGAGCTCAAAGGTGATCGTCCCAACTTGAACACTAATAATTCTTATCCCCCTTGCATTGGTTGTTGATCTATCAAGTTAAATGGCTGATTATGTTTAACCTTTCTATCTTTAGTGCTTCCCAATTCTTTTGTCACTGGACTATGCTTCAAATTCACTAATGGTCATTATGGTCTTGTATGGAACATGAGGTTTGGGCCTTGACTCTGTAATGGTTCTTTTTGTCTGGCTAACAACTATAAAGAGTTCAAGTAAATGATGTGCAAGTACAGTGATATAGTTCGCCTTCTTGCACAAATAATTCGTCCTTTTGTTACAAATTGTTTTCCTCTTTTTTGTATTCTGTCTGCAGCAACCCTTTGAAAAATAACAAATACCGTGTACATTTTTACCGTTGGTCAAAGAAGTCTTAAACCTATCTCTGAACATATATACTCATAGGTATTTTTACGTATGCCGTTATTGCCTGTATTATATTTGATGTGAAAATAGTCACAGTTAGAGTTGCTGATTTGGTCACCACCTGCAACACTTGACTCTCCTTGGAAGGTCTTGAGTTCGAATCTCAAGATTAGCTCTTTGCTCGAATCAAAGTAGGCGAGATAGAGGATTTTTCATTAGTTAACATGTTAGCCCTCAACATTAGCTCTTTGCTCGAATCAATTGTGGAAATCTCACTTCCAGTGGTCGTCCACATCTCCTTAGATCCGCCTCACGCTCGAGCTAAATGTATACCGTACGAAGTCCTCTGAAAATGGTAATAGTAAATTGTAATGTTTCGAAAAAAAGACAACCTAAAAATAGATACACAACATGTACTACTTCTATGTAGAATAATAAAAACTACGGAGTAATGCAGAACTTTTTTAAATAAAATTTCTTAACAAAAACTTTTTTAATGATATAAATTAAAATATATATTCAAGTAAAGCATCAAAGTGTATTATGGAACTAAAAAAATAGAGTATACGTATTTAAGTCTTTTAGGTCAAATATGATTATTACGACCATTTCGATCTAATCCGAACGGGCCTAAATCATTTCTGATTTGGACCGAATCAGACCGAAACCCAAACACCTAAATCTTTTGGACCGAAGATCGATCCAAAATTCTTTTGGTCCGGGTTCGGTCTGGACCAAACAGTCCGGTTCAATTTGAATCGAGCAGTCGAGATCGGTCAATTTTTCGGTCCAGACCCAAATGTGAACACCCCTAATCCTAGCGGGAATCGCCATGCTGGCGTGAGGGAAGAGCGAACACTACTCCTGAGTTGCGTGAGAGGATGTCGTGAATGGCATCATGACCACAACCACGGAAGGGAAGCATTTCTTTTGTTTTTTGTTTTTTTTGTTTTCATTAATTTTTTGTACTCTCATATTTTTTTATTTGTAACTTTTTGTATATCAGTCATTTTTTGATAAATAATATACTATTGGAAATCTTTTCACAGGATCTGTCCAACATAATATTACATATAAAATTTTGATGTTACGTCTCACTTATATTTATTGCTCAAACACTTTAAAATTTAACGAATTGTGTAATATTATTATTTTTATAACAAAACACATTTTAAATTTAAATTGGTATATCTTGTTTTTCCCTATTAAATTCAACCATTTTATGTTTGTTATGGTATTAAAAAAATAAAAGAAAAAAGGTATATTTGAAGAGAATATATACGTGAGACAAAAAAATGGTGTAACAAGGGTCTATCCGTGCAGACTTTGAGTCAGGCTAAAACAATGTTGGAGAGGTCACCGAAGATGAACGAATTGTAAGACACACCCAAATTCGTAGTAGGGAAATGTACAACAACAATAGAGCGGATTTAGTAGAACACCTTTGCAAAAATTAAAATTTAAAATAGTGCTACGTGTATTATTTTTTTCTTTAATGTGCTTCATTTTTTATTAATTTAATTATTTTGTGTACTTTTTTAATTAATGTTATTTATGAATTTTTAAATTAACTTTTTTCATTTAATTGTTCTAATAAAAAATGAATAAAAAACTAAACCAAACGAGAAAAGTTTAATAACGAAAGATAAATTTAAATTAATTTATATTATGATTTTTATAAAAGATACGGAGTAAAATTTAATTTGATTGGAAATGAGTAATATTTAAAAGATAATAGTATAATCATTATAGTGAATGTGAGACATTATAAGTATGAAGTGAGTGAGATATTGAGTATTGTCAGCAATTATGTGACTGGTTAACTCGATTTAGACTGAGCGGAGGTGAAGCAATACAGATAGCCTTATTAAATACTTTTACATTACAATATATCTCGTCTCTTTATTTTTCCATTCAATCCAAACAAAAGATATCCTTAATTATTTATTATTTCATCTCTCCAAAATTCTTAATCCAAATATTATATCATTATCTTTCTTCCTCTCATCTATAATCCTCTTTCTTTCTTTATTAAATTTGGTGTCGGCATGAATAGTTCAACTGGTCCAAGTAAAGGATATCAAATCCGTTGATTCTAGGGTGATTCTCGGTAGCGTCAGTATGAGAATTCTATTATTTGTAATAGATCCCATTGTGCAACAGGTACGAAACAACTTTTCTAAAGACTAAATAGAAATTATACAATGATTTATCTCTTTCACAATTATGTGGGTCAGAGCTTGGGGTGCGTTCCACCTTTTCTTGTTTTTATTAAATTTGGTCCCTGCAACCAAAAATTCCCTAAAAGTGAAGTTCCATAAAGACGGAGGACGCTTAATTAGTTGAGTACTCCCATATTCCTTAATAAGACCAAATCTTTCATGTTTCACTGAATTTCGATCTTTCCATTTTGGGGGAGTGCTAATTTTCACTGCTTCATTCAATAACTATGGTGGTCGCTTCATCTGAATCTTTCCCGTCAAGAAAAAGACAGCCGTCGGCGGGATCCATCGCCGCCCAAAGCCTCTCCGACCGCCGGCTCCTACAGACGCTTCTCGCAATTTCGCTGGAAATCTCTTCGGCCCAGCCAATTCGTTATCTCATGAAGAAAAACACTAGCTCGATGATCAGAAGGTCAAAGCTGATGAGCGTTCTCTTCGAAGAGCTTCTCCGGTGTCCGGCGACGTCGTTCCAGCCGACGGCCGTGTTGTGCTTCGAAGAGCTGTACATAGCTCTGCAGAGGGTGAAGGCGTTGATGGAAAATTGCCGGAACTCGAGCAAGATGTGGCTGCTGATGCGGATCGAGCCGATCTCTAACTCCTTTCACGAACTCGCCGTCGAATTGTCGACGGTGTTCGACATTCTTCCGGCGAAGGATTTGAGTTTAAGCGAAGATTTGGTTGAGCTGATCTGTCTCATCCGGAAACAGAGCTCCGAGAAGGACGCTTACCTGGATTCCGCCGATAAATCTCTCCTAGAAGACGTTCTTCGTGTCCTGGACGGAATCAAGCAAAAAATTCCCCCGGAGCTCCAAAATCTCGCCGAGATTTTCCATAAATTGACTCTCATGGATTCCACTAGTTGCAGAGATGAGATCGAAAGTTTGGAAGAAGAGATTCAGAGTCAATCGGACGGCAAATCGAAATCCGATATCCTCGCCTTGATCAGCCTGGTCCGCTACGCGAAATGCGTCTTGTACGGCGCTTCTACGCCAAGAAACGACGGAAGGCGGCGGAAGACGACGGCGGACGTCACTGTCCCGGCGGACTTCCGGTGTCCGATCTCTCTCGATTTGATGAGGGAGCCTGTGGTGGTGTCCACGGGACAAACGTACGACCGTTCCTCTATCTCTCTTTGGATCCAATCTGGTCACAACACGTGTCCCAAGACGGGTCAAACATTGACCGGCGGCCAGCTCATTCCAAACGTGGCTTTGAAGAGGATGATAGCTATGTGGTGCAGAGAACAGAAAATCCAGTTTGACTTAACGGAGCCCCACGTTACAACTAACGGAGCCGTGACCAACAAGGCCGCGTGGGAGGCCACCAAGATGACGGTGTCGTTTCTCGTCCACAACTTGAAGGCCTCCCGGTCGGTTGAAACGGCGAACCGGACGGTTCATGAGCTTCGGGTTTTGGCAAAGACTGATTCGGACAGCCGAGCATGCATCGCCGAAGCTGGAGCTCTGCCGTTGCTAGTCAAGCTCCTAGGCTCGGGGCACCCCAGCCTACAAGTTAACGCCGTCACGGCGATTCTCAACCTCTCTATCCTCGATGCGAACAAGGAGAGGATAATGGAGACTGACGGAGTTCTTAACGGCGTGATTGAGGTGCTGCGGTCCGGCGCCACCTGGGAGGCGAAGGGGAACGCGGCGGCCACCGTCTTCAGCCTGACCGGCGTTAGCGCGTACAGGAAGTGCCTGGGGAGGAAGACGCGCGTCGTGAAGGGATTGATCGCCCTGGCGCGTGAGGGTCCCACGGATTCCAAGCGGGACGCCATGGTGGCAATTTTGAATTTGGCGGGGGACAGGGAGGCGGTGGGAAAGCTGATAGAAGGAGGCGTGGTGGAGATGGCGGCGGAGGCAATGGACGCGCTGCCAGAGGAGGCTGCGACCTTGCTCGAAGCAGTGGTGAAAAGGGGCGGACTGGCGGCTGTCGCTGCAGCGTTCCCGGTCGTCAAGAGACTGATGGGGTTACTGCGGGAGGGAACGGAGAGGGTGCGTGAAAGTGCGGCAGCGACGCTGGTGAACATGTGCCGGAAAGGAGGGTCGGAGGTGGCGGCGGAACTTGCGGCGGTGCAGGGAACGGAGCGGGTGATTTGGGAAATGATGAGACAGGGGACGGGAAGAGGGCGGAGGAAGGCGGCGACATTGTTGAGGATACTAAGAAGATGGGCAGCCGGCGGCGGCGTGAACGAGCATTAAAATGGCGCCACCACAATAGTATTGCCAGGGTAAACCTAACCTGCTTTGCATTATCAATCAATTGAAGAAATTATTCTTTTAAATCTGAAAACTACCGTACAAATTGAACCACACAAGCAAAAATGTGCTAAGAAATGTTCAATCTTTGTCAACTGTACAAAATTGTTACTGTAATATAATGGTGTTCAATAAAATAGGAGAAACGTAATTTTGCCATGTTCATGCATGCATCCTACTTAATTACTCAAGTCAACGGGAGGTCAAAATGAAAAAATAAAATTGACCCAATTCAAAATTTACATTTTGGGTCAAATTTTATTTTTTTGCATAGTTTTACTTTAAAATTGTTAACGAATTTAAAAATACAAAATCTTAAATTTTTAAAAGCACTGTACAGTTGGCCACTTTACATACCCTCCGGGCCACCAATGCAAGCCAATATGAGTATCTCACCTTATTGGCCCTTTGATTAAGAGAGTGTTACAATAGCATTAATTACTAACATAATACTGCAAATATAATTAAAATTCAACCCAAAAGAATAGGATCTAGTATGGGTAGCCAACACTCTCCTCTCTATAAAAAAAAGCTAAGGGAAACTTTTACTCCGTGTTATTTAAAAGTTTAATGTAGCTTTTACTAATCCATGGTTGTTTTTTACAAATAAATTAAAATAAGACCATGAGTACTTTGTCTTGTACTCAGTACCTTCTAATCCCAAAAATATTTTCTAATTTCTTTTTTAATTTGTGGAAAAATAGAAACTTCATGTTTTATTTTTCAAAATAAGAATTGGAAAATTTACTTAAATAACACTAACACATAATGACTTTCTCTAAATAGCACCACATGTGTTTTTCTTCCCAATGTAGCACTTTTAGTCATTATGCATTAGTCATTATTCAAGTAAATATTTGCTATCACTGGACATTATGGACATTATTAAGTGCTATTTAAAAAATAAAAAAAGTTTAAGTGCTATCTAAGAAAATGACTTAGGTTTTAATGTTTTTTAGTGCAAATATTTCATAAGAATTACAATACTAAGTACCAACAATATTAACATACATATAATACCAAAAACTATTACAGAATACCAATACACAATGTGACAGTGTGACACATGTCGGTAGTCCTATTTTGGAGTTAGAGGAGGATATATTTCTTTATAATTTGTGGCTAAACAAGTTCAAAATTTCCAAACGCTCAAAATTTTATCTAATCCAATTATATTTAGTGTTTTGTAACTTCAAGTTAGGCTATGTGGAGAGTCATCCCATCTTCTCCTTTTTCCTCCTCTACCAAAACAAGGCCAAAGTCAACTTAAGTTTTACCTTTCCCAAAATGCATTCCTTTTCCATCCTCTTTCCCTTTTAATTTTTAATATTTATTTTAATTCACATTATTAAACTAAAAACATACAAAGAATTAAATAGTACAAACTTTAAAAAAAAACTAAAAATAAAAACGTAAAATCTGAAAAAGTTATTATAAAAAATATAAAAAAAAATTGAAAAAAATTTAAAACTAAAGAATATGAAAACTGAAAAATATTTAATAAAAAACTAAAAATAAAAAAACTAAAAAAATTTTAAACTAAAGAATACAAAAAAGGAATTGAAGAGGACAAGGAAAAGAACAAACAAAATCACTCTAAATAGAAGTAAAACATAGATAAAGTAAAAAATAGGAGCTTCACATTTTTATTTCTCTAAAGAGGAATTCTTACTGTAATAATATGGCACTGTACATTGCATTTTACTACTATATTTTTTTCGTAATGTACATGATCATGATTGGTAATGTAAATGCATTTTAACTCTTATTTTGAGAATAAAAAAATGCAATATTTAAGGATATTTCTTTTCAATATTTAGTTTTAACATTTTTAGAGTACATTCATTTGGGTTGGAAATATGAACTTTCAAACTTTTCCAACTTATTCAGGTTTCTACGAATTAAGTGCAAACAATGACTAAAAATATATTTACATATAATGAATATACAATAAATCATATATTTAAATCTTTAGCACATCACCTCATACAGGGACAAAGCTAAATTCTTTTTTATTTCAAATAAGTTTTTTATACTTGTATATTTATTTGAGTAATTATTCAACTAAGTGATTTTTTAACACTTAATTTTTTCTAACATTTTCTAACTCGTTTCAAAATTTTCCAACTCCAATTTCTCCTAACTTTTTTCAGTTTCTTGCGACATCTAACTTTGTTTTTATAATCCAAACCAATAGAGACTTAAAAACCCTATCCGACAATAACATCTAATTTCTATATTTCGAAATTAATAAATTAGCACCATTAATAAATAATATAAAAGTTTTGATAAAAAATACGGAGTAAATAATTTAAAATGAATAAAGCTAGGGGTACATCAAAACGGTGTATTTCATTTGTACATCAGGCAAACACATATACTAAATGTTTGTGATCACAGACGTTGAGTGTATGTGTTTGCCTGGTATATAAATGGGTCACACCATACCTTTACATGACCCATTTAAAATGCCTACACCAATTGAAATACTCCCTTCGTTCTAAAATGTTTTTCCAGTTTCTGTTTACGAGATCGATTTGACCGACATTATATTATTTTCGAATTCCATTTATTTGATTGTAATAGTAAAATTTAAAAAATAAAATTTTTATTTTTAAAAACTACATCAAAAATTCTACAAAACAAGAATAAGTAAAGAAAACGAGTAAAGTCGTCTGACCATTTGAATATTCATTGGAAAGAACATTTTAAAACATGAGATAGAGTAATTATTTCCAAACGAGACACAAGAAACTATGTGTAAAATTTCCTTTTAATTTGTATGAACCTCATTTATTATTACACATGTGTAAGATTTAGACTTAACTTTGTTTGATACTCCCTCACAAAAAGGTTTAGATTGAATGGGGGCAATGTATGACCAAAGCAGGTCAGCATGCATTGAGACATGATTTGATCAAGATTTTATACAGTAATAATTAATCAATTAGCCTTATCCAAATGCTACGTATAAAGACATCGGTGTTTGCTTACCAAGATTTTGTTTGTGTATTCTAATCTAATAAGCCACAGCTAGCGTGTAAAGGTGGCTGCCTAGCTGTGCCACCAATGCCTTGATGATGTGCCTAATGATGCTCTTTTAAGTTTGTTTTTTTTAATTACTTTTCAATAATAATACCCCCTCCTCCCAAAAAAATATTTCCTTTACAGTTTTTTTAAAAATAATTTTCCTTCATAAAAATAATTTTGAATATGTAAATGCTACTTTAAAAATTTGATATATCAAAATTACATTTTAAAATAAACTCATTTCTACTCGAATTAAATTTACATTACAACAAAATCAATTAAACTGGGGAAAAAATAATTGAGATAGAGGAAACAACAACTAGCTAGAAGCAACAACAATAATGACAACATCACTACCACGAGTAGCAGCAACAACAACAATAATAACAACAACAATAACGGCAACAAGCCAACAACACAATCATTTTAATAATAATAATAATAATAGAGCAAATGTATTCAGATAAGACGGAGTCCGCCGCGGAACGACCACCTTTGCCCGTCGGAACCGGAGAAGGCGGTTGCGACACTTGCATGACAATAGTATCATATCACTAAAGATCTGTTGATCTTTTAAAGAAAGCTCTAATGAGTGTTTGATGCATTTATTTATGCCGTCCTAGTTAGCACCGTACAATATAACCTGCCTTCATTATTTTTGGGTGTGAAATAGTAGATTTTATATTCCATGCAGTTGGGAACCCTTTTTTCAAAATAAAAAGCGCCAATAATATAGAATAATTTAGACTAAAACTCAATATACAAAGTACTGGAAGGCCTTGTTTGGGAACTACGTTTTCGATTAACGTTAGCGTTTTGGATAAAATTTTAATAGTGTAGATTGATTCTGAAAACGCTAAAGCTAAAGGCTACCGTCGGATGATTTTTTTCAAATCACTGACGCTAACTTCTAATGCTAATGCCAAGCGGAGCCAAAGTAGACTGTAAATAAACCATTCCGTTATGACCAAAAGTAAAATCTGAGTGAGAACTAAACACCATTAGAAAAAAAGAGGAAAACCTTGCAAATTTTAGAATAAATATTTGTTTGATGATTCTGCTGATGAGTTAAGTATAATTGTTTGCCACATTAATAATGGTAAATTATTACATTCCTATTCCGATCCATGATTACCTTAATCCTCACGTTAATTCTCTTCTTCATAAGAATTTCAACAGAATATTTCGTTGGAGTTACCTTGTGGACAGTAAATAAATGTAAAATATATATTTTCATCTGTGTATTTGTTAAATTATAGTTTTGCCAATCAAATTGGCCAAATTTTAATAATTAATATAATTAAGTAGACTATGATATCATTAGTACTGAGTGAATTACATATATATACTGAGAGAACTGTGAAAGCCAGGGCACAAATCACAACTCAACATTATATTAATAATAATAAAAAGGGCCTCGTAAGTACAGTTGATAATGGAGAAACAAAAAACCTCTGTAAAAAAAATTAATATTAAAAAAAATCCTATACAAGGCAACTTACATGGCAAACTAAGGGCAAAGCCGAAGCTTTGCTGGCAAAACATATTCTGAATTAGTACATAATGTACAAGGAGATTCAAATGACTGGCATTACAGAACGGAGAAACCGCGCCAAACATATGTATAGTGTTTTTGTGTTTTTGTGAGATCGCCCATTCGCCCACCACCCGTATTCAGACAGATAATGGAGGGAAATCGTCGTCATCTTTGAGGTGGTAAGCAGATTTAACCGGAGAAGGAGAAGCCCTTTGTGTCCAAAACAAAATAATGTCAGAATTATTAGCCTCTGATTTAAAAACGGTTTCTTCTCACTTGACCGTGATTTTTTATAATTAAAAAAAACAAGAATTAGAGAGTTGTTGATCAGAGATGTCTCGTACCTATCGGTGTCCCTACTTAAATTAGGATTTGATGATTGTTGTTGGCTTGGCAAAGAGAAGTGCTTGCGTTGCTTGCTTCGTTCTGATGAGGGCGAGAGCGGGGGAACATGGCCCACTGTGCCAAACTCAATGACCTGGTCATTGCCATTTTTACTGTTTGGACAATACCCGTTGCCACCAGGGGAGAACGACTGGTTGTGGACTTCAAAACAATCAACACCAGCTGACTGTGATTGTGGGGGTGGTGGTGGTAGCTCATGCCAGTCTCTGTCAAATGTTGCATTCCACCCATTGGCTAGGTGAGTGGACCTCATGCCAGGTGCTGGACTCCTAACTGAAGGCAGGGGAGGCAGCCTATGACCTTGTAAGCATCGGCTCTGCAAAAATGAAAGATTGGGGTACAGAGGGGATTTGAGATTTAATGCTAAAATGTTGGCTCTGCAGAGAATAATATTAATACTCAATCCCAATTTTCTTATGCCTTTTTTTTGTCTGTCACAATTCCATTTCTATTTATAGAGATCATTATGTATTTCACATTCTTTCTCGGGACATGCGACATGCATAGATCCCAATCACACAATTTTTTACTTTCTTAATATCCATCTCAAGACAAACTAGACACAATGAAATGGGATGGAAGGAGCAATGAGAGTATGTATATCGTGCATACCATGTTCGGGAAGTATGTTCCAGTTCCTCGGGCCTTATGCATCTCACCAAAAGCAATGTTTGGAGGTAAAGGGTGGCTTAAGGTATAAAATGCTTGGGTTGGAACGCCGCCATTAGAAAAGCCCGGTCGGTTTGAAACACCACCATTGGGGTTTGGAACACCGCCGTTAGAAAAGCCATTCCTTCGGAAATTTGGCAGGGGTTGGGGATTCCATGACTTGATTTGAAATGGATTGATTGGCGGTGGGGGTGGAATTAGCATTGTGGGCACAATTGAGGTACACTCGTAACACCATCGACCATATTGCAAGCAACTTAACTGGTGCTCGTAATCACCACTAAGGTCCAACAGAGAATTCGCATGTTGCAAACCCTTCTCATCATTAGATTTTGGTTGTAAATCAGACTCGTGGTTGTTATCGTGTCCATCAAACTGCTTCTCCAAGTTGCCTATATTCATCTCTCCATTACAAGTGAGGATGGGATATTTGGATGAGCCATTACACAATGCAAGGTCTTGTGTCTTTGAGGTAGCTAATTCCGTAGCATCTCCACAAAGACGATGAACCAATAGATTCTGTTTTACAGTCTCCAATGTATGTTTATCTGGACACGCTGCATCTCTTGGTGTGCCTTCTTCATCTCTGGCTTCTTTGTCTGATGATCCATAAGAAGGATCCAAATTATAGTTTTTTGTGCTGGTGTCAGTATGATTACCAGATTGCCCTCTTGAACTGATCTCATCAAATTGAGATAAATCAATCTCTGAAATGGGACTAGGATCTTGAACATCTGGCCTCTGTCCGTTTCCATGTCGACCTAAAGTGTTGGAAAAGAAATTATGAACATCGTCAACAATGCTGTCATCATCTGACAGCAAAAGTATTCTCCCAAGCTTCCTGGCACCATATGTGAATGCACTCCGTATTCTATAGTAATTTCCTGCACAAAGCAACTCTTTGGAAATCAAAACAAAACATGCTATGGAAATGTGTCGAAGAGTAAAAAACACAACTAAAGATTGATTAAGGGAGAGCAAACAACTAAAAATTCTGGAATCATGATAAATCAGTGCACCAGAATAGAAATACAAATTGCATTACCTTTACTCACACTACGGCCAAGATTATTGTTTTCCTTAAGAGGGTCAACTATATTAAGATGCTTTTGTTGAAAGGTTCTAGAGTTCATGTCATACCCTCTTGAAGAAACAGAAAACATGTTGGCACAATATCTAAGAAACTCACTGTCGAGCAGTAACTCGCCACCATCATTTTCCGGAACCTCAACTGGAAAAGGGCAAGGAACAAATCAGAGTGATACACTGAGGTAAAGCAGCATTTACATACGCCAAAGGTAGAGAAGAGGCAGCTCACCCACAAGTTCTGGCAAAGATGATATGCGGACAGGACCAGATAAACAAATACAATAATTCTCCCAGTCGAATTTGCCAAAGTAGTCCAAAAACTTGTAAAGAACCTAAAGATTAAGCAGTTAAAATCATTAGAGCCACAAAATGTAGCAAAGAATGTTGAATATGCAATTGGGTGTTCAACAGAATGTTTCTGGAAGTTCAACAATTCAGAACTTATCTGTTACAACTTATGGTGTCAAGGAAACAGCCTCTCTATCTTTCATAGGGAAACTGAGTGTGTTGTTTTTGTTCAGTCAAGTGGTTTACTATTTACATAAAACTATAACTACCCCTAGAGTAAGGTTTGATTTTCACATATTGCATGGCTTGGGTTTGTATTCTTTAATTCCCCGAAATATCTCCATCTCGCTAAAAAGGGGGAAAAAGTATATGTATTTGTATTTTTTTAAACTAGATCTATCACATTTAACTTTTTGTGATTCTTTTTGGCAAATTACATGATTGGAATGCCCACAAAAAATTGAGAAATGAGTTGTGGATGGAGTAAAAAGTTTGCAAGTAGGCAAGTATGATAGAAAACAAAGTTTCAAATTTAAACAAGCAAAATATTGCTTGTAGAAGCTATGATCATGTGTGCATATCACATTTATGTGGGTTTGTGTGTGTATTACTTTTATGGGTGGTCCAAAATTTTAAAATTCAACGAATTGATATAATCAACTTAAATAGTCAGCACACACGTGGTCATGTTCCATGATGACTGACGTACATGTAACTTTTAGTGATTTAACAGTAATCTCATAACGAAATGCTGCTATGAGCCTATGACTATTTATGATGTTTTCAGAGAAAGTGAGACAAATATGATGATGAACGTGTTAAAATTTCATCATGGCTTATGCCACTATACTTGTAACCTATAGTATAAACTATTTTTAAATAATTTTAAATAATTAATTGGCATTACAAATTGCATGTCACCGACCTCAACACTGTTGGGACTTGGGAGCCATTGAGGTGATATGTGATGAAGTTAATAATATGGTTCATAAATTTGGAAGGATTTCTGTACTTTCTTGGGTAAATTTCACCAATGGTACCTGAACTTTAGCTGGAATTTCGAAGTGGTACCTGAACTTCAAATCCTTTCACAAAAATCCCTGAACTTACACAATCCTTTCACTAATGAGCCATTAGCCCGTTTCTAGGTTAACTTCCGGTCATTAGGGCCAAATTCGAATTTTATATATTTTAAAATTTTCAATTTGACCCCATTTCTTCTTTTCTTTTCTTCCAGGCCCCGCCGCCGCCGGTCAAAGTCGCCGGAAAATGAACTTTTTCCGATTCCGGCGGGACCAATGTCATTCTCTTCGTCTTGAGACGAGGATCAATAATATCCAAACCATTTTGTCTAATTTTGCCTGTAACTTCTCGAATCTGAATTTTTCTACTCGAAAAAACCCTAGAATCGAAATTGGGTCCAAAATGGGGGGTTTTGCAAATCGTCATCAAATCTTGCAGTTGAGGTGTCCTTGGAGGTCGCCCGGATGCCACGACCGCATTGGAGTGGATGTCCGCCGTCAATTTCGCCGGCGTTGGCCGGAAAACGCTCCGACCCGCCGGAAATCGCCGGCGGGTCGGAGCGTTTTCCGGCCAACTCCGGCGAAATTGACGGCGGGCACCAACTCCAATGCGGTCGTGGCATCCGGGCGACCTCCAAGGACCCTTCAATTGCAAGATTTGATGACGATTTGCAAAACCCCCAATTTTAGACTCAATTTCGAATTTTAGGGTTTTTCGAGTAGAAAAATTCAGATTCGAGAAGTTACAGGCCAAATTAGACAAAATGGTTTGGATATTATTGATCCTCGTCTCAAGACGAAGAGAATGACATTGGTTCCGCCGGAATTGGAAAAAGTTCATTTTCCGGCGACTTTGACCGGCGGGCGGCGGCGGCGGGGCCTGGAAGAAAAGAAAAGAAGAAATGGGGTCAAATTGAAAATTTTAAAATATATAAAATTCGAATTTGGTCCTAATGACCGGAAGTTAACCTAGAAACGGGCTAATGGCTCATTAGTGAAAGGATTGTGTAAGTTCAGGGATTTTTGTGAAAGGATTTGAAGTGTAGGTACCACTTCGAAATTCCAGCTAAAGTTCAGGTACCATTACTGAAATTTACCCGTACTTTCTTGGAACAACCTAAAATTTCAAACATATGCAGATTAAGGATATGCCAAGCATCTATGGAAACTTACTGCTAAAGGACCATCCAGCACGGAGTGAAATAGATTGAAGATATATAAAACAAGAGTCTCCAAAGCATAAGTTGAAATCAAGCCATGATGAGCGCCAAGGATTCGACTTTCATAATAGCACCAGGCTTTGATTAAAATAATACTGCGTTTAAATAGGTGATCTTTGCCAATGAGTTGATCAACCTGGAAAACGAGCAGAGCTGTGAATGACAAATTCAAGAATGCTGTAATGGGCATGAGAGTTGATCACAAATGTGAGAACATAAGTATTATTCATCCAATGAACCGATTTGTGTAGTTCCATATTTATAGCTGAATACAATAACGCCAAGATAACATGAGGGATGGCTTAAATTGAAGTTACAAGGAAATTTCATATTCTAGGTGTTGTCTTGCTTTTCCTAGAGCTAGTCTATTTTCACAATGAAAAAATAGGCACTGATCCCATAAACGACTGTTAGCAACCACCTCCTAAAAGATCTTGAATAGTAAATCTTAAAAACAAAGCAAAAGGAAACAGATGCAAGGAATATTTCACTCATGAAATTCATTTCATCTAGTCTACTAAGCCAAATCCTAGTAATCTGGACTTCTGGAGCATAGTGTATAACTTCAAATTTGATTAAAATAACGAAAGGAAAAAACCCATCCCAATTTCAAGGGACGAGCATACCTTTTCAAGAAAGCACAGTGTACAGAGGCCGCCTATTTGATTGATAGAGATGTCAACAACAATATTTTGTACTATACACTTCACAAGCTTGACCTTCAATAAGAAAGCAAAGCAACAAGATTCAGGAAAGAACTGAATTTAAGCTTTAAAAATAAAAATTTAAGATCAAGATATAAACTGTGAGCTAGGAGCTAGCAATCACACACTCCATCAGAATTATTTACTGCCATATGCCTATGTTCTTCAAAGATAGTAAATATGTAGTATATGATTCAGGTCAATAGGACAATAGGTCATAATCATGTTTCGCCTTTTCTTGCACAGTCGCCTAACATAAAGCAGACTAACTTGCCAAGAGGAATTCAACTTCGAACTAGAATAGAACTACAGTTCAAAGGAACAGATCGAAGTAGTATCACATGCTATTATGGTTCCGGAAGTTAAAGAGTTGCGGCAGACTCACCCAGTCACCCTTCAAAATTTTCTGAATCAATTTCCTTATTGATACAACTGAATATATATATATATATATATATATATATATATATATATATATATATATATATATTAACAGTTATGAAGATGACATTAACACAATTAACCAAATAACAGGTGAAACTTAAACAGAAATTTTAGCAAGGACCTCATGTGCATAAAACCACAACAAGCATGTGCCATTAAGCAAACAACCTTAAGTATTATACATCAAAGATAGATCAAAACCTCTGCTCGAATAAGCTGGACATCCTTTACGGTGAATTCTACATCATCATTTTGATCCTCTCCTTCAAGAACTGATACCATATCATTGACCAAAGCATCCTCTACCATCATATTACCAAAAGCAGTCAAATCAATGTCACCATCAGGAAGATAGGTCTTTAGTGGTACAGATCCATATGAGAATACCTGTCATTATTATATTACAAATTAATCATGACTTCTCCATTTGAAGCACAGGTGAGGGTGCGCCGACCGGGAGGCCTTTATATATATGTATGAAAATATTTATATGTCCTTATATGTTTAAGGACACACATGCATACTGAAACAGTCTGGAACAGAACACCAAAATGCTCTGGTACAAAAATCTTGTTCCAATGGTTAACTCAAAACAGCATTGATAACCTTTTATCATACTCCGCACTACTACCAATCACATTAGTATTGTTCTTCAATATACGCTTAGTGTGTAAGGTCATGTCAAATTGCAAGTGCAATCTTAAAATTCAAACCACACTATCTACTCCAAATGGAATTTTAACGTCACAGTTGACCCATACAACAGAGATATGATCCAGGATCCATGGGTTGGATGACAATTGACATCCCTACCCAACTTGATTCACTTTACTTTTTGGTGAATTAATGTTCATAAAATCTAAACGTCACACGTTTTAAATTTAAAAATTAAAAAAAATATGACAGTTATGGATTTGACAAGAGTCAAACCTTCATACTCTGTATTATATTACTCATTCTGTCAAATTAAAGAGACATATGTCTAAGTAAATTTTTGCCCCAAAAAAATAGACCAATTTGAAAAAAAGATTCAATTTTTCATCATATTTGATAATTTTTAGGAAAACAAGTTGATTGCATTAAGTTTAAACCAACCTAAAGAAATTAAAATTTAGCAATATTTGATTATTTACATCAGTTGTACCATACGAAAATCAAGAGGACAATATTTTGTCCAACATCACTCTTTTTTAATTTTTTATAGCATAGAGGGAGTATCAGGTTTGATGTAATGCATCCAAAAAATCCCATGATCTATGCTCAAACACAAAGACTTGTATTCAACAAAGCATTACATGTTAAATACAAATATGCACCCCAGACTTCAAAAGAAGTTATGCATGACTTGTAACAATATAAACTGATACTAACAAAGATCCACTTTAGTTAGTTTAGTGAAGATCTCTATGTTAGTGGAATATATAAACAGAATCCTGCTTAAAACAACAACAACCCAGTATAATCCTACAAAAGTAGGGTCAGGGGAGGGTGGGTGTACGGCTGTACGCAGACCTTGCCCCTACATGAAAGTAGAGAGGCAGAACCCCTCTTAGCAGAACAAAATTATTAGCCACCCAGTCTTCTGTTCTGTGCCTGCAGAACCACCTAATAAATGAGGACTCACGGTTTCACCTGATCTACTCTATGGACTATTCATACCCCTTTGGCTACCTCTATAAGAGTCGCATTCATTTGAGAGTAAAGGGGTAAGAACATTTTTACAAAAACTGTTCATATATGCACACTTCTTGTGAAATTGGATTGGGAGCATGCAATTTAAGTATGATAAGGATCTTCTGTCACCTAATATTTTGTTAATGAGGCCTATAAATTTGCAGAAAAGAAACATTAACCCAGCTGATAGAAGTATGCTGCATTCATGATACAGCACTAGCTCAATATTACCACAAATTTGAAAACTACAAAAAAGAAAAAAAAACATACATATAAAAGTGATATCGTGTATGAGGATACAGCAATGAGCATTTACAAGCTTCAAAGCAAATGCGTCCAAATAAATTCAGCACAAAGTTAACAAGAAACAAACTTTTATCTAATACATCAAACAAAATGTGATTCTGTGCAATCAGAGAAAACGGGACTCATTTCAGAAAGATCCAAATTTCATGTTTATGCTGAACAGATTAGCACCCCAATAATGAAGGAGCCTAGGAAAAAAGATTGAATTAAAGTCCAACCTCGAGTCCTAGAGTTCCCCTGAACAACCTCTGAACATAATCGAAGACGGCTCGTCTCCTCTCTGCGGAGACAGATGTTGGCTGTACCTTCTGAATAATCTGTCTGGAAGCTTCCTCCGCTCTGACCCAACGCCGCGGCTCTATATAAGACTGCCGTGGGTTCGACGTCGAAGGCGGTGATGGTGCTTCTCTCTCCTCTGCAGCGCCGCCCAAAGCCTCTTTAAGATCGCCCAAAGGCACTTTAAGATCGCCCATGAAATTTCCAAAGAAAAGAAGGTCCAAATCCCACACCAGAATCTCACGGCGACATGAGTTCTGCTCTTCTTTCTATCAGACACGGCGGGAGTGGGTTAGGAGCAAATGGTTTGTTGGTGAATCGAATATTTAAGAACAAAGACGAAATCAGGTTGAAACAATGGGATATTCTCCACAATTTCTCTCCTTCTTCTTTTCTCAAATCTAATAAATAAAAATAAAATGCAGGTGAATTAATTTTTAGGGTTTACTGGAGAAGGAGAAGAATGCCAGGAGCCCAGGAGGAAGAAAATCAATTTCGTACGTAGTACTACAAAGTCCAAGTAGTACTTTTGATTTTTGGAATTGTTCATCTAAACACTTTGATTCATAAAATTTTCTTAATGTGTAAGTCTAAATATAGTCATGTGTGATCTTGATTGATTTGTCTTAACATATAGATTATTAATATATAATTTTTTTAATATACAAATTACAAGATAAAATGGATTAAAGAAGTGTATTGGATGGTGTGTAAAAATGAAAGAGGACAAATACAGGGGGACGGAGGGAGTATTTTATCTTTGATGTGAAGGAAGACCAAACTAGGACTAAAACATTGAAAATATACGAAAATAGGACTTCCATGTTTTTTTCCCGAAATAGGACTTACATTACCAAACATGGTCATATACATTACCAAAAAAGTATAGTAATTTGCACATGTACACGGTCACATTACCACAATGCAAAGTCTTATTCCGGAAAAAAAAACATGAAAGTCTTATTTTGGTACTTTTCTCTATGTTTTAGTCCTATTTAGGATGATTTCTATTTTTAATTTCCTTCACTCTCTTTTTTTTCAACTAGTAGTTCACCCTGTGATGTACGAGAATATATTATTTTTAGCATTTGATATGAATATATTAAATTTAAGAGAAAGATTAAAGTAAGAGTAAACATTGAAAATATATAAAAATAGAAATTTTATGTTTTCATTCCTGAAATAAGAATTAAAATGCATTTACATTATCAAACGTGGTTAAATTTATGTCTTTGTTTCCTTTTTATTCCTACAAAAGTGTGTTAAGTTTTTTATAATGTTTTTAAAATTCAAAACTCTTTGTGTTTGAAATGAAAATAGTTAAATATAAGAAACTTAACATATACTCCATCTATAGAAAAATTAAACATTTTCACTTTTTACTTCCTAGAATTTTTTTGGAAAATTCAAAAAGAAAATCCACACAAAAATTAAAAATAAAAATATGAAAAAATGAAACGAAAAAAATTGTAACATGCAAAAAAGAGTCTTATACAAAAAAAATCAAAACGCCTAAAAAGTCCTTAGAATTGGGATGTCCAAAAGGGATATTCATTTTTATTTTTTGTTTTATTTTATTTCTTATTTTATTCCTCATTTTTTAAAATTTCTTAGGAAAAGTTTTTATTTTTTTATTTTTGAAAACAAAAAATAAAAATTGTTAATTCGAGGCATACAGATGCAACATATGTTTATTTTTAAAAAAAAGAATTTTAAATTTTAACATTATAAAAAAATCCAAATAAGCTTAAAAATCTTGATTAATAAAATAATTAAATAAAGGAAAAAATGGGAAATTAAGAAATGAGCATCAGTGCTCCCTATGGTTAGGAAAATAGGCACTAATGCCCCCTCTTTGTCGAAAATGACCGGAAAATGATCGGAGGGGATATGTGTGTAACATTTTGGAACCACATAGACTTTAGAACCAAAAAGTTTTAAAAATAGATGAAGAATGCTGCCTATTTTTCAAACCACGGGGGGTACTAGTGCTATTTGTCCTAACTCTTGGTGTCGGATCACGGAGACCGGGGGTGAGAGGTCATCGCAGACTCGTAAGGAGTCTAGAGAGGAAAGTACAATTAAAGAATGATGGTGTGTTAATGATGAGATTACATAGTTACAAAGTTCGAATGATCCATACAACCCCCCCCCCCCCACCCCCACAATGGTAAAGGGGTGATATTTATAAACTTTGGGAAATCTGATCTTGTTCGCAAGTATCGCTATTTTGGCACACATGTCACGTTTTTATGTAACCTTCTCTAAAAATATCTATGCACCTGGGTTAACCTGATAGTTCGGGCTAATTGCTAACTAGTATGATTATAGAAAATATTGGTGCTCTGCCATCCCATCTTTACCTAGTCGATCGCCCCTAATTCTTGACAAGGCCCTCGTCTTTGATCTTCTAGGTCTTCTTCCTTAAACTAGATACCCATCCCTAAAATATTCGTCACTAAATATTCACATGCTTCCCACTTTGTCTTCATTAATGCGGGCTTGCATATCTAATGACACTTTGTCCCGGCCCTCAAAGGACTTTGGTCAATCCACATATCATGCCAAAAGTTTTTTGTTTGTCTATTTTCAATCTGCATATATACTAATACCTTGATCAAGAACATAGGTTGTCTTAACCAAGCCCCTCCAAACATTATAAGCTCTTGCCTTTGGTTTGATGTTGTGGCTCTCCTTTTCACCATTCACATATATATTGGCCATCTGGCTCTTCACCCATAGCTAAATAGGTGTCGTATGGGTCCTCCACCCCACTATGTTAAGAAACTTATGTAGATTTCTATGGTTCATCTAATACCAAGTCCACCTATTCTCTTTGATTGTGTGATTGTATCTCATTCAATAAGGTGTGGGTGCTTTTTGTATTGATAATTATTCTAGACAAAAAATTTATTTTCCTATCAATCATGTCACAAAGTCCTTCAGAAAGAAGAGTTGTAACACCTTAATATGTCCAGGTTTGCATCTCCTTACGGACTAAAGTGTTAACTTGGTAATCGTAAAATTTAAAACATTTCAAACGCTTTTATTTATCATAATGATAACTTGGTACGGAGTTTTCTAGTTGCGAAAGCTTAATAGATCACAATCACAAAACATAATTAATTTACTTTCTTGAATTCAAAATCATCACATCCATCCCGACTATCTCGCCTCCTTCTGCCGCCAGGATCATGTCACATGATTCTTTCTATTTACTTGCGTGTAGCAAATAAAACATACTACCTGCTCAGTGTTGAATCTGAGTAAGGATATCTAATGCATCGAACATCCATATAAATTGAATCTCAATTCATAATCAAATCATGTGATATCATGCACATAATATTGAGTTCAAATACTCAATAATCAATATTCAATATTCAACATTCATATTCAACATTCATAGTGTCAACAATGCTCTTAAACTATTTTTAGTCTAAGGCCAACTTAATGTTTACCAACTCTTAAACTAATTCTAGTTTAAGGTACATACTTCTAACCAACTTTTAAACTATATTCTAGTTTAAGGTACTACTAATCAACTCCTAAACTATATTCTAGTTTAAGGTACTATTAACCAACTCTTAAGCTAATCTAGTTTAAGGTACAATTTTTAAGAAGATTTTCTAACTCTTAAACTAGTCTTAGCTTAAGGTACACAAGAAACTGAACAACAGAATGCTCACCGTCGGGTTGGGTGGTATCCCCAAACGAGTGATCTTATAGCTTGGTTTGCAGATCTCGTACGTACGTTTTTACCCAGGCCACCAAATAGTCATATTTATACCCGCAAGGCCTATTCCAATTTGAGGTCTATCTTAGAGGTCTTTTAGATAGCCTTAACCATACACATCATTTCTCATCAATCTATTTATTTTGAATCTTAATTCAATAATTCATAATCAGAATATTAATCAAAATTTGATCATAATCAGCATTTAATAACAATCATCATAATATTCATTAACAAATAGCGGCCTAGTGTCGAGTGTTAACACCCTAGTTTACCGTCATGCATCAAACAATGTTCTTGAATTAATCAAAACTTCAGATTTATTTTCAGAAATCATTTTCATATTGATTATAATGGATTGGTATCAAAAATAGGACTTAATCATTCAAAAATCGGGTTTTCTTGAAAATTTTGGGTTCTGGACGGTGCCCGTTACGGTACCTTGGTATCGTGTCACGGTGCCATGGAAGCAGCGGCCGACGGTAGCACCTCTACCGTTCCGGTGGTAGCTCATTACCGTACGAACGGTACCTAGCTACCATGCCGGTGGAAGCATGTCACCGTGCACTGTTCATCGTCTTCTTCCTCGGGTCCATTTTTGAAAATATCATTTTTAGTCACCAAACTTCAATTAAAATATATAGAAATGTTCTCCAAGGTTCATAGATTATCTTGGTATCATTAGTTCGTAGTTTTAACAACTTCAAGGTTTATGATTCTTGGTTCTTCAAGAATGTCAAACACAAAGTTCAACCAGAGGACCATTTATGAACCTAGAAACGATCTATACGAACATTCTAATCACTAGATATATCTAATGGCTTACCTCGGACTTTTGAAAATTTTTTGGTGAAACTTCCAACGACGATCACTCTCAACTCCGGCGACTTCACACCAAATTGACAGCACCACTGCGTTCTCCTCACTGAGAGCAACAAAATAGAATAAAGAATTGTAGGAATTGATGAAGAATGGAGGGATTTTTGATATGCGTATATAGTGGAGAAAGTGAAGAAGCTGACAACGTTAGCTTACCCACCGGAGCTATTTGGCCTACTCAATATTGAAATAAAGTGACACAATTAAATGACAACTCCAGACCACACTCTCTTCTAATACAATCATTTTATAAGCAATTCAATTGGCACTAAAAACAAACACACACAAGAGATTTAAAATAGTTGATGAATTTACTTTTGAAGCGTGTTATTGTTTTTCTAATTAAAAACTTACGAGAGCCACACATATATGGAGAGAAATGTGTCACGTTTGATGGATTTCAAAGGCATGCGCGAGGATAAGTGTTTGTCATCTTCTTCAACATGTCTATTTGAAATTGCATTGAGAAAGTAAAGAAATGACTGAACAAATGTATGTATATAGGTATGTATGTATGTACGTATATCTTTGTGTTTTTAACAGGCTGGTGGGTTCTTAGAACCTTAGAGTGCTCCGTACAATGCTAAGAGATTGGATTTCGGTAAGAAGAAAGTGTTTCCATTTTGTGACTAGGTACCCATTTCGTAAATATTTTCACCTCCACCCTACGTGATAATCATTGTTCCTGCCTAAGAGGGAACCTAGAACTTATTTTTTCAAAAACAAAACATGAACACTATTTATATTATGTTGTGTTTGGAAATTGTAACATTTCTTTGCTTCTGTTGAGAAGGCAAGACAATCATTGGGATGGAATATGGAATTTGGGCTAGAAGAAGGTCTTTGGAACTCCTACAACCAAGACTTTGGCCTCGACACCTTTTGGAAAATAGCTAATTTCTAAACGAATGATGATTTGATTATAGAGAAATTGTTTCTTAAAATCCCCCTTTCTAATGGGCACATTTTTTAGTAGCTCCCAAAAGATTGTGTTGCTCATGTCCTCTATATGAGATCATGAAATAAAGGTGGGTAAAATGATTTTTCATGCTTATTAACACGTGGTAACTACTTGGAATATTACGTAGATGGGTTATTATTTAATTTTACACATTTCTTATTCAACTAATTTCGAAGAATATTGTCTATGATTTAAATGACCAATGTTAGTGCTAATGGTGTTGGATAGATTTGTTTCTTAGGCAACCAAGTTTTGAAATTAAAATATTTTGATATAAGATACTCTAAGTAAGGAATAAAAAACAATATTGAAATTTCCATTAATATAGGTACTCTATTGATTTAAACCTATATATACACGAATTTCCATTAATAAATATTTGTAACTTATTAATTTAAGTATGAAATTTATAAATATGAAAGTAAGATAAAATATTAATATATGTAGCATGGTCCTAAAATTCTATTTAAGTTAAATGAAAATTATTATATTTCTTTTTTATTTGTTAAATAGTATTTATACTTTTTCGTATTTATTTTTAATTTTTTATATTATCCTCGTAATAGGAGTTCGTATTGTTGTAATCTGAAAACATATATTAACATATAATATAATTGATTATCCAAGATACAATATTAAGGATTGCCATATATAAGTAAAGAGATCCAAAATAATATTAGTATTATCCAAGATACATAATATAAGTAAGATGATGAGTAATATATTCGTGATCATCATTTTCAAATTTGGTACTATTTAGGATTGTTTCTTAATAATATTTTTTACAAGTTTTGTCAATCACCAGATATAACTAAGGTGATCAATAATATACTCATGGCCGTAAGACACATAACTAAAGAATCAAAAATAATATTGTAATTTCTATTAATATAGGTACTCTATTGATTTCAACCTATATACACGAATTTCCATACTAAATCTTTGTAACTTTTTAATTTAAGTATGCAACTTTTAATTATGGAAGTAAGATAAAGGATTAATATATGTAGCATGGTCCTAAAATTCTATTTAAATTAAATGAAAAATATTATATTTGTTTTTAAATAGTATTTATATTTTTCCATATTTATTTTTAATTATTTTATATTTTCATCATAATAGGAGTTCGTATTGTTGTAATCTGAAAACATATATTTATATATATCTTTTTTTGAGTTATATGTATACATTATTGGCATGGAAACTCTGATTTTAGAGAAAAGAATTGAACTCATTTTTTTTATAAAATCATGTTTTTCATGTACTTTATTTTTTCCTCTGAAATAGTACAATCATCAAACATAAAATTATTAAAAAAATGAGATGTTGACTATTATTAAAATAAAGCGACCTATATTTAAGCAAAATAAGCTTTTCTTTACTACTTAAATAAGGATTTATTATTTTAAACGAAAAAAGATTTTATGTGAGAATGCATACAAAAATAGTATGCATCAAAGAAACTCATGCGGACAATTGGTATATCGAGAGATCGGCTTGGTGCACTCCGTATATAATATTCTTTAAATTCTACTTAGCTATTACGTGACACTGACATATTAAAATTTTACCAAATAGACACGTCAAATGTCGAATTTCTGTGAAACGGAGTCTTTTTATTATAGTAAAAGATTAGATTTAGAAAAAAAATTTAAAATCTCAAATTTTAAAATCTCAATTGACTTTCAAAATCCAAAAATCCTACACTTCTCTGCTCTGCTCAAAAGAGGAGATCGGCTATGAATCAACCCCAACATTTCTTATCGGAATTCAGAGTCTGAACAGCAGCAGGTTCGTTAGGGTGTGATGGATAGAAATCGCAGGATTGCTTCCACGATTGGTTCACTTTTTATACTGATTTCACTGGGTTCGGAATCTCTCGGTTACAGACCCGGCGACATCGTACCCTTGAGCCGCATGGGTCAATACCATAATGTGCGTATCAATTGATACTTTTCTTCATCGAATTTATTTATTTATTTATTTGTTTCTGATATGCTCTCCGCCCATCAATTGCCCAGTCCAGGACTGTTTGGCATGATATAATTGGAAAGCACTGCCCCATGTTCGCTGTTAATCGCGAGGTAAGTTTCCGCAGTTCATACACTAAGATATAATTCCTTTAAAGTTACACGTTTGTGTCAGTTCAGCTGTTATTCAATTTCTTTTAGGGTGGTAAATTTATGAGGAGTTTTCTGACTGCAGACCTTGATTCCGATCCCGAAACCTACTGGTTACACTGGTGCTGATCCTTATAAAATGTGAGTGCCAATTGAACTTTTCCAATTGTTGTATGGGGAGTAATATTTCATGTTTTTTTTCTGTGCGTACTTTCTTTGATTTTAGGAGGATATGTTTATGCTGCTTAGCTTAGGTGCCTTGCGATGTTTGGAAAATTGTTTGCTATATATTTTAGTTCACTAGAACTATGAAAACATTAGACAAGGGGGCCTTTCTATTAATTCTCAATCATGCCCCTTTT
This sequence comes from Cuscuta australis, assembly GCA_003260385.1. Lineage (NCBI taxonomy): Eukaryota > Viridiplantae > Streptophyta > Magnoliopsida > Solanales > Convolvulaceae > Cuscuta > Cuscuta australis. The sequence goes on along the minus strand of NQVE01000200.1, from coordinate 661,742 downwards.
GATGGGAACATGACCCATCAATGTAAAGAACAAGTATGAGCTGGCTCATATCATGGCTCTGGTCCAAAATGAATGGACCGAGTAGAAAAATTAAATAGAAATAGTCTAGGCTAGTTGACACTGGAAAGTCATGGGTTTGTGGCTTGCCTATTGGACTTAAGAGCTGTCCAGTCGGAAAAGTCGTGAATCCATCATCTTCTAAGCTGGAGTTGCTGTCTTAAATCAATCTCTGGCAGTTCACAAATTTTCATCAGGTGAGGACCTACACGCCTATAACTGGAAGGCAATATCAAGGATATATTCAGTGGAATCATGTATAAGATTTTGGATGTTTTACGAGATGGAAATCTGATGGAACTGTGGGTTTCTTTGCTTTTCATATTCAAAGGAGGTGATTCTATTTTAGAACGAGATGACTTTGAAAATTACTGGATAACTATTGACCTATGATAGAACTGTGGGGAGAGTGATTTCCAAAATCTCATTTTGAAAAGGGAAACATTTCTGCCCTCAATTGTGCAAGAGAGTCACCTATCTCACTTTAAAAAATCATCTATCTCACTTTGGCCATAATAGAAATCAAATAGACAGCCTCCTGTGTGATTGTTATTCCAAAGTCAGCAAAATAACCTCACAAATGCAAACCAAATATACCCATTAATTTTGAGTGGGACTATCTCTCTAGAATTCTTGGATCTAAGTATCTAACACCATCATTGTTGTCTATAGTATACTTCGAAGCTAAGATAAAACGATCTGTTTGAGTGTTTGGTTATGTTTTGTTTATCTTTTAGTAAATGATATCATATCAGGCTATCAAAAATTTGATGTTACTTATTAGTCAATATCGTTTGAGATATTGACTCATTTATTATCTCAGTATGCAGTGATGTACTATTTATTTTCTGCAAATATATCAGTACTAAAATACCTTCAACCTTACATATTAATGGATTTTTAGTTCATGGATTCTAGTGTTTGTTTTTATAAAGGAATGATTTGTATGCAGATCATTTCAAGTTGGAAGAGAGAAATTTTATGTCCCCTGGTTACTTGTGATTAACCGAAAGAGCACCGAAGTCCCAATGATCGATATGCGTTTAGTAAGGATTTTTTCCTAGCTAAAAACTTTACTCTCGTGTATATACTTACAAACATGGTTTCTTCTCTATCTAGTAATCAGAAATGTTTAGGCTGATCTGAATGAAAATTTGAAATTTACTGCTTTTAATTCATTTTTCTCATAATATTTTCTGGCATGATATGCATAGAGGTACTCAGGGGGAGATTTTCTGGGCGTGACCACTAAAGTAATCGATATGCCTCACAGCTGTACGTCAATCTTTTTCTTGTGTTTTCATCATTTGTTGCAAGCTGGTTAAATATTGCTATTTGGTTTTGCACTATCAATTTCAGGCATAGAACCAACTATGTTATTTTTCCTGCATGAATTTAGTGTTAATTAATTTTAAGATATTTAAGTATAACAACAGCCTAGTAGAAACCTACAAAAGTAGGATCTGGGGAGGGTGTGTACACAAACCTTACCCCTATTCGAAAGTAGAGAAATTGTTTCCAAGATACGCACAACTCGATCAATCAAAAATCACAGAGCACGACAAGGAAGCAAAGAACAAACTAAGGATAAAGAAAACGCAAAGAGACAAACAAAACTCAAACCACAACGAGACACCAAGCATAGGAAGCACACAACATTTTAAGATATTTAAGTGATACTATAAATTTCATTCCACAGACCCCAATGTAGTTTGGACTTTGGATTAAGGTGATGTAGATGATGATTTTTATGCTGAAAGATCTCTTATCAACCTGATTTTTAGTAGACACATTTCAGAGGCTAAGTATTACAACTGTATTATCCGGATTCTGGACAGATGTTGAATTTCATCCTGACATACGTAAACATTTCTGGGATCCACAACATTGGCCAAAGCATGTGCTTATCAGATATACATGGTAAGGCCCATATCTCCATATCCTTGAACGTCTTTAAAGGTACCATTTGGTATTCTGAAATCAATTTCAGATTTTTAGTAAAATTGTCCAAAGAAGATGCATTTTTGTTTCTTTAAGCAACTATGCTTTCCCTCCAAAACTTAATGCAGTTATATTAAATTCATTCTCTCTATTATTCTAGAGATGCGCCCTCTCACTATGAGATGCTTACCGTTCTTTATGATCTGTATCAGGTTTTCTCAATGTGGATGTGACATACTTTGGATTTGTATATTTATTAAATGAATTTGTAGGATCCTTTCCAGTTCTTGGAGATTGTCTTTGCTCTTGCACTAATTAAAGAAGAACGATACCCAGTTTCCTGAAATTTCCTTAGTTTAGTCTCTAAAGAAGGAAAAAGGGTTACATGCCCTTAACGCATGTGACGAGGAGCAATTTTTGCCTCATTTCACCTATTAGCTAATAAATTCTCTTAATGCTATTTGTTAGCTTAAAAGTGCTTTATTTTAAGTTTCTCTTTTAACACATAGCATTTTTGCACTCATCGTCATGGATTGCAAACCTAAACTCCTAGAACCCAAACCCAAATGGATACAACCGGGTCCAATTGAAAAGACCAATCACCACCCACTCAGCTACCCTACCATTCTTGTGGACCTTTAGCTCAACCTTTTTCATCATTTTATTCTACAAAATCTATGCTTCAGTATAATGAACTCATTTGAAATTCTAATTAAAGCTTGAATAAATAATGAGACAAAAAGAACTTGAATTAACACAGTGTTATAAACAAAGTTGTACAAAGGCTCTTATAATGTACTCCGTATTACGGAGTATTAGAATCACCAATCAAGGGAAGTTTTGCTTTAATGTTGAAATCCTTTGGAACTCCATTGAAGAACTTTAAAAGCGGGCTTATTATTTTGTGGAGTTTTGGTGGAACTATTGACATGGGTTTGATTCTAGAGATATGTGGAAAATGTGTTTCACATTTTGGGGTATTTGAACATCAATTGCAAAGGCTGATCTGAGTTGGAAAACATGTGATCAAGAACATTGAGAACATTAGTAAAAACCCTTACTGGTTTGGTAAATTGGGTCGGATTGTGTCCATTATCCAATTAAATCTGGGTCGTGCAAGTTTGGGTTAGCAATCCTTGTGGACTAATATAAAGATGCTGTCAAAAGAGAACCTCATCCAGTGCTTTGTTAAAACAAGGACACAGATAATGTCTGGCATTTTTGAAGCAATAGGTGGAAGGATTAACAGTTTTGAGCAAATAGATAAGTTAAGGTTATTTTTTAAACAATACCAAGAAAGAAACAGCAGTGGTAGCCACAAATGTTGGGCTTGTGCGCAAGAAAATCTTCACAATATCATAACACCATGCAACTAGATAACTTTACTATTTTGGGTTTGGCTACACTTATGCGACCATCGATCTCTGTTGCACTGGTGTGCTGGATTACGATGATATTTGATGAGCTAATTTTTAACCTCTAAAGTTGATCTTTTAACCTATTATTTGAATTTGTAATAGGGAAGAACAGTCAGAGATAGATGTTGCTTCTGGATTTTATGTTCTTTTTGGGTCAGGTACGGGTTTTCTGATTAACAGTCTATAATAGGTATTCAGGAAGTAATTAAACAGGGATAAGTAATACTAGTATAAGTTTGGCAATGGTGTTTGTTCATGGTTCTTCTCCAAATTTCTTTCTGTTTTCGCTAACAAGCAGGGCTGATGCTGACATTCATTCTCTCAATCTACATTTTGCAATCTTCTCGAGATAAATTGGCAAGGTACATTAATCATGCTCATTTTATATCATGTTAAACATCTGTAACACTCATATTATCGCAGGCTAATCCTTGGTTTGATTTATTTCCTTTTTTTATTTTCCAGATTTGTCAAAGAGACTGTTGTTGACAGCAGCTTGTCCAGCGGTGGAATGGCAAAAGTTGAGTGATGTGATTTCGTAAGTTCTCGTGTGACATTCTCACCAAACAAGGCTACAATGAGCCATACCTTTAAAAGTTTCTTGTCTGAATTGGTCTCATTTTAAAATTTGCTCTCGAGTTTTGGGTAAATGATTTGTTGAACTACTTCAGTCGGATTCATAGAATTACACACAACTCTATGCAAGAATGTTGTAATTTGGATCTTATTATTATTAGTGATTCATAGGACTGGGGGACTTGTGTCTATTTACTGTAGGAAGTTAATGCACCAAATTTAGGACAATTCTATGAATACTTCTATCTGTCTCCATGGATAGCTATAATTCTTCGTGCTGCAATACAGTTGTTAGTTAGTGGCTTCAATCTTTTCACTTTGTAAACATTAACACTATATTTGGTTCAAATTAATAATTTTAGTGGAAAAAGATAATAAAATGAGACGAAAAACAATTTTTTCATGTTTAGTTAGAGAAGAAAAAGAAGAGAGAAGTGGAAGGAAAAGAAAATAAGAAAAATTAGTCTGAAAGAAAAATGAATTTCTTCCATCTTGGCAAAGAAAAGGAGAAAATATTTTCTTTTCCTAATCATCCATTCTTCCTATTTGATTTCTAACCATTGTTCTTTGATTTTGAGATTGTTAATCTCTTTAGAGAGATGTGCTAGGTGAGCCTCAGCGGGTGTACACCAGGTATACATTAGGGTTTTCCCTCTTTAAAACCAATCATTTCTTTCTCGGGTGACAGTCCTTTTGTACCAAAGGTTTTCTCCAACCTTCCTCTTTTTAGGTTACCTTAAGTACATTAGACTTAGAATAAATAAATCAAGTGACATATTTGGCCTCACTTATTACTTTGACCCCACCCTCATCCCACCTAAAGAGTAAAAGTAATGGCATAATGAACCTTTTTCTCATGTGAAATACTCCCTCTCTCTAAGTTGCTCTTTTCCATTTGAGTTAACATATTGATCATTAATATTTGATATTTCAAATTAATGTTTCAAAATGAACTTACTGATAGTAAATTTATTATAATTTACTCCGTATTATATTTGTATGGTAGAGTTAAAAAAAGTTAACCATAAAAAATTAAATTTGATGAATAAACTTGAACAGGTGGAGTACATAGTCATATTTGTGTGATTCTACTAATTTTTACTTTATTTTATTTTTAAAATCAATATTGATTGAAACCGCCTTTTCGGGGCGTCGACCCGATGAAATCGGTACCGGGTCGGCACCGCACCGAATAGCAAAATCCGGAAATTAAGTAAATAAATAAAGCGGAGAGAAAGTATTTATACGTGGAAACCCAAATCGGGAGAAAACCACGGGCCTTTTTAGGCGGTGCCATGCGAAAGGGGGAGGAACTTTTATTAATCTCGGGGGAGTTTACATATACATCATTGTAGGAACTTGGAGTCATTAATGGAGCTCCAAGCTAAAAGAAGAAGAAGAATGAAGAATATAGTAGTAGGAACTTGTATGAATCTAGCCTTGGCCTCCCACCATCCGTCCTGCGTAGCCTTGTATTTAAAGGGGAGTACATGCATGCATCCCCAACAATGCCATGAGGTGGCCATGTCACCTCCATGTGCACATGTTTTGTAAATGGGCTCCACGGAATATTTTTATATCACCTCAAATATATATTCTTCTGTCCATATATCTCTGGTTCTGTCTTGAATTATTTATCTGATTTATATCTTGGGCCAGATAAAATTGGGCTTTCTTGTACTGTTCAAATAATATTGGATTAGGAAAAATCCCTAATCCATCACATGCCCCCCTAGTTTTGAGTCTGTCTTGGGGAACGAGACAGATTCAAAATTATATGACTTGGTGGGTTGCCTCATGGGATAAAACTTTTCTTGGAACCTCGACAAGAGGACTTTCTTTTTTTGGAGGGCCTCGTTACCTCGTGGGTAAGGATTTAACTTAGTGTCTCTTGAAAGAAAACTTTTCTCGGGGATTTGGTGCCTCTTGGAAGAGGACTTTTTTTAGGGATTTGTGCCTCTTTAGAAGAGGGCCTTCTCGAGACTTTGTGCCTCTTTGGAAGAGGACTTTCTCGGGTTTGTGTCTCTATAGAAGAGGACCTTCTCAGGACTTTGTGCCTCTTTGGAAGAGGACTTTCTCAGGACTTTGTGCCTCTTTAGAAGAGGACTTTCTCGGGACTTTGTGCCTCTTTAGAAGAGGACTTTCTCGGGACTTTGTGCCTCTTTAGAAGAAGACGCTCTCGGGACTTTGTGCCTCTTTAGAAGAGGACCTTCTCGGGACTTTGTGCCTCTTTAGAAGAAGACCTTCTCGGGACTTTGTGCCTCTTTAGAAGGGGACCTTTCTTTCTTTTTAGTTCCTCAGGAAGAGGACTCGGTGCCTCTTGGAAGAGAACTTTCTCGGGACTTTGTGCCTCTTTAGAAGAGGACCTTCTCGCGACTTTGTGCCTCTTTAGGAGAGGACTTTTCTTTCTTTTTTTAGTTCCTCGGGAAGAGGACTCGGTGCCTCTTGGAAGAGAACTTGGTGCCTCGTGGAAGAGAACTTTTCTCGGAGCTCGGTACCTCTTGGGAGAGGACTTCTCTCGGGGATTCGTTGCCTCTGGGAAGAGGGCTTTTCTCGGGGCTCTTTTTTCAATATTCTTTGGGAGCCTCTAAACCCCCACCCGATATCTATCTGACGGTGGTTGGGCGCTCCGCTCTTATTGAATTATAGACAATCTCCGCCCACCTTTCTCTTCGTCCCTATCCCTCGAACTGAGGGGGGCCTACTCTAATCTCTTTATAGGATTCCTTCCTTTTGGGTAGCTTGTTTTTAATGGGCTGGGCTTCAGCCCATCCTTAAGCCCCAATCCTTTTCCTTATCCTATCTTTTCTCAACCTCGGTACGGGAGTCTATGACTATCTCCGGTAATCCGATCACTTGATCTAATTATTGATCTCTACTTTCTATTCTTTTACATTGTTACTTTTATCAACTTATACAATTTGGAACGGACAACTAGAGGCTTAATCCGTCCAATTGAGGGACCCATGAAGTTGAAGCGGTCCACTGGAGGTCAAATCTGTCCATCTGAGGGGCTCATGAAGATGGAGCGGTCCACTAGAGGCCAAATCCGTCCATGTGAAGGACCTATGAAGATGGATCGGTCCACTGGAGGCCGAATCTGTCCATGTGAAGGACCTATGAAGATGGAGGAGCGGTCCACTAGAAGCCAAATCCGTCCATGTGAAGGAGCCATGAAGATGGAGTGGTCCATTGGAGGCCAAATCTGTCCATGGGAAGGACATATGAGGATGGAGCGGTCCACATGAAGCTAAATCTGTTCATGTGAAAGACATATGAAGATGGAGAGGTCCACTGGAAGCCAAATCTGTCCATGTGAAAGACCTATGGGGATGGAGCGGTCCACTTGAGGCAGAATCCGTCCATGTGAAGGACCTATGAGGATGGAGCGATCCACTTGAGGCAAAATCCATCCATTTGAGGGACCTCTGAAGGTGAAGCAGTCCACTTGAGAAGAAATCCGTCCATGTGAAGGACATATGAAGATGGAGCAGTCCACTGGAGGCCAAATCTGTCCATGTGAAGGACCTATGAAGATGAAGCGGTCCACTAGAAGCCAAATCCGTCCATGTGAAGGAGCCATGAAGATGGAGTGGTCCATTGGAGGCCAAATCTGTCCATGGGAAGGACACATGAGGATGGAGCGGTCCACATGAAGCTAAATCTATCCATGTGAAAGACATATGAAGATGGAGCGGTCCACTGGAAGCCAAATCTGTCCATGTGAAAGACCTATGAGGATGGAGCGGTCCACTTGAGGCAGAATCCGTCCATGTGAAGGACCTATGAGGATGGAGCGGTCCTCTTGAGGCAAAATCCATCCATTTGAGGGACCTCTGAAGGTGAAGCAGTCCACTTGAGACGAAATTCGTCCATGTGAAGGACCTATGAAGATGGAGCGGTCCACAAGAGGCCAAATCTTTCCATTGGATGGATCCTTGAAGTTGGAATGGTCCATTTAAGGCTAGATACTTCCATTTTTGGGATCTTTAAAGCTGGAGTGCTCAAGATCCGTTCCTATCTTGCTGAAGAGGACCATTGGAGAGGACCGCGGGGAGGACCACCAGAAAGGACCGCATAGAGGACCGCCAGAGAGGACCACAGAGAGGATCGCCGGAGAGGGCCGCGGAGATGACCACCGGAAAGGACCGTCGGAGAGAACCGAGGGAAGAACCACGGAGAGGACCACCAGTGAGGACCGCGGAGAGGGCCGCGGAGAGGACCACTAGAGAGGGGACTTCCGGAAAGGATCGTGAAGAGGACTGCCAGAGAGGACTGCGGAGAGGGGCCTGCCACTTCCGTCCGTGGTTCGGCGGAGGAAGTCGGAGCTCGCCGGATCTCGTCGAAGATGAATGCCTGTTTGTTGTTGATGAGGCTTGCCGGAGTAGACAATTGCTAGTGGTATGGCTCGCCGTTGGATACCACTAGGGATGAAGCACACTAGAGGGCTCACCGGTCTGGGAGGATACTCACCGACCCTGGTGGAGGGTACTGCCGGCAGCCCTACCGCGTGCTCACTGCTCGCCGGAAAGATCCCCGTTGTTCTTCACACTGGCTCGCTGCTCGTCGTCCTTATGGAGGGCACTGCTCGTGGACCGGATTGATTTGGATCTGGCGGACCGTCCCTCTCTCTCTCTTTTTCTGTTTCTTTTCTCCTTCTCTGACTTTTCTATTTTTTTTCTTCTTCTTGATTCTCACTTCGTATCCCTCCTCATTTTTTTTGTTTTTTTACTTTCTCAACCCACCTTTTTTTCTCTATTACGGACTCGGAGCACAAAATCTTTTTGTGACGGTCCCACGGATGGCGCCAGTGATGGAAACCGCCTTTTCGGGGCGTCGACCCGATGAAATCGGTACCGGGTCGGCACCGCACCGAATAGCAAAATCCGGAAATTAAGTAAATAAATAAAGCGGAGAGAAAGTATTTATACGTGGAAACCCAAATCGGGAGAAAACCACGGGCCTTTTTAGGCGGTGCCATGCGAAAGGGGGAGGAACTTTTATTAATCTCGGGGGAGTTTACATATACATCATTGTAGGAACTTGGAGTCATTAATGGAGCTCCAAGCTAAAAGAAGAAGAAGAATGAAGAATATAGTAGTAGGAACTTGTATGAATCTAGCCTTGGCCTCCCACCATCCGTCCTGCGTAGCCTTGTATTTAAAGGGGAGTACATGCATGCATCCCCAACAATGCCATGAGGTGGCCATGTCACCTCCATGTGCACATGTTTTGTAAATGGGCTCCACGGAATATTTTTATATCACCTCAAATATATATTCTTCTGTCCATATATCTCTGGTTCTGTCTTGAATTATTTATCTGATTTATATCTTGGGCCAGATAAAATTGGGCTTTCTTGTACTGTTCAAATAATATTGGATTAGGAAAAATCCCTAATCCATCACATGCCCCCCTAGTTTTGAGTCTGTCTTGGGGAACGAGACAGATTCAAAATTATATGACTTGGTGGGTTGCCTCATGGGATAAAACTTTTCTTGGAACCTCGACAAGAGGACTTTCTTTTTTTGGAGGGCCTCGTTACCTCGTGGGTAAGGATTTAACTTAGTGTCTCTTGAAAGAAAACTTTTCTCGGGGATTTGGTGCCTCTTGGAAGAGGACTTTTTTTAGGGACTTTTCTCAAGCCAGTTGAACAACACAACATCTGCCTCGGTGCAAGCCACCGCTGAAGGAATAACCATGACGATGGTTACTTCCCAACCAGCTCACTCTACTACCGTGATGCCAATGGGTTTTAGCCCCATCTCGGCACCAACCATCAATGCTCCATTCACAATCCCCATCCCATCTGTTGGGATAAGGGTCACATTTCCCCCAAGCATGACCCAATTCATGAATGACCGGGCAAATTTACAAGCAATCCAAAGATTTGGCCACGTCATGGCCATGTGTCAACAGAATGGAGGGATGTCATTCCTCCCGGGAATGTTTCCATTCGCTCTCCCAGACGCCGGAACATTACTGCTACAGGCCCCGATGGCAGTGTCTCCCTTCCAGACACCGGTGCCCCAACCATCGCCTTTTCTTCGACAGGTGGTCAACACCATGGCCCCTGTCAATCTGAACAGTGCACTGAATGTGGCCGGGCCATCACGCCCTCCCCAAAGTGGACGCCACCCGCAGAGCATCCCTGAGGGTCATTGCATCTCAATTGAGAATGATGACGAAGAGTGTGACATCCCTAGAGCCCACAAGAAGAAGGAGGGCAAGAACCTAAGGCGGGAAACCTCTCGAGACTCTGCCTTTGACAGACTAGGAGAGAGAGGGAGGAATGCCAGCGTAAATCTGCAAAGCTGAGGTTGGGACAAAGCACGACCCATGTCAGCGCATTTGCCTGATTAGGCGGGGGGAGGGAGGCCGAGCCTACCCGTACCCATCGCACCCGGTCAAATCAGACTGAACCAGCTAAATCACGGGTTTCGCGCCGTGAGGAAGAAGTAGAATGTAGGGATGACAGTGGGTCGGGTTCGGGTCAGATAAGACTATACCCGAACCTGACTCAACTTTTAAAACCGAAACTCGAACATGACATTCCAAACCGGGCGCGAACCCGACTTTTAACTAATAATCAATTTGACGTACCCCAATAATTTTTAAAAGATTAAATCTATTTTTTTGTGTCTCATTTTTATTAGGGAATTATAAAAATGATTATAAAAGGCATACTTGATATAGTAGCACTTTGTTAAGAGATTATACGAAGTGTTCATTATACTCATAGATAGGCTTTTATTTTATAAAATATTCGGGTTTGAGTTGGGTCGGGTGCGGGTTCGGGTCAGGTAAAATTATAAACCCACACCCGACTTGACCCGATGTCGGGTTCGGGTAAAACATTTCGGGTCGGGTTCATATTATTTTATTCTCAGTTCGGGTTAAGATATTTTAGTGGTCGGTCGGGTCAGTTGAGCTTGGGTTTGGGCTGAATTGCCATCCCTAGCAGAAAGCCAACCATGCGAACCGGTGAGAAGCAGGTTGGGAAACCCGGGTGACTGGGTCCAATAAATGGAGGCAAAGCTGGAGATGCTAGAGAGAAGGGTGGATGAGAAGAATGACAAGGATAAACCCCTTGCGGATTCTCCATTCACTGCAAGGGTCCACTTGACACCTTTTCCTCGAAAGGTAAAGGTGGAAGCCCTAAAATTCACAGGAAAGGAGAATCCCGAAATCCATTTGGATTCCTTTAACCAGAGTGTGTGTGACCATGATGGGGTGCACTGGAGAAGAAAAATGCCTTCTTTTCTTCAGACCCTACGAGGTAGGGCCACAGAATGGTTCAATAAACTCCCCCCGGGAGGTATTGATTTATTTGCTGAATTGGCCTCAAAACTCAAGGCCAAGTTCCAGGAAAACTGCAGGAAAAGGAAGAAGTTCACCTATCTGAGCACAGCCTGGAATGGGGAATCTGAGAACCTTACTAAATTCCTAACCCAGTGGAAGGATGAGGTGGACAAAGTCGAGGAGATGGATGACAAGACGGTTTTGTCGCTCTTGTTGAACGGCCTGTGTGCCGGACAACTATACAAGGAGTTCTGCCGGAGGCCCCCAACGACTTATCAAGAGGCTTATCACGCGACTTAGGTATTCGTTGAGGTTGAAAACCAAGACCAGGCAAAGAACGAAGCGGAACGCGGCCACAAGCCCAAGCTGGTGCAGGTTAAGAAGGAAGACGCTCCTGGGCCTAGCAAGCCCAGACACCATTATGACCTGGTCATACATGTGGTTAAGGCGGAGGAGTGTCTCGAAGTGAGGAAGGCATCGGTCAATCCTGGAGGGAACCCGGTGTAGGGTTCTACGCTTGGATAGGGCAGCGGAAAACAAAAATTTTGGTGTCCAAACGTAGATCCACCCAAGACCTCTTATGATTATTATAAGTTATTGTTAAGGAATATATCTTTCTTGGCAAGCAAGCAACGATATGTGCTGGTTGGAGGATTGGTCCAAGAGCTAGCCACAGAAGTATATGACCTCCGGTTAAGACACACGAACAATGAAGAATGTTCTAGAGAAAATTATACTAGTAATTTTTCTCTAGAATATTTCTAAAATATAAAATATTTGGTGTAAGTATTAAGAGAACAAAACAAAATTTTGTCTCTTAAGAAAGAGAGGGTGGGCCGAAAATTCTAATAATTTAAAAGGGTGGGATGATCTCCTATTTATAAGGAGCATAATCTTCATTCCTATTCTACTTAGGGAATTTCGAATCCCTCTTAAGTAAGCTTCTAATTTATTTTGTCAACTTTAACTATCATATAATTAACAAAAAATAAATAATACAACATTTATAATATATACATATACATACATACATACATACATACATACATACATACATATATATATATATATATATATATATATATATATATATATATATATATATACATACATACATACATACATACATACATACATACATACATATATATATATATATATATATATATATATATATATATATATATATATAATGTTATTTTTTTTCCATAAATAATATTTGACAAACTTAATTGTCATATAATTAAAATGTTCAAATATAAAATATCTAAATATATTTTAAGCCATAATAATAATAAAATAATAAACAATTTATTATTTATATATATATATATATATATCCAAATATATATATTTATTATTATTAAATATATTTGACATACTTAATCATCATATAATTAAAATGTCCAAATATAAATATAATATATATATAAATATATATATATATATATATATATATATATATATATATATATATATATATATATATATAATATATATATATATATATATATATATATATATATATATATATATATATATATATATATATATATATATATATATATATATATATATATATATATATATATATATATATATATATATATATATATATATATATATATATATATATATATATATATATATATATATATATATATATATATATATAATGGAACTTTACCCCACTTAAATATTCTACACTTTCATATGTTCTATGTGTGTGACTCGATTAAATACTAGCTCTATTCTAGAACTTTACCCATATAATACTCGAACTTTACCCATATAATACCTAGCTCTATTCTAGGTATCTATAAAATTGGCCATAGTATCGATTAAATACTACAAGTGATAAGCGGTATCTAGCAACACATTATCACCCCCAAATTATAGATTAAAGCTCTTTGAACAATTCATTCAACGACACATCCTATTTGGATAACTCTTATTCCTTTATCAATAATATCTTGATTTAACACAAGATATGGGGTGTGTCACCTTATTAGAGTTAAATCAATGGTTTATTGATTCTTCGATTGACTTGTGGGATTCAAATAACATATTTATTTGGGCATGGCCATGCACTTCCCAAGTCACATCAATCAGTAGGCCCTAAGATATTATACTTCATCAAAGAAGAGATAAATTATATCTACGTCATTCACATCTTCACTTAAGTTTCATTGCATACCCAAAACATAATTGTACATCCACCAATATTTCAGATGGCATAAACTATGCTTCAAAATATGCAACTTAACTTATCAAAGATCGTAATGACTTCAAGTCGAAGGATAATTATACTAATGGTCGCATGAGAATAATATTAACACTCTAACTTAAACCCACATATTATTCTCATAGCGGGTCAATCCAACAACATATCCATTATGTTTGCCTATATATAGATTCAGATAACACTTTATCTATAAACTATGAGACGCAGCTATCTCATCTCATACGTATTAGTCTTGATATATTATGATGTCCGTATTGTCATAATATTCGACTAAAGATACTTTAGACGTAGCCTCCATCTTTGTAACAGCCTCATAATCAAAATGTCGTAGTTCTCATCTAAGTTACTAGAGTGCCTACACTATGGACTAAAGCTATGTTTAAATCACATGAGATGACTTAAACAATCTTTAGGGCCTATTGTTCTTGATATCATAGATATGGAATCATAAGTTGGCCTCTAGGGCTCACTTATATTCAACACCCGGGTCGCCAATGGTCGGATAAATAATGTTCGTATCATAAGTCTAATTCCCATAACACTTCTGGATGCAAAAGTGTCATAGGAGTTGTTCGGTAAATGATCGATAGTGGAGAGCTGGGTATGGAATACCTGCAGAAAGCGCAGGAGAAAAACCACCTATGGGTGAGGCTTGAAGCTCAGAGAGACGACCGGGACAAAGACCGGAGGAGAAATGACCGGAATAGAGAACGGAGGCTAGCTCCAGACAAAGAGCATATCGAGATCGGATGATCTTTGGTGGACCGGAGGGTGGAGACTCCGCTGTTTAGAGGAAAAACTGGGTCCGAAGCATTTACGTGGGACAAGTAAGCGCGGACCCAGTTAGAAGAAAGCAAACAAGGAGAGAACTGATCGTCTTCACCGACTAGGATCTCCCTTCTACCGGTGATGACCTTAATGACCCTTTGGTTATCACCATGGACATCAACAAGGTGGATGTCTTCCGGGTATTGATTGACACGGGCAATAGTGTCAATATACTGTACCTAGAAACTTTTCAAAAGCTCAGGTTCTGTCAGACACAACATGAACCTTTGAGAACTCCCTTTCAGGCTTCATGGGAGATACAGTGGAAGCAGAAGGATCAATCGTCCTACTGGTCGAACTGGGCACGGGGGGACAAAAACGTGTAGAAAAAGATGCGATTTATTGTTGTGGACATCAAGTGTGTCCATAACGCTATCCTTGTGAGAACGGGCATCAACCAAGTCTGGGTCGTGATCTCCATGCCCCACATATGCATGAAAATCTACACCCCATGTGGTGTGGGCAAAGTTCGAGGAGATCAGAGAAACACACAGGAATGATAAACCCAAGCGGTTAAAAAGATGACGAAGGGCGTCAATGTCATCTCGCAAGAGATAGCGGAAGGCAAAACCTCGGAGAGGATTGAACCCGAAGCTGAAATGGTGGAAATCCAACTCCACCCGGGTGACTCTTCAAGGATGGTTTGAATTGGAGCAAACTTGCCTGAAGACTTATGGGAAGAAATAACTCGGGTACTCCGAGAGTACGCGGGTATCTTTGCCTGGAGCGTGGCAGATATATATGTCTGAGATAGACCGCTTTGTTATCTGTCACCGGCTGGCAGTGGGGAAAGGAGCCAGGGCATTAAGGAACAAGAAGAGATACCTGGCCAGCGATCGCCGGGACTTCGTCAGGAAGGAGGTAAAAGACCTCAGTGTTGGCCACATTCGGGAAGTAAGACATCTCGAATGGCTAGCAAACGTTGTGCTCGCCCCCAAAGGGGACACTTGGAGGATGTGCGTGGATTACACAGACTTAAACAAAGCTTGTCCGATGGACTCCTACCCACTACCGAGTCTGAATCAGATGATGGATGAAACTGCCGGGTGTGAGCTCTTAAGTTTCATGGACGTCTTCAAAGGCTACCACCAGATCCACATGGAAAAGGAGGATGAGGAAAAAACGTCGTTCCTCACACTCGAAGGTACCTACTGCTACCGGGTGATGGTGTTTGGTTTGAAGAACTCAGGGGCAACATACCTTTTTCTCTGTAATTTTTTAAATTTAATATTTTTTAGAGTAAATTCCATAAAAGGTCCCCAGATATAGGTCGTTTTACATAATTAGTCCCTACATATCAAATATTACTAATTTAGTCCCCAATTATTATATCATTTTTTACGAATGGTCCTTTGTTAACGTTTTTGTTAAGAACATGGATAAAATTGTATATTGATACTTCTCTCTCCTCAATTAAACTTCCTCCCTCCTCTCATACTCTTTCTCAAACTGGTCGCTGAGTTTGAAGCTTTAAACCCAAAACTGAAATGATCATTCCTCTCTCAATTATTAGTCTTCCTGGTGGAACCTAAAATCAAAACAAATAAGTTTTATGGATGAGTTTTATCGATTAGTCTCAAGAAATTGGAAAGAAAATAAACATTAAAACTCATCCATGAAGGTTACTGGTTTCAAATTTGGGTTCTACCAGTTAGACAAACAATTGAGAGAAGAGTGATGATTTCGGGTTTGGGTTCAAAGCTTCAAACTCAGCGACGGATTTGGGAAAGGAGTGCGAAGGGAGGGAGGAAGCTTAATTGAGGAGAGAAAGGAGCGTGAATTTACAATTTTATCCATGTTCTTAACGGAAATGTTAACAAAGGACCATTTGTGGAAATGAATATAATAATTAGAGACTAAATTAGTAATATTTGATATGTAGGGACTAAATATGTAAAACGACCTTTAACTTGGGATCTTTTATGAAATTTACTCTATTTTTTATTTAGATAGTTGATTTAATTGAGGGATAGAAAGTAGAAACATTATGAACGTGAAGAAGGAATGAGCGGGTACTAGTGAACAACACAAACACACACACAAAAAGAACAATGCTACGTCCTTGATTATTTGTCCAGTTTTGACTTTTTTCAGGCAACTTTTTTAACCTTTAACCTATAATTAAATGAAATATATATATATTGTATATTAATTAGATAAAATAATATTTTGAAAATATCTTATATAATAAATCTAATAAAACTATTTTTGTATCAATATTTAATATCATTTTTATTTAATTTGAAGTCAAAGTTTACCAATTTTGACAAAAAAATTCAATATTGGATAAATATTTCGGGACGAAGGGAGTACATTCATAAACAGAATAATCACAAACTTCATAAACTTATCATTTATGGTTTAAATTTTCATTTCAAAATTATTCAAAACTATTTAATTTTTTATTGAAATTTATAAATAATAAATTTGTGATTTTTGTAATCTTTTTGTTTGTGAACCTAATATTTTTTTTTTAAAAAAAAATCAACAGAGAATTTTCAACACATCGTAAATTTAAGCCAATGGGCCCAGTAGTCTTTGTAATGGGACGTTGTAACGCTCCTTAATAAATTATTAGAGGACCTATTGGCTGAATACGGCCAAGTTAAACTCTCCATCATGTACCAAAAAAATAACTCACCACCTTGAATTAAAACGTTGCCTCGAAAATTGGTTACCCATCTTTTCCTTCGTGTAATAATCCCCTAGGGCAGATTAAATTAAATTAATCACAAAATAAAGTCACAAGGGTTGACATCTCTAAATATGAGTAAAACAAAGAGAAAATATTAAAATAGGAGAAAGTATTAAAATGGAAGTTTCATGTTTTTATTTTCTAAAAAGGAGTTCGCACTCTGGTAATAAGTCATTATACATGTGAATTTTAGTATAATTTTTGATAATGTACATAATCATGATTGGTAATGCAAATGTATTTTAACTCCTATTTCGAAAATAAAAACATGGAACTTCTATTTTAATATATTTTCGATGTTTTACTTTTATTTTAGTCTTTTTTCCAAAATGAAGCGACTGGTGCTCCACATAAGCTCCATATCAACGTTTGTAGTTTAAGCAATTCCTCAAGTATCTTGCGCTAAAGATGATCTAACACCCTTAAAAGAATAATTAAAGGGCATGTGCTAACAGGTGTGTTGGATGTTTCATTAGCAGAGCGAGCAACAAAGAGTCAAAGACCACAAATAAATCTTCTCCACAAAGTGTTTTGAACTAAGATTTTTATCACGGAGTTCCCACATCAGAAAATAAAGAATAATACCACTAGCATAAATAGAAGGGTGGAGCCCTAGAATTAGTTTAAGCTTTTGAGTTAAAATAGTGGATTCTGACTTTACATGCAAGTAGCTAATTTTACCCGATACTCTATTCTTTGTTCTCGACCCATCGAAATTTTAGCATGGTATCGGAGCAGGTCCAGTTCGGGTTCGATTCTTCCTAGTTGCTAGCTACCCGTCCGTGGTTTGGGTTGAGTTGACTAAAAGAGATTGAGAAGCCACTACCCGTTATGTGGGCTAGCTATACTATAAGAGATTGTATGAGGGAGACTGTTGGAGTTTCTACATTAGAAAATAAAGAATAATACAACTAGCATATATAGAAGGATGAAGCCCGACCTACCTATCAACTTAATCTTTTGAGTTAGAATAATGCATTCCAACTTTATATGCAAATATCTAATTTTACTCGATAGTCGATACTCTACTAGTTATTCTCAACCCACCAAAATTTTAAGAGTTTTTTCCAAAATTCTACAACATTCATTAAATGACACCAAGATATCCTTATGTGTGCATTGCAATCTAATTTTTTAAAAATCAAATTAGACTATAACATTCATTATCATTATTCAAATGTAATACTCCCTCCCTCCCTGAGTGTTTGTCCACTTTCATTTTTGCACATCATCCAATGCACTTTTTTAATCCATTTTATCTTGTAATTTGTATATTAAAAAATTATAAAAATTATATATTAATAATCTATATGTTAAGACGAATCAAGCAAGATCACACATGACTATTTTTAGGCTTACACATTGAGAGAATTTGATGAGTCAAAGTGCTTAGATGAACAGTTCCAAAAGTCAAAAGTGGACAAACACTCAGGGACGGACCAAACTAAGTAATATTTTCCTATTTTTGATAATGTATTCTTTGTTTGTATTAGACTCCCTTCATCTCTGAAAACTAATTTCCTTTCTTTTTTCATCTGTCCCACTAAAATTTCTCATTTCTATTAAAAAGTCACTTTTACCCTTACTAATTCTTAACCTACCTATCACATCACATCTATTCACAATGAATCTATCCATCAAATCCTACTTTTATAAATCACATCCAAGGACATTTTTGAAAATTCAATACCAAAATACACTCCTTTTAAACATGAAAATATCCCATGTTTTCAAGGACGGAGCTGAGGGAGTATATGATTTAATTTTATAGGAATTAATTACACAACAAACTCACACATAATATGTGTCTATGTGTATGTTTTAAATTCACAAGCGTCTCGCAGCAACAACAACAACAACAACAACAAAGACAACTTAGTTGGGTCTCACAAGATAGCGTTCAGGAAGGGTGTGTCATGTGTGTACACACACCTTGCCCCAACTCAAAAGTTGGGAGACTCTTTCCAAAAGATCCGCGGCTCACATAACAAAAGTAATAAAAGATAATAATAGTAATTAAAGATCTAATAAGATACCTAAAAAGCATAGAAAACACATATAAAATCCAAAGCACACAAAGGCAAAGGACAAATTAATGTTAATGAAAGAAAAATAGTGCAAACGGAGAGCAGCAAACATAGAAAGCATATAAAGCACACAACAAGTCTAGAAAACTAGCACCTAGCCCAAAACATCATCCCAACTAGTCTTATCGTATCTCTCCAAACACTCTTATCTAAATAATCTTGTCCAATGATCTTCTACCAAGTTCTAAGTCTTCTTAAGTCTACCCCTACTCCCACCAGCCAAGGTAAGGGCAAAAATCCGAGTAATTAGTATTGAGTGTAAATACTAGAACCACAACAAGAACGTAACAACAATGAGAGTATGACTGCTAAATTCTTTTGCCGAATAATATTAAATTTGTTCATAAAATACTAGATTCACATATAAAATGATTGCAAAATTGACAAATTTACTATTTGTGAACTTTAATAAAAAAATTAAATAGTCTAAAATAATTTTGAAATGAAAATCTAAACCAAAAGTGATAAGTTTGTAAAGTTTGTGACTATTCTATTTGTGAATGTAGCATTGCTCAAAAATTATTGAGGGGATTGGCAATAGTAATATAAGTAAAATGTGATTGACGAATTTAAGAAAAAGTAATGAGGGAATTTTAGATACATCATGAATTTAAAAATAATAATGAGGATGTTGCTAAATACATCCCTCTTTTTGCTAAATCCACACATTATTTTGTACAAATGGTGAAATGGATAGATTTATATTTAAAACAATAAAAAAGAAATATAATATGTGGGCTAACATAAAAATAAATTAGACATTTATCATAAATGAGATAGATTTTACCAAATAAGGTGTCAATTTAGCAACATCCTAATAACAATAAGAACAATATCATAACAACAACAATTAAAATAACAATAATAATAATAACAATAATAATAATAATCATCACCATCACCATCACCATCATAATTAATTGTACGTATGGACGGTATGGTATGAAAAGATGGGTGTGTTCCCTTGGGCCATTTCAATACCATCCCGCTAATTAATGCATAGCCCTACATGGGCATGCATGGATGTTATAAGCAATGATATATGGATGTGAGCATTATACTCCATCCATCCGTCCAACAATAAACTTCTAGTTCACCATTCACAAGGACAAATTTTATTCACTTTATTTTCTTATTTTTGTGTCTTATTTGATAAAATAATATAATCATGTCAGCTTTAGTTTTGTAGATCTTTTCATGTAGTTTTTAAATATATAATTTTTATTTTTTAATTTCATACCATTTTTCATATAAAATGATTTGAAAATAATTTTAGTCAAACACCATAACGAGCAATGAGAACTTTATTTGTGGACGGAGGAAGTATATATATACGAGTAGCTAGGTACCAAATTAATTGCAATGGGTACCCACGTACGCACTGACTTCCCCAAATTTTTTACTACATACTCCAATTAACAATTTGCACAATTTATTGATCCATCATTCTATCGAGTTACATACATTTAAGTTTGGTATTAATGTGATTTTCAACAACTCATCTCAACTACGTCCCTTTTCCAGGGATAATTTACG
The DNA here is from genome assembly GCA_003260385.1 of Cuscuta australis. Lineage (NCBI taxonomy): Eukaryota > Viridiplantae > Streptophyta > Magnoliopsida > Solanales > Convolvulaceae > Cuscuta > Cuscuta australis. Next base: position 641,057 of record NQVE01000200.1, on the reverse strand, counting down.
TAAATAAGATTTAAATATATCACTTTTTTCTAAGTAGCACAAATGCTAATATGCTATCTAGTCTAGCATTTAACAATAGAAAATTCTAAAATATTATACCCTTTAGAGAATTGACCTATTACATAATTGAAGTATAATAAGACATTATTAAAAAACAATTTAAATAGTCATTCAAATAATCAGTTATTACCCGACACGTGTTTCTAATGACTACATTCATAAAATCATTCGAATAATCAGTTGTTATTCAAAACTTGTTGCGAATGAGGGCATAGATCTGACAGACCATATGGAATTATGTACCATTAAGGAAATAAACCATACTTAGGGACTGTTTGACAACTTCTGAATAGGTAAGTGTTGAACCAGTAAGAGATCTGAACCATTAAGTGCTGAACCCGTAAGAAGTCTGAACCATTAAGAGCTAGTATATTGCTTAACTATTTAGAGGAAAATGTCTGATAAATTCTGATAAGAGGTCTTAACCATTCAGACTCTGTATAATACTTAACCATTCAGAGACAAATCTCTTAATCATTCAGACATCTGAACCATTAAGAGGCTGAAAGAAACAACCCCTTAGTCTTACTCAGGGAAATATACTACCTTTTAGTCCTATATGGAGCAAATTTTTTCATTCCCCACATAGTAATTAATGATTATATATGACCTTATGAATATATTAAGAAATTGAAATGAATGTACAGAAATGACACAATATATATCTACTTTCATTTATTTTTAATATCAAGTACATTAAAAAGTCATAATAATCAATTACTCTTTTTGTCCCGCAAAATCTTTCTTTCTTTTTCATCTGTCCTAAAAAACTGTTATCATTTCTATTAAAAAGTTACTTTTTCCCTTACTATTTCTTAACTTACCTATCATATCACATTTTTTTACTATTAATCTATCCATCGCATCCTACTTTTACTCCATAACATCCCAGAACATTTTCGGAAAGTCTACATCAAAATATAATCATTTAGAAGTCAAAACAGAAAAGATTTTGTAGAACGAAGGAGTAATATGGAATGAAACTGGATCCCTCGAGTCTTGTACCGTTTATTTATCTTCTTATTTTTCAAAAACACGTGCAATTAAATATTGGATTAAAAAAAGTTTCTATCCTAAAGCAATTTGTAATTGTAAAATAATTTTAAAAAAGATGTAGTTTTGTACGGCATTCAAAAAGTGAAGGAATGGATGAAGTACAATATACTACTCCTTTGTTTACTAAAATCATTTCTCTTTCACTGTTTTACTTTCACCAAAACAGTTTTCTTTTTTATTAAAATGACTAATAATAATATACCAAATAAAATTATTGCAATATACTTCATTATTTATTCTGCATCGATATAATAGGTTATTTAAATGATTTATCTCTCTTTTTTTCATTCCTAATGATTTAATTGAAAAATCAAATTAGAAAAATGAATATTGCAAAAATCAAGACAGGAATTTGTTGAAGAAGAAAGAACTAAGTAAGCATAGAAATGAAATGTCCCGTGCAAGAAGGGTTATATACAATTCACCCACCCGAGCTGCTAGGTCACATCGCGGTTAGTCGGAAGATCGGGCTGCTAGCTAGCTAGTTAGTTTCGAACCGGAATATATAGGTACCTTACGTGCCTGTCATATACTCTTTCCGTTCACAAATAAAGTTCAATATTCACATGGTCAAACTTTATTTACTTTGTTGGCCTATTTTTGTGTCTTATTTGATAAAATAATATAGCCATGTCACATTTACTTTTGTACATCTTTTCATGTAGTTTTTAAATATGTAATTTTTATTTTTTAATTCCATACCATGTTTCATATAAAATGATTTGAAAATAATTTCAGTCAAACCTTGTAACGCGCAATGGAAATTTTATTTGTGGACGAAGGGAGTATACTCCTAGATAGGTCTATATAGGTAGTTGAGCCCCGGGTAGGGCGGCAGTTGAAGTCATTAATGAATTAATTCCAGTCATCAGACCCGGGGGGGGCTCTAATCAACCACCGACGACGTTTTTAATTGAAAAATTTACCTTCCCAATTTGCATTAAAATATAATGTCTCTCTCTAAATAGTTACATGCATGCGTTTTCTTCATAATTTGCATTTTTAGTCATTATGCATTAATCATTATTCAAGTAAATATTTTCAATTACTGGACATTATGAATATTATTAAGTTCTAGCTATTTAGAGAATAAAACAATTTAATTGTCATTTAGGGAAATAACATAAGTTTTAGTGTTATTTAGTGCAAATTAATTTTCTTGCTCTTCTTAATAATTCTCATCTATAAAAATCCCCTCCCTCTTAGGCCTTTTCCACACACACCACAAACATACACACACAAACAATCAATCCACACAATTTAATCTAGCTACCTAAATACACCTAGCTAGTAATATGGCGGCGGCGGCGGCGATGAAGACGGTGGCATGCGTGGCCGTTTTGTGCTTGCTTGTGACGGGGCAATCCGCGGAGGCGGCGATAACCTGCGGCAGCATCGTCTCGAAGCTGGCTCCCTGCCTTCCTTACGCCACGCATAAAGTAGCCGCTCTTCCCTCCACTTGCTGTTCCGCCATTTCAAATATCAAAGCAGCCGCCAGCACCACCGCCGACCGCCAGGCTGCCTGCAGCTGCCTGAAGAGCGTCGCCGGAAAATATGCCGGCCTCGACCTCGGCCTTGTCTCTGGCATCCTCGGCAAGTGCAACGTCAACATTGGTTACCCCCTCAGCACCACCGTCGACTGCACCAAGTAAGTTTCGATCTGTTTATTGGCTTATTGCTGATAGTCAGTAGTTTTCAGTTTAAATATAAACTTCTCTCTAATTACGAGTTAAGTATATATATATATATTCTTTTTTTGGAAGTAAAACAACTTAAATGATGGACAATGTTTAATTAACAAGTTTGGGGTGCATGCATAATGGTGCTGCAGGGTGCAGTGAGATAATTAAGCTGCTGCTAATAAGGGAGGGAGTCATCATCATATATTTCATATTTGTGAGATGCTGCTGATGGTGGTGGTTAATTTATGGAGTACGTCATTAATATTCGATCGATCAGCTCCCTATACTATAAATGGAGTATTATATTTGAATATTTAATAATAAAAATAATATGTGTGACGAGGAATAAAAGAGGTTACGTCCGGCCTATATATTGTCGATCTTACCTTAATTAGCTTGTTGTGTTCATCCTCATATCTTTCTCGTTGAATTGTACGTTTTTCTCATTTTAATGCTTATTCATACCCTTTGTTTCTTGTTTTTGCATTATTATCCTGGATTTATTATTATTATTATTATTATTATTATTATTTTTATGACGCAAATATAATCATTATTATTATTAATCCATATTCACGAAATCAAGTTTACTCGAAATGTTCCAAAACAAGTTATATGTTTCACTAATTTTGATTCACAAGGCACAAATTATTATCGATCTCTCATTAACAAAATTGGAATAAAGACTATAATCATAAAAAGTGAAATTTGCTCTAAATAATACTAAAACATACTTTCTTTTCTCAAAAAGAGTTCATGTTTTATTGTGATAGTTGAAGCATTCTTACACGCACTGATTATTGTGTCTTAGAAATTAAACATTTGGGTATTTATTATTACTATATATAGTATGGTAAACTATGAGTTTTGTTGTACGAAGTAAATAATGTGTAATGAATAAATTTTATTACAGTAAAGTGATTGTAATGCTTGAAATGAGCTAGTTGATTTTGTCCATTATTTAGCATAAATTATGGATCTGCTCGACCTTTAATTTGTTGTGAAATGTTTTAGTTTTTTCTTCAATAGACGTTAACAAAAAAATACTATTATGATTTCTTACGTTTTTCAAAAAAATGTGAAATTCTTGCATCATAAAGGATACTTTAAACAGGAGTATGTTTCCTCAATTCATTGATTTGAGTGGTTAGAGGACCACCCCAAGAATTCTAGCTAGATAGGAAGCTCACTCAAGTTTAAACCTCAATGGAGATGAGGTTGATTGAAGAATGGATGAAATAATTCAATAATGATTCAAGATGTGTGCATGGGTTGTATACTTGTATATACAACCATTTCTAACTATTCCTAAACATGGTAGAAATATTTCAAAAGGTAACAAAAATAATAGGAAAACCTATACAATAGATAATAATAATAATATTAAGTATATTTACTATCTTTAACATTCTTCATGCGGTCTTGGAGATGATCGAATGTCGAGACTCTCTCTGAAGTCCAGAAATAAGAGACAAGGAAGACCCTTTGTGAACATGTCAGCATACTAGGAGGAAAATGGAACATGCAAGACTAGAATCTGTCCAAGGGCCACTTTGTCTCGTACGAAGTGGATGTCGAATTTAGTGTGTTTGGTGCGCTGATGATGTACTGGATTCAATTCGTCGAGAGATACACGACACTGATAATGTCACAAAAGACAAGATTGGCTTTGCTAAGAGGTTGGCAAAGCTCAAGGAGAAGATTGCAAATCCACCTTGCCTTTGTTATGGCCTTTCCAACAGCACTAGAGAAAGAGGTGGTGACCTGTCTTGTGGAGGACCAGGATACAAGATTGTACCCCAAGAAAACACAATAACCAGAGAAGGATTTTTGAGTGTCTGGGCACCCTTCCCAATCTGCATCAGTGTAAGCATTAAGCTGGTCCGTCTGAGATTTGGTTAGGATAATGCCATGTGTGATGGTGTCGTGAAGATATCAAAGTACTCGCCTCATGGCTCTGAGATGAGAAGTTCTGGGATCATGAAGGTGAAGACAAAGCTTTTTTACATCATAGTTAATGTCTGGGCGCGTGAAGGTGAGGTACTGAAGAGCACCAACTATGGATCTATAGAGAGTGGGATCCAAAATAATTTGTCTTGATCGTGTAGTCAACTTCCCTTTGGTATTAACCAGACTGGAGATGAGCTTGTAGTTTGTCGTGCTAGCCCGCTCAAGAATCACATGTGTAAACTGTGTGTGATGAATAAAAAAGCCTTGAGCTCTGTGTTGGACATTTACCCTGAGGAAGAAGTGAAGATCCCACATGTCAGTCTTAACCCCCCCCCCCCTAAGTTTTTGAATGAGCATATCAAGGAGAGTAGAGTGAGAAGTAGCGAGAACAATGCCATCCACATATAGGAGCAGATATGTCATGTCTATGCCATCGTGATACACGAAGAGGGAGGTATCAGACTTACATCCCTGGAACCCTAAGGATTGTATAAAAGTAGCAAACCGAAGATACCAAGAGTGAGAAGCCTGTTTTAATCCATATAGAGCTATGTTAAGCGTAAAAACATCTCGTGGGCGAGTGTGATCTTGAAACCCAAACGGTTGGCTGGCAAAGACTGTCTCGCGTAGGGTGTCATGTAAGAAGGCATTCTCGACATCTAACTAATAAACGAGCCTCCTATAACTCAGAGCATGACTAAGCACTATCCATATGGTGGCCGGCTTAACCACTAGTCTAACATCTCATCATAGTCCACCCAGAGTGTTGATTGAATCCACAAAGCACTCAACGAGCCTGGTATTTGGACAGTTCACCTGTAGGACCAAGTTTATGGTGAAACAACCATTTTTACAGAAATAATATTTCGGATAGGGTGAGGGGGAACTAGATCCCATATTTTATTTTTAATCAAGGCTTTGTATTCCTCAACATAGTACAATTAGAATGCCAGTTAGGATCTTTAAGTGCACTACGGTATGTGGGGGGGAAGAGGAGATATTGTTTATGGTGTTCATGTTCGGGATTGTTTTATATAGATGATGCCCACTTTGAAACGGGTGACCATATGGTAAGTTTTGGATTGGTTGGAGGTGGGATTAGAGAATCGAGGGGTAGGGGAGGCCGTGGGTGGTGGAGGGCGAGGGGGTGGGGGAGGCTGGGTGTGAGTTTAGTGTGGGGTCGTGGGTGGTATGCAACCGTGGATGGGGGGGAGGGTTTGATGGTGGTAAAATATCGATGGTAAGAGGTTACGCCACTACTATAAAAAAAGGGTCAAATAATCTACTACCCCATTTATATTATTTTAGAGAAAACCGATACAAATGGGATTGTCGATTTTGCCAACCGGTAGCAATTGAATCAGCAATTAGTAATAACCGATTCAATAGGCTATTGAATCGGCTATTACTAGCAACTGATTCAATTGCTTGTTCGCCAACCAGTAGCAATTGAATCAGTTATTAGTAATAAACGTGTAACACCCCAACCTGCATAACCCAAATACATGTATTAATGAATCAGATTACTATTCATCTAGTAAACACACAATATTTTCAAAACAATCAAAAATATTTAATTCAAAAACAATATTCATAAATGCATCAGCGTTAACAAACGGTGTGGAAGCTTAAATAATTAATTCAAAATACAATTCTGGGTTCTTTACTCGAAAAATATTAAATTCAAATTAAAATATTTAATGAAGTAAACTGCTTCAGCCATCCATCCATCTTTTCATCCTCGCTGTCCTCCAAGATTATTTCCTTATTCCTCATTCCTGTTACCTACGTGTAGCAAGTAAAACAAACTACACGCTCAACTTTCACGCTCAAGGAGAGGTTCTAATAGTAGAAGTCTCACATCGAGTCATTTTAATCATACATAATCAATCATAGCATTCCATGTACAAGTAATATCACATAACAACATCAAATGATAAAAGTAACATTAGCAATTCACAAGTTAAACCTTCTTACCTCCGAAGTCCATAACCAATCTTTCTTATCTCTAAGCTCATAGCTTATCCCAGGCTAAGGCCAATTCTCTATTCTTCCTAGAATCTTGATTCAACCACATCCATGGAAGAACTTGCTCGATACAATGTGAGTTGGGTGGGACCACATACTCACATTCATGAATAGATCAATTAGACTCCCGTGTGCACGCTTTGCCTAACTAATCGTACATGCACGCCGGTTCATCACATGACCGGCAATTCCTAACTATATTCTTATTCTGTTTCTTGCATTACTGCAAAATAGACTTTACACATCAGATAAATTTGGCTTTACACATCGGAAAACATCCGATGTACATTCAATTGATGGGAAAAGTCTTGACTTTAGACAAGGGATAAATATCCGCTGTCTAAACTTTTGACAACGAATATTTATCCGATGTCTAAAGTCAGGAATTTTCCCACCAGTTGAATGCACATCGACTATTTTCCATAGTGTAAAGCCAATTTTATCCGACGTGTAATGGTATTCTTATAAAATGTGTAATACTTCTTACTGAAATATAATTTAAATGTTATTTTAAACAATCCACTACAAAAGTACTTGTGCACACACTTTTAATAAAGAAAAGTTTTTATTAAAGAGAAAGAGAGAATACAAGAGCATGTTGTGTAATACCCAAAGTATATATACAAACTCAAGTCCAACAAGAAATAAAAGCAAAAATCTAGGGTACATTCTCCAAAGTAATCACTAATCAAAGATGAGTATGGAATGAAGTCATTCCTAGGTCGTGAGACATTCTATTATGGTGACTTGAAATCCAAGCCTAGAATACCATCATGGTTAATACGGCAGAAACATGACCAACATCTTGGCTAGTGCAAACCATTTTTCATCTTTCACATTTATGAGTACTCATCCAAAAGTTTGTTGTTAACAAGGATCAGTATCTTGGCTCAAGCTAAAGCCTGGAACAATCTCTCTTAAAAACCAGCACGAACCAACTAACAATCTGCATTAAACATTGTTGTTAAGTACGAGTAGTATTCACCTTCTGCATATATGAGTACTCATCCAAAAATGTTTAGTTTACACAAATAGTAGTATTGAATTTACCAATTTGATCAATACTGCAGAACCAATTCAGTCATTAAAATTGTCTTTCACCTTCCCAGTCTAAAACTGCCTTATACTCCGTACGAGATAAGGAACAAACCTGAGTGTCGAGCAATTAAGACCAACACAAAAACATGAATCTGACCACCTATATATAAAGAAAAAAGTTTAGTCTTTCTCTTTAAAATATTTTATTCTCTTTTTTACATCAGGATCTACTAAATATAAAGCAACATGTTTTCTTTGACAAGCACGTAAGATTAAGAGATCACATAGAAAAATACATCACACCTTTCTAGTTAACTAGAGAAGCGAACTATCTTAAGACCACATTAAAATCACCTTCAAATGCTAAATAAAACGAATCTGTTATGAATCAATGATACATAGAAGTGAAGTGGATGATAAGAAAAAAAGTTGCACCTTTGTAAATATATCACCCCCTTGAGATTCGCAACAACTACACTCCCAACCAAATTTTTTAAGAAATTGGGATTCACTTGTACACTGGAAAAAATCAACACAATAAGAATATATAAAATAAGATTTACAAGTTTCTGAAATAGTTAAAACTTCACATGGCCACAACTTCTTACATAGAACTAGGAAAAGTCATGTCCACTTATTTATGTTTAAACACATACACATTCTTGCCTTAGTGGGGCTCACACATATTGCTTTCTGGTAATACAACAACAAGGGTATAAAATTTACAGGAGAAACTAATTGAAGAAACAACCAAATCTACAGTATTGAGGCACTCAATTCTTATAATTTGATTCAAAATAAATTTGTTTAATTCTTATCCTTATCCATAGAATGGAGGGGTGAAATCAGCTCTATTCTTCACTCTGTGAACCCAAACTAAAAATCCACATATAAAAAATTGAATTCTATATGTGTTATGTTATACTCCATTGACAATATTCAAAATCAAAGTACAGATATCTCTGTATATTAGATACTCTAAATATTAAAAAACATACAAAAACATAAATGTTATTATTTAAATGAATAAAAACATGGGGCTTAATTAATCTATGAAAATTGAAATATGAAGTATATGAACTTGTGATGATGAAGAAACAAAACAAACTCATCTAAAAGTGAAGATAAATCTATTCATTATGGGAATAAACCAAAGATCTATTCATTATGAAAATAACTATCTCGAGATTAAAAATTCATAAGAAATTAATAATATTAAACTTTTTAATGATTTTAACTTTTGATTTTCTTGTTTCATTTGTTTTTTTAATTTTAATTTTTTAATTTTAATTTTTTAATTTTATTTTTTTTATTTTTTACATATATTATTGAGTATCTTTCAAGAAAAATGAAAATTAGAATAATTTTTTTTAACTGTCAAGTCAAAATCTACTCCCCGTGGTCTTTTGAATTAAACAAGTAATGTATCAATTTGATTATTACTTTTAATTTAAATGTATAGCTTTAAATGTTTGAAGTAATTTTTTATTGTTTTTGTGTTCGTAGTTTAATTATACTTCCTCCGCCCCATATTTGATTACCACTTTTTTTTCTCTCATCTCGATAACTTTTGTTTGTTTAAGCGTTTTCATTAAAAATTTGATAAAATAAAATATACCTGTCACATCTTGTTTTGTAGAACTTTTGACAAAGTTTCTTAATATATAATTTTTATTTCTTACCGATATACCAATTTGTAAATAAAATGATTTCAAAAAGTGAGATATTTCTCCTCGTAAACTCCAATTTGTAATCAAATTGGAGACGGAGAGAGTATAAATTAAAATAAGCGTTATAAAATAAGGGAGAAAGACCAAAGTAGGAGTAAAAAATTGAAGATATACCAAAATATGACTTCCATATTTTTATTCTCAAAATAAGAATTAAAATGGATTTACATTACCAAACATGGTTATGTACATTACCAAAAAGTATAGTAATGTGCACATGTACAGTGTTACATTATCACAGAGTGAAGTCTTTTTTTGGACAAACCACAGTGTGAAGTCTTATTATCAGAAAAAAACATGAAAGTCTTAAATAGATACTTCTCTCTATATTTTAATTGTATTTAAGGTGATTTTTAATAAAATAAAAGAAAAAAGTGATGGGGAAAGAAAGGAAAATAAGAGGGTGTTTGGGAGTGATTAACTTATGGATAAAGTGATTTCCACAAAATCTAAAAGCAGAAGTACCTCCTACATGCTTCTTCGAAACGGTATTCTATGTACAAAATAGTGGTGGTGAAAAGCAAAAATGAAACCAACCCATTTGCCAACGTCTAAAAGTTGAGGCGGCGCTTAGTAAGAAGACGGGGAAAAGGGGAAGGGGGAGCACACCTCATAGCCTAACCAGAGTTGTGAGGCGCCTGCGTGTCACCCGTCAAGCACTCTTAAACCGCCCACAAACATAGCTTGGTTTGGAGAAATTCAAGGGAGACAAGCCCTAACCAGTTTGGCCGGCAGCCGGAAAAGCTGTGTTACAATATTCTCATGAATCCCTTCCGAAACCCCAACTCTCAGCTTCCATTAATGAATCTCGTGAGGCTTAAAGGTGTTCCCATTTTGGAGCAGTTGCATTTGGAGGAGCGACTGTTAAGGACCTCGTCCGATAATTGGTGCATCATCAACGACGGAACCGATCGACCCACCATCGTTATGGGCGTCTCTGGGTATGATTCACAGTCCTATCTATTGTTACGCCATATTTATGGCTTTGAATGTAGATTGCTCATTGTTGTTTTTATGTACGGACTTTATGATAATTCATCACTTTTGTTTATTCTAGTTTTCTTGTTTGTTTATTCAAGAGTTCTTGAGTGAAATGCGAATTTGAAAGAACTGATATTTGATCAAATATTTGAATTATTATTTTCACATATTTGAATTATTATTTTCACATATGTGATCAAATATTTGAATTATTATAAGTACTATGTTTATTGCGAATGAGACTTGGTTGTACTCAAGGCTCACGCATCTTGAGGCTATTGTGAACCCCATTTTACCTTCAGTATAGCAACAACACTGTCACTTATGTATGCTTGCATAGAATTACTCCCTCCACCTCTTATCATTGCCCAATTTGACTGTAGTGGAATTTAAGAAAATGAAATCTGTGTGGTTAAAATTTATGTAGAAGGGAGATGCATAATGTGAACCACATATTGGTTTCTTGCATGCAAATGAGACAATTTTTGGATGAGCATAAAAGAAAAGTGTGAACATAATTTAGGGATTACAGTAGTATTAATTTATAATTCTATTATATCCATTTGGTGAAAAAGAGTTGAGGTTTTATAGTTAGAAATTTAGTTTCTTTTTTAGTTGTCATCATCCATTTCTAAGATTATAAACATACTTTCTAGCTCTCTATGTGCTACTCCCTTTATCCCATTAAACTCTTGAAACTTTGACTTCACAAAGTTTAAAAAGTTACTGGGTATTAAAAAGTAAAAAGTGTGTGGCTAGAGTTTGTTTAGAGGAGAGAGAATTGTTGGTAGCCACATATTCATTACCAAAATAGGGAATAAAGTAAGGGTAAAGTTTATTTGGGACGTCCAAAGAAAGAAAGTCTAAAGAATTTTATGGCACAGAGGGAGTATTATATAATGGGTGTCTCATTGTAGTGCCATAGTGCTCATTTTGTTCTGTAGAATGTATAAGCGTTTACGACAATCCTCCTCTTCTGCTTTCTTGATGGTTGTAAGTTTGTAACACTAAAGACAATTCTGAAGCACACAAAACAATATAAATATGAATTTTTTTAACCTTTGTGCTTTACGAAGCAATGTTCCGAACAGAACTTGACCATAACAATTATCTCACCTAACAGCCCTCTCAGAATACTATCATGCTAGCCCATCCCCCACCCACCCACCCAGCCAAAATAATGATGTTATTTTTGGAATGAACATTTTTTATGCAGGAAACCTACTCAACTGATTGAAGTTCATTCTGTTTTACAAGATAAGGTTCCAGTCATCAAGAGGTTTACTGGTGGAGGAACAGTGATTGTTGATAATGGCACTATATTTGCATCCTTCATATGCAATAAGGATGCTGTTCCAGGTGTTCAACCATATCCCCAACCTATCATGTCATGGAGCAACATATTATACAAAAATGTGTTTCAAGGCATTGGAGATTTTGCTCTTCGTGAAAATGGTGCGCATATAATACAACTATAATCTTGTACTTCTCAATTTCTCATGTCCTGCCATTTTTTTACCCTTTTTTTGTGTTCGTCCCACTGATTTTTTCGTACCATATTTCCTAGGGAGTAATATAAGTGTAGCTCACATTCGTCATCATTTTTCCTTACTTTTTAACTTCAATATCAATCACACAATTCCCCTTTTTAGAAATGTTTGTCACTTCTTGTCCCGAAGATAGTGAGACAGAGGGTGTAATTGTTAAATGAATTGTGCCACTCTAGAAAAGTTATACTCTTCCATAAAGGCAATTTTTATGGCGTATTAAATCCGGACAGAGGTAGGATTATGGAGTATTGATTGCATGCTGCCTTTTAGTCTAGTGTGGATCCTTAAGCCATAGTTCATTCATCTGCCATATTTCCATCTTTCACATAAGCTTGTTTCCTTCTTGACGGAATGGGTGGAATTCATTTCGTGTCAAGTGTTGGCCTGTTGGGAAATGAGTTCATGACTTCAGAAACTTAAAAATCCTTACTTTCACATTTATTTTGGTTGGTTGGAAGTGTGCTGCTCACGTAACTCTTCAGATTTTCTTTGAACTTCTTCAGATTATGTATTTGGCAACCATAAGTTTGGTGGAAATGCGCAGTCTATCACAAAAAACAGGTGGATTCATCATACATCGTTTCTATGGGATTTCGCAACACCAAACATGGCTTATCTCAAACTTCCAAAACGAGCTCCTGACTATAGACAGGTGTGCTAACTACATCCTCGCTCCCCACACCGACCTTTTAATTTTCTCTTCCAATTTCCATACATAAAAATATAAAATATACCTCCCTCCATCTCATAGAAAGAGTCATGTTTTAACTAAGATAGAACAATCGAAAATCATCAATTTTAGCTATATATTTTAAAATTTATTTGTTGTTTAATTTAGTTCAATTCCTTCAACTTGTTCGCGAAACTCTATTTCAATGAACAAAGGTTAAATATGATGAAAGTTAGCCCATGTTTTGTCATCCATTTGTTATTCTGGCAACACGCAACTTTAAGTTTGCATAATATATGTGCATTAGCCATTAGAGCATTACAACTCATTTGATTCCCTTTCAAGCGATTTGAATTCTTAGACACTCGGATTTATATGTATAAATGGATCAAATTATGATCTACACCAGGCAAGAGGGCATTTGGAGTTCATATGCAGACTGAAGGACTACATGTCCAGAACAGCCTTCATCGATAAGACCATAGATGCAGCCAGAAGTTATTTTTCTGTGAGATTACTGGAGCTTGAAGAAATTCAACGAGACACGTTGAGCATCAAATTTACACCTGCTTCTAGGCTTGTTACATGTGAGGAGTTGGAGAAAGAGGCTGCCATTCTTGGGGTAACAAGCACCAAACAGACAAGATGATTTTGGGGCCCTTAAATTTCTGATTTTTGGTACAGAGGAAGTATACATCCACAAGCTAATATAGGCTTTCTCCCATTAATATATTGAAGCACACAAAGATAATAACATTGGCAATGCTAATGCTTGTTTGGCCTTTCACTTCACCAATTGCTTTCTTCAACTTGCTTGGCATTATTTATTTCTTATCTAACAAGCCTACAATGAAATGGTTCTTGTGTCTTCACAATTTGCCTAAGATTTGTTCTTGGTGGATAAAGGGAGGGGAGATTCTTTGGAGATTATTTTCGTTTTTTCATCTTTTTTTTTCGAATAGTTTAATTTGGTTTTTTTCCTTCATGGAAATGAGCGAATGTCTTAGAGCCACGTCACTATCCATAACCAACAAACAAAATCTTAAATACTCTAACGTTTGACCATTTATAATTTGGAAGGACGGTATGATCTAATTCTCAAACAATACAAAGCATTCATTTATAGCATTACAATCAAAATCCACAAGACCAAAGAGCTCTCAATGCATGCCTAAAAATAAGCTTAAGAAACACTTAGGGGAGTGATGGAGTATCTCACTAGAGATTATAGAAACACTTAGGGGAGTTGTATATGTACACTCTAGAGTTTGTTAGTGTAGATTACTTTTCTAAGAATAGAGAATAGTGAATTCGAAGCAAAATAGCTATGAATCATATCAACTCTCAAAAATACCTACCAAGTCCTTCTATACTATTTACTCCTTCCTTATTTATCATTTTATTTTCAACTTTATATTATTTTTCTAAAAAAGCAGCTCTACATATATTTATTTTTTAAAGATTGACAATATTACCCCTTTAATTTGAAATATCTCATCCTCATCCTACCATATATGCTTTATCTCGTGGTGGATTCAGAAAAAAATATTACTTGGGGCAAATTTATGGTAAAGACTAGGGCTGAGGTTCAAGAGCAGTGTCTCCGAAATCTTTTTTAAAGCTATTTATAATGATGACAAATGAATATATTTACTTTCAAATAAGTAAGATAAAATATTATTAAAGTAGAAAAATGTAATATTAAATATATAATAACCTAATAGAACTATGATATTATTTTATCTTTATATTTTACAATATTTAAATTATTATTTCTTACTTGTAAACTAAAATTTTCTTTTGGCATCGAGGACATACATTTTTTAACCAGGGATGCTCTTTTAATTTATCATAATTTTTTAAAAACTATATACTTTCTACCTTCCATAAGATTTTTCAAAGACAAAAAAAGGCGCGCTCCAAAAATGAGTAGTTTTGATATTATTTTCTATTTTAATTTATCATAAAATGACTATGCTAGTTGGAGTCATGTGAAGTAATGTAGGTTAATTAGACTATTAGATTATATTTTCCAAATCTGAAGAGAATGAATGATACATTTTTTAGAATAAGCAGTATTTTATTTCAGAATAAACAATACATTATTTATAAATAAATATTATAATTATATTGAACAAATTGATGAAAATGTGTTAAAAATGTGTAAATACTCCATCCGTCCACAAATAAACTTTACGTTCACTATTCACAGGGTCAAACTTTATTCACTTTGTTGGCCTATTTTCATCACCCATTTGATAAAATAATATAGTCATGTCACCTTTAGTTTTGTAGATCTTTTGATATAGTTTTTTAATATGTAATTTTTATTTTTCAATTCTACAACATTTTTCATATAAAATGATTGGAAAATAAATTCAGTCAAACATCGTAACAGTAAAGTTTATTCACTGAGGAGGGAGCATGAGTACTTCTGTTCCGTCTACCTTCTGGGTCAACTTCATTCCCGTCTCAAATTTTCCCTCGATAAGTTTTTCCAATTTCTAGTCTTTGCTTCCAGAAAGATCAGCAGCATCCATCATCGAAGACCTTTAGAGAGCAAGTCTGCAATGTCGTCGTCGGCGATTTCTCGGCTCTGTTGCTTCTCTTCCATTGAGCCCCGTGCGCAGCTCCGTCCACAATTCTTTCCACCGCATTCTCTCCGGCCCAAGGTCAGTAGCGATCCATTTTAGTTTCCAGAAATGTCCGGAATACTTTTCCGTTTGTGAGATATATTAATCATCGCACCCAGTGTTTTTGTACTCTTTTCCAATTGAACCAATTAACTCTCAAAAATTCGAACTTTAGGCTTTAGCGTCCTTCATCGCTCTCTTATGTCTATTGCATTGTGTTTGTCTATGTTAGTGTTATTTCGCACAATGAACATATGAAGCGAGCAACTGCAATCAAATTGGCTTCAGATGAACAATCAATCAAAATGTGCAGATTCGTACATGAACTAGATCTAACTTAATTTTTCTGTTGATGGATGGATGCTTTTATATGTATCATTTTTGTACGCTTTAAGGATTCTGTAATGTGAATGCTAAGCTTGGCTGTGTTTTGGTTTGAGTAAGACTTTTTTGCTTTTGAGATTGCGGAGTTATTTCAGCTCAGATCACTACGTCTTCAGGTTTTTATATGTATGAGTTATGATGGGCATGGCAAAGATGTATCCAGCGTAGAGGATAGGGCTAGTCTAAGCTATACATCAGAAAAACCACTTTCAGCTCCAGTAGAATCTGTAACTGGAAAAAGTTTGAGTGAGCCACTACAAGGACAAAATGAGCTGGTGGAGGGAGATATCTCCTCTCAACCTAAAAGGGCTGCAAGAATTCACGATTTCTGTTTTGGGATACCATTCGGTAAGTATCCCAAGTCCCAAGTATGTTGGATTTGCATTTCGAAAAGGAAATAATTAGTTTAAGTCAATTGTTTGCATTAAGTCGCAGATTCAAAAAAAAAAGTTGTTTTAGTCCCTCAGTCTCATACTCTCATTAATTGGGCAAATGCCCCCAACTCCCCATCAACCACTCAATTTCTTGAGATTCCTTCTTACGGATTAGTACATGTGCTTTTCATTTGTAAACCTGATATTTATTTGTAGTTTCTCTGGTTCTCTTACAAAGAACTGAACTGACTAACATGTTTTTAATGAGTCCACCACTGAAAGAACTGAAATTATCACAATCTGGAATTGTTTGTAGGCTGTTTGCAGGATGTACATATAAAAAAAAAGCAGAACTTCCTTTTTAAAAAATAGTTTTCTGATCATTTAAGCCTAAGCCGATTTTGTTGTGAAGGCTTTGCTTTATTGGAACATTGTTTGATGGGAAAATTCTCTTACAGGTGGTTTTGTTCTAAGCGGAGGACTACTTGGTTTTATTTTCTCTAGGAATCTTGCCAATTTAGGTTATGGTGTTTTGTATGGAGGTTCTTTGCTAGCTCTGAGCATTACTAGCTTGAAGGTGTGGAGACAAGGAAACTCTAGCTTGCCATTTATACTAGGCCAAGCAGGTAGTTCTATTCCCTGCTGATAGTTGGTCATTTCTCATAGTTCACAAGTTATGGTATTGGACATCTTTAAAATTATGTTCCTTGTCATTATTATTTTGTGTATCAAACCACAAATATGTTAGGCTTACTTCATTCCAGTAAAAAAAGAAGACTAAAAGTCTTATTTGTTCAAGGTTTAAGTTTTTATAGTTATTTTTGCTAAGTATACATATAAAGAATAATGAGATCACATTTATATGTTTAAAATTTAGTTGCATTAATTTATACTGTTTTTTAATGGTTTAAAGTATTTATGAATATGCAAAAAAGCAGTGACAATGTTTTGCGCCTGATACTAAAGTTAAAAAGTTGTACGCTGGTCAAAGTATCTTCTTTTCAAGATCATTTTGTGAAGTTTGCTACCAATTGTATGCTACGCTAAACACAACTTAACAATTCTATTTATGACACTTTGAAGACTTTATTTTATGATATATACATTCTGTAAAGATCAGAACAAGTTTCTTATCATGCAACACACGGTATGATTCTAGTACTACGTAAAAAAACATGTGCAGTGTTAATTTATCTGTTTTCAATTGCAATAGACATGGTGTTGGAGGCGATTAGGCAGGTAAATATTGACATCTGGAGCTTGTAATCAGGTCACACTTCTGGATTGGCTCCAGATGTGTGCTTAAACTTTCAAAGTGCATTAATAAGGCCCTCCTGGCAAGCTCATATGCATGGTTGGAAGAAAATGGTTTGGTTTAATTGTATTTATGCGCCTAGTATTCCATATGCCCACAGTATGGGTATTGATTACTGAATGCTCCTGAACTTTTTATTGGATGAATGTCTATGCATATCTGGTTGAGAAATAATTATTTGAAGTTCTGCAGATCTTTTTTGTTGTTGCATTTGTTATATGAAGTAGAACCATGTGATTAACCCAACTAGATTGGAGCTGTGATTGGTATATATTACTCCCTCCGTCCCATGAAACCTTTCTCCTTTCTTTTTTTATCCGTCCCACAAAACACTTCTCATTTCTTTTAAAAAGTCATTTTTACCCCTTACTTTTTCATACCCTAACTATCAAATCATACCTTTTTACTAATAATTTATCCATCAAATCATACTTTTACCCATCAAATCAAAGGACATTTTTGGAAATTCAATACCAAAATATACTCCCCTTAAATCCCTCCTAAAAAGCAAAAGTCCCATGTTTCATGGGACGGAGGGAGTATTATTTATTGTATCATTGATCTAATCCTTTATTGTTTTGTCATGCTTTTGACCATGCAGTACTTGCCGGTTCCCTATTAGTGAAGAATGTGATGACGTACTCATTGGTATTACAATACTCAATAAAATTTTTTATGTGACTTTATAATGCTTTATTTAATTGGAAAGTTATATCTGATGCAGACAAAGAAAGTGTTTCCAACTGGCGTATATGCTACCATCAGGTATGCTGGTTTCAATGGTTTGTTAAATTGTTACATTCTAAGTGCCCGGTTGGTTATCTCTCATTTCTTGTTTTATGGACGTGGTGTTTTTTTCATCAAAATAATTTATTTTTGTTTAATTCTGCGGGTTGAATTGGCTGATAATAAAAAAAAAGTGATGTAAAACTTTCTGTTTTTTTCCCGAAGTTGTTGATACGAATGAAAATGGCACTTCTCCCTAATTTTCAAAACCCCTTTTGACCTGGAGTAGTGACTTTATTGTATTTAAGAAAATAAGCACTCTCTGTTCCTAGAAGAGAAATACTCCGGCTTCTTTTTCACTAGTTTAGAGTTGTATATGACCATGTAAGAATGTGGCAAAGAAGAATAGTTTGTGATCCAGAAAAGGTAATTATGGGTAAAATTGTCCATCTACAAACAAATTTACAAAAACAAGTGAAACAACTATTTACTTATAACCTTGAGGAAATTGGAACAACTAAAAAAGAAGTGATCTTTCCAATAATTAAACAATTTCAGACACAAGTTGAGCACCCATACCGAACCAGATCAATAATACGGAGTATATTCTTGTGAACATGGGAATGGTCTTATTTGCTTAGAGTATGGGCTAACAATGATTCTCACCATATACTTTCTCTGCTATAGTGCTGCAATGCTGTGCTTTTATGTATACGTGGTTATTTCTGGCGGAAATCCACCACCCAAGAAACTGAAGACGAATGCTTCTGCTGCTGCTGTAGCCACATCTTAGCGTTCTTGTCTCAGGTTCAAGGCGGGGATCAAACAATTTGTTTCTGGCCGCATTAGGGGCCTTTCAACTTTATATGTGCACAGAAACTGTGGTAAAAATCTCCGCTTAGCTTCTATTAACCCTTTTCTTTGGCAACGTATATGTTGCAATCCGGCTTAAGCTGCAACTTGTTTACCTATTATGGCGATACTGAGTCTTCTTCTTTTTTATTGAAATTTCCTGAGCTGAAAAGTACTCAATTGTAAGCTGGATAATTTAGTTCTGATGGATGTTTGATGTGGATCTGTAATTACATTTTTATGAAACCATTATAGCACACTTTGCATCCCCTGTTTCGGCACAGTATGTTTATTTTCCCATTTTGGACTATCCTTTTTTTTTTCTTCCAAAAGAGGTGTGGCTGGGTGAGTGCTCGCCTCGTCCCTTAACCATGAGGTCAAGGGTTCAATCCCTCACCATGGGAATGGACCACATTTCTTGGCCAACCGTTTCTCGCTTCGGGGAGGACCTGCGGCGTGGAGATTACTCATCATTGTCTGAAATGGATATCCGGGTTTAATACCCAAAAAATGAGGTTTGGTATGATTTACTCCTTCGGTCTTTAAATGATTTACACTTTACGCAAAGCGAAATAAAATCTCAAGTTTTTTCAATTCATTTTATTTAAATATTGGTATATAAATAAAAAAATAAAAGTTTCATATTTAAAAAGTATATTAAAAGTTTTATAAAATAAAAAGCGACAAAAATATTTTATTTTTTCAAATAGTCAATGAAAAGACATAAATAAACAAAAGTTTCAATAATATTTGAATAGTGAAATGTATAAATCATTTAGTGACGGAGAGAGTATGTAAGTAGTTCAAGTCAATTCATGGTTTCTCAATTTCTTGGAGTGCTCTGTATCAACCATGCCATTCTCATTTTGCTTAATATGTGTCACCCTGTTATGTTCCAAAAATTTGGGATAGAAGAAGTGGAGTATACTTTAATAAACATTGGTGAAAATTAATTTAATAATTACTTCCTCCAACCCAATTTATAATGCATGTTTACTATTCACAGTGTCAAACTTCATTTATTTTCGTTAGCAATTTGATAAAATAAAGTATTATTGTCACTACTAGTTTTATAGATTTTTTGATGTAGTATTTTAATATGTAATTTTTTTTAACTCTACCATTTGTCATAAAAAATCATTTGAAAATAATTTCAGTCAAACATCGTAAATCGAAACAGGCACTATAAATTGGGACGGAAGGAGTACTTATGATAAGACAATTATTTTAATGTTGTAGACTTGGTTCTTATACTGCTTCGTGCGTCAATATTTACATCTACGTTTTTAGTTTGGTATAAATGAGTAAGAAAAATAATTAAAATCGATCATACCTTAAGTTTTAGCTTTGACACCTATATGTCGTCGACTACAATTCTCAAATACAATGTTTTTAGTTATTCTTTTCCCCAAATATTATTCTTTTTCCCTAATAAGTTTCATTCTTTTTGTCATTAATAAGAAGAGTTTCATGGGTGAAATAGAATGATGTTAATTGTGTCACAGGCGGTTCCCAAATAAACCCGAACAAAACTAGAAATCGAAACTAGCTAGAATCATGCCACAAAGACCAGAGCCAAAGCCGAGGCAACAACCCATAATCAAAACCTAAGGCCTTAAGTCGAGAACCGAAGTCAGAACACGCAGATTAGCCAGACAAAACCCAAGGCCCTTGTTCAAAACAGAATCAAAGTATCATAGACCAAGCTAACATCGTTGTCCATAGAGGTTGGAACAGACCTACCCCCAAAACCAACTTGGTACACATACTAGGATCAAACAAGATTCAGACCAAGGCACAAAGCTCAAAGTGAGAAATCCTGTTGCACCCAACCCAACCACAACACAAAAACAACTAAGAAAAATGAAAGGGAGAAAGGGGAGAAGAGAGAAAAGAAAAAAAATAAAAGGAGGAAATGAAGACGAAGAAGAAGGAGAAGAGGGAATAGCCAAGCCTCTCAACACAAAGGTGGCACATATGCCACAATCACCAACAGAGATCCAAACCCATTTCACAAAGACCATAGGGAAGAGCCAAGTCTCTCAGCCCAGTAGAAGCAAAAGGGACGTGGTCAAAAGACAAAACACAAAGTGATATGAGTACAAAGTAAAATGGATATACCCGAGCCAAGGCCAGCATCCAAAAGGTGTTGAAAGCAAAACCCCTACCAATAAAGGTCACCGCTTCCACAGATCAAATCAAATCAAAAGAACGTGTTGAATAGACTCTTATGCTAGGTCAACACATTAACTTAAACCTATAGGCATGTGTACGGTTGTACGGTCATTTTGTTTTTACGCAGTATAAAAAAAGATATGAACCCATTTCCAAGGACTCCTAAAAGACGGTCGAACGGTCACCTGAGAAAAGGTGAACAAGGCAAAACTAAGAGGGTATGTTTTTTGTGTAGTCGGCCAACAGCATTATGGCCCCACCACAAAATCTCTGACCTCCAACTTGGACCTATGGAATATTATACATTGCTTGCCCGCAGTCATTCAGTCATACACTAATTAGGGCTGAGATTTTTTTCCAGAACGAGCATTGGTGCTAGTGATACCTACAAAAATAGAGTCAAATTCTCAAACTCATAAATAGATGAAAATATGCTTATTTTTGTTGGTAAGGTGACTCGAACTCAAGACCTCCTCCCATAAAGAGAGAATCTTAAATGTGGTATCCGCATGGGGTAGCTCAACTGGTTTCAGAAGTGGAATTTGGAACATAAGACCAAGGATCGAACCTCACCCGCAGTAGTGTGGGAGCAATCTCTCAAAAAATGAGGGAGACTCCTTGTGCGCAGTGAGCACTGGCATTGGTCCCAACTTCTGTTGCCGGTTAAGTCACCATGATTTACATCCTCTCACAATCCCGTCAGGCAAGGAGTGAGGGACGTCCAGGGTGAGCGATTTCTCCTTTTGGAACAAGAATCTTAAATGTGGAGTCGTTGCCATCGGACCAATCTATCTTGCCCAAAACAACGTCGGCTAGATTATCCAAATGCAAAACCAAACAGCGCCACCAACAGCCATGTCACCATCTTTGCTACATAGACTTTTTTTTAAAACATTGGAGATAAACTTTTCATACTAACCAGTCCACTGCATTGCGCCCCCATAACAAAAAAAAATTCGACTTTCGTTTTGGACTTATAGATTAGTATATGACATTTGCCCTTATTCGTTTGGTTATACCCCAACTAGGGCTAAAATTTTATTAGAGTGCAAGTTCTTGTAATAGTACTTAGGAAAACAAAATCAAATTCTTGAACTCATAAATAAATACTCCCTCCGTCCCACTGTCTTTGTCCATTTATTTTTTGGCACACCATCCAATGCACTTCTTTAATCCATTTTATCTTGTAATTTGTATATTAAAAAATTATAGAAATTATATATTAATAATCTATATGTTAAGACAAATCAAACCAGATTACACATGACTATATTTAGACTTACACATTGAGAGAATTTGATGAGTCAAAGTGCTTAGATGAACAGTTCCAAATGTCAAAAGTGGACAAAGATAGTGGGACGGAGGTCGTAATCTTCATACGTCTTAGTATATACGGAGTAAATACCATATAAAGGCTTGGGCTTTTGTAAAAATAAAAAACAAAAAATATCCACAAGTCCAAACTCAAGGTACGCCTAAAGGATGCTAAATATGCTAAATTAGCTGTGGTGGTGGCAACTATACTCTCCCGATTTCTTATTATTTCGCATCAAATTCAATTTTCGGCACTTAGTTCGTGGCTTTTGAGGTTTCCAGTGGACGAATGATTCAAACCCAAGGTTAAATATCTCTTTCCCTGCTGCTGGAATGGGAAAAAATGGCAGACTTTTTGTGATAATTCTTGTATTCTTAATCGTTTCGTGCTGTTCGAGCGCCTTTAATTCGACGACGAACAGTTCTTCTATCGCTCCGCAACAGGTAATTTATTTATTTATTTTGAAAAATTAAATATTCTTTGATTTCTGTTGGGGAAAATGAAAAAGATGGTACCCTAAAAGATTCAATTTTTAGGGTTCGCAAGTGAACGAAACAGTAAGTGGCATTAAGGGTTTGAATGAAAGCTTAGGGATTGGAAAAGAAAAGCCTAAAGAGACTCAGAGGAGTGAAGATTTGAGTATAGGGAATGTGAAGGGCTCCAACAATGGAAGTAACACGGCTGTTGGGACACCGCCTTCGAAATCAAAGGGTAATGAAGAGAAAAAAGAAGTAGAAAATGCCAGCAAGGACAAGGATAATGAGAGCTGTGAAGGGGCATTACAGGAATGCAGCATTGAGAATACATTGCTTGCCTGCATACAAGTGTCAAGAAATGGTATAGTATTATCCATCTATTGCATAATACCCAGTACCTTGCCAGAATATTTTTTTCCCCTTGGAGCTAGAACATTAAAAAAATGGAAAAGAGAATGCGAAAAGTGGTGATTTGGAGTAAATGGGACCTAAATATCTTGATCTTGAAATTCATCAAGAAATAAAAAACTTTTAGGATGCAAAATTTCCTTAAATTGTAGAATGTGAGCTCCTCCCATTCAAATAGTTTGAAAATGGTACTTTTCAGGATCCCTATTTTTCATAATATTGACACTGCTGAAGCTTCCATTTGGCTAGAGGGAGGATTGACTCTTGAAATTGTATTGTGGAGATTTTTCGTTTTTAATTAAACCATTAACAATACAATTAGATGAATTTCATTTGGGGGGGGGGGTGGAGGTATAGCTAGTGGGTTGCATATTTGGGTGAGTTAATTCATATCTTCACTAACTACCGAATCACTCGTGTGGTGTGTCTTATCTTTCACTTTGTATGCCAAACAAGCTAAATGAGTTTTGATAGAATTCAATATTGGGTGATTGGGCCAGGGTCACTCAACTAGTCCACAGTGCTCATCCTTCAAACCACACAAAAAGATTAAATTCAATCGATTTTTTAGATTAATATAAGTTCTTATGAACCTGTCACGGGTTGCCTTTAAAAGAACCTATCTATCTCCAACCTTTCAATTTGTGGCTCTTCACACATCTCATTCTCTGCATTCTAAGTTTGAGTTGGCGCTTCTCCCTTTATGAGTTTTTTCATCCCTATGAATCTAGTCACTCCTCGTGTCCCATCTTCCTACCTAATCTGTTTTCTCTATCTAAAATATTTGCAAGACACAGTCAATGTAATGTTGAATTACGCAATTGATAATCATGCTCAAAAGTGTCCCACTTTCAATATGGTTGCAGGTTCAAAAGAACCATTCCTTGTGCTTCGGAATGATGCCGAAAGCAAGCTGGAAGTGAAAATTTATTCCTCAAATTCAGTGGGACAAGATCCTGTAGCTGTCAACAAACATCAGATAATAAGGGTATGGATTTATGTAATCTCTTGTTCTCTTTCTGTGTCCTCTGTTACCCGGAGTATTTTTTTTTGTTTTGACTTTTTTATATCAAATTATAAATTACTGGATCAAAGCAAGTTAATGACAAACTTTGCTCCCGAATTAGATGATGAAATGTTTCAAGGGATGTCATTGAAGTTGAAAAGAGAGATGCTTCATGCTTTGAGAGTGGCTGTGGAAGCCAAAATCAGATTCTTGATAACATGTTGAGATGTGTGTAGAGTAAAGAAGATTTGAACAATTCCGGATCAAACCCATTAAGAACAACTAGTAGAAGACTAACAACTACTTAATGATCCAACTTGCTTATACTGTTGCTTGATTTCCTTTTTAGAGACTACCATATTGCTTTGATGTGCTTTTTGCTTTTAAGAAAACTCTGACTATGCTTCCAGTAAAGTTAACCTAATAAACAACTAATATGGTATACTCAACACCTTTCATGCCACCAACTCCGGTACATGTGGGACTAAGGTGACAATGCTTTCATTACCAACATGAAAAAATATGATTGGAGTATTTTGAGAACTGTCGAGATAGATCCCATGACTTCAAATCTTTAGTTGTTGTCTAGGCTATGTTAACATCACTTTGAAGTGATTTCCTTTATTTTACTTTTTTGTTTTTTAAAAGACAACCTGAACTATGACCCGCTACACCCTTAGAGCTGAGACACGTTAACCTCAACTATCACTAGACCTATTTAAACCCTTCATTTTTAAAGACCATATGTACTCCATATAGAAACCCCTTAAAATCTCTTCCCTTTGCTTCCTCTGGGATTGATGTTAGGTGAACAGTCTGTGAACTCCCAAGTTTGTCTCTCATAGTCTCATGCACTCGAGACCAAGGAGGCTGCTCTAGTTTTTTTCCTGTGTTTTAATAATGTGAGTTTAGGTATTGTTTGGTACACAATGATTTTTCAAGCAATCCATTTTCTTCTTTTGCTATGTTTCAGAGGCAAAGGGGGCAATAAATTTCCCTTAGTATTTAAAAAAGCAGTTTTGCACGTCCTTGAAAAGAAGTGTGTTCCAGTACTATTTAGTAGGCTGTAATGTCAACTTTTGGATGAATTTGACACTTGAGAAATGGCTAGACCAAAAAATCACTCCCAGACCGCTAAATAAAATTCATATTTATTGTTCATTGTTTTATAGGGTCAAACTTTATCTTCTTATATTGCTTATTGCTTTAATAATTTATTACACTAAAACAGTCAAGTTACCTCTTGTTTTATAATGTATCATTTAGTTTTTAAATACTCCCTCTGTTCAGAATTAATCTCCCCATTTTCTTTTTCACGTAGTTTAAGAAAAATGAAATTCTTTGGTTGAGATCATTAGAAAGGACATAGAATTAATATAGACCACTAATTCCATTCCTTTTAAGGAATGAGAAGTTTATATTGGGACAATCCAGAAACAAAAGTGTGAAGATTAATTTAGGACGGAGGGAGTATATAAATTTTATTTTATATGAGCATTTAAATAAGTTCAAATTGAAAAACATCAATCAAGCACCGTATATCGAAATATGAAGATTATTTAGGAACAATATTGTTGGGAAGAAAATGTTAATGAAAATTAATATTCTTTGGGAAAACCTTATCCATGGAGTTTCCTTTTTTATCCTTTGAAATGTTTTTCCTCTATACCCTACACTGCCTTGATAAAAAAAGTTACTCCGTAGTATTATTTTTGTGAATTGT
This sequence comes from Cuscuta australis, assembly GCA_003260385.1. NCBI lineage: Eukaryota > Viridiplantae > Streptophyta > Magnoliopsida > Solanales > Convolvulaceae > Cuscuta > Cuscuta australis. The sequence continues at coordinate 614,925 of NQVE01000200.1, read as the reverse complement.
TTTCTTACATATAGAGTCCTGCATCTTCAACAGGTAAATATCTCATCAACATTGAGCAAAGGCTCCAAAATAGTAGTTGATACAGGTAGTAGTGGTAGATGTGAGCTTCAATTGGGTCAGTCTGTGGCGTCTATGGACAGCTTTGTCCAGCAGCTGTCCCTATACTCGAAACAAGTGACCCCCATCTATGGCGTCTACTTCCTGTTTCTGGTGGCACTTGTTATTGGTGGCACTTGGGCTTCCTGCAAGTTAAGGAAGAAGAGACAGCATGGCACTGTTCCCTATCAGGAACTGGAAATGGCGTTGCCGGAATCTTCTTCTGCCATAAATGTGGACGACGCCGCAGGAGACTGGGACCAGGGTTGGGACGACGATTGGGATGAGGACAATGCTGTAAATTCACACCGCTTCGGTAGCATTTCTGCCAATGGCCTAACTGCCCGGTCTGCAAAAAAAGACGGATGGGAAAACGACTGGGATGACTAGTGAAACAAGGTAAATTCTTGTGATCAAGACAGAAAAATACCAACCATACATAATACAATGGGAAAAGTTATAGTGACACCAAATATGACACCGCAAAGATATTGTTATTGTATGTGCGTGTCTGTGACACACAGTAGTGTCATATCTCGTGATCACTATAGCATGACTCTAATACAATTACCCAAGGAAGCCAAAATCTTGTAATTCTTTTCACTTCTTTTTTTTCACCTAATAGATTTCTTCTACCACAGAAGTTTGCTGTACCATATTGTTGCTGTCATATTTTCTTGTAGAATACCTAGAACCAGCCTCTCTCTTTTATTTTCTTTTTCTTATTTTTTTTGGATCATTTTAAATTTTATAATTTCTACCCATTCGTGTTTTTTTTCCTTCCATACTTGATATCCAATATTTGCTTCATTTGAGCATGGCTTTGAAAAGCTGTTTAAAACTTTAGAGTTTGGATTTTTTTTACTGAGAAGCCTCACAGAAACAAGATTTTGGAGTCTGCTTTTAGTGGGTGTAGTAAACCAGTTCACCATGGGTAGATCTATTTTAACACCAAAATTTGACACCTGGTGTCAAAGTTTAATTTCAAATTTGGTGTGAGTGTAGCATAGTCCATTAACCATTGGCTGGGAATTAAAAATACAAAAATGCCTGTGTCACACATGCATTTTGTTTCAGTGTTTGCCACGGCAAAACAGTTTGTACAAGTGGTGTACATGTTTGTGTGCAAAAGCATTTTTGTTAAATTTTTTTTGTCAAGGATACATTGTTGGACTCGCTCTTGACACGATCATAGCGGATTCTGATCGGCATATTTCATTAAATTTTAAAATTTGTATGAAAAATTACATATATACAAATTACGTCAAAAGTTTTATAATTTAAGAGATGACACTATTATATTAGAGACATGGCAATATATTATTTTATCAAATATTAATTAAAACACCTTTCAAAAAAATATTAATTAAAACCCATAAGTAAATACCTCCCGTCCGGAAATAAATTTTATGTTTCTCCTTTTTCTCCGTCCGAAAATAAAGTTTACATTTCTAATTTTAACCTACTTTCTTCCAAAAATACCCTTAACCTTTTATAAGGCTGTGTTCTGTTTGCTTGGTCTGATCTGATCTGACTTTTTGAAGATCTGGTCTGGTCTGATACTCTGATCTGGTCTGATCTGATTTGATTATAATAAGAATAAGTAATAGGCCAAAAAAATAAGTTGAATGGAATGCTGCATAATTCCCAACCTCTCCACTCCCCATTTGTTATCTGTCCCTTCCTTTCATCATTTACTCCATGCCTTATCCTCCATTCCTCTCCTCATTTACTTCTTCGCCTCTTCTTTCCTCATCTTGTATTTACATCTCTCATAGATCTCTCCTTATCTTCTTCGTACATCTAGATCTATATAGATCTACTCAGTTCCTCCTTCTCTTGAATGGAATTCCATGATTTTCTTTACAAATCATGCATTCCAGAAACCCAATTTGTAGATGGCGCCTACCCCTACAGCTCTGACGACAAGGATGAGGACGAGGTCATCATCCTCGACAATAACGAGGACGTTGCCGATGTTGCCCCGGTCAAAGCGATGGAGGTAATCGGCCTTACCTATGAAACCGACTCTGTTATTGATCTAGGGAGCGAGGAGGTAGAGGTCTTAGTTCTTGAAAGTGATAGTGATGGCATGGAGGGATCTGATACCACTCCAATTGAAGCTTCTGCCCAGATCTACTCACGCATACACCTCCACATTGATGTGCTGAACATCTTACTTCCCACTCCCATCTCATAGAACAACTCCATTATCATCAAGTAGTGGTCTACCAACCACACATAAGAACATGACTTTTGTAATGAATCTTTTTGATTTGCATGTCCTATACGGATCAACATTTTCAAGAAGAAGGTAAAATCTCTGAGAGGTTTTGGTCATAAAGAACCACTTCTCATCAATGTACAATACATTGTGAAAAGTCTTGAATATAGGTGGGTGAGGGTTACTCAAAGGTTCTATTTGATCTAAACAGAATCTCAATCTAGCAAGTTTATTAGCAGCAAGGTAAGGTTTAATAGCATATTAGCATTTGTATGACTCCTAAGCATACCTCTTTTTATCCACTCATGGCCAGTCGACTTTGGCTAGCCAATTACTGCTGTTAATGTTCTGACAGTACCCCTCTTCCTGAGGAGGTATCTGCGATAGCCTTTACTTCCATTACTGCCCTTTTTCTCTCACACTGACCTACCATTTTGCTTCTCACATCAACGGTAACCCCCTGCTCCAATTGTTTCTCTACAATGACCCATATCTTTCTAATTGTTTGTCTTGAAACATTAAACTATGCAGCAAGGCCCTCTCTGAGCTAAATACGACCCATCTGTACTTTGTGTTAAATTTCTAAGTTTCACTAATAAGCTGCATTGATGTCTTGTCAAGTTCTTCGGAATTCATGTCAGGATTTTATATTGTCTTTGGAGGGATTCAGAATGTGTGAAGGAGAAAAACAAAAAGAAGAAGAGAAATTGCCCGAAAAGGGAGAAGAAGAAACTGTCAAAGAAGGATGGAGAACAAGAAGAGGAATATAAGACAAGAATGAAGATTGTCAAAAGGGGAAAGTGACTGCTTTTATATAAGCAGCGGAGGGATTGGGGATTCTGGGGTTTTTGGGCGGGTAGCAAAAAAACTGGAGGGAATCTCAAGTTATGTGTGATTTCATTACATTTGATTTTTTTTATCATTGTTGCGTAATATTGATTTGATGTAGACCATCCCTATTCCACTATATTTAAATAGTGTTTTCTCCCATTCCCCATAATATTTTCTTTTTTCTTTTTTCACTTCCTATCCCATACGCCCCACCCTTTTGTTTCCCTTCTTTTTTTCATTAAGGGTATTCCAGTCATTTTACAGGGTTAGTCAACCTCCCTTAAAAATGACCAAAAGTCAAAACGTAAACTTTAATGTAGGGATTTCCAGACGGGGGGAGTAACACTACAAGAAAACGCGAAAAGGGTGACGGAAAATGGCGAAGGAATTATTTCCGTCGTTAATAGCGACAGAATCAACGACCGATTGGAGATGCCTACCAGTCTAAGCGACGGAACCTACAATCTGTCGTTTAGCGACGGAAACGAACCGTCGTTAAGTTGGCGACAAAAATAAACCGTCGCGTAAAAGTAATTTCTTTATCCACTTTAAAACGTCGTCGTTTTGCTCAGCGACGGAAAATTTCCATCGCTAGGTTCCATCGCCGCCCGTAACTTAAAATCGAATCTCCTTTTCTTTTCCAGATAGAAAGCACTGCACACCACAAGCTCGTAAATTCCGTCCAGTCCAGGTCGCTGCTTGCCGTCTACCACACCGCTCCTCGCCGCCGTTCACCGTCCCCTTCGCCTCTGCTCGCCGCCGACCGTGTGCTGGTCTCTATCCACAAATCTCAGGTTTTTTCCCATTTTGTTTTACACTTGAAGTTGTAAACAATTTCGATTATATATAGATTATCTTTTTATCCTCGGATACACGATTATTATTGTTTGATGATATGATTAAAAAATATAGTATTATGTGTAAATTATTTAACATTTTCTTCAAAGTTTAAACATTTTTGGAATTAGGGTTTTTTCCCCAAAATTTTGTCATTTTATTTTAAAAACTTAATTATATTGCTTGAAACTTCTGGTGAATGAATATTATGCTTATTAATTGGTTCATAGCATATTTTGGATACTGTAAATGTTAAAAGGATTATGTACATATTATGTATGTTGTTGAATATTGTAGTTGTATTTATATATATATATTTTAGTTTTTTGTAATAAATTTTATAAGTTAATAATATGTTACTCCCTACGTCCCATATCTTTCTTCTCACTTTTCTTTTTGGGTTGTCCCACTTGATTCTTCCTCTTTCTTTTTTTGGAAAATAATTTTATCCAAAAAGACTAATTTACCCTCATTTCTATTTTTTTATCCTTGTTTGAGGTCAGCCCACTAACCACTCGTCAGCTCCCCCCCTTCCACTCTTTCTCTTCAAATTTTCATCTTCTCCTCTTTCATATACACTTTCTCTTCTTGATCTTCGTACATACAGACCCCTCTCCCAGATCTCTCATATCCAAGCAGCGGCGAATGGATAGGCAAACGAGCACCGGTGAAAGGAAGTCGACGAACTTTTCAGATCGACACTGTCTGCCCATCCTCTTCCCAAAGCTTTTCGATCGGACATCATACTTTTTGGACATACAAACACACTGGGATAGAAGTAGTACTTTGTATGGGAGGAATATAATGTGGTAGCACCCCCGTCACGGCATCTCCCACATGCCAAGATTAATGTCGTCTAAAGTCTTCCATTTAAGTATTTAACCCAACTTTAATCATTACGTATTTATTAGGTCCCCCATTCAAAAGTGAGTAAGCCTTTGTTCTTTCATGTATACTATCTTTGGTTTAAGAAATTTTAAAAGATAATAAAAAAGAAATGTTAAATAGATTTTTTTGTTTGATTAGATCAAAAAAGAAAAACAGGAGAAAAAGAAAGTTATTTTCTTTTTTTTTTCAAATTTCTTGAATTAATGTTAGACAATATCTAGTTAATATTCTTTAATTTTTATATTACGAGTACTTTTTATGGTCTCTAACATTGTAAGCACTAATATTTGTAAGTATTCATGATATATATTATAAAAATGTGATATTTAATTTTAAAATTACGTCTAATAGAAAATATATTCATATTAAGTTCATTTAATTTCTTAATAACACTACATTTTTCTCAATGTCATGATCAAAATTTGTAAATTTTGACTAAGAAATTTTTCATGAGAAAAACTTCCAAACGCAGAGAATAAATTCTTTTTTTAATCAAAGATGAGAGTAAATAGTTATTAGAGCATAAATATTTTATTTGGCCTCCACAGGTATGACCCTGAGGATTCGGTGGTCCGAGAAGAAACAAATAAAATAAATGTTGGCCCTAACAAAATAAATTTATATAAATTATTTTTGTAAATAATAATTAATATTGTAATAAAACACATTTCAAAATTATAATATTATAGTGAAACATTATAATAGCTACCTTAAAAAATTAAGTTTTTTTAAATTTTTTATTACTGTAAAAAATATACTCCAGCAAATAGACCCACAACCATGAATTTAACATTTTTTCAATTTGTCCTTTTTTTCCAAAGTCAATTTGTCCATTTAATATTTAGAGCACTAGCTAGAAATACGTATGAAGTCCCGGGACTTTAAAGTTTCTCTCTCTATCATGTCAGCTTGGACTGACCGTGCCGCCTCGATCATCAGTTTGTCGCCTTTCGCTTTGTGACTCTTCCGGCGAGCACTTTTTTTGGTTCCCGATGGTTCCGGGTTGAGTCTCCGGAACTGACTCCGCCTCCTCGAGGTTCACCGATGGTTGCGTTTCGAACAACCTTGGATTACTCTCGTATTGTTGGAAGATCCACATCACGTACTCGTTTGACTTGAGATCGTCGGGGGAAAAACTGGAGCTGGAGGAATTCATGTTAACAAAAATTGAAGAAAGGAAAGATGTGAAGAAGATTGAAAATTGGAGATTGAAGAAAGGAAAGATGTGAAGAAGATTGGAGATTGAGTTTGATATTTATAAAAAAATAAATAAAGAATTTTTTAAAAATGTGTAACAGCTAAATTAGCTGTTGGGGGGGGGGAGAGTTTTGCATTAAACCGTTGACGCAAGCCAATGACGCCGAAAAGACGTTAAACGCCCCATGGTGCCCCCGGCGTCACACGTAATTTCCACTGCTCTTAGGGATAACGTATATATTTATATTAAAAAAAGTATGCACTCGTTTTCTCTTTTTCCATCCCAAAAGAGTTTTACTTCCGTTTAAAAGAGAAAAAAAAACCACTTTTTTGCATGCATTTTTAATTATACAAATTTATTTTATATACTGCTTGGTTACTAAATTGATGGTGACAAGAAAAGGGGAGACAATAAAACTAAATCGATGGAGTGAAATAGACTTGGTTACTCCGCGTATTAATTAAATACGGAGTAATTAATGATGAGCTCACAAATGACCAACCCCATTGATTTGTTCTTCAATTGTCTCCCAATTTTGGACCCTTACTTTCTTTGATTCTCAAGATTGGGCTACACTTTAAGACACCCACCCCATTAATTAAAGTTTGTCTTTGTTCTTTTTAATTTATTTGATTAGTTTTGATCTGATTTTATTAGATTTTGATCTAACTTAATTGTAATTATTTTAAAACTTCTTTTTGATATGATCTGATATGATTTTAGTAAAAATAAGTAACAAGTAAAAGCAATAAGTTGAAAAGAACAAGCTTTAAGAATGTTAAATCTAAATAATGTCATTGTGTATATAAACTTATTTTTTACCAAGTGTAGTATACAAACTTTAAAAATGTTAATCTAAATAATTTTTCATTAAATAAAATTTTCAAAATGCTAATGTTAAATAAAAATATAAATTTTTTAGGAAAGTAGCCGGGTTTCAAAAGGACTTATAAGCTGCATATGAACTAGAAAAAATAAAGTAGGTCTTAGCTACTTATTTTTAAAACTGTTTTTATGTTTCTCTGTTTTGACCAGATTATTTACAAAATCGTTTTTCACCATTTATAAATATTTTCAAGTGACTTATCTATCATTAAAATTTTTTTACCTTCAGATCAAACCCATTCCGATCATATCAGATCCATTTATATCAGATTCATTCAGATCATATCAAATCAACCTTAAAAAATTGAGTTTAGATCATATCAGCCGAAGAGAACACAGTAACACCCCTTTGTTAGCTTATTTGTGTATAATACGCGTATTATACACCCGTATGTATAATATGCGTATTATACTCTCGAATACGAATTTTTCAAGTGACAAACGTATAATAACCATATTTTTGATACCAAACGTATTTACGAATTTTATACGTATTACTACCTCCGTCCCAGAGTAGTTGTCCACTTTTATTTTTACACATCATCCAATACACTTCTTTAATCTATTTTATCTTGTAATTTGTATATTAAAAAATTATAGAAATTATATATTAATAATCTACTCCCTCCGTTTGGAAAAAACCCTTCCCATTTGATTTGGGGGCAAAAATAAGAAAGTGTTAAATTATAGTTGATTTCCAATTTTGCTCCTGATGTGATGGATAGATTATTAGAGAAAAAGTATGATGAGATAGGTAGGGTATGAAAAAGTAAGGGTAAAGGTGGTTTTTTAATAGAAAGTGGAAGTGTTTTGTTGGAAGTGGAAAAAATGAAACAGGAAGTGTTTTTGAGAACGGAGGGAGTATATGTTAAGACAAATCAAACAAGATCACACATGACTATATTTAGGCTTACACATTGAAAGAATTTTATGAATCAAAGTGCTTAGATGAACAGTTCCAAAATTTAAAACTGGACAAATACTCTGAGACGGAGGGAGTAAATCATAAAAATCTTCTTCTTTCGACTCCAATAATCAAAATTTAGAAGGTCAATCTTTTATTTCATCAATTTACTTGATTGTCTTCTTCCCAAAAATACAAATCTTCAAAATTCGCCGACTCAACAAATGTAAAAGTATTAGAATCAAAATGCAATTCAAGTCATTCACCAATGTCTTTTGTTAATTATATATCATTCATGGTCTACCAGTCTCTTCGACTCTATCTAGTTGGGAGTCCAACACTTCTACTTCTATAACAAATACTAGGCATCAACCTTATCTTTATTTTTTAGATTTTTAAAAAATAATTAATTTTTTGTATTTGGTTAAATTTTTATCGACTCTTTATAATATAAATTTGATTTCATTTGTGTGATCTAAATTCTAAAAATATAAGTTCGTAATTGTATTTTTCATTCTAAAAATGAAAAATATAAAGATGATTTCATTTTATTCAATTTTAAATTGCGTAAAAGATTATTTAATGAGTTTATATTTATATTACAAAGAGACTTAAATCTTCATTTAATATTCGCGATGAACATTTAATCAATTTCGTAAAACTCAAATTGTCTAATAATATACGGACACTACAAAAAAAACCCTAAATTGATATGGAAAAATTCTGTCGCAAAAGAGCTTTATTTATAGCAGATTGAAAAATTGTGACGGATTTGCTACTGTGGCGGAGAGATGACTTTTTTTGTCGCATGTTTGAGCAAATTATCCATTCGTATCTAAATGTTAGTTTTATTTTTAACGTGTTCTTATATTTTGTGAAAGTACATAATAATAGTTTATTGAAAGATCCTTTGAATACACATGGAAAAAATAAATAAGCGAAAAATGGTGGTATTGATTGATTTTTCAAAATTTTTATGGTGTATATGTATTCAATTTCAATGTTAAAACTGCCTTTCTTATTAAAAATATTTGTACAAATTATAAGCTATATTTTTGAAAAAATCAAACGTATAAAACACGAACGTGTCCGTATACATACCCCGAACGTATAAAGTGTACAATTAGACATATTTTTTAAAATGTGACCCGTATTATACACGATCATACGAATAAACGTATTATATACGTATCCAAATAAGCTACCTAGAGGTAACACCCCTTTATTTTGGATAGAAGAGCACAAATGAATTGAGTATGTATTTAGAAACAGACAGTTTTGAGTTGAATAGAATATTTAAAGTACTGTATAAAAAACCATATGGCAGGGGATTAAACCAAAAACAAAAACACCTTCAAAAGCTCAATCAATCATCTGCATGAAGAATTTTCACTAAATCAAAACGTTAAAAGGCCCCAAAGTTTCAGCCAGTGAAGAGAAACCAATTCAACCCATCCATTCTCATAATAAATACAACAAACAAAAAATAAAAAATAATAAAAAATTGGACCACTCTTCACTGAAAAACTTCTTTGCCCTTGCCAAACATGCCCTAACTTCAGCCATTCATTCCAGATCATCATCACCACCACCACCATGGCTTTCTGCAGAAGAACACTGAATGAGTTCCAAGATTCTGACAACTTCCTCTATGTCTGGCCTACTGGAAGGCACTTGAGATGCACAAATGAGGCCGAGTTTTATGACCGGAATCGCCTCCTCCACCGCGAAAACCCCTTCCAACCTCTTATCCACACACTCCTCCACCACATTGCCCCTCTCCAGTGCCCCCTTCACATAATCACACAGCACAAACACGTCATCCTCCCCGTACTCCGCCGGCCTCCTCCCACTCACCACCTCCAATGTCAATGCCCCAAACCCATACACGTCCAACTTTTCTGTTATTTTCACCCCGTGGCACCCAAACTCGGGACCCACGTACCCCAGCGCGCTCTGTACCTTGCTGCTAAGGGTATATCGGTCCACCACGGGCAATAGCCTAGCCAGCCCAAAGTCCCCTAGCTTTGGTTCCCCCCCTGACCACCTGTCGTCTATAAGTACATTACTGGACTTAATGTCATAGTGAATCAGGCCCATCCTGTGTAGATGGGCTAACCCTTTGGCTACACCTAAAATGATTCTGAATCTTTGGGTCCAAGACAAGACAGCCCCATCCTCGTGAAGACGTTTGTAAAGACTCCCTCCGGTTACGTATTCGCTGATTATGAGATGTAGGGTAGGTGTCCAATAATAGCCTTCAATGGGAACCAGGTTTGGGTGTTTAGCCTCTGCAAGACCCTTTACTTCCCTCTCAAAGTCTTCACCAGACTTTATTGACCCTGAAAATTTTAGCTTCTTTATGGCCACAGACCGTCCGTCACTAAATTCACACCTGTAAACCGATCCGAACGGGCCACGCCCGAGTTCAGAACCCTCGTTGAGAAGCGGTTCATCGGTACCCGAACCGAAATCAGCATTGCCAGAAAATATAATGAGCTTCCCGTAGCTGGCTTCTCCGGTGCCACCGTAGGAAAGGGTAAATTCATCCCCTCGGGAAAATGACACGTCAGCATGCCACCTGGAAGGGGAACTACGGACGAGAAGGTTGACGAAGGTGATGGTGACCACACCAAGAGCGATGAAAACAGCAGCACCGATGGCGACAAGGCACGACACGCTGAGCATGTTTCCCTTCTTGGCATTGCCATAATCATTTGGGTTAATGACTACCGGTTTTTGATTAACCGGCGGGCAAGAGAGGTTGAGAACCGAGCCACAGTTTAGGGTTTTGTGTAACTTCTGAGAGTGGGATGGTGTTGAAAAAGCCTCCAACTCGCAGTTGCCCTTGCAGATGGTTGTGGGAGACGTTAAATGAGATCAAACGGGTTAGGCCGGACAACTCTCTGGGTAATGTCCCAGAGATATTGTTGAAAGACAAATCCACAATCTCGAGGTTGGTTAGCTTTGCTAGAGCAAAAGGTCTTCGACCTGTGAGCCGGTTCTGCGATAGCACCCTATATAACAACACATCACAAAATGCAATTCAGTAAGTTTTACTATGTATAAACTATGCCTAAAGAAGGAAGAAGAGACTTGTTATGAGGCAGAGAGCTTACAAAGAAGTTAAAGATGAGCAAGTCTGAATGTCTGTTGGGATCACTCCGGACAAAAGATTTCCTTCCAGGTTAAGTTCCTGCAACATAACTGCTTTCCCGATTTCAGAAGGGATGCTTCCGTTTATCAGGTTGTGACTCAAATCAAGAACTCGAGGCTGATTCAGTCTTCCAAATAAAGTTTTCGGTATTCCACCAGACAACGAGTTATTGGAAACATTAAAGATCTGTAACCGGGTAAAGTTCCCAATGGAAGAGGGAATCTCACCAGATAATGCATTGGAAGATAGGTCCAAAACTTGAAGACTTTGATAAGAGGATGATGCTGCTGAAATAAGAGAGGGTTCAATGCTTCCAGTGAACCTATTCCTGGAAAGAAATGCGCGAACCAAACCTGACCTGAAAATCCATGAGGGTAAGTTGCCATTGAACCTGTTCTGGCTCACATCAACAACAGAAAGATTGACACAGTTCAATAAAGACCCTGGCAAGCCTCCAGTGAACCAATTCTTGGACAAATTTGCCTCCTTCAAGAACTGAAGTTTCCCAATGGAATCTGGAACCCGGCCGGACAAATCATTCCCAGAAAGATCTAAAATTTCCAACCGTTTCATATCTCCAATCCAATCTTGAACCTTTCCAGTCAACATATTTCCCCTAAGATTAAGATAGCTGCATGATCCCAGTTTCTGCATAGAGTCGGGAAGGCCTCCGGTGAGTGCATTGTCACTCAGATCAACAGATTCTAAAAGCCAGCAGTTCCTGATATTCTCGGGCAGCTGACCGCTAAAATTGTTCTTCCTCAGACTCAACCACGTCAAAGCGTAAGAACTCGCAAACACATTTGGAATCTCACCTTCCAGAGAATTATCAGAAAGATCAAATGACTTTAATGAACTCAAAAACCATGGTCCAGATGGCAAATGACCCGAAAGCCGGTTGGATGATAGGTTAACCCTTTCCAATGTTGAGCATGTACCAAGAGAAGGGGGGATTAAGCCAGTGAGGCTGTTCATTGCCAGCGAAACAATCCGAAGAGAACTGCATTGTGAGAAAAACTCATTAGGGATTGAGCCGATAAACCTGTTTTGGCTCAGATCAATCAAACTCAAGCTGGGATTTCGGGAAAGAAAGGGGTTGATATTCCCAGTGAAATTGTTATTCGACAAAGATAAAACCCTCAAGAACTGCAATTTCAAAAGTCCTCTCCCTCCTACATGCCCAGAAAGAGATAAGTTGTCAAGAACAACCTCAGTGACTCTCTTAGACTTAGGATCACATTTAATCCCCTTCCAATTACAGTGGTTATCAGCATCATCCTCACTCCAAGATGCGAGTTTTGAATCCGGGTCTGTAATCCCAGCTTTGAAGACAATCAGACCCAGAACATCGTCTGTGAACGCCGCCGGGTCCACGGAGAAAACAAGACCCGGAATCAAGAAAAGAATAATAAAGATATACAGCAACATTTCCACTACCCAAACAAGGAATAGTTTGACTAACACAAACAAGACAAGAGTAGGTAACATTGGGTTTCGTAAAGACAGAAACTTTCCTGTGCTAAGACGGAAATGCGACCGGTGAATAAGGCCATTGTTCCCGGAAGACGACGGAATTCGAGTCCAGCAACCGCCGGTGAAAGAAGTTTCTGCAAACCCCTAAAAAAAGATAGAGAAAATGGAGGGGTGGGGGGTCTTTGAAGGAGGAGGAGATGAGTGCGGAGCACATAAGCGTTTGAAAGAGACAGAGAGGTGCGCTAGCTAGCTTTTCTCGAGGAGGACCATTTGAAGCCTCTGTCTTATGGGGTTTAAAGACGAGAGAGAAGATATGCAGTAATTATACCGTACTGCTGCGCTGGTTCATTCAAAAAGAGAAAACGCATTCATTGCAGTCTTTAATACCAATTGGAAGTACTCTCTCACTGGTCACAGCATCTCCAAGTATGCTTGCTATATTAAATTGTTATTGTTAAATTTTAGCTAGTAATAGTAATATAGTAAGTAGTTTTTTCCTCCATTTTGCAACTATGCTAGCTAAATTTTAACCAAGAATGGATTTTTCTAGTGCCTCTCTCTATTTTCATGATGAGATTACTTTTTTGGACCCTTAATTTAATTTTTTATTAATTTTTTTGGCTTGCTATTATTTGGGTGGCTTGCTATGTTTAGCAAGTCAATTTTACTTTTTGACTAGTGTGCTATAATATACCACATCCCTTGGAGATGGAAAAAATAGACTCACTTGTTATTATATACAGTAAATTTTAGCAAGCCATATTGATAAGGTTGGAGATGCTCTCACAAAGTGTGTTAAAAACTTGTGCTTCAACTTTTAGTTCCCAGTTTCTTTTAGTTTCTTTTAATTTTTTCCAGTTTTTCCCGTTCTTCCTGTTTCTTTCAATTTCTTATAGTTCCTTTCCGTTTTTTCCTATTTCTTCTAGTTCATTCCAGTTTCTTCCAACTATTCTCATTTTCTTTAAATTATTTCTACTCATCAACCAATTATTTTAAAAACGATATATTATTACTACCTCCGTCCCAGATTATTTGTCTACTTTCATTTTTACACATCATCCAATACACTTCTTTGATAAATTTTATCTTGTAATGTGTATATTAAAAAATTATAGAAATTATATATTAATAATCTATATGTTAAGACAAATCAAACAAAATCACACAGGACTATATTTAGTGTAATACCCCGTATTAAGATGGGAATGGGTGTAACACCCTAATCCGTCCAGGTCTGCAGCCCCTTTCAGACTAAAGTATTAACTTGGTAATCGTAAAATTTAAAACATTTCAAACACTTTTATTTATCACAATAATATTTTCATATCATAAACAGTACGGAGTTTTCAATATTGCGGAAGCTTAACAAATCATAATTACAAACATAATTTGTTTATGTTCTTTAATTCAAAACATCACATCCATTCCGACAGTCTCGCCTCCGTCCGCCTCCAGGATCACGTCACATCATTCTTTCTATTAACCTGCGTGTAGCAAATAAACATACTACACGCTCAGCGGTAAAGCTGAGTAAGCATATCTAATGCGTCGAACATCCATATAAATTGTATCTCAATTCACAATCAAATCATTTGATATCATGCACATAATGTTCAGTTCAGATATTCAATAATCAATATTCAATTTTCAACATTCATTATTCAATCGTTCAACATGTATGTTCTTCATTTGTCATTCAACAATATCCTTAAACTATTCTTAGTCTAAGGCCAATCATTTTAATATTTGTAACCCTTAAATGAATTCTAGTTTAACTAATTAAACTATATTCCAGTATACAGAGTACTCCTAATAATCCTTAAGCTAGGCATAGTTTAAGATAAAAGGGTTTTGGAAATCTTAAACTTACCTTCACTTAAGGCCAACCAAAAACCGACAGCGTAGTGTTCACTGTTGGGTTGGTGGTACCCCCAAACGAGTAGGTACTCAAGTTTGGTTCTTGGATCCCGTACGTACGTGTTAACCCTAGCCACCGGGCATCATACCCGCAAGGCCTAACTTATATAGGTATGTATATCTTAGAGTTCTTCTAGATACCTTTCAAATCAACATTAATATGGGTATATCTTAGAGGTCTTCTAGATACCATTGACAATACATAATATTTTCACAATCATCAATATATTCATTATGATTTAATCATTCATAATTACCATTTTTAATCAAAACATTTATCAAGATTTAATCATCTTAATCACCAACCAATAATCATTACCATAATCATCAACATATTCATTTTTAATCAGTAGGTTCATTAATCATAATCATCAATCAACATAACATTTAAAGCAATAACAATTAGCGGTCTAGTTTCAAGTGTTAACACCCGAACTTACCGTCATGCATCACATACATTTTTATTTGTTAAAAACATCATTTTTATTGTAAAGAATCATCCTTAAAATAATCATAATCAATTGGTATCAAAAATAGCAATTTCAGGCAAATTTTCGGATCAGAACTTCGGGGGATCGATCCAGCCCTCTGGATCGATCCAAACTATGAAAAATCACTTCCAGGGGATCGATCCAAGCCCCTGGATCGATCCAGACAGTGGTGTTTCAGCCACTATTCATCATCTTCTTCGTTCGGGTCCAGTTTCGGAAATGCCGTTTTTAGTTATCGAACTTCAACGAAACTATATAGAGATGTTCTCCAAGGTTCATAGATCATTTTGGAATCATTAATTCATAGTTTTAACATCAATTTCATGGTTTATGATTCTTGATCCTTCAAGCATGTCAAACACAAAACTCAACCAAACGACCGTTTATGAACGTAGAAACGATCTATACGAACATTCTAGTCACTAGATATATCTACGGGCTTACCTCGAAGCTTAATGGAGGTTTTGAAGATTTTCCGGCGAAACTTCCAGCAAAGATTGTGGCTTGCTCCGGCGACTTCACACCAAATTGACAGCACAACTTCGTTCTCCACTCTCAAAACTTTCTCTCAGAGTTTATTTGAAGGAGAATGGTGAAGAAATGAGGAAGTTGGCTTCTCCTTTTATAGGGAAGATGAAGAAGAAGGAAACAAAGTCTGAGTAGATGCTGCGTAGGAAATTCACGTTCTTCTTTCAGCGATAGTGCGACTTAAGGAGACTCAGCACGTTACTCTCTGATTGAGACTAATTTGGTCCGAGTCGGGGTATACTTTTTTGTCCAACTTTCTCCGAATTGAAATCCGTTTGCACTGTTGCGATCGTGCAATTAAACTCTATCCAACGATATAATTTTTACATTTATTTGTTATACTTTTTCCGACATCATATTTTTGGTGTTTGACTTTGACAGAGTCAAAATTGGTTTAATTGACCTTTATTCAAAAAGGTTCTCATATTTAATTCATATTATTTATTTCAATGATTTATTTCAATAAATCATTTCAAAGTTCACATTATAAACAATTTCTTCATTTATTCTTAATTTGGGTCTGTACTCAGGTTCCCAATCAAGATCACACAATAAGTCAACACATTGGATTTACCTCTATGAGATTTATCATGATTATGATAGTGGATATCAAAACAAATTTCGTATCGGCCCAAAGCCCAACAATAATTTATTTTAATCAAAACAAATTTGATTAATTGATTACTTATTCATTAATAATTCTAGGGTATATTTTGGGGCGTTACAATGGGAAGATCTCAAAAGCATTGATAGTACTACTCATACCAACAAGGTGCATCTTATTTTTGGGAGCCCATCACCTAGAAACTCCAAAGTTAAGCGTGCTTGACCTGGTGCAATTTTAGAATGGGTGACCCCCTGAGAAATTCTTTGGGCACGCACGAGTGAGGACAAAGTGTGCGAGAAAGACTTGTGTTGGTTTGTGGGGCCAGTCTACAATCCTATGAGCGAACACTTACGGCCAAAGTGGGGGCTGGGGTGTTACATTTAGGCTTATACATTGAAAGAATTTGATGAGTCAAAGTGCTTAGATGAACAGTTTCAAAAGTCAAAACTGGACGAATATTCTGGGACGGATGGAGTATTATTATTATTATTATTATTATTATTATTATTATTATTATTATTATTATTATTATTATTATTATTATTATTATTATTATTATTATTACAACTCTTACGTTCATAACTATAGTTTATAAATTATTTTTTTCATCTCACTATTTTTACGATTTACACTAATTATTTTTTCTTCAACTTTTTTATATGAACAAGACAATTTTTTTGTATATTAATCTACATGATAAAATAAGAAAACATCAATATGTTAAACTATGTTAAAAAATTATGGATAAAATAGTGAGATAGAATATTTTATTAATCTAAATTTATTTAAGGCCTCTCACATTTCCTTTTATTACTTAGAATATTCTCATTTTTCTAATTTTTATAAAAAACTGAAAGTCAAAATAGTTTAGAGAAAATACTAAAATAGGAGTAAAACATAAAAAATCTAAAAAAAGTTTTATATGTTTATTTCAAAAATAGGACTTCAATGAAAATAAAATGTCAAACATGAAAGAAAAATAGGTGCAACGTAACCACAAAAACTTTTTAAAATGTAATATTTTTACATTTATACTAACTTTATATTATAATCTTTTTTTGCAAAAGTAGTTTTTTGTATTTGAAAAACAACAATACTTTTTTTGTATCTTAAAATCATTTATTAAGATAACGTGATGATGATGATGATGATAATTTATAACAACAATTATTTAAAATAAATTTTTTTAAAAGTTTTTTTAGATTTTATAATTTTTTGAAGTTTCTTCCAGTTCCTTACAGTTTCTTCCATTTTCTTCCAGTTCTTCTAGTTTTTTCCAATTTCTTCCAACATCCAGCTCTTTTTTTCCAGTCCTAAAGAACAGGCTCTATGTACTGCTACAAAACCACCGGTTACTTAAATAGCACTAAGTTTTTTATTTAAATGGGAGTTTTAGCGTGAAGGATTCTAAATATACATTTTTAATAATTTTATTTAGTTCCTTAGTTTTAGGACTTCAATTATTCTCTTGCCATGTATGTAGTGGTTACGTCTATGCATTCTTTACACAATGATGCCGTTCAAACTCTTCGATTTTTCATTCACATTGTCATCTACCAAGATCACCACAAGGCAAGTGACAGTGTGGCGGCTAAGTAGACAATGTGGCGGCAATGGTGGCTGTGTGACTAGGGAAGGGGGTAGTGATGGAAGCGGGGGGAGGTAGTATAACGGTAAAAAAAGGCAATGTGGTAACCCAAATTAATATAATCTTAAGAATTAAGAAAAACGGGTAGAATGAGCACACTCCGTATTAAAGATAATATCACGCTTAATACTCCTATTGATGTCAAAAATGACATAGCAGTGCTAGATAGGTAATTTTAGATACATTATAGTGTCACATAGGAAAATCCCTCAAAGTGTGTAGGAAAAAAATTACGCCAACAACACATTTTTTAAAGGGAAAAATTATCCAGGATAACCCCAACTTTACTCGATCTTTCAAAAATAATTCGGTAAGTCTAAAATGACACCAGTGCTACTGGTGTCATTTGCTTACACCAGTTCGTTTGGGTACCCACGGTGCTCCGTTTGTAAAAACGACGATTCCTACCCCCCTAACCCTCCCCCTTAACCCCCCACCCCAGCCCCCCTCCCTACCCTGGCAGGACACTGCTTAGGCAGTGTCCTGGGTAGGGAGGGGGGCGGGAGGGGGGGCTGGGGTGGGGGGTTTAGGGTGAGGGTTAGGGGAGGTAGGAACCGTCGTTTTTACAAACGGAGCACCCTAGTTACCCCAAACGAACTGGTGTAAGCAACTAGTGTATAAGTAACTGGTGTCATTTTCTCTGTGATGCATAATAATCCAAATTTTACTGAAACTTTTGAGTCTCCGTTAAGTTACTAACAGCGGGTTAACAGAAACGGTCTAATGAAAGTTAGGATTATTTTTGATGAATTTTTGTTGTTTTTTTTGAAATTTTCATTTTAATTTTTAAAATTATTTCATACCTCCATCATTTCTTTTTCTTTTTTTTTTAGTAAAAATAATAGATATAAAAAATAACGAAAATGAGAAAAGTAAATAAAATGATACAAAATTAATAAAATAAATAAGGTAATCAAAAAAACTAACTTAAAACTGGTAAGAAATATAAAAAAAATATACAGAGTGATGGGTTTTTAATATTTTACGCACTATAGAGAGTATTAATGTGCCACTGCTCTTTTTTTTTCGAAAAAATTATCTAGAATAATTCCGATTTTACTAGACGACCTATTTTTTCATAAAATAAGTAATACATTAAGCCTCTGTATAGTACGTAAAATATTAAAACCCACCACTACATATATTTTTATTTTATGTCTTACCGATTTCAGTTACATTTCTATTTATTACCTTATTTATTTCATTATTGTTTTTAATGATTTTAGTAAAATTTCTCTTTTTCGTTATTTATTATTATTTTTATTTTTCTCTAAGGCAAAACTAATATTTAAAAAAAGAAAAAGAAATGGACGTAGAAACTTATTTTAAAATTTTAAAAGAGAATTTCAAAAAAATAAAAATAAAAAGAATCATAAAAAATAATCCCAACTTTCATTTTCTTGAGCAAAATGGGAATTTCCGTTAACCTGCTGTTAGCAATTTAACGACGACCCAAAACTCATAAAATTTAGTAAAGTTAGGATTATTATGCATCACATTGAAAGATGAGATTATATTTGAAAGATCAGGGCCTTTCTTGGATGTTGGATGTCGGCTGTTGGTTGTTGCTGTTTCTGTCAGCTGTTTTGAATGCCTATTTAGTATAGCTGATTTGACCGGCTGGATGTGTTTGCTGATCGTTAAAAATGTTTGGTAAAATTAGTTGTTTGAAAATAGCTGCTTCAAGATTTTATATATATATATATATATATATATATATATATATATATATATATATATATATATATATATATATATATATATATATATATATATATATATATATAATTTTTCTCATTTCATTTATTTTGTTTTTTAAATTTTAAAAAGCCAAGTCCAAAAGCTACTCCCTTTGGCTTTTCAAATTTCGGCTTTTCAGATCAAACAACTAAGTGAAAAAGTCATTAGACAAACAATGGTTTTGGCTCTACGATTAGTCAAAATTGTCAAAGTCAATCAAAGATGTCAAAAGTCATCCGAAATGATGTTTTCCAAACAATGCCTTGGTAAAGTTGAGATTATTTTGAATATTTTTTCCTTTTTAATTTGAAACAATACTTTTCTCCATCTCAAGGTTTTTTTATAGGCTTGACCATCCTCCATTTCGCCATCCTAACCATTTCAAGATAATTTACAAAGATTAAAGTTTAAAAGTGAAAGAAAATACAAATATACTCATTCCTACATGTTGGAATTTGGCAAAATTGAAGAGCAAAAGTTGTTTTTAAATAAAAATACAAGTTGCATGTCAAAGAATAAAATGAAAAAATATATTTTTAGACAGTCAAATTAATTTTAAGAATGATAAATATTTATTACTCTGGCATTAAATCTTTCTTAAATATTCATCACTCTGTTGTTACCAATTGGTATCATTTTTATTATTGTTACATTACATATTCACACACACACATGCCATGAGACTCTCACATAAAAGAAAGCAGAGAAACACAAAAAAGAGGAGAACGATCGAGATAGATAAAATTTATTTTCTGAGTGATTTGTGAAAGACACTGATCTAATATATATATATATATATATATATATATATATATATATATATATATATATATATATATATATATATATATATATATATATATATCCACATCTGAGTAGATGAAATAGATCGTCCTTCACTAGGACGATCGGGCACAGAGGAGAGAGAGAGACATATTCTAGTCGTCTCAGATTCTACAAAAGTCCAAATTTCGAAAAGTTGGCTCCGCAACTAGGGTTTCCAACACATCCTGATGAAGGTGTGATAGCTGCAAAGAAGGATCGAAAAGGGATTGAGTTAGAAATCTTAGTTTTGAGGTTTTGTCTAAAAATTTGATAAAATAATCTCTCAGAATGTTGGTATTGACCAATGTAATCTGCTTCTAGTATTTAGTAGAGGGCTATTACACGAACATGGGCCCTTCGAGTAAGAGGTTTTGCTTCAAACTATATAAACAATTCTAGTGCAATGTTTACTTATTTTTACTTTATTATCTACGCGTGTGCATGTGATAGAGAAGATGATATAGCACTCTCTCTATCAATCGATGTTTTATTCGTGTTATAGTCTCATCCTAACAGCTTATTTGATCGATCTATTTGCATAAATTGTTTTAATTGGTCATTTTCAATGCTTTCCAAAATTTTCAATTCGTACCAGAGTGGTTAAGCTTAATCTACTAGCTTGATATAATCAATCATCATCATTGATATTCATTAAGGTGTCAATGCATTTAGACCTCCTTTATTATGTGGTCATGATTGTTCTTTTTGTAAGCGTTGAGAGTCTTCATAACATCTCTTACATCTCTTGGTGGATATGTTTGGAGAAGTGTGGAGCGCAGATGATTTACATGTCCCCATAATGGTTTGCGGAGATGGAGAATTAATTCCAAAACCACATGAAAGATATTCCAAAAATGAAAAAGATGTTGCAGAATTCAACAACAAAATTTTGAAGTCAAATTTACACTAAATAGGAATAAAACATAAGTCATTTCTCAATGTAGAACTTTAACTTTTTTATTTCCTAAAATGACTTAATAATATCTAGTGTGAGGAATAATGTCCAGTTATGGTGGACATTTACTTGAATAAAGACTAATGGATAGTGATCAATGGTCCTACATTGGAAAATAAAAACATATGATCATATATTGAGAAAGTCGTTATGTTTTAGTCTTATTTAGGTAAATTTCTCAATTTTGAATACAATTTTTGGTGTAGTTGATAGAACTTATATCCGTCTTATTATCTTAAATTGTACAGAGGCCAAGAGAGCATGTGATATCTTTATCACTAATAATTAGTAAAATATGCCGATTATCATACATATCATTCCCACCCCCTTAAAAACTACATTATCCTCAAGGTCGAGGCTTTCACTTGTGCTTCTGAACAGGAAAGAGAATGCTAAACCAAAGGAGGAGTCCATTCTTTGAATCTTCAACCATCTCGACTCGTAGAGCAAAGTGAGGAAAATATGAGATAGAGCCAATAAAATATGTAGTTTCTCTCAGTGAAACTAAGTGCTCTGTCTTAACCATATCGATAATGTCAAACAACTTTATGGTATCAAACGATACCGAGTAATCCGCTTGTGTTTAATCTTCATTTGCGGCCTTCTCCACCCCAACTAAGGTATGTAGTACACATAGAATACATGGGGTGTAGAAACTGGCTTGGAGGATGGTTCATCATGCTGAATACCATCATCTACATCAATAGCACCACCATCATTGCCAACGATGCCAAATTTACTAACATCATCCTCCATGATGTGAGATTTCTCGCCTTATTTGTTTGATTCATCTGAGCCCTCCATAGTATGAGTCAGGAGTACAACTACTTCGTCCATTATCTAGACAATAGGGCCTCTAGTCGTTGGGGACAAATTTGATAGAGAAAAATGAGTGTCGATGAGACTTTTGATAGCACCCAATATGTTTGTTCAAAGAATTTACAACTCTGAAGGAATTAAACTCGAAAGAATTGGAGGACCACGAACTAAATCTTGTATTGAGAAAGAGATTTCAATGTCCAACGTGTGTTTCTCAGAATCATTATTTGATTAACCTCCAATATGACAAAATGACTAGAGATTCTTTATAATTTCATCTATGCGATCGTAAAGTGCACACACTTTTTCGTCGTGCCCAATTCCTCCATATAGAATATTCTCCACCAAAATCAATGAGTTCATCAAGTGCATATGTACATATAATTAAAGCCTCTAAATGTACGAATCGGGCCTCCACTCGTGACAATAACTCGCACTGCATGATGGGGTGCTTCCAAGCTTCCTTTTTTCCTCTAGTTCCGGAGCATTACTCTTTTTGTGTTACGACCAAACTTTTTTTCACAAAGAAAATTACTTTGTAAGTGGTAAGAAAATTTAATAATTGAATTGCTTAAGAGAACTACAGCGGCTATTAGAGCTGACAACTTCAGATTTGAGAGCGCGGTGTGGCGGGATGCGGCAAAAAGAAAAATGGCAATTTGCAATTCCGAGGAGTTGGTCTCCACTCGGGTGCTTCTGGGGTTTCGGGATATTTATCTTATATTTCAAGAAAATTGCGATCCGCAATGAGTTGGTTGTGGCGCGCAAATGTTATAAACCAACGGAATCGGTGATTCATCTATTCCTCCAACAAGTCTTGATTCACAAAATAAAAATCAATTTGATTTGCGCGTTGAATTGTATGAAGAGCTTGATTTGTGATGATTTGATCAAGTTGACAAAGTACTTGGCGACTGCACCAATTTAGATTGAAAGAACATATTTCACCAACTTGACTTCACTTTCACCGCGGCAAGTGTTCTACAGAATGTTTAGCGATCAACTTGTCGCGATGCTTTTTTTGTGATTTTTTTTTTGTGATTTTTTGGTGAGTTTAAGAATGAAAGCACCAATTGATACGAATATCGTATCGGATGGAGAAGAAATTCGTTTGAGCATCTTCGAGCTCCAAGAAAGGGGAAGCAAAGAGAGAAGGAAAACTTGAGCGTTTCTGAGCTCGAAGTTTACAAATGGGCTCGGGCCCGTACTAAACCTTAAACCCTATAAACACTAATTAACTAAAAATTAATAAAATATGCTAATCACCATACATATTATTAGCATAATTGTCTTTGAATGTAGTTACCAAGAATTAAACTTGACTATTACTCATCGGGCACCCTTTGCCTTGCCATTTAAGGAATGGCCACCAAAAAAGTGAGTAGCAAGATCCAAGCGACAGGAACTCCTGAAAGGGTCAAGAGGAAGGCCCTAGCCGGGGTCGAGGCGTCGAGCTGCTGAGGAAGGTATATATATTTTCTTAAATTTTGGATGTCATTATTTTATGGAAACTCTTTGAATTTTTTGCAAACAAAACGGAAAGTACCATTCATTCGAATGTATAAGTGTAATATATGAAGAGTTATCATGACATTATATCAAGTTAGAGACCGGTTCTAGAGCCACTGGAATCTAGTGGCTACGGAAGCCACTGCCTCCCTACGGAGCTCCGCTCATGAAATTGATGACTCCTACCCTTCCTAACCCCCCTGGTAAATCCCCCCGCCAAGTCTCGATCCAAACTACTCCCCCCACCTACGTCAATTGTACCTTGAAAGTATAAAGTCAAAAATTTTGACTTTAAACTCAATTATACTTGCGAGGTGCAATTGACGTAAGTGGGGGAAGTAGTTTGGGTCGAGACTTGGCGGGGGGGGGGGGGGTTTATCAGGGGGTTAGAAAGGGTAGGAATCATCAATTTCATGAGCGGAACTCCGTAGAAGGGCAGTGGCCTCCGTAACCACTGGATTCCAGTGGCTCTAGAACCGGCCTCATCAAGTTATCAAGGAACCCACAAAGAATGGGACAATGGAGGTGAGAGATAAGAGATGCAGTGACAGCGGAATGAGGGGTAGTTTTCTTGGGATTATAATTTACCTTTTTAATTTTTAGAAATGTAATTTTTGTAAAAATAGAATACAGGGCAAAAGATTTTTTATTATAAGTTTTAATGCTAATTACTCACTTCATCTCATAACTATTGTTCCAATTACGATTAGGAGAAAATAAAATCGAAGTATGATATAGAAAAATAATTGAGATATGACGTTCATATTTTATTTTCAAAATAGAATTTATAATGCCAATGATGCCAACATGTAATACCAAAAGACATTATGAAATGCTATTATATACTCTTATCTTATTTTGGCATAAAAAATGTACTATATTGGCCATATTTTGCTTATATTTTAGGTGATTGTTGTTTACTCCGTAATGATTTTTGTTGATTATAAAAAGTCAAAGCTGAGTTAATACCCTGAAGCTAGTGTTTTTATACTAATTTATAAATAAATAAAATAATTTAAAAAAAATACTCTTTTTTTGAAACAATATTTTTGGAAGAGATGTTTCTTCCCAGTTCCCACATTGTAGTAAAGTGGGCCGAACCGCCAAGGGGGTCAATCCGAATAGTACTTGTATAAACTGGGTATTTCAGCGCCACCAAGAAACTCTTTCTTTGACGAACTTTCCAATCACAATCACACCAGGGAACTCTCTCTTTTCTTCTCCTTCGCCGAAGCACTCCCAAAGGTTCTTTTTTTAAAACTCTCTCTGTTTTTTCTCATATGATTTCAGATCTGTTTGTTATTAAACGAGAACGGAAATGGGCTCAATGTGCACCCCTCTTCTTTCTCTATTTAATTTGGATAAGTTGGTTGTTTATTGATTTAGATAAGACAATTTAATATTGAAGGATTTCGGAGGTTCTGCTTTTGTTATCTTACGAAGGGGAGGAATTTTTTGCGTTTAATTTGCTTTATCAAGCTTCGATGATTTATTTAGTTGTTGATTTTATTTTCGGTATTTGAACACAATGCTTGTTGTTAAACGTCTAAAGATCCGAAATTTCACAAAAAAACAAGGACATATTCATCATTGTACATGCTGCCAAGTGATTGAATTTTGGATCTGGTCTATGCTCCTTTTGGGGTTAGCTTAAATTACTAGTTTGTAATTAGGGTTTGTAATTTGTATACTTATTTAGATGGAATACTTACCGGGTTACCCCATTCTGCCGAAGAACATGTCTGAGAATGACCCAAAAGGATGTAGATTGGGCATTCTCTCCTTTTTCGTTATCAATGTAGCTAAAGATAAGTGTTCATTTGAGAGAGGTCAGAAATATTTTGAGGATTGGAGAGAACACTATGTTTATGCAAGTTGTGCTAGAAAAAAAACATTAAATAGTGCATTAATTATCAATTGATTTTTAATAGATTACTAATTTAGAATGAAATGGGGTGTGGGGAATTGAGCTGCTGTTTTCTCTTTGAAATTGTGAAACACCATTTTGAAGATATCACAAGATTATTTCTATCGACCACAAAATTAATAAGTATTAATCCCTCCGTCCCTAAATAATCTTCCAATATTGACTTAACACGGAATTCAAGAAAGGTGAAATTTTGTGGTTGATATTTGGGCAGAGGAGAAAGAGTGATTGTGAACCATATCATATGATTCTTTCTTTAAAAGAAAATGGGAAGATTAATTAGGGACATCCACAAAAAGAAAGTGAGAAGATTATTTAGGGACATGTGGAGTATATTTTTCCCACCTGTATGAGTGAAGTATCAGATGTAATCAATTTGGACTTCTTCATGCGTCATTCATGACTTTTCAGTAACTTTCGTTTTTCCTTCTTTTTGCACATCGACTTTTATGGCAGGTCTCGCACTTGTATCTTGATGAATTCAAGCATTACCGTGTCATCAACAGTTTCCTCTAGAGTGGGAAACAACACTGACTTCTTTTTCTGGGTTCTTGTTTGCTTGGTTCCAAAGTTCATTAAGACCCGCACACTGCACATTGACTTGTTTTTGATTAAGGGAATTGAGAGGATATCATTTGTAATTCTAAATTTCGAAGCATTCAGAAATAATAAGGTGTAGTGTGCTACTTTAGCCATCTGCATTCTTGATCAGGATTGTTAGCATGGTTTCCTCTCAGCTCCCTTGTCCCACAAAATCTTACATGCCAAAATCATTTAGGAACAATTGGATTCTACCCCTTAGTTCTCCTGATGTCTCCTCAGAGCAGGTTGAGTTGGACTTTTCTGATGTTTTTGGCCCTCAACCACTAAATGAACCTAGCGATGGGATATCTGAAGATGCTAATATTAATGAGCTCGTATATGACGATCCTGAGGTTATCTGCAACCAATTACATTCTTTGGTGGGCCCCACCTCATTTGTGAGTCAATCTTTGAAGCCTGGCCAGCTCACCCTTCATGAAATTGAAGTCTCATTGGAGCTTACAGAAAGTTTGATTGGTGAAGCAATAAAAGAAGATCAAACAATAGGCCTTCAAGATTTTGATGTCATGAAACTCGTTGGACAGGGTGCTTTTGGAAAAGTTTTTCAGGTGAAGAAGAAGGGAACATCCGAAATCTATGCAATGAAGGTCATGAGGAAGGACAAGATTATGGAGAAAAACCATGCTGAATACATGAAAGCAGAGAGGGATATCTTGACAAGGATTGATCACCCCTTTATAGTCCAGCTTAGATATTCATTTCAGGTAACATTTGAATCAATTATTATCTCTGTTTCATAATGTAACTTTCTTTATTTTCCTTTTTTTATTTAAAGTATTCTTAATTCTTTTAATATTCATCCTACAGACAAAATATAGACTTTACCTCGTGCTAGACTTCATTAATGGTGGACACCTATTCTTTCAGCTTTACCATCAAGGCCTTTTCTGGTATCAGTCTTTTTTTTGTGCTTTATTTTTTTAAAAATTGAGATTGTGATATATACCTGATTTATGTTTCAGCGAGGATCTTGCACGCATATATACAGCAGAAATTGTGTCAGCAGTGTCTCACCTTCATGAAAATGGTATAATGCACAGGGATCTCAAACCAGAAAACATTTTACTGGATGCAGATGGCCATGTACACTCCTTTGTCTCCTCTGTTTGCCACCCCCACACCCTTTTCCCAGAGTGTCTGTTTGGATCTTGAGTAATTCTAGGAAAGAAAATATGGATGAGAATATAGTAGAAATTTGGAAGAAAAGAAAAAGCTCCCTCTGACACTCAAGAAGGTTCTACATTTCCTTATTGGGTTGTCAAAACTATAAGGTTCCATTTTCCTTGTAAGGGAAGAATTATGCCGTTTATATTATTCGTCTTGCTCCTTCATAAATCTCAGCCACACAAATTTTCCCTTCTTAATAGTTATGGCAGTTGCAGTTTGGAACCTTTTTGCGTGATGGAAGGAGTACGAGGAAAAATAAAACAATTGTTTAAACTCAACATATTTATTGTGTGTATTTCTTCAAACATAATATTACATATGCAAACTTTTAAAAACTATGATCGTATTTTGTTTTGATTTGAGCTTTCCGTGATCAAACCAAACACAAGAAAACAGTTTTCGTTAGCAACTCCCTCCCTCCTTTTCCTAGCATTTCCCACTATCCATAACTAACCCATAGAAATGTCTACTTGGCTGTTGCTTTTAATGCAATTTGCACGATTTCATTTAATTACAATGAGACTTTGGCTTGTGGCATTTTAGGCAATGCTAACTGACTTTGGACTAGCAAAGGAATTTGAGGCAGATAAGAGATCAAACTCCATGTGTGGAACAGTACATTATATGTCACCTGAAATTGTTCTTGGAAAAGGCCATGATAAGGCTGCGGACTGGTGGAGTGTAGGAATTTTGTTGTTTGAGATGCTTACTGGAAAGGTATAGTCTCAATCTTCCTTGTCTATGAGAAGGAAAGGAACCTCACTTTAGGTTTATCATTTTACATTGAAAAGTACCAGCATCATTTAAAATATCCACTTGTGACATTTTTGTCTGATTTTTCAGCCTCCTTTTATCGGCAACAGAGAGAAAATTCAACAGAAAATAATCAAGGAAAAAATCAAACTGCCATCATATTTATCTAGCGAGGCACATTCTTTACTGAAAGGGGTAAGTTCCATTTCATAATTGTGTTTTTAAAACTGTATTTCACTCCACAGAATTC
Organism: Cuscuta australis; assembly: GCA_003260385.1. NCBI lineage: Eukaryota > Viridiplantae > Streptophyta > Magnoliopsida > Solanales > Convolvulaceae > Cuscuta > Cuscuta australis. Next base: position 586,693 of record NQVE01000200.1, on the reverse strand, counting down.
CTAATATGTACGGAGTAGTTTGGAAGCAATGCTCTTTTTTGTTCCAGTATCTGAAAAAAACATTTTTTTTGAAAATCACTGGAAATGAAGTGTTTTGATGTCATTGTGCTCGAACACATTTTTCCACTTTTGACACTTATTAAAACATGTAAAGCTTCTATACAACAAGAGACCCAGTATTTTCCGAACCCTGTTGGGGTCTTTTGGAGGGGAGGGGATGAAGATGTACCTCATAGAATTGTAGAAAGTAAGAAGTAAGGAAAGTTTAATGTGTCATTTTGATTTAGTCCATTATTTATATGAAGCTAGAACATTGTAAAAAATGTCTCTTTTAGCAAAATTTGTAAAATTTCTATACAACAAACGCAATTTAAACAAAAGTCGTATTTTTGTTAACTAAAATGTAACTACGTAAGGCATCAGTGGAGCTCTCCATATCCAGGGTATGGGTATCAGTGGGCATGGGGTTACCTGCCTTGTGGTCTATGTTGCATGGATTCTTCAAATAGGTGCTCCTTCCCGTCCCTGAAATGTCCCCGGTCGGGTACTTTGGGGCATCCCCATACCCAAACTGTTTATAAATAATGAAAATTTTTGGCTTTCACTCTTCCGACCCTGTCCCTGTATAAGTCCCTCTCCCTGTCTCGATGTAACTTAGCTTGTTGTCCAGACCATGCACTTTGACTCCATCGGACGAGTAAGGATTTTGAACCCCCACTTTCACCCCTGTCCTGTCGTCTAACCCCTGCACTTTGAGGCCAAATACCATATAACCTTGCGTAAGGTTGAGGCGATAAGAATTGTTCTTCTTGTGACTTTTGGAATGGCAAGTTTCATTAGGATCATATGGGCAAGCTCCCATAAGCTCTCTATGCAACCATTCTGGCTGGGCTCTTTCCTGGATTCTAGGATCAACTCAAGGCCATCATGATACCTCATGGCCCATCATGACCATGCAAGATAGTTATCACCACATATGTTGTTGGGGGCTGTTCGTATCCCCCCAATGCATCAAGTCTTATACTCCTTCCATCCCAAAAAGATGTGCACAATTTGACAAGTCCTTTATAAGGTGCATTTAATAAGGTGAAAATTGTGTGGTCAAAATTTATACAGATGATAGAGAACACTATGAACCACATAAAACTTTGCAAATATAGAAAGAAAGATGCACATCTTTTTGGTTAGGACGAAGGAAAACATGCACGTTTTTTCCAAGAATTAGTAGTAGAGTCTTGTTTTCAGTGAACACCTTTGAATTTACTATTAGTCTAATAATCCTGATTAAAACGATTCATCTAAGCCATTATATTTAAGTGAAATCAATGGTGTGGATAGATTAAGGGTCTTATGCGTACTCTTGTTGTTATTGGACACCTATAAATTTTATGTAAAGAACTTGTGGATGCTTTAGAATTTCCGAAGTAAAACAAACACAAAATATTTGCAAATATAAAACAACCCAAACTGCAGCGAGAATCATAATCAAACAAAACCTTAGATTTCCGGATTGATTAACAGACATCTAATTTACTTGTTCAGATATAATGTTGAGCCGTGACTGATTTACTCTTTTTATTTGATTTACACATCTTTAGCTACTACAAAAGGATCCAAGTAAACGCATGGGCAGTGGGGCAAAGGGAAGTGATGAGATAAAGTGCCACAAATGGTTTAGACCGATCAACTGGAAGAGATTAGAGGCGAGGGAAATACAGCCCAGTTTCCGTCCTGCAGTTGATGGGAAGCAGTGTATCGCGAATTTTGACAAGTGTTGGACCGAAATGCCACTGCAAGACTCTCCGGTTTCCAGCCCTAATTGTGACCTCTTTCAGGGATTCACCTACGTGAGACCCGCTGCCTCCTTCCTCCAGAGGACTGGTAGCCCTCTCTGCTAGCTACTACCTTCTTCCTTCATCACGCTTTGAACATTCAATAAGTGGGTGTACTACTAACATTGAGTATTAACTCTACATGCTTTAACATATGCTTTACATTATCTACCAAACATGACTTATGTGCTCTTATGAAAGTATCATTTGGTTCCCAGAAATATTATTGTTCCTTGCAACAAGGCCTAGTGTCCTTAATGTTTTTGGAGCTCTGATTATAGAAAATGTTTTTTTTTTCTGGTGTTCAATACAATGAAATGAAGCCTTCTATTGATTCTTTGAGTTTACCATCACAAATTCACAATATGACAGATATATAACACAAGAGCACAGTATATATAACACAGATAATACGCAGGGTTTAAGATTAAAGCTCATCATGATCAAGTAAAGCTCTATCCATATCCAAATCACTCTTCTTCTTCTTCGTCTTCTTGCAACCCCATCGGCATTTATACGAGCATTGGGAATTGAACATTTTAAGTCTCTTGGAATGAAGAGAAATGATGCGTGACGCGGAGGCAGCCTTTGAAAGAACAATTGCATACCCATCGTCCATGTAGTCTGTCCCGTCGGGGAAGAGCTGCCACAGCAGGGCCCCACCACCGACTCCGCCTTTCTTGGTAGAGTTCAAGATTGTCTTGTACACAGTGTTGAGGATGGTGTCCCTGTACGTCGAGTTGTAACCGGGATCTTTTGTAGAGACTCCAAACTCTGTGAAAATGATGGGCATTCGTAAGTGGTTCTCGGCGTCTTCAATGTGGGATTGCATCCATGACTTGGTGAATTCCAAGTGCGTCGTGTTTATGTCTCTCGATATCCTTCCATTCAAATTACAGGCTGAGTCGAATCGAATCAAATATAAGAATTTGTTAATCATGTCGCGGAGAAATAGATATTTTTACCAAGAATCTGGGTAAATGTGGGCAGAAGCAAAATCAACACCAAGAGCTTGATGGTTTCTGATGAAATCTGTTCCAACTTGCTGAGCATAGGGATTTGGGTTGAATGGTGTCCTATTAGGTGTTGAAGGGCCATAGAAACCCTCCAACCCAATCTCCACTAGATGCTTTGGATCCATGCTCTTCACATGGACTGCCATTTCTTGTATCCAATTCTGCACAAATATATATATATATATATATATATATATATATATATATATATATATATATATATATATATATATATATATATATATACACAGATATATATGCTTCAGTATAAAAATAGAAATCACCTCATCATCATCATCATATCACAATACCTGCAGCGTATCTCCGGACGGGTCAGAATCACAACGTGGCTCGTTCATAAGCTCCCACGCGAAAATCGTGGGATCATCTTTGTACTTAATGCCCGTGATGGAATTTACTCTGTTGACGACCGCCTTCAAGAGACGACGAGTTGTTTTTGTTTCAAAACTAATTAATGTATTGTACCAACAAAGTCATAATAGACAAATAAATATGGTAGCAGCAATGGATAGTAGTGTATGAGGAAGAGTACCTTAACATGGGATTTGTAGTATCCTTTGAGAGTGGGGTTTGAGAAGAAGTCATCATCTGAAGTCAAATTCAGGCCTGCATCTTTACCCCATTTAACATACTGCTTTTTTCCTCCATAGGGATCCCAGTTGTTTACAAAGGACAGTATAAGCCTCACTCCATATCTCTTTGCTTCGCTCACCACAAAATCCAACCCCTAGAGCGCAAAACGACGAGACGTGTTAAGGAACCAATTAACCTCGTAGGTCCAGAAAAAGTTTTATGAGACTGACCTTGAAGACGGCTTGGTCATATAGACCGGGGGATATCTGGAGAGCTCTCCACTGGCCATCATTGAAAGCCCAAGTGCGGCAAACGGTCATGCCCACAGAAGACGCCTGCTCGAACACGTCGCTCACTTTTCCTCTCGTCGACTCGTCTGCAGCAAATACCATCAGCCAGTAAGTGTTGAACCCGTTCACGTAAAACGGTTGTTGCCCGTTCATCACCACGAATTGCCCGTTCCCATTCTTCTCCACCATTCCCCATTCATCTTCTCCTCTCTCCATTCCTTTCCTGCATGCAAGCAACACATCAATACAAACATATGCATATGTTACACATATAAGCACATGAACCGCGTTTTACCGATCACGCGTTTGACAACTATGATCATAACGGCCGTTGATGCCGTCTTTGAAAGCATGCGATATTGTGTTCCTTACGAATAACATACAGATGACGAAAGCCGTGCGAAACTGATAGTTTCTGCTTCTCAATTTAAATCCATTCTTTGTAGTATAAGCCATTTTTCGAAAGCTTGGCTAGAGCTCATGAGCTTGTTTAATTTGTTGTTGTGTTAGTTTCCCCATTTGGGATAATCATCATCAGATCGATATATATATATATATATATATACACACACACACACACACACACATACATCCATATATAATATTGCGTGTGAACCATAATTTAACCGAATGATATGCATATTGTTGGAAAGAATTGCAGAAACCAAATATCTATCATGCACCTATAGCTGCCTTTGAAGCAAGATGCACTCATCTTCTACTCAATATATTTTAACAGATAAACACAATGTTTTATGTTTGATTCGGCAACAACAACAACCGAGTTGGTTTCCAAGAAAGTAGGGTCTGGGGAGATTGTGTGTAGACAGACGTTGCTCCTACTCAAAAGTAGGAGCAAAATGATTTTGACAATTTTGGTCGTTCCAAAAACTTACAAAATGTAAAAGCATGTGCATTTGTTCTAGCATTTAGAAATGCTCCCTCCGTTTTATAACTAACGTCTCATTCTAATTTACGATGTTTTACTGGAGTTATTTTCATTAAAATTTGTTGGAAAATTAATATGAAATTTAAAAATAAAATTTACAGTATATATTTAAAAACTACGTCAAAAGATTTATGAAATTAAAAGTGACATGACTATATTATTCTATCAAATAAGTAATGAAAATAAGCTTATAAAGCAGATAAAATTTGATCCAATAAATAATGAATGAGAATATATTTTTAGAACGAAGGGAGCATAATATAACCACAATATTCACCGAATGCTTGTAGTAGCTATTTGATTTTGATCATTCATTTAACTTTGATAGTTTTTTTTCTAGTCAAACCCTTCAAATATGTGGTTGTTAAAGTTAAAGTGTTGAACACTTCATTGTATACATATATAGTGTAAGAGTGATGCTAGAGTCACAAACAAACAGTTTACAAAATTCACAAACTTACCTTTTTAGCACTTTCCTAGAAATAAGATGCACTCAAATATTAAAAAATATTTTAATTTAAATTCCACAAAAGGCAAGTTTGTGAAGTTTGTGAACTTCAAGTTTGTGACTCTAGCATTTTCCATAGTTGTAATGGGAGAAATTCTTAACTAGAACTCAAATACACTTTATGTATTTTTATGCATTAAAATAAAATTTTCTATATTTTTATATTAAAATTTAATATAAAACGTCAATAATGTTAATATATAATACCAAAAAACACTGCAAAATACTAAACTACAATGTCAATCTTTTTTTATTGAATACTTCGTATATAAAATAAAAAACTAATTCCAAAAAAATGAAAAAACAAAGTGGTTAATTAAATCCGTGCAAAAGAGTAAATTTTAATTTTGAGTCTACACAAATATTTATGAATTGAAAATAACTTCATTCAAAATTCTAAATCGCAATATCACAAAGTGAGATAATTAAACATAATATGAGTTGGTATATTTTTAACATGTGCAATGCTATTGGAATCCCACTTTTGACACAAAAGACAGAAACAAACAATCACAGACACTTTGCAGAGACTATAACTGTCTGTATTACCGATTGTGTAAATAAAATTAACCCCACACTTTTTTCTTTTTAATAATATTTTTCTTTTTCTAATATTTTATCAGATAAACTTTTCATTGTTTATGGAGTTACACCGTATATTTTGCCTCTATAAGCATATATAAGGAGTACAACATTTCAAAACGCTGGACATCACACGCTAAATGAATGTGTAGTAGATAGGTAATCACGCCCTCCCTTAGCTTGAACGTATGTCAAGTGTGCACCTACGTAAGATTTTCTAATTTTGTAATGCCTAATCTTTTAAGTTTTTATAATTATAAATAACTATTTGACATATTAAAGATGATTTTTCCTTATATATAGTTTGAGATCTTAATAATTAAAATATTCCACAATAGAAGTTATTTAGACACTAAAATTTGGGATGAAAAAAAATATGTAATCCGTATTTGGGATGAAAAAATAGAGTATTTATTTTGTACTTTTGTATAAGTGTTCTTAACAAAAAATATTTGTATTATACTCCGTAAACTACATTATTTTATACTCCTTCCGTTCCTTAAAACTCTTCCGCCCTAAATTTTTGCGCACCTCATTAAACGCTTTTATTCCACCTAAAATATCTAAAATATACCCCACTATGTAGTTTATTGCGGGTAGAAGTTGTTTTAGGGATATTTTAGACATTTTAGGTGGGATAAAAGTATTTTATGGGGTGCGCCAAAAATTAAAACGGAAGTGTTTTGTGGAACGGAGGGAGTAATACGGAGAATATCAATTTGTATTAATGTCTTTAAACATGTTTGTCTTTGTATTTATTTGCTTTAAGGGATAAGGGATAACATGCTTAATGGGAGGATATGGATTCATTAAACTAACTTGGAGTAGAAGCATTGGTCTTCTTTCCTTATTTTCTTATTTCGCCCTTAATTATTACCACTCCCGGAGCACATCTCAACTCGCAAAGACGTACAATTGGTGAGTCTTGCCGGCGAACTACAGCGTGGAAGTTCGAATTTTGGACATATGCGTCTCTTTGAAATTAGCCTCTTGTAGATGAGACCGGTAGTGACAAAATTCATTGTTGAAACAATAGACTTGGGCCCAATTCAATCCCAAAAGTTAACTCAAGAGGTTGAGGTACCCAAACTATTAAATAGCAGCACAATATAAGGATGCATAGCCGATGTGGGATGAACAAGTCAACACGCCCCCCTCACACGAGGCGCAGATTACTGCGGGCGTGGTCCCAACATCAATGGCTTAGCTCCGATACCATGTTGAAAACAATAGACTTGAGCCCAATTCAACCCCAAAAGTTAACTCAAGAGATTGAGGTACCCAAGCTATTAAATAGCAACACAATATAATGATGCATAGCCGATGTGGGATGAACAAGTCAACAATCATGCTGTCTGTCACTGATCAATTCAGGCACACCCCGGGATTCATCTCCTTCACCAAGCCTTGTTGTTGGGTCCCACTTTCTTTTTAATTTTACCCCTACCTTTTTTAGTTAGAATGTAAATTGATTGATAAATTAATAATAAATAAATATGATTTGATATACTGTATGTTTTCATTTACTCCGTATAAAAGCTACTATCTCCGTCTCTGACTATTTATCCAGTTTTGACTCTTTTCAATCAACCGTTTTCAGCATTTGATATATTATTATTGTATATTAGTTTGATAAAATAATACTCCCTCCGTCCCACTGTGTTTGTCCACTTACCTTTTGGCACACCATCCAATGAACTTCTTTAATTCATTTTATCTTGTAATTTGTATATTAAAAAATTATAGAAATTATATATTAATGATCTATATGTTAAGACGAATCAAACAAGATCACACATGACTATTTTTAGGCTTACACATTAAGAGAATTTGATGAGTCAAAGTGCTTAGATGAACAATTCCAAAAGTCAAATGTGGACAAAGAAAATGGAACGGAGGTAGGATATTGAAAATATTTCATATAATAAATATAATAAAATTATTTTTGCATCAATATCTAATAAAGTATCATTTTTATTTAATTTTATGTCAAAATTTACCAATTTTAATTGTAAAACATCAAAAATAGAAAAAATACACAGAGACAGAGGGGTAATCCCTAATTCTTTATCTTATCTTATACTCCGTACTACGTACATAAAATCCCAATCCTACCCTTCTCTTTCACAATATCAATTCTCGTACTCCTATGAATCAAATTGGACCCACCTAATTGGAAGAGATGAGTATATATATATACCGTACCTGAGAAAGTGTATCAAAAGAAAATGGAAAATCCTACTCAACAGTTCAAAGCCACAAGACTGCAACATTTGAATTTCTCTGGCCTACCAACATCCATTCTCTTACTTGTGCATTTTTTTTTTTCTAATTTTATTATTTTTTTTTTTAAAAAAAAAAACAAAATGCAGCTCACAAGCCCTTAGAATCAGCTTGCTATATATGCAGAGATATAATGTCTGAAAGGGTTTAATTATAGGGTAGGAGGTCCTAAAAGAGCTTCTTTCTTAACAGATTCAGGGGCAGCAGCTGATGTCATTTGTGATGAGTAATGACCAGGAAGATAACACGTGTCCCAATTTGGATGCACTCTGACGTGTCATGCAACAACAAGTGAAGAAAGACACTAGGAATGTTGTTTCGAATTGAATTGTCTTCCTTTGTTTGGGGGGGTACTTGTTAATTAGAAGCCCTTTATCAGAATTGCTGGTTTTTGCAAAACCAGTCATTGGAAAAATGAGCAGTTTCCGGATTCCACGTTTCCACTAGAGCAAACCAATGGGTGCCAAATTGGAAATATGATAAATTATCTTTAATCCAACCACCATTTTTTTTTTGAAGCAATGGCGCATCTGTTAACCAGACCCAAAGGCAAAATTTTATATGGGCAATTTGGGCATAAAATGACTCGGATCATATGGACATTCTTATGAGATTCATAAATATTCACTTGATATTAAGATAAAAAAGAAGTCTAAAATGACACCAGTGCGATTTGCGTCATTTTCTTATTAGACCAGGTCGTTTGTGACACCAGTGATATTAGTGTCATTTGCTTGTGTCAAAGTATCAACTTAACCAAAAGCTCAAGCTTTTGATTGTGACCCTATAATGATTTTTATATATACTCTAACACGTCCCCTCACGTGCAGGTGTGACTTCTTTAAACCTTGCATGTGAAACTTTAATTTTTTTTAAACTACATGGCACTGATTTTTAAACTCGTGACCACTTGGTAATCAAGGCTCAAAAATGTAAAATAATAAAGAATGCTTTATTGCTTAAATAATAAGAGAGGAATACAAGAAAATGTACTCATATGTGGAGAAATGTATTCTAGAATCCTCCACATTAATGACTAACAATTTAATGTAATATATATAAAAATAACTCTAGCAATATAAGGTATCTACCATAATTATAAGATACTGTATAATAATAAATATATTAAATGAGTAATATATTTAACATTTTTCCAACGTCGTAGGAGGTGAAGATTGAACGTTAACATTCTCCCAACCTCTCCATAATCGTGCGGAGAGGTAGATCAACAATTAGAGTAGGCTGAATGCATCCAAATTGAAAGAAAAGAAGATAGATTACCGAGAGAGAGATGTGTCGGCGCCGACGAGGAGAAGAGATGAGACGCTACAAACAGACTCCTACTATTAATGTCGAAGATGGATGGAGAATGCTGACGTGCATTGGAGTCGTGCGTTACTAGTTTGGAGAAGAAGCTGAAGGAATGAGTGTTGTTGGGATGCCTATTCATTGAAGATCTACTGACTGAATAGACTGAGGTGACGATTTGATCTGAAATCAAGAAGAGGCAATGATAGAACTGGGGACGGATGGTTGTAGTTGACCAAGGGAGTTTTTTTGCTAGAGAGATTTAGGATGGGATTAGATCAAAGGAGGGACAAGTGGGGGTGATGCCGCTGTCGTCGAACAAATCATCGGCGACGGTGGTAGAATCGGAAATTATTTGGTCACCAAGAGCGTAAAGGTTTCGATACCATACCCAAAAAACTAACTCAACCAAAAGCTCAAGCTTGTGGTTGTGGTCGAATAATGATTTTTATATACTCTAATAGCTTATACCAATTCGTAGAAGAAGCTAAAAGGACACCGGTGATGTTGGGACACTAGTTCAGAATATCTTTTAACACACATAATATTTTTCATCCGATTTAGTCTTAACTTTCAAATATTTTGAAAATTTTAATTTTTCCCAAAAATTGATTTGAGGACATATTAGCAACATTTTGAACTTCCAAGATGTAACACATGATCATTTTTGGAGTTTAGTGTTTAAATCAATGTGGTTACAACGTTCTTATTATTTGAACTTGAATTTCTACCTAGGCAAATGATTACCCCACTTGGTAATCGATCACAATGTTTCAAGTCTTCAACTGTACCTTATTTCTTCTTCGTAGAGTTTGGGTGACCGATTACCTTCTGTAATTGATTGCATGCCCTTTATTTTTATAAAAAAATATTTTAAATCGTTACTAATCTTTCCCCCCTATAATTACTCTTCTAAAGGATCATTTTTACTCACCAATTACTCTATTGTTCTCCTGATAATATTGTTTTCAATGCTTCCATTATTTCTCCATTATTTTAAGTTATTTTTAAGAGAAAATCATTTAAGTTTGAGAGATTGTTTTCCATCCAATTAGAGATTTCGATAGTATTTTTATCCTCACTCTTCAAGAGAGATGTTGTCTTTATTTCTTCCTCTTTACTAGTAAGAAAGAGGTTCATTCTTGCTAGAGGTTTCCAAGATTAAGGAGTACTCTTGAGCTTGTAGTGAAGACTTGTGCGACTCAAGTCTTGTTGTTATAGTTGAGGTTTATGTGTGTGACTCAAGTTCTCAATTTTTAAATGGTTTTTCAAGCACCTGGTTAATCTTGGAAAGAAGTAGAAATCTCGAGTGAGTCTCGCAGTGGCTAAACTAACCACGAAGTGGTGAACCAATATATATATATATATATATATATATATATATATATATATATATATATATATATATATATATATTTGGGCTGGTCAAGTGAGAATGCATCTTGGTGAAAGAAATAAGAATAAAATCTGGCCTTTGGATCTGATGCATTGTGCGGCTCAGATTGCATTCTGCACTCAAATTTTGAGATAGTGCATTTTCAAAGGATTATGGTGCATTTCGACATGATGCATTTTCAAACCATCTTGGTGCACCTAATTTTGATGCAATCCTAACCCTTAGAACTCCCAATCTAATGCATCAGATTCATTCTTATTTCTTTCATTAGATTGCATTCTCACCTGAACCTATATATATATATATATATATATATATATATATATATATATATATATATATATATATATATATATATCAAAGGTGGCGGTCAACGATCAAAGTCTTGTCAGCACCCCTTCTTTTAATTTTATTTTTTTCAAAATTTTTTTCGAAGTGTTGAAAAAATATGGCGAGCTTTGCCTTATAATTTGATGAGCTTTGTAGTTGTCCATGGTGAGCTTTGCAGTGGCCAGTAGTGAGCTTTACGTCATCTGAACGTAACATGTCATCTGACTGGAGTCGATCATATATATATATATATATATATATATATATATATATATATATATATATATATATATATATATATATATATCAATATTTTGATCTCTTTCCCTTGCTCTTTAATTTTCCTATGATTTATTTTTCATTTCACACACAACACAAAAAACATTGAGTCTAGATGTTTAACTATATTCATCTTCCTCTAGAGCTATCCACGTTTACTAACATGCCTTCCTATTTGGGCTTAGGTCAAAGCTTCATCGAGGGTAGAAGGTCTTTCTTTCACCATACACCCCTCACTCTCCAAGCCTATTCTTGAGTAACTCAAGGGGAAGGGGAGTAGAACATTAGAACCGATAAACGTCGTACCACACACTCAGGACGCACTACTACAAAAATAGCTTTTAACCACGCACTTTTAACACCGGATATTTGTAAATCAGTGTGAAAAGCTTAAAAATTGAGTGTTGTACTGTACTTTTTTTTGAGGCGCTACACTCTTAGGTATTTTCACCAGTTTTGACTAACTGCTGTGTAAAGCTGCCCCTAAATTTATTTCCCGTCTCCAAGTCTTGCCCTAGATTTCTTTCTCTACACATCACTGTCCGCTAGCCTCTTTTCCAGCCGCTGCCAACAAACGCTGATCTGCCGATGACGATATGAGGTTTGCGCCTCCCCTTCCTTTTGGTAGTCATGCCTTCTTGTTCGTCTGCTTCTATTCAACCTCCGATTGAGTTATATGTTTCATTTCTATGCACAAGAGTCTTTCTTCAATTCTTTCCATTTCGAATCTAAATCTAAAAAAACAAAATTTTCTGCTATGGTTTTTTAGATTCGATCAGAACCCCATGATTTCAATTTCATGCACTGCATATACTAACTGGGTTCATTCCAAAATTGACGAGTCACGATATTCCACAATTGGGTATTTTATTTTGTTTCTCTATGCCTTCCATTTTTTGACTTCCACTTTTACACTATGTTTGGTTCAAGGATTTTGAAATGGAAAAGAAAAGAAAATGAGATGGAAAATAACATTTCTTGTTTGGATAGAGAGGAAAAGAAAAGAAAAGTGGAAGGAAAAGGAAATGAGAAAACAAAATATATTAAGAGGAGGAAAAATCAAATTCCTCCCATTTTGGTGAGGAAAATGAGAGAAAACCATTTTCTTTTCTTTTTCTTCCAAATTCCTTGAACCAAACATAGTGTTAAAGATACCTAAATTACTTTTAAATTTTAAATAAATGAAAGAATGAGCCACTTTTACTTTGGATGTTCTTTTTTTACTTCATAGGTTAATATGGTCATTTGGACTAAACATTCAATTAGTCTTAAGATGAAACTGAAATGTTTGAGCTGATTTGGGACTCCTGAAGATAGTATAATCGATTAATAGGCCAAAGATTTGATTTCTCAACCTTTACTGGTTTGTTTTCTTTTCTTGATAAGTTTCCTATATTCAATTTTGGAATTTTAGGATGGGACTAAAACTACCTTCATTAACAAACTGCGAAAGTTGTTTCTCAGGTTTCACAATTTCAATCCTCTATCCTAGATATGGTATTGCAGTTGAAGGCATGTGGTAGTTATTTTGTCAACTGAATTCTTTCTCTTTTTTTTGTTGGATAGGATGATAATTAAGTAGAAAAAGTAGTTATGAGGTTACCTTTTTGTGGATGTGAAATACCTGTAATGAATAACAAAAAGTCAAAGACAATATAATCCTCTATCCTTATGAGGTTACCTTTTTAGGGCAAAATACATATTCTTCATTGACTATACCTCGTTTCAATCCTAATCAAAACTATTATTCTGTATAAAAAGAAATTTTAGTTATAACGTGCTCTTTAAAAGAATTTTTTTTATTAATTATCAGTCTATGATGCATGTTTGAACCATATGGGAATGGTTCAAATTACTCCACTAAATAGCTAGTACACGGAAAAGATCCTCCCATTGAACAGACTTTGCCCTGTAGTGTTGAAGATCTCTACAAGGGTACCACTAAGAAGATGAATATTGGTAGAGAGATTGCTGATGCTAGCGGGTAAGTTGTTGTTTTCATTATACCCCCTGTGTTCATAATCTCTTTGGAATTTTATTTTATGTTCATAGTTTTAGTGACGTGTCTGGTTTAGAATTTATAGATAATAATTTTTTATGATGTCTTATTTGAGGTTGGTCTGCACACTTTACTCTATAGCACTGCATTAAACAACTGGGAATTTGGGAAAATTCCTAAATGTTATTGAATAAATATATTAAATCAGTTGAATTTGCACTAGTTCATACAACCCAGCATCCCAAACATGCTTTTAGATTGTTTTGGTCAAAGAATTTTACATTAACAATCTTAGACCTAAAAAAATTTGGTTTATAATCATTTTGTTTTTGTTTTTGTAATACATTAGTGATCTGCATAAAGAAAATTAATTTTGTTTCATAATTGAAAATGCTATTTATGCTAGAAGTGTATGCACTTGATACCAATTTGATGAGCTCCATCTACCGATTCTTGCTTCCATAACGATATTGTCAGAAAAATAATGTCGGGTAGAAGATATCTTAATCATAAACATCAAGCCGGGCTAGAAGAAAGGTGCAAAGATGAGCTCTCAAGCATCACTCCATCAAATTTTATGTTCATAATGGACGAGAAACCTGACAAAGTCTTCACACGTGATGGGAATGATTTCTTATCTTTAATAGTCTAGTTGTTCTTCTCTTCATCTCCAATGTTTCACATTGTTGTTTCATTTTTCCTTGATTTTAATCATTAAATGATGAATGTTGAATATTTGTAGAGTTTATTCCTAGCAATTCATCTTTTGATGTACTCATTGATACATAACTCGGATTCTTGAGAAAAAACTATTGAAATTTATATTTTAAAATAATATTCCAGTATTTGTTTTATGAAAAAAAATTAACTTTACACAGCGGATAAATATCCACTGTTATAAAGCATATCATTTTTAAGGTCTCATTACACGGTCTCATTACACAGCGGATAAATATCCGTTGTGTAATCATGCACGATTTTTCACTACCATTACACAGCGGATGAATATCCTTTGTGTAAACATAAAACCTTTCCCACCGGCCACATACATAGCGGTTGGATTCTGCTGGGAAAGGTAAAATTTATCCGTTGTGTATTCTATGTTTTGTAGTAGTGACGAGTTCCTTGTGCATGAGCAATGACAAAAAATTTTAATGGTTATAAAGTGTGATATGATTGCAATAATTTTGCCTAGACGATCATGCAGCATTGACAACTTTTCTAGGAAATTAATTGGAAAGGAGGAGCACAAATAAATGTTGTGCCTAAGCTCAAAACCTTTTCCCTCTTAAAATAATTTATGAGGAGCAAGAAAAAATATTTCAAAAAACAACACCAATAAACAAGATGATCCAAACACAAAATAAAGAATAGAAAACACGAGAGTTTGACATCAAAATACCTTTCAACTTGAAAGATTAAAAAACCATGAGACCCTTAGGTCTAACTAACTCCACTAGCAGCAAAAAAGAGTGCAAATGCACAATGCAACACCATAACGATACCTAGAATTTAATAACACTATGAAGGCATTTGATTCAAAATAGAGGTACAAAGATGCAAAAACATACATCAACAAAATCAAGAGTATGATTGGAAGCTCATAATACAAGACCGTTGAAATTTGGTCTCCACCGTTCAGATTGATGTTTCACGAGTCCTATGGCTCTTAAAATTTTATCTCGATCAAAAAAAATTTGGACCTGCGATCCATAACAAAACCAGACCTGCATTTTTGGAAAAAAACAAGTGGCCACTCCCTCTGTTTTTATTGTTTTTTGCATGTGAAATCATGCATCCCACTCTTGATATTTTCCTTAATTTATCCTCACACTTAGTCAAAATGGGCTTGAAGGATTATCCTCCAAAGTTGGGCCTTTTAGTTAAAATGACACATAATTGGGAGTCCAATAATCCCAACAAATCTCTCCCCTCTCGACTACATGAAGGAAGTTGCCGAACATGCAAGCAAATGACAAACTTCGAACTTCCCTTTGGGAAAACTTTGGTCATCATATCAGAACCATTATCATCTATGTGAATCTTTTCAAACTCTAATAACTTGATATCAAACAGATCTCAAATCCAATGATAAACACATCTCTACTGCCCGTGGTTGTCTCCATACCCGCCACTGTCGCTGACCTTGTTGTCGTCACTTGAGACGTGCCACTACATTCTCATGATGAATCTCAAATGCTCATAGCCACCGCCAAGACACCATGGCTGCCCGGATCCGATACCATAGCCCGAGCGCGGGATAGCGTCGCGCAATGTACTACGACTATTCGAACTCGTAGCCGCCTCCACCATCACTGTCGATTCTGCTCGTCATTACCCATAAACATCGCTTGGGTCCATTCTTAAGAAGATTATTCTTGGCTAAGCAATTAAGTCCATTCTCACTGATGTGATTGAGTCTTTTATGCCATAAATCTGAACAAATATCACTCTAACCTACCTTGATAGAATCAATACAGAATGAATCTTTAGTCTAGTATAAACCTAAACATTTCTTCCCACGAGCCACAATAAGAGAACTTTTAGTGAGTCTTCATTGTCCATCACCAATGGTCTCGACATAGCCTTCATCATTCAAGGCGCTAGTATGTATGAGATTCAAGCGAATATCAAGTGCATGTTTGACGTTCTTCAACACTAACTTCATCTCAGTTTTACTTTCCAACACAATAACTTCAATGCCAATAACCTTTGAACAATCAATTATCATTACCCATCTTTAATACCCCACAATCACCTAGACTATAAAATGTGAAGAAATTCTTTCTTAACGTCACATTGAAAGAGGCACCACTCTCAATAACCCAACTTGATTCTTCAAGGGAAACATTAGTCAACTTACTATCGCAAATGACTATCAAAACCCTTGAAGTTTTGGTTGCAACGTGGCGATCATTTTAACTATCTTTTCCTTCTTGCTTGCTCTTATCTTTGTTCTTCAACTTAAACTAATTTTTCATCAAATGCCCCATTTTATGACAGTAATAGCATTCAATATTTTTGTATTTTAATTTGGGCTTACTCTTGCTATGCCTTTTTATATTCTCCTTGATCTTTATCCTTGTTTCTCCCCTTATATTCAGCAATCAAGACATTAGATTTTGAAGTTGATATCTCATAAGTCATATGCCTTACAACATCCTTCACATTCTCCATGTTTACTGTGCCACCACGAGCATATCTTTTCAAAGACACCTGAAGATTTTCCCAAGAATCAAACAACTAATCTCATCTTCACGTTTTACAACCATGTCTGAAGACTAATCACAGCACCATTGAAATTCATTGAAGTGGTCAGAAATAAAACAACCTTCCTTAAATCTAAGATTCATTGTCTGCCTTAGCAAGAACAACTTTTTATTCCTTGTTTTTGATATATATAAGGATTCAAGCTTTTCTCACAAAGTTCTAGCATGGGATTCGTTATAGATGTGATTCAAAACTTTATCATCAACCCATTTTTGAATAAAACTACAGACTATCTAATGTTTAAAAGCCCATTGTTTGCCGCTTTTAATTTAGACTCTGACTTTTGAGTAGCAAACACTGGTAAATGTAGCTTTTCAAAAAAGACAAATCCTTCATTTTACCTTCCATTTGTGATAGTTTTTTCCAATTGAACTTATAATACTAGTGTAGTTTGGATCCATCATTCAATCAAGAAAAATAATAGATAACTCTAACGCTCCAATACCACTTGTTGGAAAAAGAAGAACATCAAATAAGTATCTTGCCCAAGTTCAACACTTTTACCTCTTGAAAGAATCTGTGTGGAGAAACAAACAAATATTCTAAAGAACAACACCAAGCAACAAGATTTTCCAAATAAAAAAATAAACGATATGAGACACATGATTTTAACGTGGAAACCCATTTTAATGTGAAAGAGTAAAAATCAATGAGACCCTTCTATCTAACTAGTTACACTAGCATTAGAAGAGAGTACAAATGCACAATACAACAACAACAAAATGATATCTATCCTTTAATAACACTACAAAGACACTAGATTCAAAATAGAGCTAGAAAGATGAGAAAATATCAAAAAAAAAATCAACAGTCCTGAAGCTCATAACACAAGATCTAAGCATTGGAATGTGATCTCCACCATTCACATCGATGCTTCACGAGTTCCCTGACTCTTAAAATTTCATCTTGATCGGATACGATTTGAATCTCCCATCCACAACATAACATGACCTGCATTTTTGGAATAAAACTAGCACCCACGTGCACTCCCTCTTTTTTGTTCTTTTTGCTGCCTTAATTTGCCCTCTCAACTTGATAAAATGGGCTTGATGACTTATCCTCCAAAATTAGGCCTTATACTTTAAATAACACATAGTTGGGAGCCCAAGAATCCTAACAGAAATAGTATAGCCGCACACATTATATCGAAATCTAAAATGGTGGATGATGAATCACTGAATACATGTAATGTCAACACCCATCATTATTGTGTTGGAAACTGTGTCACTACCACTTATGCTTCGTCACATAAGTACTAAAGGAGGAGCCCATTTTTCTCTTTTTAACGAGAGAATGAACTATCACGCATCAAACCTTTGTCTAAATTGCCATAAACAACTAGCAATCAATTTGGGTCTAGTTTGAATTTGTTTAGTTCGGGTATATTTCAAATATATGTTATAATTAATTTGGGTATGATTCAGATGTATGTTACAATTCGTTTAGGTTTAATTTAATTCGTTGTATTTTCGGTTTCAATTTGGTTCAGATACAGTTTGGCTACATATCAATTTTTGAGTAGATTTTGATTTGGGTTTATTTTAGTTTGGATAACTATTATAGTACTCTATAGTTACATGGTTAGGTGTATAAATGGATAACCAAAAGTTTAATTACTGTATGTACTAGTATACACAATTCTATATTTAGAAAATATTCATGTAAACACATATAAATCTTTTGTGTTGTATGAGGTATATATAAACTGGATTCGATTATAATCAGATTTGGGTTCAATTAATTTAGGGTCAGATCGCTTTCACATATGATCATTTTTTATTCTGATTGGTTCAAATGTAGTTGGTTTTGGTTATAATTTGGTTCAGAGAATATTCAGTTTAATTTTGGTTCACACTAGATCTTTTTGCTTTGCAATTATAGATCGAATATTCGGTTTTCGGGTCATTTCGGGTAATTGATTCAATTTTTTGTAAGATCTAGAACCAAAGGTCAAATATTTCAAAATTATTTCTATCAAAGGTAAAGGTATAAATTACGAATTAGGGATTAAAATATTGACATTGTGTGCTTGTCTTGCTAAATATAAAAATAGACTTAAAGTGTACACCTTTTAGATAAATATTTAATTTATATAAGGATGACAAACAACGGTCTCGTTCCGTGATCACTGGATTTCAGTGGCCACGGAAGCCACTGTCCTAATTCACACACCTACGATGCTCTATTCATAAAATTGATGATTCATATCCCTCTAAGTTTCCCGGTAAACCCTCCTATCCATTCTCGGCCGCAACTCATCCCCCCACCTATGTCAATTGCACCCCACAATTTTAGATGATTTTGGGGTCAAAACTTTAGACTTTAAAGTCAACTATACTTGCGGGGTGCAATTGATGTAGGTGGGAGGATGATTTATGCATATATGGTCGGGACTGGGCAGGGGGCTTACTGTTGGGGGAGGGGGGGGGTTAGAAGGGGTAACAATAATCAATTTTACGAACGGAGCATCATAGGGGGACAGTGGCTTCCATGGCCACTGAACCCTGCGAGACAAACAATACAAGTTGATGGATTAGGGATTTTTCCTAATCCAATATTATTTGAACAGTACAAGAAAGCCCAATTTTATCTGGCCCAAGATATAAATCAGGTTAATTATTCAAGACAGAACCAGAGATATATGGACATAAGAATATATATTTGAAGTGATGTGGAGACATTTGGCGGGACCCGTGGAACACTATCACATGGAAACCACATGCTGCACATGGGCTTCACATGGACAATGTCTCCTCTTGTCTCCATCAATTATTTCCTTCTCCTCTTTAAATGCATGCTACGAAGGAGGGAAGAGGGAAGCCAATTTCCTACTAGTTCTACTATTATTCTTCATTCTTCTCATTCTCTTAGCATGGAGCTCCATTAATGGCTCCAAGCTCCTACAGTGATGTATATGTAAATTCCCCCCGAGATTAATAAAAGTTCCTCCCTTTTGGCATGGCACCGCCTAAAAAGGCCCGTCGTTTTCTCCCGGTTTGGGTTTCCACGTATAAATACTTTCTCTCCGCTTTATTTATTTATTTAATTTCCGGATTTCGCTATTCGGTGCGGTGCCGACCCGGTACCGATTTCATCGGGTCGGCGCCCCGAAAAAGCGGTTTCCATCACTGGCGCCGACCGTGGGACCGGCCACAAAAAAATTTTGTGCTCCGAGTCTGTAATGGAGAAAAAAAAGTGAAAGAGAGAAAGTAAAAAAAAGAGAGAAATAAATTAAAAAGGGGAGACAGCGGGTCAAAAAAAAGGAGGAAAGAAATAGGAAAAGTGGTGGTCTTCCTCCTCTTCGTAGGCCATCAGATCTGGAGCAGTGAATCAGTTGGTGAACTTCAAGCGAGTAATTGGCAATGACAGAGAGCCCCTAATCCAATGAATTTCATCTGTGGCGAGTTCCTTCTTATTCCGGCGATCCACGGACGGCAGCCGCGGGTCTTCGAGGAACTCCTCCTTCCTCCGGCGAGCCACGAACAGCAGCCGCGAGCCTCCGGTGAACTCCTCTAATCCCGGTCTTCTCCAGCGAGCCTTTGGAGAGCCTCTCTCCGGTGAGCTTAGATCCGTGACCACTTGGAGATCCGGCAAAGTCATAACCGGCGACAAGCTTCGACGAGCCCTTGGCGACCGCGGCCAGCATAGCGGTCCAGTAGACAAGAGACTCCTCTAGCTCCGGCAAATCCTCCCTCCGCCGTCGAGCCGCGGATCGCAGGGATCTTTCCGGCGAGGAGCGAGCACGCGATAGGGGGACATCAGCAGTACCCTCCATTAGGGTCGGTGAGTATCCTCCCAGACCGGTGAGCCCTCTAGCGTGCTTCATCTCTGGCGGTATCGAGCGGCGAGCCATACCACTAGCAATTGTCCACTCCGGCGAAACTTGGCCCAGAAGAAGCGAGCTCCCACTTCCTCCGACGAGCCACGGATAGCAGCGGCGGCCTTACGACGAGCTCCCACTTTTTCCGGCGAGCCGCGGATGGCAGCGGCCGCGATTGCTCTTGTTCGTCCATCAAGCTCCGTTTGCTCCGATGAGCCTCATTGACAACAAGCAGGCCTTCATCTTCGACGAGATCCAGCTAGCTCCGATTTCCTCCGCCGGACCATGGACGGAAGTGGCGGGCCCCTCTCCGCGGTCCTCTCCGGCAGTCCTTTCCGCCGTCCTTTCCGCGGTCCTCTCCGGCGGTCCTCTCCGCGGTACTTTCCGACGGTCCTCTCCGTGGTCCTCTCCATCAGTCCTCTACGCGGTCCTCTTTAGCAAGCCATGGATGGATATATCCTCAAGAGGACCGCTCCAGCTTTAGAGGTCCCAAAATTGGACAGATTTATCCTCCAATGGACCACTCCAGCTTCATGGGTCCCTCAAATGGACGGATTTTGCCTCAAGTGGACCGCTCCATCCTCATAGGTCCTTCACATGGACGGATTTTGCCTCAAGTGGACCGCTCCATCTTCATATGTCCTTCCCATGGACAGATTTGGCCTCCAATGGACCGCTCCATCTTCATGGCTCCTTCACATGGACAGATTTAGCTTCCTGTGGACCGCTCCATCCTCATATGTCCTTCCCATGGACAGATTTGGCCTCCAATGGACCGCTCCATCTTCATGGCTCCTACACATGGACAGATTTAGCTTCCTGTGGACCGCTCCATCCTCATATGTCCTTCCCATGGACAGATTTGGCCTCCAATGGACCGCTCCATCTTCATGGCTCCTTCACATGGACAGATTTAGCTTCCTGTGGACCGCTCCATCCTCATATGTCCTTCCCATGGACAGATTTGGCCTCCAATGGACCGCTCCATCTTCATGGCTCCTTCACATGAACAGATTTAGCTCCCTGTGGACCGCTCCATCCTCATATGTCCTTCTCATTGACAGATTTGGCCTCCAATGGACCGCTCCATCTTCATGGCTCCTTCACATAGACAGATTTAGCTTCCTGTGGACCGCTCCATCCTCATATGTTCTTCCCATGGACAAATTTGGCCTCCAATGGACCGCTCCATCTTCATGGCTCCTTCACATGGACGGATTTGGCTTCTAGTGGACTGCTCCATCTTCATAGGTCCTTCACATGGACAGATTTGGCCTCCAGTGGACCACTCCATCTTCATAGGTCCTTCACATGGACGGATCAAGCCTCAGGTGGTCCGTTCCGAGTTGTATAAGTTGATAAAAGTAATAATGTAAAAGAATAGAAAGTAGAGATCAGTAATTAGATCAAGTTAAGTGATCGGATTACTGGAGATAGTCATAGACTCCCGTACCAAGGTTGAGGAAAGATAGGATAAGGAAAAGGATTGGGGCTTAAGGATGGGCTGAAGCCCAGCCCATTAAGAACAAGCTACCCAAAATGAAGGAATCCTATAAAGAGATTAGAGTAGGCCCCCCTTCAGTTCGAGGGACAGGGATGAAGAGTAAGGTGGACGGAGATTGTCTATAATTCAATAAGAGTGGAGCGCCCAACCACCGTCAGATAGATATCGGGTGGGGGTTTAGAGGCTCCCAAAGAATATTGAAAAAAGAGCCCCGAGAAAATCCCTCTTCCCAGAGGCAACGAATCCCCGAGAGAAGTCCTCTCCCAAGAGGTACCGAGCTCCGAGAAAATTCCTCTTCCCCGAGGCACCAAATAAGTATCTTGCCCAAGTTCAACACTTTTACCTCTTGAAAGAATCTGTGTGGAGAAACAAACAAATATTCTAAAGAACAACACCAAGCAACAAGATTTTCCAAATAAAAAAATAAACGATATGAGACACATGATTTTAACGTGGAAACCCATTTTAATGTGAAAGAGTAAAAAACAATGAGACCCTTCTATCTAACTAGTTACACTAGCATTAGAAGAGAGTACAAATGCACAATACAACAACAACAAAATGATATCTATCCTTTAATAACACTACAAAGACACTAGATTCAAAATAGAGCTAGAAAGATGAGAAAATATCAAAAAAAAAATCAACAGTCCTGAAGCTCATAACACAAGATCTAAGCATTGGAATGTGATCTCCACCATTCACATCGATGCTTCACGAGTTCCCTGACTCTTAAAATTTCATCTTGATCGGATACGATTTGAATCTCCCATCCACAACATAACATGACCTGCATTTTTGGAATAAAACTAGCACCCACGTGCACTCCCTCTTTTTTGTTCTTTTTGCTGCCTTAATTTGCCCTCTCAACTTGATAAAATGGGCTTGATGACTTATCCTCCAAAATTAGGCCTTATACTTTAAATAACACATAGTTGGGAGCCCAAGAATCCTAACAGAAATAGTATAGCCGCACACATTATATCGAAATCTAAAATGGTGGATGATGAATCACTGAATACATGTAATGTCAACACCCATCATTATTGTGTTGGAAACTGTGTCACTACCACTTATGCTTCGTCACATAAGTACTAAAGGAGGAGCCCATTTTTCTCTTTTTAACGAGAGAATGAACTATCACGCATCAAACCTTTGTCTAAATTGCCATAAACAACTAACAATCAATTTGGGTCTAGTTTGAATTTGTTTAGTTCGGGTATATTTCAAATATATGTTATAATTAATTTGGGTATGATTCAGATGTATGTTACAATTCGTTTAGGTTTAATTTAATTCGTTGTATTTTCGGTTTCAATTTGGTTCAGATACAGTTTGGCTACATATCAATTTTTGAGTAGATTTTGATTTGGGTTTATTTTAGTTTGGATAACTATTATAGTACTCTATAGTTACATGGTTAGGTGTATAAATGGATAACCAAAAGTTTAATTACTGTATGTACTAGTATACACAATTCTATATTTAGAAAATATTCATGTAAACACATATAAATCTTTTGTGTTGTATGAGGTATATATAAACTGGATTCGATTATAATCAGATTTGGGTTCAATTAATTTAGGGTCAGATCGCTTTCACATATGATCATTTTTTATTCTGATTGGTTCAAATGTAGTTGGTTTTGGTTATAATTTGGTTCAGAGAATATTCAGTTTAATTTTGGTTCACACTAGATCTTTTTGCTTTGCAATTATAGATCGAATATTCGGTTTTCGGGTCATTTCGGGTAATTGATTCAATTTTTTGTAAGATCTAGAACCAAAGGTCAAATATTTCAAAATTATTTCTATCAAAGGTAAAGGTATAAATTACGAATTAGGGATTAAAATATTGACATTGTGTGCTTGTCTTGCTAAATATAAAAATAGACTTAAAGTGTACACCTTTTAGATAAATATTTAATTTATATAAGGATGACAAACAACGGTCTCGTTCCGTGATCACTGGATTTCAGTGGCCACGGAAGCCACTGTCCTAATTCACACACCTACGATGCTCTATTCATAAAATTGATGATTCATATCCCTCTAAGTTTCCCGGTAAACCCTCCTATCCATTCTCGGCCGCAACTCATCCCCCCACCTATGTCAATTGCACCCCACAATTTTAGATGATTTTGGGGTCAAAACTTTAGACTTTAAAGTCAACTATACTTGCGGGGTGCAATTGATGTAGGTGGGAGGATGATTTATGCATATATGGTCGGGACTGGGCAGGGGGCTTACTGTTGGGGGGGGGGGGGGGGTTAGAAGGGGTAACAATAATCAATTTTACGAACGGAGCATCATAGGGGGACAGTGGCTTCCATGGCCACTGAACTCTGCGAGACAAACAATACAAGTTGATGGATTAGGGATTTTTCCTAATCCAATATTATTTGAACAGTACAAGAAAGCCCAATTTTATCTGGCCCAAGATATAAATCAGGTTAATTATTCAAGACAGAACCAGAGATATATGGACATAAGAATATATATTTGAAGTGATGTGGAGACATTTGGCGGGACCCGTGGAACACTATCACATGGAAACCACATGCTGCACATGGGCTTCACATGGACAATGTCTCCTCTTGTCTCCATCAATTATTTCCTTCTCCTCTTTAAATGCATGCTACGAAGGAGGGAAGAGGGAAGCCAATTTCCTACTAGTTCTACTATTATTCTTCATTCTTCTCATTCTCTTAGCATGGAGCTCCATTAATGGCTCCAAGCTCCTACAGTGATGTATATGTAAATTCCCCCCGAGATTAATAAAAGTTCCTCCCTTTTGGCATGGCACCGCCTAAAAAGGCCCGTCGTTTTCTCCCGGTTTGGGTTTCCACGTATAAATACTTTCTCTCCGCTTTATTTATTTATTTAATTTCCGGATTTCGCTATTCGGTGCGGTGCCGACCCGGTACCGATTTCATCGGGTCGGCGCCCCGAAAAAGCGGTTTCCATCACTGGCGCCGACCGTGGGACCGGCCACAAAAAAATTTTGTGCTCCGAGTCTGTAATGGAGAAAAAAAAGTGAAAGAGAGAAAGTAAAAAAAAGAGAGAAATAAATTAAAAAGGGGAGACAGCGGGTCAAAAAAAAGGAGGAAAGAAATAGGAAAAGTGGTGGTCTTCCTCCTCTTCGTAGGCCATCAGATCTGGAGCAGTGAATCAGTTGGTGAACTTCAAGCGAGTAATTGGCAATGACAGAGAGCCCCTAATCCAATGAATTTCATCTGTGGCGAGTTCCTTCTTATTCCGGCGATCCACGGACGGCAGCCGCGGGTCTTCGAGGAACTCCTCCTTCCTCCGGCGAGCCACGAACAGCAGCCGCGAGCCTCCGGTGAACTCCTCTAATCCCGGTCTTCTCCAGCGAGCCTTTGGAGAGCCTCTCTCCGGTGAGCTTAGATCCGTGACCGCTTGGAGATCCGGCAAAGTCATAACCGGCGACAAGCTTCGACGAGCCCTTGGCGACCGCGGCCAGCATAGCGGTCCAGTAGACAAGAGACTCCTCTAGCTCCGGCAAATCCTCCCTCCGCCGTCGAGCCGCGGATCGCAGGGATCTTTCCGGCGAGGAGCGAGCACGCGATAGGGGGACATCAGCAGTACCCTCCATTAGGGTCGGTGAGTATCCTCCCAGACCGGTGAGCCCTCTAGCGTGCTTCATCTCTGGCGGTATCGAGCGGCGAGCCATACCACTAGCAATTGTCCACTCCGGCGAAACTTGGCCCAGAAGAAGCGAGCTCCCACTTCCTCCGACGAGCCACGGATAGCAGCGGCGGCCTTACGACGAGCTCCCACTTTTTCCGGCGAGCCGCGGATGGCAGCGGCCGCGATTGCTCTTGTTCGTCCATCAAGCTCCGTTTGCTCCGATGAGCCTCATTGACAACAAGCAGGCCTTCATCTTCGACGAGATCCAGCTAGCTCCGATTTCCTCCGCCGGACCATGGACGGAAGTGGCGGGCCCCTCTCCGCGGTCCTCTCCGGCGGTCCTTTCCGCCGTCCTTTCCGCGGTCCTCTCCGGCGGTCCTCTCCGCGGTACTTTCCGACGGTCCTCTCCGTGGTCCTCTCCATCAGTCCTCTACGCGGTCCTCTTTAGCAAGCCATGGATGGATATATCCTCAAGAGGACCGCTCCAGCTTTAGAGGTCCCAAAATTGGACAGATTTATCCTCCAATGGACCACTCCAGCTTCATGGGTCCCTCAAATGGACGGATTTTGCCTCAAGTGGACCGCTCCATCCTCATAGGTCCTTCACATGGACGGATTTTGCCTCAAGTGGACCGCTCCATCTTCATATGTCCTTCCCATGGACAGATTTGGCCTCCAATGGACCGCTCCATCTTCATGGCTCCTTCACATGGACAGATTTAGCTTCCTGTGGACCGCTCCATCCTCATATGTCCTTCCCATGGACAGATTTGGCCTCCAATGGACCGCTCCATCTTCATGGCTCCTACACATGGACAGATTTAGCTTCCTGTGGACCGCTCCATCCTCATATGTCCTTCCCATGGACAGATTTGGCCTCCAATGGACCGCTCCATCTTCATGGCTCCTTCACATGGACAGATTTAGCTTCCTGTGGACCGCTCCATCCTCATATGTCCTTCCCATGGACAGATTTGGCCTCCAATGGACCGCTCCATCTTCATGGCTCCTTCACATGGACAGATTTAGCTTCCTGTGGACCGCTCCATCCTCATATGTCCTTCTCATTGACAGATTTGGCCTCCAATGGACCGCTCCATCTTCATGGCTCCTTCACATAGACAGATTTAGCTTCCTGTGGACCGCTCCATCCTCATATGTTCTTCCCATGGACAAATTTGGCCTCCAATGGACCGCTCCATCTTCATGGCTCCTTCACATGGACGGATTTGGCTTCTAGTGGACTGCTCCATCTTCATAGGTCCTTCACATGGATAGATTTGGCCTCCAGTGGACCACTCCATCTTCATAGGTCCTTCACATGGACGGATCAAGCCTCAGGTGGTCCGTTCCGAGTTGTATAAGTTGATAAAAGTAATAATGTAAAAGAATAGAAAGTAGAGATCAGTAATTAGATCAAGTTAAGTGATCGGATTACTGGAGATAGTCATAGACTCCCGTACCAAGGTTGAGGAAAGATAGGATAAGGAAAAGGATTGGGGCTTAAGGATGGGCTGAAGCCCAGCCCATTAAGAACAAGCTACCCAAAATGAAGGAATCCTATAAAGAGATTAGAGTAGGCCCCCCTTCAGTTCGAGGGACAGGGATGAAGAGTAAGGTGGACGGAGATTGTCTATAATTCAATAAGAGTGGAGCGCCCAACCACCGTCAGATAGATATCGGGTGGGGGTTTAGAGGCTCCCAAAGAATATTGAAAAAAGAGCCCCGAGAAAAGCCCTCTTCCCAGAGGCAACGAATCCCCGAGAGAAGTCCTCTCCCAAGAGGTACCGAGCTCCGAGAAAATTCCTCTTCCCCGAGGCACCAAGTCCTCTTCCAAAGAGGCACAAAGCCCGAGAAAGTCCTCTTCCAAAGAGGCACAAAGTCTCGAGAAAGTCCTCTTCCAAAGAGGCACAAAGCCCGAGAAAGTCCTCTTCCAAAGAGGCACAAAGTCCCGAGAAAGTCCTCTTCCAAAGAGGCACAAATCCCCGAGAAAGTCCTCTTCCAAAGAGGCACAAAGTCCTGAGAAGGTCCTCTTCTAAAGAGTCACAAATCTCTGAGAAAAGTCCTCTTCCAAGAGGCACCAAATCCCCGAGAAAAGTCCTCTTTCGAGAGACACTAAGTTAAATCCTTACCCACGAGGTAACGAGACCCTCCAAAAAAAGAAGGTCCTTTTGTCGAGGTTCCAAGAAAAGTTTTATCCCATGAGGCAACCCACTGAGTCATATAGTTCTGAATCTGTCTCGTTCCCCGAGACAGACTCAAAACTAGGGGGGCATGTGATGGATTAGGGATTTTTCCTAATCCAATATTATTTGAACAGTACAAGAAAGCCCAATTTTATCTGGCCCAAGATATAAATCAGGTTAATTATTCAAGACAGAACCAGAGATATATCGACATAAGAATATATTTGAAGTGATGTGGAGACATTTGGCAGGACCCGTGGAACACTATCACATGGAAACCACATGCTGCACATGGGCTTCACATGGACAATGTCTCCTCTTGTCTCCATCAATTATTTCCTTCTCCTCTTTAAATGCATGCTACGAAGGAGGGAAGAGGGAAGCCAATTTCCTACTAGTTCTACTATTATTCTTCATTCTTCTCCTTCTCTTAGCATAGAGCTCCATTAATGGCTCCAAGCTCCTACAGTGATGTATATGTAAATTCCCCCCGAGATTAATAAAAGTTCCTCCCCTTTGGCATGGCACAGCCTAAAAAGGCCCGTGGTTTTCTCCCGATTTGGGTTTCCACGTATAAATACTTTCTCTCCGCTTTATTTATTTATTTAATTTCCGGATTTTGCTATTCGGTGCGGTGCCGACCCGGTACCGATTTCATCGGGTCGGCGCCCCGAAAAAGCGGTTTCCATCACAAGTATTAACTAGTTTTTTCCAATATAAAGGAATAAAATACTTCGGTAAGCGGTATTTTTAGGAGAGAAGATGTATAAAAAAGAAAAAGTTACATAAATGATTCTTTATACTCCCTCCATCCCAATTTAAATTGCCTATTTCGGTTAACGATTTTTGACTGAATTTTCTTTTCAAATCATTTTCTATGAAAAATTGTATAGAATTAAAAAATAAAATTGCATATTTAAATACTATATCAAAAGATCTGCAATGTTAGTGCTGACTAAACTATATTATTTTTTCAAATGACTAATGAAAATAAGTAAAGAAAGTGAATAAAATTTGATCATGTGAATAGTAAACAAGTAATTTAATTTGAGACAGAGGAAGTATTACTTAATTTTCTATATTTAGTCTTCAATTTTAAGATATTACATTTGTAAATCTCATTGAAAACTATTTCCTAAATATTTCTTTAGGACGAATATGAAGCAATACTTTTTTCCATGCATAATCCTAAAAAGACTGATTGTGGAATAGTTTTCAAAAATTAAATAATAATCGATGAGCATTTCTAATAGTAGTGCATATACTCAATTTCAAAGTTTTACATATCCAACAATACTCTATTTCCAACTGCAAAATAGGTTTTGCAGTATTTCAAATGCAAATATGGGTTGTAATGATTGAGCTACTCCATTTTTCTTTGTTTTCCATATCCTTTTTACTCTGTAATTTTTTTTAGATTTTTAAAGCTTACATTATTTATCTTTTTGGCTAACTTGTTTTATAAATAACTACAGATTTTAGTTTTGAAATATGAAAAAATATATATAATGAAAATATTTTTTTGATTTTAATATAATAGGTTAGAAATGAATTACTCTAAATTTAATATTTATTGCATTTTGAGTTTGAGTTTGATGTGAATGCTTGAGATGGTCAAATATAATACTCCGTATGTAAATTGGAGATTAAAAATAGAAAAATCACATATTATGAAGAATTATTTACTCTAGGAAAAAGAAAAATGCTAGAGTCACAAAAACTCCAGTCACAAAATACACAAACTTTCCATTTGTGCACCTCACCAAGTGAATAAAATAATGATAAATAATTAAAAAATAGACATTTAAATACTTAAATAGTAAGTTTGTGTATTTTATGACCAAAATGTTTGTGTCTCTAGCACTTCTCTAGGAAAAATGGTGCATAGCAAACAAGCTCTAGTTTGTCTTTTGGCTGGAACCGCGTCTTGTCCTAAACTATTACCACCACAAGGTGCAGTTACTTGCTACCACTTCCATTAATAAATGTTCTCATTTGCTTTTATACTCTCTCTCTCTCTCTCTCTCACTCTCTTATCTTCCTTTTCTCCGATTTCAACTTTCAGCCAGCATTGAGATTTTCAGGATCATTCCGGCAATGGATTGAAGTTTGATGTTTTCTCGTGGAGCTGGATCTCTTCTGCCTCCGGTAATTTGCTTCTCAGTTTTAAGTTCTTCTCTTTTCCTTCCTTCATCTATTTGGCGACTTCATTTCAGTTGGATCTATAAAGTTTTCGCAAAATCTTATCCTTTTTCTTGTTTTTTTCCTTTATTGTTCTTTACGAGTTTCTTAGATAAGTCAGCTCCATGCCCATCACTCTCTGTGAATGTCTTCTTAGCTTTGCCTGAAGACTTAATTATACGAGTAAATGAATCTGTATTCTTCAATTTTTTTCTATGTATTTTCATGTTGCAGATAGAAAGCAAGTTGAATCTGGATCTTCTGTTTTGGTTGTAGTAGAATTTTGGGAACCTTTCATTTTATCTGATTTCGAGATAAACGTTTTTTTAAAAAAAAAAAAAATTGAATTATCTGTGTGTTAGGGTTCTTGATATCTGCTTCTGGCTGTGGTAATTGATTGTGTCCTGTTGCTATTTCTTTTTTCAGAAACTCTTTGTTGACTTTTTTCTGGGCTAAGGTTACTGTGATTGATCCCATCAATGGCTGCCGACAGTTGTTTCATCCTTTCAATCCTGAGCTTCATGCTACTGGGTGAGCTGGGTCGAGTGTCTTTTGCAGCCAATTATGTGCCTACTGATAAGATTCTACTGAATTGTGGAGGCCAGGAAGGGGCGACTGATCTTGATGGTAGGAAATGGACGAGCGACATCGGGTCTAAGTTCCTCCTCTCCACCACCAAGTCATCCACCGCTTCTGCTGATGCTCAAAAGCCCTCTGTCCCACAAACTCCTTACATGTCCGCCCGTACCTTCCAGTCGGACTTCACTTATAGTTTCCCTGTGGCATCCGGTAGGAAATTCCTCCGCCTCTATTTCTATCCTGCTACTTATAACAACCTCAACGCCACAAACTCACTCTTCTCTGTAAGTGTGGGACAATTCACACTGCTGCATAACTTCAGTGCATCACAGACTGCTCAAGCTCTCAACTATGATTACCTGCTGAAGGAGTTCTCCATTAACGTCCCGTCCGAGACTCTGAATGTGACGTTCTCACCATCCCCAAACTCTTTCGCTTTCGTCAATGGCATTGAGGTAATTTCACACCCTGACATTTACAGCACTGCTGACGGGACTACCACGATTGTCGGGCAACAATCTGCCACCTTCATCATTGACAATAGTACCGCCCTAGAGAATCTTTACCGCGTGAATGTTGGCGGCAATGTGATATCGCCGTCGAGAGACACTGGAATGTATAGGTTGTGGGACGAAGATACAAAAAACATTTTTGGGGCAGGGCTCGGGGTCACGCAGACTGCAGATGATTATAATCTGACAATCACTTACCCGCAAGGAATGCCGAGCTATGTTGCCCCGGTGGATGTGTATAGAACTCTTAGATCAATGGGTCCAAATGCGAGCGTGAATGCAAATTACAATTTGACATGGTATTTTTCGGTTGATTCAGGGTTCTCCTACCTTGTAAGACTCCACTTCTGTGAGATCACTAACATCATTACTAAGATCAACCAGAGGGTTTTTATAATTTACCTGAACAATCAGACTGCTGAGCCAGAAGCCGATGCAATAGCTTGGGCGGGCCGAAATGGGGTCCCCACTTTCAAGGATTACGTGGTGTCCGTTCCTCCCGGGGTTCCACAAGTGGATCTTTGGCTTGAATTGCATCCCAAACCTGGAGCCAATTATCTAGATGCAATCTTGAATGGATTGGAGATATTCAAAATAAGCGACAGTACAGGAAATCTCGCAGGTCTGAATCCGATCCCTTATGTGCAACCACACATTGAACCGTTCATTCGCCCTTCCTCACGGGGAGATTCAAAGAATAATAACAAAGCAGCTATTGGCGGAGGGGTAGGTGGTGGAATTGCTGCTTTCCTACTCATTGGCTTGGTCATTTGTATCTTCTCTCGCCGCCACATCCACAGGAAGGATTCCTCAAGCACAAGCGATGCACAATCTGGTTGGCTTCCTCTTTCCTTGTATGGAAATTCACATTCTTCTGCTTCTGCCAAGACAAACACCACTGGAAGCTATGCCTCCTCACTTCCGTCAAACCTTTGCCGGCACTTCTCATTTGCTGAGATCAAGGCTGCCACTAAAAACTTTGATGAATCTCTTCTCCTTGGAGTTGGAGGTTTTGGCAATGTGTATAGAGGAGAAATTGATGGGGGAACAAAAGTTGCTATTAAACGTGGTAACCCTCTCTCTGAACAAGGCATTCATGAATTCCAGACCGAAATCGAAATGCTTTCTAAACTTCGTCATCGCCACCTTGTATCTTTGATTGGTTACTGTGAGGAGAACTGTGAGATGATCCTTGTCTATGATTACATGGCATACGGGACCCTTCGTGAACACCTCTATAAGACCCAAAAGCCGCCGCTACCGTGGAAGCAAAGGCTTGAGATCTGCATTGGTGCTGCCCGTGGCCTTCACTATCTCCACACCGGCGCGAAACACACGATTATCCACCGCGACGTGAAAACTACCAACATCCTCTTGGACGAGAAGTGGGTGGCGAAGGTTTCTGATTTCGGGTTGTCAAAAACGGGTCCCACTTTGGATCACACCCATGTGAGTACAGTGGTGAAAGGGAGTTTCGGGTATCTGGATCCGGAATACTTTAGACGACAGCAACTCACCGAAAAATCTGATGTCTATTCATTTGGGGTCGTCCTTTTTGAGATATTATGTGCACGCCCAGCTTTGAACCCTACCCTACCAAAGGAGCAGGTGAGCTTAGCGGAATGGGCGGTGCATTGCCACAATAAGGGTATTCTTGACCAGATCACTGACCCTTATTTGAAAGGCAAGATAGCACCCGAGTGCTTCAAGAAATTTGGGGAGACGGCTGTGAAGTGCGTGTGCGATGTGGGGACAGATAGGCCATCAATGGGAGATGTGCTTTGGAACCTTGAGTTTGCACTACAACTTCAAGAGAGTGCAGAGGAGAGCGGGAAGGGTATTGTGAAAATTGACGGGGAGGAGGAGAAGGGGTTCGGCGTCATGATGGGCAAAGCAAAGGATGTATCATCATCACCCCCCATCGGCTTTGATGGAAGCGTGACGACCACTGATTCAAGCAGTGGCATATCAATGAGTATAGGCGGTCGGAGTGTTGCCAGCGAGGACTCAGACGGGCTGACACCAAGTGCCGTCTTCTCACAGATTATGAACCCAAAGGGCCGTTGATGACACGAGTCCTTGATGACCAATCAATGTATGTACACTATATTCTTTTCCACCCACTGTTTATTATACTTCTATTTTGATACAATTTCCTTTAGTTAATCCTTGTGTTTCTTTAATATAAGCAAAAATCTTCTGTAACCTTTTGAATTTGCAGCTTGAGGGCACGAAATGTGCTTTTTTCTTTGTACCCATAACTGTTAAGAGATTGTTTGGCTGTGATATTTTCATTTGTAATTATTTACCTTATACTTCTGAGGACTATTGATTCTTATGGACTACACGTTATTTATTTTGTTTTCTTGGCTGCATAAAAATTGATTCTTGGTTTCTAGATTCGATGTAAGGGTGTAAACGGATGTTTAATAGATTAGATGTGACATTATCTAATATATGGAGTATTAATATATGTCCGTATTTGTTTGCTCTTATCTAATATATGTATTGTATTATTGTATATTTTTTTTTAAACGTATGTTGTGTCTCTATATTCTATACGTTTAAAAAAAATATACAATAATACAATACATATATTTGTATGTGCCTATATGTAAATTTTCCTTATAAAGATGTTATTACACTAATAAAATTTGAACTATACGGAGTATACAGGTGATGGATTCTTTTAACTACTTCCGTCTCAAAGTATTTGTCCACTTTCATTTTTACACATCATTCAATATAAATCCATTTTATCTTGTAATTTGTATATTAAAAAATTATAGAAATTATATATTAGTAATCTATATGTTAAGACAAATTAAACAAGATCACACATGGCTATATTTAGGCTTACACATTGAGAGAATTTGATGAGTCAAAGTGCTTAGATGAACAGTTTCAAAAGTCAAAATTGGACGAATACTCCGGGACGTAGTCAGTATTAGGCAATTCAAGGCCCAATTCTACTATGCCGCCAGGGACATTGTAAAGATGAGTAATAATAAATGAAAATAGTAAATGGAAGCAATTAAGTAAAGAAATATTTGCACTAAATAACATTAAAACTTAAGTCATTTCATTAAATAGCATTTAAACTGTTTTATTCCCTAAATAGCACTTAATAATGTTCACAATGTTCAATGACGTCAAATATTTACTTAAATAATGATTAATGCATAATGACTAAAAGTGCTACATTGGAAAGAAAAACATATGTGAAGCTATTTGGGAAAAATCATTATGTTTAGTGATATTAAAGTAGATTCCCCATTAAGTAAAAGGTAACTCCGCTAAAGCGATTTGGCTGACACCGCACCTTGAGGTGACTCTTGAGGTCAGGGTAACTCAAAAGGAAGCACTCATCGAAATGTTCTCTTACTACTCTTTAAAACTAGACTCGTACATTTGCATTACACAGTCTAATTATAAACTATATAGAAGAATATGATAAAATTAAATTATAATAATAACATATAATCAAATGATAAAGAAATTGTAAATATTATATATGTTCATCATGAAAGATCACTTCCATTGAATCTTCCCCTCTTGCCCAAGCCGGAACAAAGTAGATACGAACAGCTCGTAGCATAAGCATCCAAATGGTTCGATAATTGTCAATCTCAGCAAGCGCATTCCACATACTCTTTGAATGTTTTGATACATTTTTTTTAGAGTGAGCCGAATTGGGATGAGAGGTATGAAATGTTTGAAGTGCAAGTAATATACGGAGTATATATATAATTGGACAATCAATCTACTCATTAAATATCTTGATTTAATGAGTCTATTCCTTTAATATGATTTGACATAAAGTATGTATAGAGTCACGCACCATCTTTACTACACACCCGGTTCCATATCAATAAAATATTCATTTATTTATTTTGATTTGATATAAAGTTTGAATCGAGCTACACACCAATGTTACTATGCGCGCCATTCCATACCAATACACTACACATTTATTTATTTTGATTTGACATAAAGTTTGCATCGAGCCACACACCAACATACTTACGCACGTGGTTTCATATCAATACACTACTCATTTATTTATTTTGATTTGACATAAAGTTTGGAAAATGAAGTTATTAATCCATCCATTAAATGCTTGGAAAAAGGAAAAGTATAAATCAAATGGATTTGACATAAAGTACATTGAGCAATGAGATATATTTGACACACTTTTACTTTAAGGAGAAATGCACTCATAATTTGACCTAAAGATGTCCAAGTTATCAATCGCGTCAGTCAGCCCACTTGCCCCGGTCCATACTCGAACTCACTACCCGTCACTCTACCCACTTAGCCCGGTCGATTCCCGAACTCACTACTCGTCACTCTGCCCACTTGGCCCGGTCCATACCCGAACTCACTACCCGATGGTTTTGACGGGAACACTATTCCCAAAACCATCCTAACATTGTATATAATAGGATTGTGTTTACTTGTTCATTACAAGATTTCCTCCTTAGGCCATCGGAATTGGGTGTGACGCTTAGTGGCGTCATCCCCCGTTTTAACACCCGAGGGCATTAAACACCGCCCCCTAGGGCCTCAAACGGGCGTCGTGGCTTCAACGTCAAACTTTTGACACGTTCCTCCCCTCCCCTAACGGCCAAAAACGGCTATTTTAGCCGTTAAACCAAAAAAACTAAATTCAAAAAATAAACCTATAAATTCCCCTCAAAATATACATATCCCTCACACATCTCTCACTATCTGCTCTCTACAATTCTACCAATCTTTCAAATATTTGATTATTTATTATAAATATTTATAAAATATATTATAAAAATGGGATCATTTTCATCTGATGATAAAAAAAGAGCTCTCATTTTTTGTTGTTTCATCACAAGTTGTGTTCAATGGTGGGAACAAGGTGAAAAAGAAGAAGCTGAATCCTCCCGACGCCGGACCCGGACCTGACGACAACGTTTAAACCGGGATCAAGCGGCTGTCCACGCTTCACTTCTCAATGACGACTACATTAATACTCCGTGTGTTTGTAAACCAGAGGATTTTAGTAATCGTTTTCGGATGAGTCGTTCTCTCTTTTTATGCATACTCGCCAAACGCTTTGATGCGAGTTGCCTTGGTTCACCCAACGCTTTGATGCGAGAGGCCGACGCGGGTTTAGTAGTGTCCAGAAGTGCACTGCCGCACTTTGTCAGATGGCGTACGGGACGACATCTGATATGTTCGACGAATACTTGAAGATGTCAGCTCGGGGCATCAGGTCTTGCGTTTATAAATAATTCTAAAGCTATTATTCAAATTTATCATAAAAGATATTTATGCAAGCCTACATCGAACAACATTCAGCAGTTACAGGCAAGACAAACTGCTAAACACGGCTTTGTCGCATGCTTGGGAGGATTGATTACACGCATTGGGAATGGAAAAATTGTCCCACTGCGTGGCATAGTCAATTCTCCCGGAGAGATCACCCTAGCCTACTATCATGTTCGAAGCTGTTGCTTCAAATGACTTGTGGTTTTGGCATGCTTTTTTCGATGTCGCGGGCTCGAACAACAACATCAACGTTCTCGATCAATCGCATGTTTTTGACGATTAGATTAGTAAACTGCACCTGACTCGTCCTTTGAGCTTAGAGGAACGCTTTACAAGCGTAAATATTATTTGGCCGATGGAATATATCCAGATTATTCTACAATTGTCAAGTCCCTCTCCGAACCAACAGATCTTAAACGCCAGACCTACAAAAAAGCTCAGGAGGCGGCGAGAAAATATATTGAACGAGCCTTCGGGGTCTTGAAGGCTAAGTGGCACATTCTAGAACATTCGTCAAAATGTTTTTCTCAAAAAAAAATGAGGAATATCATGTACGCATGTATTATTCATCATAATATGATCGTAGAGGACAATGAGTTTGCAATTTGTCAATACGACCCGGGCGAGGAGGTGCCTATGTACGAAGAAATTGACGAAGAAAAGAAACGAAGAAACCGCCAAGAAATTCGAAGCCGAGAGATTCACAATGCACTAATGGCAGATTTGATCAAACATATCTTCAGTCGCTCGAATAATTAGTAATTTCTTTGTAGTATTGTTTTTTTATGGATGTAATATTTTTTAATGAATGTAACTTTTTTTATGAATATAATACTTTTTTAATGAATGTAGTTTTTTTAATGCACTAGTCTCTTTTCGATTATTTTAAATAATAAATTAATAAAAAATTATTAATTTAAATTTAGAAGATGTATATTTAAAAATGTAATAAATGAATGTTTGAAGCCCCTGTTTGAAGAATCTGTGAGGTAAGTTAAAAATGACGTGGCAGAGAGAAATTTTGAAGCCTTGGTTTGAAGCCTCAGGGTTTCCCAGATATTTCTAGTGCTCTTATGTTACACTACCCTTTCTGATATAGGATGAACAAGATCTGATTGGATTTGAACTTACTGTAGTTTTATTTAAAATTGCTTTTGATCTGGTACGATTTTAATAATAGTAAGTAATAGGTTGAAAAAATAAATTGAACGAAACAGACTTTTAAACCTATTGATTAATTATACTTCCTCCGTACACAAATAAAGTTCCCATTGCGCGTTACAATATTTGACTGAAATTATTTTCAAATCATTTTCTGTGAAAAATGGTATGAGATTAAAAAATTAAAATTACATATTTAAAAACTACATGAAAAGATCTACAAAACTAGAGGTGACATGACTATATTATTTTATCAAATAAGACACAAAAATAGACCAACAAAGTGAATAAAGTTTAACCCTGTGAATAGTGAACGAGAACTTTATTGTTGGACGGAGGGAGTATTTATTACGGGTCGTCCCTGCTTACCCATTCCTATTGGGTCTCGTGGGTAGTTCATTTATTTACTTTTTCTACTCTGGATCGGAACATGTCTTGGGCTCGTCCATATTGTTTTTATACTATGGGGGACTCCATTCAATGCTCCTTTTTACAAGTAAAAAAAATAGCTCTTCTACAGTTATACTTCCTATGCTCCAAAATTAATTACTCCGTACAATATTTTTAGGTCCCGATAATTTCTGTTTGCTTATGTATTTTCAATTATTATTTAATAAAATTAAATATTCTTTTTCTCTCTTTTTATAGAGATTCCGATGGTATTTTTTAACATGTAAATTGTATTAATTATTCTTGTACCAATTTTTAATAAGTTAATTTGAAAAAGAGTAAACTCTCAAAATAGTACTAAATAACAATTTTTTTTCAAACTAATCCCCAAGATGAACTAATTACCGAGATGGTACTCGTTAATTGAAAAAAATATTCAATTTAGCCCCCTTACTAACAGCCAAAACGATATCAAAACAACGTTAAAACTTATACTATTTTTCAAAAAATTATCCTTTCTAATTGTGTATTTTCTAAAATTGCTCCATTCTTGAAATAAAAACTTATAAAACAGGGAAAAAAAGATTTTAATTTTTTAGGATGAGAATATAATAACTAAAACTATAAATATCATTTTATAAATTTTAAAGTAAACATATCAAGTTATTTACACAAACTTAAAGTAAACATATCAAGTCATTTTATAAATTTTAAAGTAAACATATCAAATTTTAAAGTAAACATATCAAGTTATTTACCAATCTTATTTTTCCTTTAATTTTTTGTAAAAGTAAGAAGCTTTTTTAAAAGGAGCACATCTATTTGTTTCTCCATTTTGCATTCTTTCAGAATTGATACAATGTTTGAACAAAGGGCACCTCTAAGCATGCATCAAGCAACGGCAATTTTACAATATTGAATTTTTCATCCAAATTTTCGAAAAAAATTCTAAGTCCAATTGTATCATCAAATCATCAATCATAGTAATCCACAAATGGAAATCAATAGATTGGACAAAAATTTCCCTTCTCTTTTTCCAATGAGAAACTTTTGCCTTTGAGATAAAGAGTGAAAAATATTTTGATAACAATCCATTAAAAAAATAAACAAGACCAAATGAAAATTTAGGATTTCTCCTGATCCTAGTTGGATAAGATAAATCCTCTCGATTGGGCACAAATAAAATAACCAAGATGCACTTAAGCACTTTAAGCTAGAAAACTTCAATATCACTTGAAAGTCGATTCCCTTAGAGGATGAAGGGGGCTGTGACAAAGAAGATGGGGAGGAAGAAGAATTAGTTATTTCACAACAGATATTGGACATGTCTAATACTAAAATTTTCTTCTCTAAGCCTTTAGGTGATGATGATAAGGCACTACGCTTCAGACAAAGTACTATCTCCCTTCTCTCAATATTCACACTTTGATTACTCTTTGCATGTCCAATTTTATGATTTTTTGGCAAACTTATGATGCAAACAACCATTACTCTCAGTGATTGAAAGTTATGAGCTATATTTGGCACTGTAGCTATATTGTAATGTCACCCATAAGATCAAATTTTGTG
Organism: Cuscuta australis; assembly: GCA_003260385.1. Classification (NCBI taxonomy): domain Eukaryota; kingdom Viridiplantae; phylum Streptophyta; class Magnoliopsida; order Solanales; family Convolvulaceae; genus Cuscuta; species Cuscuta australis. Next base: position 547,201 of record NQVE01000200.1, on the reverse strand, counting down.
GTCTACCGTTTCTATTTTGTGCGAAAAAACCTTTGTGTGGAAAGTATGAGCTGTTTGCTTTATTGTTTATCTTCAGCCGAATTGATTGAGATGTGTACTTCACTCTATTTCTACATCTGATTATATTGAATTGGTAAAACAGATTCAATGCTTGCCTATGTTTTGTTCATAAAACATTTACTATACCTGGTTCTATTGAATTGGTAAAACAGATGTTATGCTTGCCTTTTGAATTGGTAAAACAGATGATATGCTTGCCTATTTCTTGTTCATAAAATTTTTACTACCATTGATTATATTAAATAGGTAAAACAGATGCTACGCTTGTCTATTGAATTGGTAAACAGATGTTATGCTTGCCTTTTGAATTAGTAAAACAAATGTTATGCTTGCCTTTTGAATTGGTAAAACAAATGCTATGCTTGCCTATGTCTTGTTCATAAAACTTTTACTACCACTGATTATATTGAATAGGTAAAATAGATGTTATGTTTGCCTTTTGAATTAGTAAAATAGATGTCTATTGGTAAAACTTATACTACACCTGATTCTGTAGAAAAAAACATGTTTTCCTTCCTATGATACAATCAATGGTACACTTAGATATATGACCAAAGATAAGGTATACTTGCATTATAATATAAGGTATACTTTCATTACAATCTAAAGTTTACTATGCAAAAAAATCCCATTGCTTAAAACCTGCATGTTCAATACTTCTTCTTTGGAATTCAAAAGTCCCTACAACACTTGTTCCCATCCAATAATTGTGCAAAAAGTCCCTGCAATACTTGTTCCCATCAAATAATTGTGCAAAAAGTCACTGGAGGTACATGGAGACATTGTACCTTTCCTTGGCCATGTTTGTAGATATAACAAAAAGTACCCTAACTTAAGGTACTTACATTTGTTCCTCTAAGAACAATTCGATTCTAGCCTTAGAGCATTGGTAATACATGCAACGCCCCCCGGCGTGATGGGGCGTTTAATGCCCCGGGGGCGTGAAATACCGCCCCCCGCCGGGCGTGAAACGGCGTGATCGGGCCAGCGTGAAAGGAATGACGCTGTGTCATTCCATTCTCCTCCCCCCTAACGGCTATAAAGTTGTTGCACCCCATTTAAAAAAAAAAAATTCTTATAAATTCAAACCCCACCCCACTCAATCTCTCACACCTTCTCTTCAATCTCTTCTTCTTCCCATTTTAAATTTCGAAATTACCCCTTCTCTATTCAACATGAATCCTTCCGGCTCCGGCTTCTTTCCCGACGATCTCGCGCCCGTCGACGCCGCGATGTGGTATTACCAAGAGTTGGGCGATCGACCACCGATGTACGAGATGCAACAGTCGGGGTACGTCGACCGAGATTCGGTTCCGGAGACTCAACCAGAACCGTCCAGATTGAAAAAAAGTACACGCCAGAAAAGCCACAAAGCCAAAAGCACGTTGACCAAGGCGGCACGGTCAATCCAAAAGTGGACGCCGGAGGAGGAATGCATATTGGCGTCGGCTTGGGTTGATGTCTCCGAGCATCCTATGATTGGTTAAAAATTTATTTTTTGTAATATATTTATGTTTTTATTTTTATATATTATATTTAGTGGTGTCTAAAAAAATTGTGTAATACATTTTTAAAGGTACGGAGCAAACGAAGGATGCGATGTGGGATCGTATCGAGGAGAAGTTCTTCACGGCGATGAAGAAGGACGGCTCCTACCGAACCCGGGACCAACTCACTTCCAAATGGAGCCAAATCAACAAAAAAGTCCGAAAGTTTATGGGAGTTTACGAGGGATGCTCCCGGTCAAACGCTGATGTTCTCCGGCTTGCCACGACCCGGTATCAAGACGCCGGGAACCAAGGCAAGGTGCCCATCGATCTTTGGAGGATTTTGAGTCGTTCCCCGAAGTGGCAAGAACTCAACAATCCCGACGGCGGATCGTTCCGGAAAAGATCCACCGTCGACGCCGATGTTGAGGTCGACGAGACTATCAGTTCTAGCGATCAAATCCCTCCCTTCAACGTTGCGGATTCCGATGACGAGGACCCCTTTCCACGGCCGATCGGAAGAAAGAAGGAAAAATCCATTGCCTCGGGTTCGGGAGAGTCCGCCTCTGTTTCCGCTTCTCCCCGCGACGAAATTGGCCGGGCAATGATTGAACAACTTCGGACGTTCAATCTCCAAGAACAAGAGAGGTTGAAGCTAAAGAAGAAGGAGTTGAAGCTAAAGGAGCAGGAGGCTGAGATGAAAGTCATGCAAACCGACCCCGGGACGTTGTCGGAGTTTGGACGAATGATCTATGAGCAAAGAATGAGAGAGATCAAGGAGAAATATAATTTACCTTAGTTTTTTTAATTAATGTATCCTTTTTTAAATTATTGACGCTTTTTTTTATTTAATGAATGTATTTTTTTTATTATTCGTGTTTCAATTTAATTAAATAATAAATTAATTACATTTTATTAATTTAATTTTAGAAGATGTATACTTAAAAATGTAAAAAATGAAGCTTTGAAGCCCAGTTTTGAAGCCCCGGGACTTCAAATCCATTTCCAGTGAATTTTGGGTGTAAGTTAAAGCTAACGTGGCAGAGAAAGAAAGTTTGAAGCCCCGGGGCTTCATAACCATTACCAGTTCTCTTAGAGGGAGTAAGGCGTTATAAATTTAAAAATTTATTCGACTGCCTTTATTTGTGCCTAGCAGTGCCTTACATGAAGAAGTGATTGCTTTAAGATAAATGTAAAATAATAATTGCAATAAATTAAACCTTTAAAAAAATGTACCGCATTTTATATTGGTCAGAGAATTTCTTACTCAAGTGTTTTAAGGCCTCTCATTGAAAATTTCAATCCCACTAGAGCGTCTTGAACATCTCAACACGGTGAGCATATGAAACTTGTTTTGGCAAAGAAACCTTTACCAATAGGTTACGCTAGATAGACCATACTTCAAACCTTGAAGTAGGGATGACAACAGGTCGAGTTCGGGTCAAATACTACTATATCCAAACCCGACCCGACTTTTAAAACCAAAACTCGAATCTGACCCAAAACCCGACCTTTTAAGCCAAAAACCCGATCCGACCCGAACCCGACATTTCAACCCAAAACCCGAACCCAACTGTTAACCAATCATCAATTCGAATACCCCAATAATTTTAATAAGATTAAATCTAATTTTTTTTCTCTTTTTTGTGTCTCATTTTTTATTAAAAAATTATAAAAATGATTATAAAAGGCATATTTGATATAGTAACACTTTATCAAGAGATTATACGGAGTGCTCATTATATCCATAAATAGGCTTGTATGTTATAAAATATTCGTGTTTGAGTAGGGTCGGGTCGGGTAAAATTATAAACTCACACCCGACCTGACCCGGTGTCGGGTTTGGGTAAAAAGTTTCGAGTCGGGTTCGGATTATTTTATTCTCAATTCAGGTTTGGATATTTTAGTGGTCGGTCGGGTCGGTAAAGCTCAAGTTCGGGTTGAATTGCCATCCCTATCTTGAAGTATGCAACTAGTTTCACTGCTAGCTCGACACCACCTCCACGAACCACCGAACTAGCTAGCTTTCGCCTCTAGCTCGATAGTGATTTGATGAAGCACCCAACTACCCTGAGGTTTTTTCATCCGCTCTCCTTAACGATGCAATGACATTTCACCACGGCTATCTTCATGTGTTCTTCAATAAAGACTTAGCCATAGATATCTTCAACTACATCCAATGTGGAATTCACTGTTTTCCTCAACCGATTACAATGTGTTATGAAATAGAAGAACATGAACTATATTAATCAACATTGCCTCATACTCCTTCCGTCCCTAAAAGATTTACACCTTTCAAGAAAATTGCGTCCCACAATCTCCTACCTATTTTTATTAAAAAACCACTTTTACCCCTTACTTTTTCAAACCATACCTATCACATCATACTTTTTTCCTTATAATCTACACATCACAATCTACTTTTACACATCAAATCAAGGTTATTTTTGGAAAGTCAACACAAAATTATCTCTCCCTTAATTTCCACTTTAGTCAAAATGTGTAAAAGTTTTTAGGACGGAGGAAGTATTATATAAAATACAAAGGACGGCTCAATGTGACAATTTGTATACATTCTTCACCAATACAAGTGTCTCGAGGTGTGTGTTCATAACATATGAAACGAAGTGATTAGCTCAATAATGACTCTAGAAAATAGCCAAATATGAATTTGAAGGAGCAAGAATATATTATGAGCACTTTAGAAAAATACATGAAAAAAGGGTAGAACTTGATTATTTAAAATCATTGAGAATGATTGGATATATGATTAGTAGCTTATTCAGAAAACTATAATTAAGTCAATAAATCCATTAGTAATAATATATTTTTTAGGCTATAAATGACTCCAGATGGTCCAGGGTTCGACTGTTGACGTGCTAAACTAAAGGTTTTAGTAAAATGGGCACAACTTCAATAGTTATCGAAATTGGGCAATTAAAAAAACGAAGAATCTCGTATTTAAAATAGCTACAAGTTTTGTGATTTGAGTTTTTCAAAATTCTTATTTAAGGATATTTTTTGATATCGTTTGCTTTGCTTTTGACTAAAATGTGGAAACTCGGCTGAAAATATTTTTGTGTGTCCAAGACTGAGCTTGAGCATAGAAAGATAACATTCAAAAATCTTTAACAAAATTATTCATAACTATTTTACGTTAGTCCCATGTTAGCAAACACATTAACACAATCAAAATATTTTAGTGGATTTTAGTGTTCCTTTACATTTGAACAAAAACTGGCTAAAATAAATTACTCAGTAATTTATTTGAGCTAATGATTGAGAGACCCAAAACTTTCATATTCATTTTAGATACTACTACCTCCGTCTCACTCTATTTGTTCAGTTTGACTTTTTTGAGTCAAACTGGACAAACTTTGAACTCCAATTATTCTTAATATATATTGCATATTAACATAATAAAATACAATTTTGAAAGTTCTCAATACAATAAATCCAATAAAGTCATTTTTATGTTAAAATACATTACGGTTTTTATTTAATTGAAGCTCAAAATTTGTCCAGTTTGACTCAAAAAAATCAAATTGGACAAATATATTGAGACGGAGGGAATATTTCATCTGTCCCCATTTAAGTTTTTTGTTTAATACTTACAAAGTCAAACGTGAACCACGTTATTTACCTATTTTTGCTACCCATTAGAGAAAATGCTACTCCCTCCGTCCCTAAATAAAGTTTCATTTTTGATTTTTTGAGAATTTAAGGGAGGGATATTTTTGTGTTGACTTTCTAAAAATACCCTTGATGTGATGTGTAAAAGTAAGATGTGATAGGTAGATTATTAGTAAAAGGGCATGAGGTGATAGGTAGGGTATGAAAAAGTAAGGGGTAAAAGGGGTTTTTTAAGGGAAAAGAGAAATTTATTTATGGACAAAAAAAACGAAAGAGAAACTTTATTTAGGGACGGAGGGAGTATAATCTTATCCCATCTTGTTATGTACTCTGTAAAATTTCTGATGTAATTTTTAAATATAAAACTTTAAGTTTTTTAATTCCATGCATACGTTCATAAAAATTGAATTGAAAATAATTTAAATCAAACATTATACGGAGTAAATAATAAGGGACGATTTAAATTAGGACAAAGGAAAAAATGCCGTATATGATTGAAGTATTTTCCCAGAAATGAATTTGATCTGAAAGCATGTTTCACGCAATTTGATGACTCTATCAAATCTTCTTCATGCTCATCGTATGCAATTCCTTTCTAACGCTGCTATGCAGCACTTTCTCTGTCCCCTCCACGTGTTGTAACATTTCCGGTCCGCCCCCAACGGGGATGAAAACCACCAGTTCCGGAATCGCCACCCCCCCCCCCCCCCCCCCCCCCACACCAAAACTCATGTATGTCCATCCCCTACTACAAGGCACATGTGCTACCTTTTTCATTAATAGATGTTCATATGGAACTAGAGGCTATATGTAAAAAAAAAACCACTCAAATGTAGTTATTCTCTCTCTCTCTATCTAACCTTCAATGTGTAGGTATCTCCATGTTGCAGATAAAAGCAAGTTTTACTGTGTACGACTGATCCCATTCATCAATGGCTGCCAACACTCGTTTCTTCCTTTCAATAACCCTGAGCTTTATGTTACTGGGGGAGCTGGTTCTTCCAGTGTGTTTGGCAGCCGACTACGTGCCAACTGATAAGATTCTGTTGAATTGTGGAGGCCCCGAAGGCGCGACGGATCCCGATGGTCGGAAATGGAGCACCGACATCCGGTCTAAGTTCCTGCCCTCCACCTCCGGCAACTCGTCGTCCACCTCTTCCGCCCACGTCCAAAAACCGTCCGTCCCCCAAACTCCTTACATGTCCGCCCGTACCTTCCAATCGGACTTCACCTACACTTTCCCCCTCGCTGCACCCGGAAGGAAATTCCTCCGCCTCCATTTCTATCCCGCTACCTATAACAATGTCGATACCACAAACTCAATGTTCTCCGTAAGTGTTGGACGACAATACGCTCTTCTCCATAACTTCAGTGCTCTCGGCGACGACTACCTGCTAAAGGAGTTCTCCGTTCACGTCCCGTCCCGGACTCTGAATGTGACCTTCTCACCATCCCGAGACTCGTTCGTGTTTGTCAATGGCATCGAGGTAATTTCACATCCCGACATTTACAACACCGCCGGAGGGCCTACCGCGATTGTCGGACAACTTGGCACGTTCGTGGTCGACAATTCTACCGCACTCGAGAATGTTTACCGCGTGAACGTCGGTGGCAATGTGGTATCCCCGTCGAGGGACCCCGGGATGTTTAGGTGGTGGGACGAAGACACGAAGTACATATTTGGGGCGGCGCGTGGGGTCACAGAGGACGCGGGTGATTATAATGTGACGATCACTTACCCGCGAGGAATGCCGAGTTACGTGGCTCCCGTGGATGTGTATCGGTCCCTTAGAGCAATGGGTCCGATTCCGGCCGTGAATAAGAACTACAATTTGACATGGTATTTCTTGGTTGATTCAGGGTTCTTCTACCTTGTCAGACTCCAGTTCTGTGAGCTCACTGACATCATTACCAAGACCAGCCAGAGGGTTTTTACAATCTACCTCAACAACCAAACTGCTGAGCTTGAAGCTGATGTCATTGCTTGGGCGGACCGGAATGGGGTCCCGACCTATAGGGATTACGTGGTTTCAATCCCTCGCGGGGATCCACAAGTTGATCTTTGGCTTGAATTGCATCCCAGACTTGGATTCAATTATGTAGACGCAATCTTGAATGGATTAGAGATATTCAAAATAAATGATACTAAGGGAAACCTTGCGGGTCTGAATCCAATCCCTAACCTGAAACCACACAATTCTTTGGAACCATTCGTTCCAAAGAGTAATCGCAGAGCAACTATTGGCGGAGGGGTAGGCGGTGGAATTGCTGCTTTCCTGCTCGTTATTGTCTTTGTCATTTCTTTCTTCTCTTGCAGAAGGGATGCACAATCTGCTGCTTTGGCCACGACAAACACGACCGGAAGTTATGCATCCCCACTTCCGTCAACCCTCTGCCGGCACTTCTCTTTTGCCGAGATCAAGGTGGCCACTAAAAACTTTGACGAATCTCTTCTCCTTGGAGTTGGGGGTTTTGGAAAAGTTTATAGAGGAGAAACTGACGGGGGCACAAAAGTTGCTATTAAGCGCGGTAACCCGCTCTCCGAACAGGGCATCCATGAATTCCAGACAGAAATCGAAATGCTTTCTAAACTTCGTCATCTCCACCTCGTGTCTTTGATCGGTTACTGTGAGGAGAACTGCGAGATGATCCTTGTCTATGATTACATGGCATTCGGGACCCTTCGTGAGCATCTCTATAAGACCCAAAAGCCGCCGCTACCGTGGAAGCAAAGGCTTGCGATCTGCATTGGCGCTGCCCGTGGCCTTCACTATCTCCACACCGGCGCCAAACACACCATTATCCACCGCGACGTGAAAACTACCAACATCCTCTTGGATGAGAAGTGGGTGGAGAAGGTTTCTGATTTCGGGTTGTCGAAAACGGGTCCCACTTCGGATCACACCCACGTGAGTACGGCCGTGAAAGGCAGTTTCGGGTATCTGGATCCGGAGTACTTAAGACGACAGCAACTCACCGAAAAATCTGATGTGTACTCATTTGGGGTCGTCCTTTTTGAGATATTGTGTGCACGCCCGGCTTTGAACCCTGCCCTACCAAAGGAGCAGGTGAGCTTAGCGGAATGGGCCGTGCATTGCCACAAAAAGGGTATTCTTGACCAGTTCATAGATCCTTATTTGAAGGGCAAGATAGCACCCGAGTGTTTCAAGAAATTTGGGGAGACAGCCGTGAAGTGTGTGTGCGATGTGGGGACAGATAGGCCATCAATGGGAGATGTGCTTTGGAACCTTGAGTTTGCACTACAACTTCAAGAGAACGCAGAGGAGAGCGGAAAGGGGTTCGGCGTGACGACTGTACTGATTCCAGAAGCAGTGGCATATCAGTGAGTATAGGCTGTCGGAGTGTTGCCAGTGAGGAATCAGAAGGTCTGACATCCAGTGGCGTCTGCTCACAGATTATGAACCCAAGGGGCCGTTGATGATACGAGTGATGAGTCCCTTATCAACCAACTAGCCTAAATGGAACTTTGTACGAGTAGTGCTCAATATAGAAAAAACCTCTTCTGGCCAAACTGTAGCTTTGAAAAGCTATTTCTGCAAGTGGTGCCCTGTAATAATGTCAAAAGGGAAGGTAATTGACAATGAGTAACAATGCAAAATTTTATTAGGCTTGATAATCCGTTTTTTAAAACGCTCAATTAGATCAATTACAATAATAATATCAAACCAGGACATTATAAAAAGGTTCTCAACATAAGATACAATAAGAAGAATTAATAAGATCAACTGATAATAAGTTCGAGTTCTTAAGGTTTTGAAAGGCGAAAACTAGCCTCGAGGCAGTGGAGCAAAATGCCTTGAGGTGTAAACCTCAATTCAATATGAAAAAAACAATACTAAAATATGTATTCCGAGGTAAAACAAAATGCATAATCCATTTTCAAGTTAAATAAATGATAAAATCACAATTCCTGAATTTTACAAAAAATGATACCCTATCTTAACTCTTAAAACACAAAAATAGAATTATAAACATTAAAAACAGTAAAATAAAACACAAATGTCTCAAATACATCTTCAAACCTTATAAATATTAAATATGAACAAAAATTCATGCAAAACAAAAGTTATGTCATTGTTTGAAGTTTGAACTGAATTCAAAAGAGGGAGAGGGATGCTAGAAAAGAACCGAAAATTAAAATTCGAAAGAAAAAGATGAAAGAAATACTGTGTAGAAGATAAACAATTAAAATATGAAGCAATTGCCCTAGCTACTTCCGCAAGAGAGATGTGCCAGTGAAGTGTGAAAATGGTGAGATGTACGGTTGAAGACGGAGAGACGGAAGTTGACGCTGAAGTCTGGGAAAGAAGTGTTAACTATCTACTAGGATCATTAAGTTTTTCTTAAGAAACTATACAGTGCACATGCCCAAAAAAGTTTACGTAAAAAAGGCCCAATAGCTTTTAAAAAATAACCCTTATAATTGTTGAAATTCTTAATAAAATTGAGGCTTACACCTCGGTTACGGCTTACTGCCTCGGACCGCCTCAACATTGTGAGGCGTAGGTATCCCTCCTCAGAGGCAAAATGGATCCGTCTTACCGTCTCGGTCGCCTTTCAAAACCATGGGGGCCGAGTTCTAAACATGAGAAACAATTGAAATCACCTATTATATTTTTTTTATAATAATGATGTTAAACCAGGTCATTATAATTAAAGCTTCTTCAAGATTCAATCTAAAGTGCAAAAACACATGGACAATTTTCAATAAGTTGTGTTTGAATAATGTTTCCAAACACACTTTTTATGAAGCATATGAATAATGCAGCAACCTAGGAGTACTAATTAATGAGGGGTTTAATATCACTATGTTATCTAAAAATAATGATTTTATATCATAATGTACTACTCATATTTTAGCACTAAAAGACATCACTGAAGTTAGAAGCAGTTATCTTCTTTACCATTATAATACGGTAACGATGAAGATAATGGAAATTAGAAACTAAAACTTCTACATGTATGTGATTTAACTATCAAATTATCATAAAAAAAAATCTCAAAATAACCTTTACCAAATTAAAATGATATAATGTTTAGAAAATAGTAGTTTCTTTACCAAATGTTTAAATCATTTGGTTTGATTTAATTATCAAATCACCATTGTTGGACTTGCTATTATACGTTTCATATTTCTGTGTGCTGAATCCAAGAGCAAAATAAGTGTGTTTTATTTTAAGTTTCTAAAAGCAAATCAAACAAAAAAAAGAATAAAATGAATTTGAGGAACTTGAAAATATAAATAAAAAATAAACTTCTTAACCCAAAATAGGTACAGTTTTCAAAACCCTAAATTAAATGCATTTTATAAAACAGAAATTCCAAGCAAATCAAGCCCAAACTATCCAAAATAATCCAAAACCCTAGCATGATAGACTGAAATATTAAGTTTTGAAAGGGAAAATTAAATCAAGCCCACCTGCAAATAATCCAAAACCTAGCATGATAGATTACCATTAGTTAACTATAAAAACACGAATCACCTTTCTCAATAGCAAAATAAAAAGCAATTTCGAAACACCAACGATCAAAAAATCTCTACAACTTCTCATGGATTCAAACCTACATGCAATTAAAAGGTGAAGTGAAGTTTGAATCTTAAGAAATGTCAATATCCTAAATCCACAACAGGTGATCAAAAATCTCACCGGTAAAAAATATAAAGAAATTCTGGCAGTAAAAGACCTCGCCGCATCAATTTCGATGATAATGAATGGACTGCACGCAGTAGCGCGAAGACAATCTAGACGATAACGATATAATGGAGGAGCTAGTAGAGGAAGGGTGTGTAGAAGATCGAGGTGGGAAAAAAGTGCGTGTAAAGCACAAAAGCTTTCCGTTTTAGTCAGAGTAAATCAGAAGTTAAGAGTAGAGAGAGCATGTAGTAGAGCATGTACCATTAACCCAAAAAATTAAGATAGTGTTATTTGTACACCAAGAATTTATACTTCATTTTATGCACCGCATAAATGCACCAATATTTTGTGTTGGTGTAATGCTAATTTTTGTTAACGCATCAACACTTTGTATCAGTGTAAATTTTTTTTAACGCACCAACACTTTGTGTCAATATGAACCATCAAAATGTTGGTGTGTACCTTTGGTGTACAAATGAGGTACAAATTTTGGGGTACATGTAGCATGCTCCAAAAAATTATTGCATCGAAGAGAGAACATACCCCACACACAGAAAGAGTTCCTAGGAGCATCGAAGGGGGATGCTAAAGATACACCAAAAGTGTACCCCAAATGTACACTACATGCCTCTTTATCATTCATTTTTATTTGATTTATATATTATTATTTTTTTAATTTTACATGCTAACTTATGTGGTTATGGAGGGGGTGGGGATATTTGGGGTACACCTCGCATTTTCCGCATCGAAGAAAGAACATTGCCCCCAATTGTCCATCGTCGTCTGCCAGTCGTCCGTCGCCGTAAACGGTACTGTTTCTACTGCCAGGGTAGGGAGGGGGCGGGAGGGGGGCTGGGGTGGGGGGCAAGGGTGGGGCTGGGTGGGGGTTTAGGGGAAGGTTAGGGGGTAGGAACCGTCATTTTGACAAACGGGGCACCGTAGGTACCCAAACGAACTGGTGTAAGCAAATGACACCAGCAGCACTGGTGTTTATTTTAGACTTACCGTTATATATATATATATATATATATATATATATATATATATATATATATATATATATATATATATATATATATATATATATATATATATATATATATATATATATATATATATATATATATATATAGTTTTTAGAAGAGTATATAAAACGGGATGGAACGGTACACTTGTATGTTATCCCGGTAATGTCCCACTTAAAATTGGGACAGAACGGGTTCGGGACAAAAAAATTGAATCCAAAAAAAGGTACAATTTCAAAACGGTTCCGGTAAGTTTCGGAATGGTTCAATGGGAACGGTTTTCGTGCCCACCCCTATTCAATTTAATTGAATGTCAATTTTTGGAACAATGTGCGGCCGTGCGGGTAAGATTATACTCACTCTCTTCAAATAATTTTATCAAATACCGAGTATTTTATAATTGGTACTCCGTATTTTTTAACCAAAAAATTTCTATATTTATCGTTCTATTTTTTCAAATCCTTTTTCTTATGGGTTACTTTTTCATCAATATTTCATTTTTTGACTTTTTGGTCAAATTGATGTTAAATTGAGGGTTATAGTATAAGTGGGGAGGGTTCCCAAACATTGAAACTTCATATTATGGGATGACTTGGAGCCGTTATGGTGGCTCATTCGTAAAATTAATGGTTCATACAATCATACACGCCTAATGCCCCCTCCTCCTGAGTAAATCATATGTTTCTGTTTCTTCTCACGACAATATCGGTCGGGCAATGGTTGAACAACTTTGGGTGTTCAATGTTATAAAAGAATGGAGGGCGAGAAAAAATCAAGAGAAAGAAGAGATCGAAATAATGGAAACTGACTTTGATATGTCATTGGGCTTCAAGCGTATGATATTCGAGAGAAGAGAAAAGGAGATCAAGACTAAATATAATTTACCATAGTTTTTTTATTAATATATTTTTTAAATTATTATCATTTTAATTTTTTTAATTTAATGAATGTAATTTTTTTAAAATCATTGTTGTTTCAATTTATTTAAGTAATGAAATTATTAAATTCTATTAATTTAGTTTTAGAAAATGTTTATTTAAAATGTAAAAAAAAGAAGGCTTGAAGCCCCAGTTTGAAGCTGTGGGGGGCTTTAAACTCATTTCCAGTGAATTTGTGAGGTTGGTTAAAACTGACGTGACAGATAGGGAAACTTTAAAGCCTCGTGGCTTCATACGTATTTCCAGTGCCTTTAGCCATGTTTTCTTATTTGTCTTCAATTTCTACTATGCACTATGAATGCAAACGGATATTAATCGGATCGGATGTGCCATTACTAAATCCGTTTCCATTTATTTCTGCCGGATATCGAATTCGGATACAGATCTTAACGGATACTGAAAATCAAAACTGTATCTGCATCCGTCGGATATCGGTCGTATACCAGATATATTCATATCTGATTCCAATTTTTTTAAACCAAATTAAACAATACTTTGATTTCCAATTAAACTAAATCAAAATATTACTCCCTCCGTCCCCCAAAGATGTTCTCATTTTGACTTTTGGTGGTTTTTAATGAGAGTTGAAAAAAGGTGAAAGTTTACCATAATACCCTTAATGAAAAATGGGTGGAGTGTATTAAATGAGGTGGGAGAGGTGTAATAAATAAAGTAAGTGAGGGTAGTTGTGGTATTTTAATTATTAAAAAATGAAATGAGAAGATCTATTGTGGACAAAGAAAAAGGGCTATTGGGAAGATCTATGAGGGACGGAGGGAGTATTAAATAAACTACTCCCTTCGTTCTCAAAAACACTTCCTCTTTCATTTTTTTCCACTTTCAACAAAACTCTTCTACTTTCTATTAAAAAATCACTTTTACCCTTACTTTTTCATACCCTACCTATCACATCAAACTTTTTCTTTAATAATCTATCCATCACATCTTACTTTTATCCATCATATCAGGGGCAAAATTGGAAGTCAACTATAATTTAACACTTCCTTATTTCTGCTCCAAGTCAAAATAGGAAGTTCTTTTGCAAACGGAGGGAGTATAATTTTTTATGGGATAATTATTTTTTTATTGTTTATAGTTTATGATATTCTACGATTACTTCATATTATAAAAAGATATACATAATACATATATATACACATATTTTTATGTGTTTACACATATATTTTGCATATAAAAATGTATTATACTTTGAGATATCAATAGAGAAACAAAATATAAAAATAAAAAATTAGGAAAAACTATATTTAACGGACCGGGTACACGGATAAATGGGTATTTAAACGGATGTCAATGCGGAGAAGATTATAAACGGATCGGATGTGTGATTACCAAATTCGTATCCGTTTACGAATACAGATAATAACCGCTTTTAACGAATGCGAATATTTTTCATATAAACGGATACAGAGGCGGACGGTAATCAAATTTTTGGTTATCCATTTACAGCCCTATGCACTATCACATCCACAAGTTGCACATTTGCAATTTGAATTATCTAGACAAATGAAAATATGAAAACACCAAACACCCGTGGGGTGAGATATGCTCAACGTAAATGCATTAAAAATAGCTATTTAATGCAGTACCCATGACATATAATGCTATGCTAAAAAGAAAAAAATATTAAAATCTGACACGTTTTTTTAAAAATAATAATAATGCTTATGTAAGAACCATCGTAATAATATATTCCCTCCGTCCCTGAAACATATTCCCCTTTCGTTTATTCTTTGTCCCACTGTTCTCTTTTGCCTAAAAAGGACATTTATACCCTTTAACCTAAATACTACCCAACCCACACCCAATCGTGCCCTATTAACTTCACTGTCTCTCTTCTGCCCATTCCACTTTCCCATCGCGGCATTTTACCCTCCTCTCCTCTCCTCCTCTGTTCTGATCAATCTTCCCTTCTTCTTCAGAAATTGAATTAGTAGTAGTGGTGATTCGTGACTCTACGATGCCCAGCTTCAAGATATTAACCGATTGTGTCGTAAAAAGGCCTTCTCCTTTGCATATCCCAAATTCTCTCAAACTTGTGATCCCTAAATACGACTCTAGTGACAACAGATTTGGTACATCTGATACAGATCCAAATAGTGGTATCGAAAAAAGTACCTTGGGGGAGGCCATTTTCCCTTAGAGGATGAAGGGGGCTGTGACAAAGAAGATGGGGAGGAAGAAGAATTAGTTATTTCACAACAGATATTGGACATGTCTAATACTAAAATTTTCTTCTCTAAGCCTTTAGGTGATGATGATAAGGCACTACGCTTCAGACAAAGTACTATCTCCCTTCTCTCAATATTCACACTTTGATTACTCTTTGCATGTCCAATTTTATGATTTTTTGGCAAACTTATGATGCAAACAACCATTACTCTCAGTGATTGAAAGTTATGAGCTATATTTGGCACTGTAGCTATATTGTAATGTCACCCATAAGATCAAATTTTGTGGTCTACCGTTTCTATTTTGTGCGAAAAAACCTTTGTGTGGAAAGTATGAGCTGTTTGCTTTATTGTTTATCTTCAGCCGAATTGATTGAGATGTGTACTTCACTCTATTTCTACATCTGATTATATTGAATTGGTAAAACAGATTCAATGCTTGCCTATGTTTTGTTCATAAAACATTTACTATACCTGGTTCTATTGAATTGGTAAAACAGATGTTATGCTTGCCTTTTGAATTGGTAAAACAGATGATATGCTTGCCTATTTCTTGTTCATAAAATTTTTACTACCATTGATTATATTAAATAGGTAAAACAGATGCTACGCTTGTCTATTGAATTGGTAAACAAATGTTATGCTTGCCTTTTGAATTAGTAAAACAAATGTTATGCTTGCCTTTTGAATTGGTAAAACAAATGCTATGCTTGCCTATGTCTTGTTCATAAAACTTTTACTACCACTGATTATATTGAATAGGTAAAATAGATGTTATGTTTGCCTTTTGAATTAGTAAAATAGATGTCTATTGGTAAAACTTATACTACACCTGATTCTGTAGAAAAAAACATGTTTTCCTTCCTATGATACAATCAATGGTACACTTAGATATATGACCAAAGATAAGGTATACTTGCATTATAATATAAGGTATACTTTCATTACAATCTAAAGTTTACTATGCAAAAAAATCCCATTGCTTAAAACCTGCATGTTCAATACTTCTTCTTTGGAATTCAAAAGTCCCTACAACACTTGTTCCCATCCAATAATTGTGCAAAAAGTCCCTGCAATACTTGTTCCCATCAAATAATTGTGCAAAAAGTCACTGGAGGTACATGGAGACATTGTACCTTTCCTTGGCCATGTTTGTAGATATAACAAAAAGTACCCTAACTTAAGGTACTTACATTTGTTCCTCTAAGAACAATTTGTGGCAGTCTACCTTTTCTGGCCAACTTAATTTTTCCCATGTGAGGGATTTTGAATTGGTTACCTTCATTGTTAATTAGAACCTCACCCATCACCCCTTGAAGAGTCAAAAAGACTTTATTGAGTTTCTCTGGTGATAGTTTTTCAAAAGTTGTTGTAACAGCTTGAAGCAACTCTGTCAAGGACCTAGCAGCTGTTCGGTCTTGCAGTGAGTCAATTGACCTAAAGAATCCAAGATCAAGTACGTTTAGGTCAGGGGTGTTGGGTGGCTGGAATTTTAGTCCAATGTTCCAATCACCTTTTTGAGCAGCTTCTTTAATATCAAGGTCACTACCATCCACATGAGGCTTAACATATCTTGCTGTACTATTTTATTCCTTGATGATCCTGGCCATTTTTCTTTAATTGCTCGAAGTAACTTAGTAAGCAACATCCCCTTCATCACATCTCTTTTTATGATTGGGATGGACGTTACTTCCATAGTCCCTGCAGGCTTGTTCTTAATAGACCTTTGAGATGGAGCTTCATAAGTGAATGGAAAAATGCTTATTTTCTCATCCCATAGAAGTTCCACATCCTCCTCATACCTAGGCCTACCAACCGCGGCTAGAAACATAATTTTTGGTATGATTTTTTTTTGCTTTGAATGGTTCAGTATGGGGGTGCCTCCTTAGGTAGTGCATAGTATGTTGAGGTTTCTTTTGTTATGTCAAACCATTTCTCATCAATATGAATGTGATCATAAAAGTCATGAAATTTTGGGCTCATGGGGATTGGGGAGGGGGGGAATTACATGATCCAAACAGAACTTCAGTCTTTTAAGCATACCTTTTTTTATAGTAGTGGCTTGATGACACTTGAATGCCTCCTGATGTCTTTCCACTTAAGCTATCTATGGATTGTGGATTTTGACACATCCATAGCATGAGCAAGTGCACGCATGTTCTTTCTCCTGTTAAAAGGCACAACTGCCATTTTTTCCATGTCAAGTGCGAGCCTTTTTCTGCCACATTTCCATTTCCACTTGCATTCAACATTAATGGGTAGACCACCCTCAAGTTGAGTTGTAGCTACTGCCCAAATTTTGCTAATTGTTTTAGCAGAAAAGCTGAATTCTTCATCTACTTTCTTAATGACACCATCCTGAAGTTTGCCATTTTTTACTGTTGTAGTAACACATCTACCACCAATTTTGTTTTTGATTTAGTACACCACCTTTGCTAATGTTTTCGCTTTCTGTTGCAAGAGTGAAACGGTTAGCAAAAGGGACTTCAATCACTTGGGGAAGATTGTCAAAAGAGGATGACACATCTGCTGAAAAGGAAAAGGAAGTGGAAGAATCCAAAGAAGAGTCAACAGGTCTTTAAATAGAAGTGTGTAAAATGGATGTATTTCTAATTTTGGTTTTGGAGGGCTCTAGTTGGAGGGAAGTTTGAATTTCTCCCAAAAAAAACCTTGAAATTTGAATTTGGCTTTGTTTATTGCTCTGCCGCACAGTGGGTATGGACTGTTTGTTGTTTGCTTTATTGCTCGCAACGGCCGAGATGATGAGATGTGTACTTCAATTAATTTTTTAATCCTACTTTACACTATTCAATGATTTGAGCTTCTCCACTTTATTTTAGGATTGGGGTAAAATGGGAAAGTCAAAGTACAAATATCCCTCCCTTAATTTCCCAAAAAGTCAAAAAAGAGAACTACTTTCGGGGAGGGAAGGAGTACAATAGTTATATGAAAATAGTCGACACCCGTCTATCTGAAAATATTCAAGTTTAGTGCCTGTGATATACTGAGTATGATGCTATGCTTGAAAGAGTAAAATTTTAAAATTTAATAACACACCATAGATATCAATCATCAAATTTAGAAGGAATTTCTACTCTATATCCATAGCCCTTCACAAATTTAATCAATTCACTTCTAATTCGCTCTAATGAAGAAAAAAATTGAGAATATTATAGAATGCAAAAGGTATCCAATTGAAGCACAGGTACTCCGAAAGATATTTCAATAAGAGCAAAAGCACGGTATAAAAAAAGAAAAAAAAACAGTAATCATTATTATTGAGGAAACAAACACCATGTATAATTAAACGGAGGTGTTCCCATGACATTGAAAATGGGGTTTCTAATTAGTTCAAAAACATGTAATGAAACAACAATTCCACAAGTGTTACACTACAAATTAGGAATTTGGAAAAGGTCGTACCAGATTATGTAGGAGATATCTTCTGGAAAATAATGAAATTTTGCAATACACATTCAGAGCAAAGAAGCTTCTTAATTCTCCTATGAACAGCGAGCAAAGTCCAAAATGAAAACAAAAAAATTGGTAATCATTCCAGTGAGATAAGCAAACATTGTGATTAAGAAGATTAAAGATTCAAAAGAAAACCAGTTAACATTTTCAGAAATTAGAGATGATCGCGTGCTGAAATTACGGAACCAATCGATAAAGAGGAGATAGAGCAATCGAACAAAATATGAAAATACATAAATGACCCTTAAACTCATCCAAACTCCAAAGTGAAGCTAGAATACAGATCAGATCTACCCCATCCAACGGTGTATAAAGATTCTTATTTCTTTCATTAGAGACTATTTATTTAAATGGTACGAGTATGAGTACGAGTAAACAATAATTTTTATAAAACCAAACCAGCAAAAAAAATATGGGTACTATTCGAGTTCGGGTCTAGACCCCACTCGTTTGCAGGCCTATTCATACTTGGGCGTGATAACAGAGGTGTAGCCAAGGGCCGCGGTGTGATTGTCATTGCACATGTAGCATGTGGTAGTTTGAATTCCCGGGCTAACGCAAACATGATCAATAAAGACTTGGGGGGGGGGGGGGGGGGTTGTTTTTCTTAAAGAAGAGGTTTCCAGATGGCAGATGGTCAACCTGTGATGTTAAACATCACATGACAAAGGAAACATCGGTTTAAAAATTGTTGTGTAAAATACGGACTATATTTTCCTATTACTTGTGTATGTGGATGCCTTACAGTACTCAGCAATAAACAAATTTAGAAGAAGAATAAAACGACAGCCGATGAAAGCCGTCTTACCCGAGAAGATGCAGAATAATACGTAGCATTAGATATTTAGATCACAAAGAAAAATGCTGCATTTATTTCTGAGTCAATGTGCCCTTCTTTCATGAAGTTTTTTGGAAAAAAAGAAGGCATCATGCAAAATGTCAGTCGCATTTACAATGGCATATACATACAATGAAAAACAAGAAGAAGAAGAAAAGATGCTCACAGAAATTGAAGAAAGCCATTTCATTTCCATCGCAGGCCCACCACACATTGGCTACTATTTATTTCTCAGATGGAGTTGGGGTGTCTACAATTTCTGTTATCTTCTTTTTCAGCTCCCCCTTGTTGGCTCCAACTAGTTTCGCCGTTTTATCTTTATTGATTACCGGTTCATCTTCTCCTTGTACGGGTTTGAAGAAGAAGAAGGTCGGGGTTGCTTTAATATCCAAGGCTGTGCTGAAATCCTGACACACAAAATCATTTCCGCACATAAGTTTAAGTGATGAATTTATTACCAAGAGATCATCATAAATTAGGCCCTAATATTTTAAAAGGCAGGAAAGGAAGGGGCCACCCTTCAATTGACACTGGTAATCCGTTGCCACATTATGGAAATAAGGGAGTAGTAAAATGGGATAAAATGTATCATAACTCTATTTTCAATGTATACTCACGGTAAGTTGATCAACATCGACAGTCAGAAACATCAAAGAAGGATATTTCTCTGAAAGCTCAGCGTATAGCTGTGCAATTTCTTGACACGGACCACACCATGAAGCACTAAAATTAGCAACAACCTGCACAACATCACGATGATTCTGAGCTTCAAATACTTGACAGATGCAAACTAACAACATGAACACAAGTTTATAGACAGATAATAATCACCTGTTTGCCATCTTTCTTTGCTTCTTCCATCTTCAGCTTCCATTCTTCTTCTGTAGTTACTAATTGAACATTTCCTCCAGCTAATTTATGTTGAGGGTCTGACTCATCCTCATCACCTTTAGAGTTTTCCTGCAATTTATGTACTTTGTCATTGCCATAAAAAGGCACTAGTCATACTTTTGCAGGCCAAGCTGACACCAATTGATCAAAATGCTCACAGATGTTGTAAAGTACATCTATTTCCAGTATAATTCCACAATATCCGATTCAATCCATTCGGTACATACCCTTAATGATAAAAGTACAGTTCCACATATATGGTCTTGAGTTACCCCCGTAGGATCTTTCTTTACACTGTTTGGTTCTAGGAATTTGGAAGAAAAAGAGCAAAAAATAGTTCTCTCATTTTTCTAACCAAAATGAGAAAAATATGGTTTTCCTGTGCATTTTGTCTTTTCATTTTCTTTTCCTTCTACTTTCCTTATCTTTTCCTTTCTAACCAAACAAGAGAAACGGTTTTCCATTTCATTTTCTTTTTTTCTCTTTCAACTCCCTTGAACCAAACATAGTGTAAAGGATTCAATCTCAAATTGTAATGTGATATCTGAACCTAATAATTTCAACTGAGGTATTTGGTCCTAGTCAGCCTTATAAAAGAACACATATTTCAAGATAGGTCTCCTCGAACGAGCAAACATCTTAATAGAAGCAGTACCACTTAATCGATATGGGAAAAGAAATTTTAAGAACATGATTTCAATTTCCAAACTAGGCTCTAGGTAGACCAAACTTAGATTTCATGAATCATTAATTATTATGATCATTAAATAAAACCACTCTATTCCTACTCGTTGAAAATCCACAAAAAATTGGGACCATATCGACACAGACCATCAAAATATAGCCATAAAACCAAATTTCTCAATGGCACACCCACAGATTCTTTCACCAATTTCAGGAATAGCTCCTTCCACCGATTGAATATATCCTCAAAAGCTCAATGTCATTACGCAGGACAAATTATTCTCACTCCACATGAATAGTTTTAATATAGTAATAATGTCCTCCCTCCATCGCACAATAATTGTCTAACTTTCCTTTTTCGTCCGTCCTAAACAAATGTCTCATTTCCTTTTTAAGAGAACATTTCTTTCTTCTCTGCATAAATTATAACCACATACTTTTCATTCTTCAGCATTTTTCTTAAATGAAAAAATTTTGTGGTCAAACTGAGACAATATTTATGAGACGAAGGGAGTAATATTCATTTGTTCCAAGCAAAAGGCTATCTAGACGAAAGGTAATGGCAACATTTCCTTACCCATTAATTTTAAATTGGCTGCATCTTCCTATTAAGGGTGAATCATGCAACACCAAGGCAAAGCAAGGCAAGGAAATATACCCAAGTAATAGCTCATTTAATGTATAATCAGCAAACAAATACCAACAAAAAGGTATGAAACCAACAAAACAATGACATTCTCAGCAGAGTAGTGGCGAACGGGTGGTGTTTAAACGTACGTGACAATGTGTTTCAGCTCGGAAAAAAAACTAAGAGGTCGCTTAGTAATGGTTATTTGACCAGCTGAACTGCTTAATTTTCAAAGGAAAGAGCATTTGGCACCCTCATCTTAACCCTAAAAAGAGTAAGAAGATCAAAAGTTGCTTATTCTACCAACACTATTGTCTGTTGGCTACCAAACGGACCCTGAAGAAGGGCAATTGAAGCCATGAAGAGCATAGTTGATGCCTAACGGAAGGGAAAAAGAAATCTGGAATAATAGGAAGAACTGTAGTTAGATCATGATCAAAAGTGGATTAATAGACAAACCTTAGGCTGAAAACACCGCTTCGGTAGGACATTCCCCATTGTCTATCACAACTGTCAAATTCGATCTTTCTCAGTATCCCCGCAAACTCAGATCAATTAAACTCCCGCTACCTAATGAAATTTGGAAGAGCCAGAGAAGTTAGTCACCAAAAAAACGCCTGCTAGCTCAATTACTCCCTCCCACTTTACTTTTTCTCCCCTCCCAAAATTATCACCCATTTCAAATAAATCTCAATTACACCGTTTTGATTTTCTTAAATCCTGTGCAGTAATTAACCAAGTAAAGAACCATCCCAGATTGGACTCATCACC
The DNA here is from genome assembly GCA_003260385.1 of Cuscuta australis. Classification (NCBI taxonomy): domain Eukaryota; kingdom Viridiplantae; phylum Streptophyta; class Magnoliopsida; order Solanales; family Convolvulaceae; genus Cuscuta; species Cuscuta australis. The sequence goes on along the minus strand of NQVE01000200.1, from coordinate 524,926 downwards.
AACTCTAAGAACCCAGATCTTGAGATCAATGTTACTCGCACTAGCAGAAGACAACTTTATTATAGCGATAAACATCACACCACATCGCACCAGCAATCCCTTTTGATATCTACCACGGAAGTGAAAGTGAAAGTGCAGTGGAAAAAGGAATTTATATTTTAAAACCGAAAACCTTTAATACTACTCATCTTTCAATCGAAGAAGAAGAACTAAAATCAACAAGGGATTGACGCGGCGATGGTGGACGAGCAGCTGTAGAGACAGTATAATTGCAAAAGAAAATAAGAGACGAACCAGAGACGCGGCGGAGGAGACGATGGTTTACTAACTGTCAGACGGAGTGGATTTCGGGCATGAATTATCCGCTCTGCCTTCTATCAGGAAGTTTCCAATTACCGAATTACAAAATACGGACGACTACGTATTTCCAAATGGAGATGGGTTAACTAAAGTTGCCTCCCAATGTGATACTCCCTATTATGAACTAAGGGGAGTTTATTCAATCAAAATTTTATGGATTTTTTTGATTTTCAGAGTCTGTTTGTCACTATTTTTTTTAGAGTGTTTCTAAGCTCGTGCAGTGACCTGAAGTGATTTTGTGTTGTTTGAGTTGTCTGATTTATTCAAACGCAAAATTGGGCTTTCAACTGTGTCCTGAAGCATCCTAGAACAACTTTTGGCGATTAACTTATAGGGTAAAATTAAAAATATCTACTAAAATTACAATTTTATCTTTGTTAAAAATAAGTAATCTCTAATGGCACAAAACGTCTTCCACTTCTTCTCCACTACTTTCCAGCAAGCATTTTTCCAACTTTCTCATCCTCTACTTTCCAAATTCCTCTGCTAAATTTGTAGTTTTTCCTCCTTCCATATTTTTTATATTTGTATCACTAACGGAAAATGTGTTAAAAATATAGAGTGCTTACTAAAAGTGCTCATAATAATTTCAATATAGCATATGCTTTTTTGTTGGTCAGCAAATATTATCCTAAGAGCCGTAAAAAATGAGGGTAGTATAATAAATATGTTAATTTCTTACAAATCCAGAAGTGATCATAATGTCAAACACTAGAATGCATGTTGAGGCAATAAACTACTTTGATGTGAAAACAATACTGCTTTTGATCCTAACTTTAAATTGTGGATTTTTGATGAAGTGATATAAAAATAATCACTTTTGTTAATCCAACACACTGACAAACATGCTCTTAATAATGTGGATTGTGATGGATTTTTATGCCTTGCATATAAATATAAATCTCGTTCCAAATCACATCAACAGACCTGGGATTTTGCGGAGTCTATCTTCTTCTCCTTCTTCGATCGGTCTTCCACGCTTCCCCATCTTCTTCTTTGATGAGGCACAACATCAACCATGGCGCTGAGAACAATTCATTAGATTCTTGATAAATCTTTACAATATAATAGATGGAAATGTATTGAAGTCTACATAACATTAAAACAATCCATAAATCTTACATAGTCCATGGATTATAAAAAATCTAACATAATCTTTTAAAATCTATATTGAATACACCATCCTAGACTTCCATTAGAGTTTCTATGATCTCTATTCAAAAAATTGATGATTTCTAAACTTTTATTCCTTTCAAATTTTTAACTCCAAAGTCAACTAAAATTGAAAATAACAATTGAAGAAAGTTGAGGTCGATTTGATTCTGGCCGGGTGAAGGGGTTATGGGTTTAAGTACCATCAATTTTTCACACAGGATACTGTAAGAGCCTCAATTGGAGTCAATGTGATTTGTGAAATGTATCGGGTAGGGAGGATTTCGAGTGTCCTAAGACTCCTGGGAAATATGAAGTATGACACTAAGGTTTTGTTATTTCTCCTCTATGGCAATGGCGAGAATTGTATAGCCATATATATGGTACAATAATAAAACATAATTAGTTAGTAATAATATAATCTTTGTGCCAATCTGGTTGCCTTCTGTCCCGAGCACTCCATCTACCTCGTAGTTCTTTGTGTTCCTCATCATGAGTAGGCCTTGACACGTCACCCATGTTGGGCCTGCCAACCGTATCATCACTACCCGGTTACACAACGACTGAGTCCTCAAGGTCCAAATTAGGGAATGAACGGTGATTTACCTCCAGCGGCTCCCATGCAGCATCATCAAGCTCACCATCAGACGACTGAACCAGTACTTGATCGATCAACCAACCATTATGTAGAATGGATTGTCGTTGATTGATTTGAATCACCTGTGAAAGGGGTTTCCCGTCGACAAACTCGGCTGGTAAGGCCCTTGGCAAGCATCTCTTGGACCTAGCACTCAATTTCAGCCTTCTGAAAATGTGAATAGTGGTAGGGTCGTACATTGACGGTGAGTTGTCGAGGAGGAGGAATATGTGGCGGTCGGCGCAATGCCGAGGAGTCAAATATTTTGATTCCTCAAATATTGTGGGCATGCAAAACTATTCATGGTGAGGCTCTGCAATGTGGATTGTCCTCCTTTGAGCAAGATAAGTTTGTCACATAATTAAATTTCAAAGTCATTGAAGCATAATCATGAGTAAACCAGCTGAGCTCTTCTAACCATTGGATGCCAAGAACGACGTCTTGGCCGTGTATCAGTAAGAGGAAGACGTCGTCCGAAAGTAGAGTACCTTTAAGGGACAATGGTAGGTCGGAGCATCGCTTGTCACATGGTATTGAATCGCCGTTCTCCACATACACCCGGAATGGCGCCACCATAAGGACCAAAATTTGGAGTTTGGAGACCTGGCCAGGATGTATAAAATTCTGAGTATTCCCTCCATCTATGAAGACCCGGACATCGGTAATGTGGAGCCGACCTATCAAACGAAGTGAACATAGAGTAGTAGTATTATCCATGGTATTCAAACTCGAAATATCAACAGAGATGGGTTGCGTGTCGGCTTTCGGGTTGTCCAGCATGTCCACGTGCTCATCGCCACAAAATAACAAGAAACAACCGCAACGATGGGTCTTGGACACTTTTGGTTGCAAATGTAGCATAAGCCCTTCACTCGACGTCCCAACCACTCTGCACACGGAAGACGATGCACCGGGGTGGACCCCACTTGTTCCACGCAGGAAGGTGTTGGTGCAGCTCTAGTGGCTTCCCAAAGGAAATAGTCGTGGAGATTAAAACTCAATAGCATGGGAACATTACTGTTCCAAATGATATTGGAAGTTTCTAATGAACATAAACTTTGTGTGAACAACATGCCCGCCAAAATGCAAGTGCAATAGGGACTTTGAACGAGTCCCCCAATTTTAAAGAGCCCATTTTTAAAAAATATCTTTAAGCCATGAGTAGATATATCTTCGTGTCCAAGCCCAATATCTTTTACAAAGTATTCCTTTGTTATTATCGGAACGTATTTATTTACTATATACTTTCTTCCTAAGAGAATTTTCAATCCACGAAGCGTCAAAGTAAAGGTGGAGTTCCTTGTCTTGCCACTCAGCCACACAAGTTTCTTTTTGCTTATAATCATATGCTACCGTCGTGCATTAGAAGACACATGTAAAATTTGTTAAAATTATATACTACCTCTGTTCTGAAGTGTATGTCCAGTTTTAACTTTTGCAGTCAAAATTGATAAACTTTGATCATAAATTAAACAAAGTTGATAAAACAATATTTTAAAAATATAGGGAGCGTCTAAAATGACACTAGTTGTTTACACTAGTTCGTTTGGGGTACCTACGGTGTTCCGTTTGTAAAAATGACGGTTCTTACCTCCCTAACCCTCCTCCTAAACCCCCCACCCCAGCCCCCTCTCCCTACCCTGGCAGTATACTGCCAGGATACTGGGTGAGAAACCCTGAGGTTCCAATGGGTGAGAAACCCTGAGGGCACTGGAAATACCCGTGAAGCCCCGTGGCTTCAAAATTTCTCTCTCTGCCATGTCATTTTTAACTTACCTCACAGATTCAGTAGAAATGGGTTTGAAGCCCCGGGGCTTCAAACAGAGGCTTCAAACCCTCATTTTAACATTTTTAAATATACATCTTCTAAATTTAAATGAATAAACTTTAATTATTTAATTATTTAAAATAATCGAAAGGAGAATAGGGCATTAAAATAATTACACTCATTAAAAAATATTGCATCCATAAAAAAATACATTCATAAAAAGATTACACTCTTCAAAAAAAATATTACATCCATAAAAAACAACACTACAAACAAATTACTAATTATTCGAGCGACTGGAGATATGTTCGATCAAATCTACCATTAATGCATTGTGAATTTCTTGGCGGTTTCTTCGTACATAGGCACCTCCTCGTCCTGGTTGTATTGACAAATCGCAAATCCGTTGTCCTCTACGATCATATTATGAAGAATAATACATGCGTACATGATATTCCTCATATTTGTTAGAGAAAAACATTTGGACAGACGATCTAGAATGTGTCACTAAGCCTTCAAGACCCCGAAGGCTCATTCAATATGTTTTCTCGCCGCCTCGTGAGCTTTTTTGCAGGTTTGGCATTTATGACCCATTGGTTCCAAGAGGGACTTGACAATGGTAGAATAATCTGGATATATCTTTTATGATAAATTCGAATAATAGCTTTAGAAATTTTATAAACACAGGACCTGATGCTCTGAGCTGACATCTTCAAGTATTCGTCGAACATATCAGATGCCGTCGCGTACGCCATCTGACGAAGCGCGGCAGTGCACTTCTGGACACTACTAAACCTGCGTCGTCTCTCGCATCAAAGCGTTGGGTGAACCAAGGCACCTCGCGTTCAACATCGGCGAGTATGCGTAAAAAGAGAGGACGACTCATCCGAAAACGATGACTAAAATCCTCCGGTGTATAAACACACGGAGTATTGAAGTAGTCGTTGAGAAGTGAAGCGTGAGCATCCGCTCGATCCCAGTTTAAATGTTGTCGTCGGGTCCGGCGTCAGGAGGATTTGGCTTCTTCTTTTTCGCCTTGTTGCCACCATTGATAACAACTCGTGGCGAAACAACGAAAAATGAGAGTTCTTTTTTCATCATCGGATGAAGATAATCTCATTTTTAAACTATATTTTATAAATAATTATAATAAATAATCAAATATTTGAAAGAATACTTGATAGAATTATAGAGAAGAGATAGTGAGAAATGTGTGAGAAATAAGTTTGTTTTGATTGAATTTATAGGTTTTTTTAATTTAATTTTTTTTGATTAACGGTTATTTTAGCCGTTTTTTAACCGTTGGGAGACGCGTTAAACGTTTGACGCATTGGAGCCGACGCCCCATAACGCCGCCAGGGAGCGGTGTTTAACGCCCAAAGGGCGTCAAACACAATCGCCTGGCAGTCTCATTTCCGTTGCCCGACATAGAGAAGAAGTGTTAGAGGATAAATTGTACAGAGAAGAATGTAATTAATGAAAGCATTAGTAAAAATGACAAAAATATCTTCTGTACGGGTTGGAAACAATTCGTCCAAATGAACAACGGAAAGTTTGGAACATTTGTTTTCACATTCCTAATCCTAAACCCCAATTTGGAGTGTAGGTAAACTCGTATAAAATAGTGGCAAGGATTGGAAGCATGTCACCCTCCTTAAAACCCATCCAAACAAGGAAACAATTCCCTTTACATTTCATTTCATTCCATTCCATTACTTACCTCTTACATCCATTCAAACATAGCTTAAGGGGATTTTAAAATTTTAAAAAAAATTAAAATAAGGGGCTTACTACTAGCAGTTCATAAGCATTCCAAATTTCAATGGCGCATTGGCGCTATTGTAGTAGAGGGTCAAAGGGTTCGGGGAGGGGTTCAAAACCATTGTCAAACATGGTGGCCTCGGACTTGTCATCAATGCTGTGCAACCAATTAGTGTTCTTCACATCCTCTTTGAGTAGGAGCATGTCATAACGACAACTCTCGTACACATCAGCGTCTGTCACTCTTGCTAAAGAAGACCGTTCATGTCTTTCCTCTTCTTCGCTTCTGTTCTCCAAAGGCCTACCATTATTACAACTTCCTTTTTCTAAGATGGGCTCGCTGTTGTTACTGTTCATACTTCCACTCAAAGATGCCGGGGAACTTGAACCATGCACCTGCTGCTGCTGCTGCTTTTTAGTGCCGTTGGATCGGATGCTAGGAGGGAAGAGTGTCGAGCCTGAAATTGCCCGTGCGCCATTCGGGCCATTTCTTATATCCTGCAACATAAATTATATCTATAGGTGGTTGGTAACATCCGGTAGAAGAGAAGATTGCGCCAAGGCGAGTTGAAATTCTATCACATCTAGTGGCCAGTTTGGTAGCCATTTTTTTTGGCTTATGAACTAGATTTCTGAATTGGTTGATAATGGAAAAGATTGCAACTTGAGGTATTTCTTTTAATGAAGTCGCCAAGGATGATCATCTCAGCCTTTTCACATCTTTATTTTATTAAGAAAAACAAACTTTGCTTTTCTCATATTACAGTAATTTCCGTAACTTTGTCAGAACTAACCACATGTTCAACCAAATTCACATTTACCAAATGGGTTCCTAATCTGCATATGATAGTCAGATATAGAAGGAAAACACAGTATATCAAGATGCAATATAAGCAGATTGAAATAAGCTTAAAATAGAATGACTGTGCTTACCATATGCCTGATAGCCACATCAAGAGATTTCTTTGAGATAGTGCCACCAAAGCCCACACTCTCAGTAGGTGTCCTAACAGATTTCCTCTGAGGCAACTTTGAGCCATGTGAAACTCTGCCAGAGTCGGAGGCATCAGACGAGTGCCCATTTCCAACCACTCGCACTCTTCCAGAGGGTGATGGCTGCCGCCGCGGTGGATTTCCAGCATTTGGAATATCCATAGCCCCTTTTCCAGAGAGGGGAGCACCAGGTCTGGACCTACCAACCGACAGTGGCCTGTCAGGTAATGAGGTTCGCAAATTTGAAGGAGTTTCCAGTGAAAAATCCGGAAGAACAATTGGTTGAGGTGTTCGTCGAATTGGTGGACCTGGGGAGCTTGGGCGTGATACTGAGGCTGTACTTCTAGCAGGGGAGCTTGGGCGCGAAACTGAACCCACATTTCTTCCATTGCTGACAGTGCGTCCAGAGGATGATGTTGGCAAAACTGACGGAAAAGAATTCCGACGTGTAGGTGTTGATGGTCTTGATGTAGTAGATCGAGGAGCAGAAGAACTCATCGATGAAGTAATCTGAGGCCTAGAGGTTGGGGTGGAAGGTCTCGAGCTTTGGGATGGTCTGGAACCGGTGCTAAGGGATGGATGTCCTCTCGGAGGAGTTGAAGGCCTTGACAGTATTGGGCGTGAAGTGGTGGTGGTAGATGGTCTGGCTGAAGATGAAGAACGTGTGGGAGTAGATTGTCTAATATAGGATGAAACTGAAGCAGAGCTTGTGTTCAGAATATTATTACTTGATTTGTTTGAGTAGTTATTGTACTGTGAACTGGAGATAGAAGGACGGGTTACAGAACTGCTGCGAGTTCGCCTTGCTGGCTGACTACTGTTCTCAGAGTGAGACACAGAAAGCTGAGATGCAAAATTGTGTAGAAGCGATGTGTCAATACATTATTTATATGATAGAAAGTTGAAAACAATCAATGTGCACTCATCAGTGATCATATTAATGCACGTTAATTTACAATCAGAAATCTTACCCTTGACGGCTTAGATGCCGAGACTGATCTGGCCAAAGGGCGGCTTCTTGAAGCCAGAGCGACATGTGCTGGTTGAGGTTCATTTACGTTGGATGAAGGAAGCGGAGTTCCTGGAGGAGTTAGAAGCCTATTGACATGGAAAGGTAAGGGCTGTTGGTACAAACATTTGAGGAAAGTACTAATTGGACATAACTGATAACTCAGTTTCCTTATAAACCTTAAGCTCAAACTTAAACTAATTCACAAAAAGTCATCTCATTTATGATCTACTAAACTAAGTAACTAACTAGGACCATTAACTCACCAGTGTATCAATACTACCATAGCATTTATGGTGTTTGAACTAATTAATGCCACAAAGACGAAACTAAGCATGGGATACTTACCAATCATAATCATGTTTGCCTTCTTCAGAAGATGACAACAGATCATCTGATCCATTCTTCCCCACAATCACTGATCCAACTGAAAGCCTTCCCAGTTTAACCGGAACTGTTCCTGCAAAACAATCAAAAGATATTTGAGCAATAAAAATTACTCCTAATAATCATTGACCCTTAGGGGACTATCTTGCTACACACTTTATATTGTACAGAGTAGCATAGAGAGGCTAATCATCCAGATATCCATATGCAGTTGCATAAATACATGAGATCCATCAAACTTTCAACTCAAACTTAATAAAAACCCTTTATTTTTGGTAATTAAACATGCGATTCAGATATGCTGATCAGCATTGATCTCATTGAGCCAGAGGCATATCATTCAATCCACAAGTAAAATCGAAAGATCAAACGCAGTCCAGGTAATCTAGGATCATAAACAACAAAATCTCAAAACAAATCCTGAACTTTACCAAAACAAACCCCGATTGAGCAGCTTAGAAGTTACGCATTGCTAAGTTACTACACACACATATCCAAACACACACAAAAAGGACACGACGGTACCGTCTGAATCGTCGGAGGAGGCTGCGGAGAGGCTGCGACGACTTTTGGAGAAGAGATCCAGCGAATCATCAGAGGCTTCACAGTTGGATGCTCCATTGAGACTAAGTCCGCGCCGGTGGTGCGACGCCAGCGGGAAATTCATCCCGCCGCCGACCACCGAGTTCCGAAAGCTCCGATTCATCTCCAGCTTATGCATCAATGCGAGAACAAAACTAATTCAGTACTTCATCAGAGCCGATCGAGGAAATGAAATCCTTGGAGCTTTGTCTGAGTGCGTGCACTCACATGGAGAGATTGGATCTGTGAGCAGCTTGCAGGGGAGAGAGAGGAGATTGATGTAGTAAGAATTTGCCGAGTTAAAAGGGGGCAAATCATGTTAGATTTCAGCAAATAAAATTTTAATTAAATTTTTTTTACTCGCAGACAGAAATGGAAGCGAGTTGAGTGGGCGCGTGTGTTATTTGACTCATTTCCCAGGCTCCACTCGCCACATTTGTTTTGTTTATCGTTTCTATCATTACTGTCAACTTTTTTTCAATACTACTCCCATCCTAAAATTAACTTCTTACTTTGAGTTTTGTAGTTAAATTTTTTAAATTTTGATCGTTTATTATGAAAAAATAAATTGAATTTTCATATAAATTTATTAGCAATAGATTCATTTTGAAACATAGTTTTGAAATATATAATTTTTATAAAATATATTTATATAAAAATTGAGATATTGATGGTCAAAATATCGCATTAGAGACCGTAAAAAGTCAAATGGAAGTTAATTTTAGGACGGAGGGAGTAAAATTATTCTTTTTACTATATATCTAAAGTTTAACTCGTGGTTAAAGTAAAATGTGACAATTGAAATTTAGGCTTTGTTTTGATTTGAAACGAAAATGAAATGAAAGAAAATGAGAGGAAAGAAATTGGAGAGAAATGAAAAAATAATAATTATTGTTTGGATGGGCAAAAAAGAAGAGGAAAGAAAACATGATTAAGCCAAAAGACATTAATGCTCCTGTCATAAAGCAACAAAAAAGTTAAAGAAAAAAAACATGTACTTTGTAAATTAGAAAAGAGGCAAAGGGCAAACATGTAATTTCATGCATTTTCTCTCCATGTGTATGTTTTCTCTTCAAAAATGTAAAGAAAATTTTTTAAGGCTTTTTTCCACTCTTTTTCTTTGCTCTCCCCATTTTCTATTACAAATAAATAAGAAAAAAGATATAGAAACTTGTATTTTCCTCTTTGCACTTTTCTTTCCTTCCAAAATCTCCCCATCCAAACAAAGGGTTAGTCTAGTATCTGAATTTGAAATCTAAATTAGATATTGGAGTTTGGTGTCTCATAACTAAAATTTAAAGTCTCATATTTGAAGTTAAGATTCTATAGTCTAAAAACTAAAGTTTGTAGTCTGGATAATTGGGAGTCCTTGGTTCTAATGACGTTGATAATCAATGTCATAGGATGTGTTGGAATATAATGTTTAAAAGAATAAACACCTAACATGTGGCTATCTCCGTTGGATCATACAAGAAAAATGTACCTCAAATTTTAATCTATTAAAGTATCTCACGTCAGACGTTGAAAAAAAAATAATCAGTTTATAAGCTTTTGAGTTGAACTAAGTAATGAATTAGATTTAACCTTTTAATGTGCGTGGTTCAATCCAAATATCTTATGACTCATTTCAGTGATCTTTACTCAAACTTAAATTTTCGCATAATCGTTTCATTTTTTAAGCTATACAGCTAAAACTCATTTATGTCATATAGAAAATGGCAAAAACAAACCGTGTAAAATTGATATACGAAGTACACCGCAACATTTATATGTTGTAAAACTACTTATGCAGCCAAAATGAGACTAGTACTTTTTGGAATTCAAGGAGTAGAAACTAACAAGTATAACAAAATTCCCCTATAAAAGATCAAGAACAAAAGAAAAAGAATGGTGAAACTAAAGTAAAAAAGAAACCCCAATAAGCAAAGACTTGCAGTTAGGTTACCTTTTTTTCCAACGTTGCCATATCATGATGCCGCAATTGGAAAATGGCATTACGAGTACCATATAGAAGAATGTCACCACATTAAAGGAATATAAGCAAACCTTAGTGCCTCAATTGACAACAATGCTTTATCAGTACAATAGACTTAAGATCTACGGAGTACTATCTTGTTTTGCAAGTGTGTATCTACATTTTGTGTCAAGTAATGCAAACTTAATGTTTCACACAGACACAAAATGTTAATACAGATTTTTGTTACTGCACCAATATTTTGTGTCAGTGTGAACCATCTGAATGTTAATGTATACCGTTGGTGTAACTTTGGGATACACTTTTTGGTGTAAGTATAGCATGGTTGTGAACTTAAACATAACTAAACTAGTAAATTTGATCTACTTCCTTGATCGCAATGTACACCACGGAGTAGTTTTTTTTTCTTCTTATTAATTTAGGTTCTTTTCTTTTCTATGAAAGAAACTGGAACCAAGTGAACATATTTGAACGAGTAATAAAAAATTGATATGAATTGAATATATGTGAAAAAGTTAAAAAAAATGGAATGCGAGGGAAAAAAAGTTGAACCGACACTAGTACAAAAAAGGCTAATCGATCATTCTATTTGCATTGATTTTACAAACAACTTATGCAAAAGGGGGAAATAATTTCGGGAACCGGATGTTTTTTGCACCGGTTATGTATAATAACTTATTCAATAGGCAGTTGAATCGGTTATTATAAATAACCGATGCAAATGCTTACCGTCTTTTGCATCAGTTATTATTTTGCATCAGTTATTAATAATAACCGATTCAATTGCCAATTGAATCGGTTATTATTAATAATTGATGCAAAAGACGGTGTTAAATTAAACAACAGAGGTCTTATCTCTTCACGTGATCTCCTTTTTTCCCATCGCCACTGCTTCGTCCCTCGTCATTCTCCATGTCCTCACCGTTCTCCGTCTTTGTGTGTCCTTCGTCCTCACTATTCGCCATCGTCCTCGTGCATTCTCCATTCGCCGTCGTCGCATCCATTGTGCGTTCACTATCATCCCTACCGGTCGTCGTCATCCATTCGCGCACACCGTCTTCCACAGTCCACCACACCACCATTTCTAAGGTTTTTTAAAATTTTCACTTTAAATCTTTAATTATACTACTCCACAGTCCACCATGCCATTATTTCCCCCTTTTGCATCGGTTGTTTGTAAAACCGATCCAAATAGAGTGATCGATTAGCCTTTTTTAGTACTAGTGTTGGTTCAACTTTTTTTCCTTCGCATTCCATTTTTTTTACTTTTTCACATATATTCAATTCATTTCATTTTTTTTCTAACTCATTCAAATTTGAATTATTATATATATAATTGAATGGATTTTGTGTTTATGTCTTAGTTGAAATGTGACATTGTGATGTTGAAATCAAATATTAAACTTGTTGGTGTTATTATTGTGATATATATTAATTACTATTTCTTTAATATACATGACCTGATATTTTTTCTATATTAATAACATACATTGACCAACTTAGATACCCGTTTAAAATTTACTCATTACGAGTAAATTTTAAATAACTCCCAGTTTTGGAGCTGTTCTTGGAATGCTTCTCTCACTTAAGTGGTGAATGTATTTCTTTTTCTTTGTTCTATCATTTTTTGGTTTGACGTTTCCTAAATGTGTTCGTTGGGTGCATATGTAACTACATTACATCGTGCACTTGGAGAACTATTGGAAAATGCTACTGAAATTTTGATAGATCAAAGAAAATGAAATACATTTACTAGTGAGAGTGACATTTCAAGAATGAGTTAGGATGGAGTAAAGAAGTATCACTTGTATAATGAAGAGATGCTGCCAGATTTAGGTAATTGATGTTGATTTTAAAGGTATCTAGAAGAACTCTAAGATATACCCATTTAGTTAGACATTGAAGGTATAATGTCCGGTGGCCAGGGTTAAAACATACGTACGGGATCCACAAACTAAACTTGAGTACTCACTCGTTTAGGGGCACCACCCAACCCGACGGTGAGTAATCCGTTGTTCGGTTCATTGTATACCTTAAGCTAAGGCTAGAAGTACATAACGATATTTACATTTTACCTAATATCCTCTATGTGTTTGTCATTTTAATCGTGATACCAATGTTTCTATTGAATTTGACCCACAATGGCGTCTTATCTCAGATGTATGAGTAATTTAAAAATATGAAATTTATTTTAAAGTATTACTCCATCCATCTTAAAATTAATTTCTCGTTTCAATCTACGATGTAAGACCAACTTTTATTTCAATTTAATTTATTTAATTATATGTGTTAAATTTAAAAATAAATTTTATATATTTAACAATTACATCAAAAGTTATACGGAGTACAAAACAAGAGATGATATGATAATTTTAATAGCGTTATTCATGTGACATTCAATTTGAATGACATAGCATGACTCAAGCCGATTATGCGACTCCGCTGGTAAAATTATAGTTCCTACCTTCCTAACCTTTTGCCTCTTTGCACCATACAACCATTAGCTAATCGGTGATCTTAGAGGGATTGAGGGTACAATGGAGCTAGAAAGATACAGAGTATAAAGAAATATGGACCATCAATTTTTCCACTGAAATATTGGTTCAGAGTCATTTCATGACATTAGGATCAATGTTTCAAAACATAGAAGTGGAAAGAAAAACAAACTAGTTTGGGGTTGAGTGTGTCTGTTGCGAGCCAGTGAACCTGGCCAAAAACACAAACGACATCCCTCCAACCACGTTATTCAGACACCTTAGCACCCCCACAGAGCTCTTGAACGCCACCGGGCTGAGCCGCCGCTTCGCCAGCCAGAATTCGATTCCGTTCAACGCTTGGTACCTCAGATTGCTGCTGAGTGCCATGTGAGCCGCCCAGGTGGCGGCGTTCAGAACCGTCGGAGGCTGTCTGTTCGGCGCCTCGAACCCCGGCTCCGTCTTCTGCCTTATCCCGATCAGCCCGTTGGAAACGGCGGTCCCCACCAGCCCTGCCCCGAATCCGACGGCGGCGAACAGAGCCCCCTTGTAAGCGAACGTGCCCAGACGCCGGAGGACGCCGTAATTCCCGGGCTCGAACATGTGGCTCCGGGGGCAGTCCGCGAAGATCGACGGTGGAGATCGGGAGGCGGCGGTGGACGATTGAGTCGGAGCTAGGAGGTACATCAGCAGGAAATTGAGAATGGAGCTGACGATTAGAGTGGAGAAGACGAAATCGAGCTCGCCGAGGCCGAAATTAGTGCGGGTGGCCATGTCACCGGCGACGCAGGCGCCGACGCCGACCACCTGTTCCATCGCCACTTTGAACGGGAACTGAGGGTCGGCGGCGACTCTGGATCTCCAGCCAGCCAAAAAGCCTGAAAAGGGTCTGCGATCATTATTCCGGCCGGAGGCGGCGGAGGAGAATGGGACGCGTGGATTAGAAAAATGAGGATTCCGGCGACCGGAGAGACAGTGACGGCTGGGAGAGATGGTATTGAGACTCCCACGAGAAAGGGCGGTAATGGCGGAGTGGCGAAGCCGAGATAACATCGCCATGACTTTGAGAGGGAATTGCAGAATCGCGATTTTCAGAATTGTTTGATGCCAATAAATAATGAAATATAAATGTAATTTACCCCGGGTAAATAAATTTACTCGTACATCACAATCCACCACTATAGTTTACTGGATTAGGAAATTAAAAAGTCAAACTCGATTACGAAATTAAATATCAATTCACTATTTTTAATTCTCTTTATTTAATTATGGATATAAAAATTAAAAAAAATTATATATTTTAAAAATACATCAAAAGATCTACTCTCTGTCCACAAATAAATTTCACATTCACTATTTACATGGTCAAACTTTATTCTTTTTGTTGACCTATTTTTGTCACTCATTTGATAAAATAATATAGTCATATCACCTCTAGTTTTGTAGATTTATTGATATAATTTTTTAATATGTAATTTTTTTTTTGAATTTTACACCATTTTTCATATAAAATGATTTGAAAATAACTTCAGTCAAACATCGTAACGCGTAACGGGAAGTTTATTTGTGGACAGAGGGAGTATATAACAAGAGGTGACATGAATATATTATTTTCTCAAATAATCTAATGAAAATAAGTAATGAAAGTAATTAAAATTTGACTATGTAAATCGTGACTGAGAAGATCATTTTAGGACGGAAGGAGTAGAAATTATAATGTGAATTAGTATTAAATAAATTTACTAGATTCATTTGTTGAAAATGTTTAAGGCAAAAAGACTAAAGTATGAGTAAAACATTGAAAAATATATCAGAATAAGACTTCCATGTTTTTTATTTCTGACATGGGAGTTAAAATGTATTTACATTACCAAACATAATCATGTACATTACCAAAAATTATAGTAAGAGCATTGGAAATACTCATGAAGCCCTGGGCTTCAAACCGAGGCTTCAATTTTTCTCTCTACAACCTCAGCTTTAACTTAACTCATAGATTCACTGGACATGGGTTTGAAGCCTCGGGGCTTTAAATTGGGGCTACAAACCTTTATTTTTTTACATTTTAAATAAACATCTTCTAAAACTAAATTAATAAAATTGAATTATTTAATTACTTAATTAAATTGAAATGAGAATAATTCTTAAAAAAATACATTCACTAAACTAAAAAAATAAAACGAAAATAATTCATAAAACTTGCATTCAATAAAAAAGAACATTTAATAAAAAAGATACATTAATAAAAAAACTAAGGTGAATTATATTAGGCATTGATCTCTTTTTGTCTTCTCTCAAAAATCATACGTTTGAAACCCGATAACGTATCAAGGTCGGTTTCTATTATTCCGATCTCTTCATTCTGTTACTCTCTCTCTCTCTCTCCTTTCAACCATTGCCCAACCGATATCATCGTGAGAAAAATAGAGCTGGCCACTCCAGAACCCGAGGCAATGAATTTTACCTTCTTTCTTTCGATCGGTCGTGGAATGGGGTCCTCGTCATTGGAATCGTCTACGATGAAGGAAGGCCTTTGCTCAGATGAACTGATAGTGTCATCGACCTCAACCTCGGTGTCGACGAGGATCTTTTCTTTGAGGATCTGGGCTCGGGATTGTTTAGTTGTTGCCATTTCGCTGAACGGCTTAAAATTCTCCAAAGATCGTGGGAAGCTTGCCTTGGTGCCCGTCGTCTTGGCACCGGGCCGTGGCGAGCTGAGAACATCGGCGTCGTTCGTCTCGCTCTTCTAGGACCGAGAGCATTTCTCGTAAACTCCAATAAACTTCCAGACTTTATGGTTGATGTAACCCCATTACGAAGTTAGTTGGTCCCGATACAAAGAATTTCTCGTAAACTCCAATAAACTTCCAAACTTCCAGGCTTGTTCATCGATGCAAAGAATTTCTCCATGATACGCTCCCACATTGCATCCTTCGTTTGCGCCGAACTTTTAAAAAGTATATAATTGAACGAAAAGTTTTAAAATATAAATATATAGCACAAATATATTAGAAAATATACTCCCTCCGTCCGGAATTAAACTTCCCATTTGGACTTTTTCCCATATTTTTGAAGTGTTGACTTTAGGATGGAAAAGTCCAAAATACCCTTCCCCCAATTGTCCCCACCCACTACCCTGCCTTTTGCTCTCACCATTTCCGTCAATAGCACTGTTGCGGCAGATCCAAAACCACCGTCGACCCCCCGCAATCCCCACAGCCCCCACAACCACTTCAGCCCCTAGATCTTCCCAGACCTTACAGATTTAGAAGACAAACAAATAGGAGAAAAAGGGGAATAAGAAGAGGAAAAAAAAAGATGAATTAATTTAGAGAAAGAAAAGAGGGATGAGAAAGAATTGGGGGAGAAGTAAAAGAATAAGAAGAAGAAGAAGAAAGAGGAACAGATCTGGACGGAAAAAGGAGGACGAGAAAGAAGGGATGGGAGAAGGAGGAGGAGGAGAAGAAAAAGAAGAAGAAGGAATAGATCTGGAGAAAAAACAGGGTGAGATAGAACTAGGGAAGAGGAAGAAGAAGAAGAAGAATGAACGGATTTGCAGGAGGAACAATTGTGGAGAGAAGAAAAGAAGAAGAAGAAAAAAAGAGAAGAGAAAGGAAAGAGAGGAGAGATGCGAGGAAGGGGGGAGAGAGAAAAGGGGAGGGGAGAGATAGGGTGAGTATTTGTAAGTGGGGGGTATTTTGGGTAGTTAGTGTATAAAAAATTGAAATGGGAAGATTATTTCAGGACGGAGAAAAAGGAGAAATGGGAAGATTATTTCCGGACGGAGGGAGTATAATTTTTACAAATAATAGGATGTTCGAAGACGTTGACCCGAGCTGAATCCAACAAGAACTCTTCCCCCCGGCATCCACTTTTGGAATGACCGTGCCGCCTCGGTCATCGGTTTGTTGCCTTTCATTTTTTGACTCTCCCAACGTGCACTTTTTTTGGTTTCCGATGGTTCCAGTTGAGTCTCCAGAACTGACTCCGGGTCATCGAGAACCGGATGTTTTTTATATTTATATAAAAAAAATAATTGCGTCAAATGTTTGATGCAATGCAGCGACGCCCGGATGATGCCCCAAGAGGGGCGGTATTTAACGCCAAAGAGGTGTTAAATCCCCCATGGCGGCCCCCAGCGTCACCCCCATATCCACTGCTCTAATGTGCAAATGTACAGTGTCACATTACAACTACATTAGCATAGTGTAAAGTCTTATTTCGAAAATAAAAATATGGAACTCCTATTTTGGTATTTTTTTCAGTGTTTTAGTTCTATTTAGGGTGAATTCTAAATTTTTAAATTTGATTTTATTATATTAATATGCAATATAAATTGAAAGTAGTTAATGATTAGAATTTTTCTATTTTAATTTGAAAAAATCAAATTAAAGGAATATAGTATCACTCAATGGGAGTATTTTATATTAGAGAGCGTCTAAAATGACACCAGTTACTTATACACCACTTGCTTACACCAGTTCGTTTAGTGTACCTACGGTGCTCCGTTTGTAAAAATGACTGTTTCTATCCCCCTAACCCTCCCCCTAAACCCCCCACTCCAGCCCACCCTTGCCCCCACCCAGCCCCCTCCCGCCCCTGGCAGTATATACTGCCAGGGTAGGGAGGGGGCGGGAGGGGGGCTGGGGTGGGGGGCAAGGGGGAGGGTTAGGGGGTAGAAACAGTCATTTTTACAAACGGAGCACCGTAAGTATCCCAAACGAACTGGTATAAGAAAATGACACCAATAGCACTAGTGTCATTTTAAACTCACTGTTTATATTAAATGAATGACCCTCAATAAAATTTGCGAAGATGTGAGGTGTTTGGTGTACACCCCTTGTACTGTTGTACAATGTGGTACAGATACACACAAATATTAATTATTTATACACACACTAATAAGTATAAACTAAATTCATCATGTACACCTAGCATTGCCTAAGAAATTTAAATGTAATATTTAAATAAATTTACATCACAATCCTCTACCACAGTATATATAAAAAGTCAAACTGCTTTCGATCTTAATTAAATAAAAATTGTAATACATAGTATAAATTCATATAGAAATAAGAAAAAAGACTAAAGTAGGAATAAAATATTGAAAAGCATACCAAAATAAGAGTTCTATGTTTTTATTTTCTAAATAGGAGTTAAAATACATTTACATTACCAATCATGACCATGCATATTACCAAAAAGTATTTAAAAAACGCTTATGTATGTTGCAACATTACCACAATGCGAATTCCTATTTTAGAAATAAAAATATAAAAGTTTTATTTTGGTACTTTCTCTATTTTTACTCCTATATAGAGTGATTTCTTTAAAAATAATTTTTTAGATTTTTTTATTAAATATTTTAAAATTTAACTTCATTAAATTAATATATATAATACAAATTGAAAGTTGTTGATAATTAAAGTTTATCTATTTTGATTTCAAAAAGTCAAATGGAAGAAATAGCATACTAAGAAGGTGGGAATATTTTATATCAAATGAATAAGCCACAATGAAATATACTTCCTCCGGTCTAAATTTTTTTTCTTTTATTGATTTTTTGGTTAAATAGTGACACTTTGTTATTACAAATTATGAAAAAAGTATATTTAATTATAATATAAATTTAATATATTTAGATTCATCTTAGCATATTGTTTTGGTATATCAAATTTTTATATTATTTACTTATTTAGATTATATTTAGTTTGTGGTAAAAAAATATCACTATTTAAAATCAAAATCGAAAATGATTTTAGGGCGGAATGAAATAATAAATTTGACTAGTTTATTTTGAGACGGTAGTACGGAGTATTGAGTTAGTTGAACCGTATTCCATGCACTAACACATATTTACGGAGCAACTAAATATGTTTTTTTTTTTCTGTTTAATAGACCTAAAGTGTACATTATGTTTGGTAGTTCTTCAGTTCTTCTTATATGATGTTTTGTACATTATGTTTTGTCTAAGCAATATGTATTTTTTCTTCCTTTTTTGTAAAATAAAAAATGCTTATCAAGCAAGTAAGTAATTGCTTATCTTTCTCATATAAAAAATCCAGTAAAAATTGTGTAGACCTTAAATCTAATATAGTATTTACCTTAATTGTTACTTTCTTGGTCCCAATTTAAATCGGTTGTTTTGGTTTATAATATTTGACTTAAATTATTTTAAAGTCATTTTCTATTAAAAACATTGTAGAACTAAAAAAAAAAAATTACATATTTAAAAATTGCATTAAAAGATCTAAAAAAACTAGTTATGATATTATTGTATTATTTTATTAACTAACTAACAAAAATAGATAAAGAAGATAAATAAAATTTGATTATGTTAATAGTAAACGCACAATTTAATTTGAAACGGAATATTCACATTAGGCACAATCTTGGAGTATTTAGCAATTCTTGTATGATGTTTGGTTAAACTAATTGCTTGGTAGATGAGACTGATATTGTTTTTACAAAAAACAGATACTCCCTCCACGTGAAAATATTTGCCACATTATGCAAAACGGAATAAAATTATAAGTTTTTTAAATTTACTTATTTGAAGATGGTAAAAAATTTAAAAGAAAAATTTATATATTTAAAAAAATGTAAAAAGTTGTTTAAAACAAAATGTGACAAGAATATTTTATTTTATCAAATAATTGATGACATACAAAAAAGAAAAATACTCGTAATTTTTTATTAGTGAGTTGTAACATTTTTTTAGATAGAGGGATTATGATTAATACTCCCTCTGTCTCATAATGTTTGCCACATTTACTTTTCTAATAGTCACGGAAACTTTAGTTTATTTGTACATTTTCATTGATTATTTGTTAAAGTAAAATATTTTTGACACCACTGATTTCAAAAGAAAATTCATGTAGTTTTTAAATATGTAAATTTTATTTTTATTATATCAATACTTAAAAAAATTAAAAAAACTTAATATTTTACCTCGTCATTTGAAATACATTTTCACCCTCGAAACTTAAATTACTCCGTAATTATCCTTGTCAAAATCATCCCCGGCCCCCCAAACATGTATTCTCTCGTCATATTGTTTTTTCTCGTTTGACTTATCACTTTAGATAAATGAAATTTATGCGGTGTTCCATTCACTTAATCTGATTTGATTTTTTAAAATTCTAATTTGATTTGGCCTTATATAATCTTATTTGATTTGATTGAATTGGATCTGATCAAATCTTATCTGATCTGATTGAATGTGATCTAAATTGGATTTGATCTGATGTTAATGGATCTGATTAAATCTTATCTGATTGAATGTGATCCAAAAAAAATAATGATCATTCATACTATAATACAATCAATAACTTTTATTCTAAAATTTTTAGATTTATGAAATAAAATAATCAATTCATATATAAATTAAAACAGAAAATAGTCAACAATAACCAATATTTAAAAAATTTAATCATTTACTTTTTAATATTCAAAATAGTAAGAGAGAGTAGCAATAATAAAATATCCAATCATTAGAAAACATGAATGTTATGCTACAAAATATTACTACGTTTTTTCTACATTGAAAAATATGAATATGAAATTTGTATGCTACAAAATATAACGTTTTTTCCTAAATTTAAAACAAAAAATAGACGTTTATGTGTATAGTTGTTGCAAGCACTACTTTCGAATCTTAGACTCTTAGTTTCATGATACCTAGTGGAGGGTGTGGAAACTGAAGTTTTTGTTCAAACAAGCTATGGCTCCATACGGTTATGTCATTAGCACTACCTTCGGATCCGACATTGACAAATGTAAAAATACTATCAAATAATAGGTTGCATTAATAATAATAATAATAATAATAATAATAAGAACAACAACAACAATAATAATCATAATAATAATAATAACAATAATAATAGAAATTAATTAGGGTGAGTTTTATCCTTTTTCATGACTAGACATTTGCTCTATGACTCCATCCATCCCTTCCTACAATTTGATGATAATAATAGTAATTCTGATTGGATCGGATTTGACCTGATTTGGTTTTAATAAGAATAAGTAATAAGCAGAAAAAATAAGTTGAACTTAGTACTGCCTTAATTGACTTTACTAAAATGTGATCTGTCTAGATTTAAATCATTTGTCACTCTCATTGTACTCTTGGTCAAGGATGCTAATACAATTTGATAATTATTGATTTTATGGGATAATGAAGATTTTACCAGCATATATAGATGGATTTCCTGACTAAAATAGAAATACAAATAATATATTAAGGTCAAAGTTAACAAACTTTCACTGTAAAAAGTCAAATAGAAAGATTACTTCCAGATGAAGGAAGTAATTAAATATATCTCATATAATTTCCTCGTATGCTATTTACTTAACGATAATGGGGAGTTGTTTGAAGCAAAAGTACTTAAAAAGAGCTGGCAGAAGCAGTTCATGAGAATATTTATTAGTTTCCTGGTAGAAGGAAAATGATTAGTAGTTATGATGCCACCCATGAATTCATGACGTACAAAGTGACAATCAGAACTAACATGCTTTATTTCGTCATGTAGAATTATATTCTTAGTGACACCAACATGCTTCATTCGATCATGAACTTCATTGGATTGATGTCTTTCCCCTTAACTAGTTAGACATTTGGTCAATTGGTACATTCTTCCCTCTATATTCCCTTCTTTTAAGATGTTGGCTAGAGAAAGGTGGAAGTATAATCATTGTGACCTCTATAGAGCTTTGAGCTTCAGCCTTCGTATGGGGGGGTGAGGATTCTCCTTAATTCTTCGTCTTTTATTCTCGGGGACATGAAAGTTGTTCCCTTCATACTTCACTGAGCAGGAGGCTTTTCTCTGGCCATTTGAAGCTCATCGACTAGCTTCTAGCTTGCTTTTTGGAGAGACTGATTGACATGTCTTCTCTTATAGAGAAAGGAGGTTACAAGCTTAGAATACAAAAATGAAATATATCTTAAATGTCTAGGATAAGTGTAGAATGTGTGGTGCTTACCTGCTCCTCTCAGGGCTTCGTCATTGATAAGAGGATAACTAGAGGAGCAACCTTGTACACAACATCACCATTGCCTTACATCAATATTTTAGGGATGGTATTATGATGCTCGTAATACACGATGGTGTTGAGCTTCTCCAGTTTATGTTTTGTGACAAAGTTGTTTATTTGGAACCAGAGTGATGCGGCACAAAAAAAAGCTCTACATAAAACTCCATCTCGGACTTATTATCATTATCAATAAGAGCTAGAAATTGGAGGAATGTAATAGTGCCCATTGACAGAAAAGGGATAGTGTTGTTCAGAAAGTCAGACACAAGCATACCTATTTTGCAATCGTGATTCCAGGACAATATCTCTAAGATGGGATAGTTTGATCGAGTAGAGATGATTGCAAAAGGCATAAACACTACAAAAAAGCAGCCTAAATTGCTACAGAAAAAATCTGTCGCAAAAGAGCATTTTTCGCAGTAGATTTCTCAATTGCGACAGATTTGATATGGAAAATCACTGTCACATATGTTTTGACTCTGTTCCTCCACTTATAACAGAAACCAGCGTCCGTAGCTAACCTTGCGACGAGCAAATGACTTTTTTGTAGCACACATGAGGTCTGGGATTTGCAACAGAAAGGAACTCCGTAGTAGAAGTTGCGACGGATCAGAGACATTTTTTTTAATTAGTTCAGAGGCTTTTTCTGCGACAGAAAACAAATCCATAGCAGATGCAATAGTAACACATAAGTGGAAATAGAAACATTTGTTGGATATACCAACCAAGTACATAACCAATTCAATAGGGGGATTGCACTAGGAAAATAACATCTAACGTCTCTTCTAATTATATGAAACATACATTATTACTTAAAACTTAAAATATTCAAGAAATATTTGCACTAAATAGCACTAAAACTTAAGTCATTTTCCTAAATAGCACCTAAACTATTTTATTCTCTAAATAGAATTTAATAATGTCTAGAAGGAGGAATAATGTACAGTGATGACGAATATTTACTTGAATAATGACTAATGGATAATAACTACAAGTGCTACATTGGGAAAAAAACACATATGGTGCTATTTAGGAAAAGTCCTTATGTTTTAGTGTTATTTAAGTAAATCCCCCAATATTTAATCCACCAATCGAATTACTAGTCTTAAAACAAAATAAAAGTACACAAGTTTGAAATGTATATAAATAACAAAAAAAAGAGTTTTTAAAAATATTGTCAATGAGCTGAACCAGGTTTCCCTACACTTCCCATCTCATTGTTACGATCATTTGGATTCAAGAGATATCCACCATAGACTTATGCAGTTCTTCTTGATTTGACATATAAAGGCTACACTCAACACTATCGATTCGTTGCTTCAGCTTCTCAATTTCGATTCTCAACTCTTCAATTCCGCAAGATTTTTTGTACATTTATAATGTTGAGAAGGTGGTTTTGGCTTCATCATCTTACACTCATAGTCCCCAACGCCCTTGACATGGTTTTTTGCATCGTGTCCCTGAACTAGCTCATACCACAATGTTGGTTCATCAACAACCAAGACCTTTTCCAATGTAGCTGCTTTACGAGTTTGAAAATCAGCTTGTAATTTAAAATCATAACTTTAGAACACAAATATATTATTCTAACACTAATTATCTTTAAAACATAAAAGTGTTATTGTAACACAATTGGCAAAACAAACACAAATATCTCATTCTAAAACAATTGACAAACATCAAACATATACCATACCTTTAAATCACAGTTATGTAATTCTAATACAATCCATAAGCAAAAAACATAAACCATAACTTTAAAATAAAAATATGTAAATTAACACAATTGACAAACTATTTTATATACATTACTAAAATCAATGTATTCAAGCACAATTACTTACAAAGTTTTATATTCTCACAAATCAAGGGGTGAAATTTAATTAATAAAGTATCAGAACTTGAGCAAAATCATCATCTATCTGGTTCTCACCATCATGCTTATTCTTGGTTTTCGTATTTTTAAAGCCTCCACAACAGGTGATGTACAACCCAATTTTAAAGCCTACAATATTCATCAAATAAATATATTGTTAAATTATTAATAAGCACAATAATACGTTGCATATGTTGTATTGTATTACACTATATGTTACCAATCGTGTTAGATGCGCGGTAAACAAAATTGACCCCCAAGTATAGCTCCTTAATAGGGGACCCTCGGCCTTGCCCTTTTTTCTATTCACTTTTGACGAACGAGTTTTAGTGGTAATAAATCTTCCCAAAAAGAGTTAATATATTCCCATGTCATATTCAAAATGATTGGAACGAAATAAATTTTTCTATTAAAATTAGTTAGGCACAAAGTATACTCATTGGTATTAGAAGTCTTCTAAATTCAAATTTAATTGTTTGATTAAGACGGAGTAACAGTTTGATTTGATTGATGATGGTAAAAAGGGAATATGAATTGATTTCAGCTAGTGGAGATTGTTTAGATACTTTAACTAGTTGGAATATTAAATTAACAAATTAATTTGGCTAGTGAGAAGTTCTGTTACAATTACTCCATTAATTTAACATTTCTCTAGATATTATTAATGTATTAGTATTGGTTGATTAAATTATTTTTCACATTATTAGACAAATGTACATAAGAATTCTTCAAGTATTAATTAACAAATTGGCTTCATAAATTAATTAAAATTTGGGGTCATTCCAAACCTATTTATGCACAATATAACTTATGTTACAAGTGTAAATTTTAAAATTTCAAATAGATGGTATATAATTGAATATTTAAATCACAAATGTAAACTACCTCTTTCCGTATATTATATGTAAGCATACGATATAGGCATGTTGTCCTTTTAACAAAATTTAACAAAAGCCTTCTTTAATGTAGCTGAATGTACGTACAGTGGAGAAGAGTGCATAATCTTAGAATCATGTATGGGTGTGAAGCTGTGAGGTGGACTTGAGAATCATTGCCTCCTATACCTGATGAACCAACCTAGCTAGTCCCCACCCCAGTATCCTTGCTCGAGGATAACCTCTGCATCAGGAGTCTCAGCATGTTATGAGTCGAAGCTGACACACTTTGTTGTGATACCGGCTGTAACACCCCGACCCACCTAACCCAAATACACAGACTAGCATATCATAAGTACAATAATTTTAAAAATAATTTAGAATAAATAAACTCACAATATAATTCAAGTATTCATCAGAGTAATTAAAAATATTGTGGAAGCTCAAGTACTTAAATCAAAATACAATTCTGCTTTCTTTTCCCGAAAACATATTAAATTGAAATATAGTATTAAATTAAGTAAACTCTTTCACCCAGCATTCATCCATCCCTTTATCCTCATGACCCTCTAGTATTGGTTCCTAATTCAGTATATTGTTACCTACATATACCTAGGGTTGTTCACGTTTAGGTTTGGACCGAAAAAACCGATTGAACCAGACTGTTAGGTTCAGTTTTCTATCCAATTCAGTCCAAACCCGAAATGATTCAAGTCCGGACTGATTGTACCAAGTAACCCTATTTGACCTAAAAGACCTAAATGCTAAAATTCTACTTTTTAAGTTCCGTATTACACTTTGATGTTCTATTTTAATAGATATCTTAATTTATTTAATTAAAAAGGTTTTTATTAAGTAATTTAAAAAAAACAAAATAAAAAATGTTTCACATTTGTTTTTACGATTCTACATAGAAATAGTCCATGTTGTGTATCTATTTTAAAGTTGTCAATTTTTATTTTTTTCTATTTATACGGTATAAAATAAATAGCTTAAAATATATTTAATTGATCAAAATCATTTAAAATATATATTTTTATAAGAACCAATTTGTCCGAACTAGTTTGGTCGTAAGTATTTCTGTCCGGTCCGGTCTAAACTTGAATAAATTTAGGTCCGGTCTTTGAGCTATGATTTTACTTAATTCGTTCTACGGTCCCGTCCAAGTCAGTCCGGTTTGGTCTTGTCTTGGACCGATGAACACCCTTACGTGTAGCAAGTGAAACAAACTACACGCTCAGCTTTCATGCTGAGTGAGAGGTTTTAACAATAGAAGTCACACATAAGATTAATTCAACATACATGATCATTCAGAACATTCCATACACAAGTAATATCACATACAACATCAAATGATATCAACTATATCAACAATTCACACAACATGATACTTACCTGGGCTCTTCAGTTGCAGAAGTTATTAACCCAATTAACATTCACGTTCTTACAATAGCTCATCTCCAATACTAGATCACAACCTATTCTAAGCTAAGGCCAATTCTTCATTATCCACAATCTTATCGTAGGACTAAGAGCCACTACCTACGGCTATGACTCAAGTCTAATCTATGACATCAAAACCACTACCTATGGCCATGATTCTGGTCAACCCGGTACCTACAATGCCGGTTGGGTGGAACCTCCAATCCTATGGATCGGATCCTAGATTCCATGTATGCACATCTTTATCTAACTGCCAATGGACACTAAGTTTACAAGCTCTACAACCCACTGACAACTTACAATCTCAATCTCCACAACGTAGTTCTAGAACTCTTCTAAGTAACCTATGTCATTAATCACTTCAAATATTCAGATTAAAGCTAACCACATCATCACTTTAATTTACTCAGTCAAGGCATATCAAGATTATATTAAAAATATAGAAAGAGGAAAACAAAAATAAAATAATCATCATATTAGACAAATAGAATCCTAGAGTCGGGTTTAAACACCTTCCACTTACCGCCATATAGCACAGAAGGTCTCGGAATCAGTCTGTGACTTGATTGGAACAACAAATACGCAAAGCGGGGTTTTCAGCACCGGTCACGGTACCTCAATACCATCTGGCGATACCTTGGTACCGTCAGTCCGGTACCCACTGACCGTCCGACACAGGTACTGGCCGAGGATTCTACTTTGTGGCGGTAGTCAGGTATTGTTAAACGGTACCTAGCTACTATTTGAGTTGAATGTTTCAGCGGAGAACAGATACATTGTTAGACCTCAAACGATTAGATGAATTAATCAAAACAAATCATCGGTTCAATCGACAGAGAAGGTGGTGGCAACGTGGCAGTTCCCAGCAAATGGCGGTGGCACCGCAGATCGACAATGGCTTCAATAGCGGCGTGCTCCTATCCTCTTCACAGTCAGCTCTGATCTTTTCTTGTCTCGCGGCTCTGTTCTCTACACGTACTCCGTATTTGTTTTATCCCCCAACAATAATACTCCACATACTAATATATTTTTAGATTTTGGGAAGGGTTCGGGCTATTGTGGGTAGGCATAGGTTTTAGTAAAATTTATATATTTAATATAATTTTATTATAAAATATTTATATTTAATTATTGAACTTTAAGATCTATTCCGCGCACAACTTTTTACACATTAGCCCAAACTTAAAAAACTACCTACTGTTGGCCACCTCTTTACGAGATCTGCCCAACTACCTAATTTCTAAATTAAAAGACTAACTTTACAAGTAACTCATATTTTTTAGTTAAAAAATAGTGCCTTATTCTTACCCCTCCTACATGTATATAAGGGGAGGCGGAATCTCTGTAACAATCATCGAAAAATCATAATTCTTCAAATAGTATATTTTTATTTTTATCAAAATAACAGCTAACTACTAATCCGTTTTTCGGGTTGTTACATTGGCTTCTTCCCCTTTTTCTTGTTGCCGCTCATCTATACATGTAAAATAAATTAGTGAAATTTTAAATGACTTAGATTTAAAAATATAACAAAATGACAACTTTAGATTAAACATTCAATAGTTGATATCATATATTAGATGAATCACCATATGTCGTATCTATTAAATCTTCTAAATCTTTGGAGCTTAATAATAGCTCATCCTCCATCTCCTCATTAGTCCCAACTGCAAACCTTTAGTCGAGGTTGCAAACCTTCTCAACTAATCCAGCCGCAAACCTTCAGCCGTCGGCCATATTGGTCCTACAATCCAGCCGATTATCATGACAAAAGAATCGGATCCCTTCGACAAACTTCCGGGCGGGTTGAAGCTCTTCCTACGGAACCTTCATTCTCTTGTTCCCACAAAATTAGAGGACAAGAATTTCCCGTCATGGTCGTCAACAGTTAAGGCGACTCCCACTGCTCATAGGCTTATTGGATATGTGGACGGTACAGAAGGTGCACCACCAACAACCGTACCAGACGAAAAGGCCACAATCGACAAAGGCCCTGTGATGAAAGCTAACCCGGCCTATGATCAGTGGGTCGTGATTGATGCTCAACTACGTTCTTCTCTTCTAACGCTCCTCTCCCTGGCTGTCCAAAACCTTGTGTATCATTGCACCACTACGGTTACTTTGACACTTGGAATCATCTACATCAGGGGTATAATTCATTATCCCGGACTCATATATTTCAACTCAAGGAAAAACTTCATAATCTACAAAAAGGACAATCTAGCAAGCAAAAATATCTTGATGAAGTGTTGCAAATTGTCAATTCTCTTGCCCTTGCTCGTGAACCTGTCCCAGAACAAGATATTATACTCTATATCCTGTGTGGTCTCCTGTCTGAATATGCCTCTCTTAAACAAAATATTCGGACGAACATTGCTACGGTCACTCTTAACACTATCTCTTCTTGGCTACTATCTCAAGAACTCAATACTCAGCTTGAACAAAAACTTCATCTTGGTACATCCTCAAGTTCTTCAACGGAGGTTTACACAACACTTTATGCCTCCAATGGAGGCTATTTTTCGCCACATTGGCGTGGCTATGGACGGTCCGGCAGTGGTAGAGGAGCAGGCCGCAACAATGGCAGCAACTGCGGTCGATTTCAGTCTAGCCGTGCTGGAGGTCGAGGGCAAGGGCAGACCCGTGACGATCTAGTCGTGTGTCAAATTTGTGGAAAATTCAATCATACTACCTTACGATGTTGAAATCAATTCAATGAAGATTTCTCTGAGTCCTCTCAAACCAACAAGAGTAATCAGGCTTTTTATATTGCATACTCTACTAGTCATGGTCCGAATTGGCACTTAGATTCTGGAGCAACGACTCACGTGACTTCTGATTTATCAAGACTGCAGAATTCCATCCCTACCAAGGCACCAATTATGTCTCCACTGCTAGGGGACAGTCTCTACCAATTGCTCATATTAGCTCAGGTCAGGTTACCACACATATAAGTACCTTTACTATATCTAACCTTGTCCATGTCCCTACCTTAAACACCCATCTTTTGTCTGTTCATAAATTCACCACTGACAATAATTGTTCTATTCTCTTTACCTCTAAGGACTTTATGATCCTGGATAATTATTCCAATCAAGTGATCTACAGAGGCCCATGTGAGCATGGTCTATACACCCTTCTTATTGCGTCAAGTCCAAGTTAGTTTTCGTCAGTCGCGGCTCCACTTCTGGCAAATGCTGTGACAACTACATCCCATTAGTGGCACTGTCAGCTTGGTCATCCATCGTTTCAAGTTACGAAGTCTCTGTTTTTAAAGTTAGGTTTACGTCAAAAGTCAGATTTATTTCATTGTGAGTCGTGTTCTATGTCAAAGTCGCATAAGCTATCCTTTTCTTTGTCTCAAAGTGTAACTACTGAACCTTTTCAATTAATTCACTCTGATGTTTGGGGTCCTACTTCTGTTTCATCCTTTGGTGGATATCAGTTTTACATTAATTTTATGGATGATTATTCTAAGTATTGCTGGATTTTCCCTTTTAAAACACAAATCTGAGGCTTTTGGGGCTCTTCAGAGTTTTCAATCTATGGTACAAAATCAATTTGGCAAAATATTAAAATTTTTTGTACCGATAATGGTCTTGAATATGTTAATCATAAATTTGGGAGTTTTTTCTACAACACCTAGGCGTTCTTCACCATAAAAATTGCCCCTATACACCGGAGCAAAACGGGGTAGCTGAGCGAAAACATCGACACCTCATTGAAACTCTTCTTACTCTTCTTTATACAGCCTCCCTCCCTGCTACTTTTTGGGCTAAGGCTTTGGCCACTGCAAATTATCTTATTAATCATATGACAAAGTGCTCTCTCCAGCACAAGTCTCCCTTTGAAGTTTTACATCACACACCACCTGACTATACTCATCTTTGTGTTTTTGGTTGTCTTGTGTATCCCCATCTCCGTCATGAGATTGATCACAAGTTACAACCTTGTTCTAAACGTTGTGTCTTCTTGGGCTATGAACAGTTATCTAAAGGATATCGGTGTTATGATCCCTCTACCAATCGTGTCTATATTTCTCGTCATGTTCAATTTCATGAGTCAATTTTTTCGTATAAGGTCTCTACTTCATCGTCATCTGAGTCACCCTACTTTGGGGTTCTACCCATATTTCCACCCTCTTCGGTGTTTACGCCTGCTCACATGAACCCCTCTACCTCATCCTCTCAAACCACACCGGCCATCCCTCCCAGATTTGCAGTCAACCCGCAACCCCCTTCCTTCCCACCAACACAGCCACTGCCCTCCACGGACCACCATCCCTTTCGGCCTTTACCTTTATCCTCCCGAGAACCCACCTCCCCTCTCACCTCTATAAACAACCCAATCCCCACTCCCACACCATCCCTCATATCGAGCCCACCCACCACTCCATCTCCTAATATTCCTCCGGCAGCCCCTTTACCACAACCAACTCATCCCATGATCACCCGTGCTAAGCATGGCATATTTAAACCCAAACTTTATACTCTTACCTCTTCCTCTTCTCCCCCTGTCCTGAGCCTACCACATATAAAGAGGCTTCCCAGAGTGAGAATTGGTGTTGTGCTATGGATGAGGAATACTCAGCATTGATCAAACAGAACACATGGGTGCTTATTCCCAGACCTAAGGGTTGGTCTCCGATTGGGTGCAAGTGGGTATACAAGATAAAGCGAAACCCTGATGGGTCTGTTTCACGTTACAAGGCAAGGTTGATCGCCAAGGGTTATACTCAAGAATATGGCTTGGACTACTCTGACACATTTAGCCCCGTTGATAAGCAACAAACCATTCGTCTTGTTCTTGCTCTTGCTCTTTCCTATCAATGGCCTTTTCACCCATTAGATGTCACTAATGCTTTTCTTCATGGTGAAGTTGATGAGGAGCTCTATATGACTCAACCACCGGGCTATGTTGATCCACGCTTCCCTGGGTATGTATGGAAATTGACAAAGTCCTTATATGGGCTCAAGCAAGCACCGCGGGCATGGTATCTGCGATTATCTACCTTTCTCTTTGCCTATGGTTTTCGGAAGAATGTACATGACACGAGCTTGTTCATTATGCATAGTACGACTGAAACTCTTATTTTGCTTGTATATGTGGATGATATTATCGGCACAGGCAGTTCCTCCATCCTTGTTCAGTAGTTCATCACCCGTATTTGCAAGGAATTTCAGACAAAACATCTTGGTCCTCCCGAATATTTTCTTGGGCTCGAAGTATGCCGCACAGGGCGATCTCTTGTTCTCTCACAGCGTAAATATGTGGCCGAACTCTTACAGCGTGTTTGAATGGAGGATTGTCACCCGTCACCAACACCACTGCCTGTTCGGTCAGCGGAAAATGAAGGGGGTGAACGGCCATTTGGTGATCCCACTTTGTTCCGCAGTCTTGTTGGTGGCCTTTAGTATCTCACCACTACTCGTCCTGATATTCAATTTGCTATTAATTATGTTTGTCAAAGAATGCATGCTCCCAAAGAATATGTTTTTCAAAGCTTGAAACAGATTCTTCGTTTTGTCAAAGGAACACTTGATCGAGGTCGTATCTTTCAGGCAGGTGATCTCCAACTTTGTGCATACTCTGATTCAGATTGGGTGAACGACATGACTGATGGCCGCTCTGTTACACGGTATCTTGTCTATTTAGGACCAAACTTAATCTCCTAGAGTACAGAGAAACAAACTTGTGTATCCAAGTCGTCTACTAAGGCTGAATATCGGGCACTATCTGCTGCTGCATATGAGGTTATGTGGTTAACCTATCTTTTAACTGATCTTCGTGTGTCTACTCCACCGCCTCATCTTCTATGCGACAATCAGCTAGTCTGCCATATGCCTTACCAAGAATCCTGTCTTTCATAAGCGTATGAAGCATGTGGGGACACACTGCCATTTTGTTCGAGAAAAATTCATTGCTGGAACTATGGGTGTGTCTCATGTTTTCTCTGAATATCAGTTAGCTGAACTACTCACCAAAGCTTTACCCTTGCCACGTTTCCAGAGTTTAGTATCCAAGCTTCCACTCGTTACATGTAGTTCAGCTTGAGGGAGAATGTTAGACAATCATAATTAGTGTATATGTTATATGTTTGTATTTTAGGGTATTATTATGACTCCTTTATGTGTTAGGAGTTCTCTCCTATTTATACACGTGATATTCTCCATATTGAAATCAATATAATTATTCTAATTTTACAATAGTACTCAATGTCTAGTATCTCCTCTAATAACCCGTAATAGTCGTTGTAGTCCCCTATAATTGAGAAACCACTATTGTATGTAAACTGCTTTAAGCCATGTTTTTCTGTGTGGAATCGACTCCCTCTTAAAAAGTAAATTGGATATGTGTCCATGAATGATAACAGACCTCAGGCTAGGATAATACAAAAGGATTTACATATTATCCACATACACCTAATGTCCAAATTCAATTTAGTTAATTATTTTTAAAAAAATGTAAAATCATCTTAAATAACGTTCAAATTATGATGTAGAATATTCTCGCTCTCGTTTCATTAGAGCTTCTTGACTAATATTCGATGTGGACTTTTTAATCTCATATATGTACAATGTGAAAATTAAGTATGAAAATACCAATATAACTTTCTAATATTTCTTGATGATGAGTAGAAAAAATAATATACTTACTCAAAATAAGGCTCAATCTCTAGGCAACTGAGGAGTATGTACAAATGTGTTTCCCTAAGCGCTTTCGCCGTTAGACGTCTTTTACCCAACTTTCTCTTTAAACAATTCAGACTTTAAAATATAGAAAGATTGTTTGGATCTAAATCAAAACAGTCACAATCATCATTGCGCGGTGCATTTTTGGCTCGAGTGTATACATATTCTTCATAGTAATGAAAATCAAAAAAGAAGCTTCTTTCACTTTATACGCATAAGAAATTGAGCCTTCAGGCAATTAAGGTACCTACAAGCATCTCATTTTGTAGTTTACATAATATAATATTAGATACACATATATAAAGAACGAAAAAAAAATATGAACAAGTACCTCACGAATGGATACATCCACCAAAATTGAACTAGTCCAGCAACCCTCGCCTATACGACAAATGAATGCTAAGATGCTCCATACTATTAAAGAACCCTAACAGAAATATTGTTTCCGACATGGATAGTATGATGAGAATATCTTTCTCTAACCTTTTGAGATCCTCTACAGATTAGGTATTCACGTCAAGGTCTTGAAGTAATTACTCAATTCTATGATTGCTTCTCAAACCACCTTGGGTAGATGTTCTTTAAAACCAATAGGTAATAACCTTTTCATAAACGCCTGACAATTATGACTCTTCATTCAAAAAAAATTGAGCTTAATTAGATTGACAAATCTTCCTAAGTTAGAAACAGAGCCATTAGGAAATGTTTACTCTTTCACCTAATCTAGAAATGCTTTATGTTGGCTTTTATTTAGAGTGTAACAAGCTTTTGGGTATTCTCTAGTACGAGGGTCATGCTCCAACTCTCTTTTGGAGCAAAACTGTTTCATATCCTCTCTAGCTTTTCCAATGCATTTGGTTTTGCATTATACATCCATTACGGTGTGGAAAACATTCTCAAATACAAAACATTTTTCAATATGCATTACATCAAGATTATAACGTCTCATATTACTCTTTGTGTAAGGCAAATCCCAAAATATACATCTTTTTCTCTACCCGCACGAAGTAGCCTTGAAAATATTTGTGTTTGTGGGTGCTTTGAGAATTTGAGCTGTGATGGAATTTATATTTTCAGTGTATCAAATAAGTTATAATTTCAGGTTCTTGTGATGCAGTTTATAATTTCGGTTTATAGAATACATTTATGGCCTAACCAAAAACACATAACACATAAAATACAATAATAGTACACATAAAATATCAAACATTACACTTTTGTCGCGCCCAAACATTACACACATACACTTACATATAAAACACATCAACTAATCCATAAAAGGCTTTTTCAATGTCTTCCAAAGTACGCACATACGCCGACACACAACGCACGCAAACCAATCAACAAATGACTAATTTTGGTGCTTTTTTATAGTCTTTATCTGTTGTCTTAGTTGCTTGTTTTTCTTCTCCACAACATTGATCCTCTTCAACAAGTCAGGAATAATTCTTATCACTCTATCGCACATTGGAGGATCAATTCGCTCCCAACTCTTGCATTTACACCATCCTTATACACAGTTAACATTATATTTATAAATATAACCATATAAGATACAATTGACATTTACGTACACAACATTGAAGGTAAATATCATTCACTTTTTCATTACACTTCCAAAATCTTCTTCCCGAGTTGCTGTCAGTCCATGCAGTCATAATTCTCATTTCATTTCCACAATTACATGTGAAAACTTCTAACCAATCACCAAAATATTCAATTCTTCTAGATGAGGCCGACGATGAATGATTCCCATAGCTATCAAATCCAAAGAGATTAAATTTTATTTAAAAAAGCTAGGGTTGCAGAACAAAATAAAAAAAGATATCAAGTTGGCAAGTTCGCAAAGCATAGAAAAAAAGCTAAGGTTGAAAACAAAAAAATAAATAAACAGGTAGGGTTGCAACGGAGTTCATAAATTTTGACTTTATCCTCTATCGAGAAACCATTCTTGAAATTAACAAAAACATATTTAAATAATTCACATAAGCTTTACATTACAAATTAAAATAAAGAAACGTAGACTGTTAGAATTACAAGAAAATACCTTCGTTGACCCATTCTCATGTGCGAGTTCATAGCCCCAATTCTTCGATGGTCTTGCCCTAGCTCTCAATCGGCGTGTTGGATTTGCGTAAAGGTGACCAAAGCTGCGTATATATGGCGTCAATAAGAGTGTAGAGTAAAAGTACGTTATTAGCCATTCGTTTAACAGCGCTAGAATGGGAAGAATGACGGAGTACCATTTGTTGAATGGTACCCAAACAATAAAGACTAAAAACTTAACAATTGATAAACGAGAACTAAATATGAAAATCCTTCAATTATAAAAGACCATTTAAAAGGTTTACTCTTAAATGCAGTTGATACTTATGTACTATCTAATTTTTATTATTATGCAAATAAACTACATTTAGACATAAAATTTAACCATATTACTATCTAAGTCCAAAAAATAATAATATCGTACTGGAACCATCACCACCGACTGCCGGGCACGTGGGCGGTTCCAAAACCAAAACAGACCGGAACCGTACTGTTTCCGGGTCTAGTAGCAATTTACACATGCTAAACTGTCGAGTCGAAATATTCATGCCTTTTGAGCTGATGCACGTAAAGCCTAAATAAAGGAGCCTTGTAACAATAAAATGAGCATATTTTGAGGATTTAGTTGTTGCCGTCATCTCTTTTTTATGTATATTTTAATCCCTTATGATCAGACATGAAAGGCTTAGACCATATGTTGTTATACACACAAAAAACCAATGCCTTTTTTGGGCAATGCCGTGCCAAGCGAGTAAGAAATGGACTAGAGAATTTGGTAAACAAGAGGGTAATATAAGCATAAAAAACAGATGAAAAAAACACAAATAAAAAGGGGAAACCAATTCATCAAGAGCAGAGATAGAAATTGGGATAACCTAATGTTTTACCAGTGGCTAAACAAATATAGCAATATAATTAAATAATTCATTGTCAAGTTCATCATCACTGCTTGAACAAAATAATGGACAACAAAGACGAGTTATTTTTGCTACAAAGCATTTGCTTCAAAACCACTAAAAACCCCTCTACAATGAACTAAAAATAGCAACATATATCACACTATAATACTTTGCCAACACAAATAAATCCAATGAATCTAGAGTTTGCCAACCCACAAGAAACTCCGACCCGCAAAACCGACCGAATGACCGACCATATAAATTTAACGACCAACGAAACTGTATAAAGAAAACAACTTATGTAGTTACGTTTTCTCAGACAACGACCATTATGTAGTTACCATTTTTTAAAAGCCCCCGTGAACTCGGCCCGATCTCCGTTGTCATCTACATGGTGTATGGTATGTGGGCCCAGGCACGACGACGACCAAAAGACCGAAACGCCCTCCACATCATCGTCAGCATTTATAATGGCCAGTCTTGGGACGCTTCATTCCACTAGTGTTGAAAGGCGACACGCTGCCACTTGGTCCGGGACTCCCTTCCCGGGAATTAGAATTCAGCAATGCTAATTCTCGCAATTGCTGTCTCTTTATATAATCTTGTGATTCATCCTACAAAGCACAGTTTATGGGGAGCACACTTTTGAGCTCTATGAAATTGCATGATAATAAAAAAAATGCAAAGGGGAAAAAAATACTTACCACGGGCTTTAGCAATTCTGCAATAATCTCTTGAGCTTGTCTGAGTCTAATGTCAATGATGTTGGCAGGTAAATCGGCCTCAATCAAAATATGGAGTGGTTCATTCAGATGTTCATAACCTGGTCGCCCTCGTAATTTTTCCTCCTACACGTTACATTTCACACACGATTCATCATTGCCCAAAGTGAGGATGATTAAAACTCCAAACCCAAAAAAAAGCTTGCTTTTTTAAAGGATAGAATTGTACAAATACTTGCCCGTACCACAGAACATTGCCCAAAGCAAAAGAGTTAAAAAAAAGGTACTATTTTTAATTTTAAAAAAAAACTTTGGTGGACTGGTAAACAGAGTGATTAGAATTGCTACCTTGTCTGGGTCTTTTATAGAACCTTTTCCTCTAATATATACACGGCAGCCTGTAGTGACTTCCACACGCTTCAGAGAATTTCCTCTGGGGCCAAGTAGTCGTCCTACGAAATTGAACTATAATCCACAAAGTTTATTCAGTAACTAATAAGCCATGATTTCCATTTTCACAACCAAAAAAAATAAAGAGGAAAAATAGGACATACATTTGGGTAAGTATCAACTGGGATGTCTAATCGCAATATCTTTTTCATGGTATATGAACTAGGACTTGCCGGTGCACCTTGCCAATCCATTGACATTCCAGGAGGTCCACTTAACCTCTGCCACATGTTCAAACAGAATGCCATGTTACATGAATGAAGGATACAAAAAAACACTCATAATAAAGGATTACCCTTAACCCATAATTCAGCACATTCTTTTAACCAGTTAACAGGAAAATGCATCGTCCTTCTGAACATTATTATACTGAGCTAATATAAGTGATTAGTGAGACGGTTAAGGTTGAAGCACGAAAACAAAGATATATTTTTTTGTTGAACTTGAATATATTCAAATGTTTCCTTCTAATTCTCCTCTCCTTTTCCCTGCATATTTTCATTCCCTACCATTTGCTAGATTCCAAACAGGGTATTATAGAAGTTTTATACGGAAAAATAAGCTAACAGTATCCCTCTATCCATTCAACTCTCTGAAGTCTAAACCCATAAATGGCGCACTCTAAGGCCATGTTCTCTTCAACTTATTATTACTTATTACTTTTTCTAATTGGAACCAGATCAGATCATAAACAACTTTAAATATAACTACATTGAGATCAGATCAAATCAGATCGTTTTCCAATCAAATAAGAACCATTCAGATTAGGTGAAGAGAACATGGCCTAATTCAATGCTCCAGCTTTGATCTAAGCAGTCTCTTTGTTCTTCTCATTACAGGTAACCATAATTTAGGTGTTCACAAACATAAGAACGAAGCAATAAACATTTGTAAAATCAAGATTAAAATAATACAACGGCTAGAATACCCATGATAAAGTTTTAAAAAAACCATGTACTCTGAAACTTTTATGAACAGAGAGAATGGTAATGTAATGAAAAAAGTATATCTAAAGCAACAAGTACAAA
The DNA here is from genome assembly GCA_003260385.1 of Cuscuta australis. Taxonomy (NCBI): domain Eukaryota; kingdom Viridiplantae; phylum Streptophyta; class Magnoliopsida; order Solanales; family Convolvulaceae; genus Cuscuta; species Cuscuta australis. The sequence continues at coordinate 486,758 of NQVE01000200.1, read as the reverse complement.
AAAAACAGAGGGAATAACTCACATTCATGCAATAGAGTAACCAAACAAAAAAATATACAATAGCTTGAAAATATCATTCAAAATATTGAAAGCTATATTTAACTCTACCGAAGGCAAGACAAGCAGTTTGCTTGACGTTTATAATAACCCAATTGTCGTAAAAAAGAACATCTCAAAAGCAAACTAAAAGGTCCGTGGAAATAATAATGAACCGGAGGGCATTGAGAATTTGAGAAGGTCAAAGTAAAAAATTATAACTCAAGTGTAATTTGGAATTCTGCTAGTGGTCTATCCAAAAACAAGAAACATATTGATGTCTCCTAATGGATTGAAAGATGGAGCAAGAGAGCAAATAGTCTAGAGAGAGAAAGAGTGGTCTCATTGAGTGATTACATATCAGATCCCTGCTAGGAAGAGTACATATAGAGATACAAAATGGGGCAGAGCCCATGGGCTAGCTAGAATGTGGATGAGGCCCACACAGCTTGTCCAGTCAAGATAAGAGAAATATACCTATACTGCTACGCACGAATGCCTGTAGAAGGCCAACCCGAGCGTGGCAGCTGAGCTAAGGGAAGGAGATCGACATGGATGACCTCATTGAACCTATAGAGTTGGGCCTTCAACCCTTCATTTGTTTCCATTCACTCTTATGCTGGAATCCTCCAATCCCAATGCCTTGGTTATTTTCCAAAGCCCATTCATGACAGGCCCTAAGAGCCAGACCATCGCACATAGTACTTTGAGGATGGAAAATGTAATCTCATTTTGTACCATTGTTGACATACTTATCTCACTTAGCAAAAACCCAAGTCTATTTTGTGAATCAAATTATGATGTGATGTATTGACATCATTTGTCGCCCATTGCCAAAGGAGCTAAAAGAGTCCAACAATGGTTTTGTTTTGGGCACATAATGAACCAAATCAAAATGACACATTAAACTTCCGTTGCTTCTTACTTCCTACGAAATGTGGGAAAGTAAATGCAATAATAAATCTAGGGTCTAACGGAAACTCTCTCTATTTTTTAGGGGTAAGACTGCATTCTAGACCCCAAACCCCAAAGCAATTGGGATTATATTGGATCGTCGTCCATAAAAAGGAGCCTTACATTCTATATTTCAGCGCAAAATATGCAGCCAACCCACGAAAATGCTATTCATGCATGCATATTCAATAGATAATAAAAAGTGAAGAATAAGACTAGCACATGAGATACCTCCTGATGAAGAAGTCCATTCCAACCACCACCCAACCCTCCAGCACCGGCAACATTTGACATAAGATTTGAGGAAGCCATAGGACTAGGGCTCCTATGCCTCAGTCTATCCAGTTCCCCAAAACCTTGGCTCGGCAGCCTTCCAGAAAGCCTCAGAATCTCTGGGGGGGGGGAATGATTAGAAGAAAAACAATGGTAAAAGTTAAGATAATATGTAAAGAATCTTTTCAAGAGAATGCATTACAAAAAAGGTGCCAGTTAACATCTGTTTGAATAAATCTTTTCAAAAATTATGATAGAATGTTGTAATAGACACACTCTCAAACTACTAACCACTAAACCACCCAAGCCTTTCAAAGGCTAAACTATTAGCATTCCACACACAAATAACAGGCATAGTTTCAATTCACATAAATGAATGACAAAATCTATAAAATGCCATCTTAGACGAGGCCATCCAATCAAAATCTCTGTATAAAATACCATCACTTTCAAAGTACACAAGTCTTTTGTCGCAGACATGTTGCAAATCCAGTTAGCAACACTAGAAACGGAGATTGAACAACAACTAAAATTTGCCCCATTTTCACCAGGAATGCCATTTTATCCATCGAAGGCACAGCATGTAAATAAATTATAACAGACCGAGATTAAAAACTTGAACCCCTGATATTCATCAGTAAAAAATACATCGCCTGTGAATCGGGGTTAACAAAAAACAGTAACAATCAATGCCCAAATTGCAGTTAAACCCAGAAAAAATAGATCCAAAACAGGGAAAACAAGGAGAAGCCTATAAAATGTCACCTTGACTCAAAAGCCTGGTACATATTGGGAGAACTTGAGTGAAAGGTCCAAGCTTTTGATGCTCCGCCAGCAGCTCTGACAAGTACTGATTACTAAGAAAAATTTCCACCCACAAAAAAAGAATCAAGACCCACATAACATAGCACATCAACAGCCAGAAATCCAATCCAAGAAATGGAAGATACCTCTGGGTAGTAGCATAAAATTATATATAAAGCAAAAAACTTTATAAAACAAGAAAACAGAAACTTAAAAAAAATCGAGATCATACCTGTCGACATCAAGGGCATTCCTAATCTGTGGAGACACAGATCTTGCAGGAGAAAAGTTCAGATTATATCCTGACATGGCTTTTACAAAGCACCGATTAGGGTTTAGCCGCCGCAGAAGCAGCAGCTAAAGAAAAAATATGATTAAAAAAATCATAAAACGAAGGAAAAGGAGAGAAAGAGAGAGAGAGAAGAGAGAGACAGAGTGGAACCACCCTTGAAAAGGGTTTAAATAAAAAAGGGCAGAGAGAGGGTCTGTGAAATCATAAAAAGGAAGCAAAAATCTCTTCTTTTCTGACGGTTAAAATTGTATAAATAATTATTAATAATAATACTAATTATTGTCGTATATTCCTAAAATAATACACAGTATATATATGATTATACTATCATTATGATTGGGTACAAGAATATACTCCAACTAGACTAGAAGAAAAATACAGTATTCCCCAATCTCCGCTTAGCTGGACTCCCGACCGTTTTTCTTTAACAGTAGAGTATGGGATGTAACTGCTTTTGGCGGAAAAGAGTGCTGGCGGCCGCTGTGAAGCCGCCAAGTGGCGGCGGTGGAGGCAGATAAACCACTGTTTCCGGCTGATCGGGCCATGCCGGAATGCTCTGTTACTCATCAAGAAAGCGTATCTTTGCGGGTACTTCCTATTGTTTCAATCAAAGATTGTTTCTTTCTCCATAATTTCGATTTCTCTTTTTGTTTATGGTTCAATCGAAGTCTGTTCCTTTCTTTCAAGGAACTCTCTAGAGAAATTAGGTGCACATTGTTCCAAACCATTCCGAAGTGACCGGTGGATATTCAACCCGTCCCGAAACCCTGCGATTTTGGACGGGTTGTCGTCCATTGTGATGGCCCGTTGCGCTAGATCAAATTTAATTTTTTTTAATTATTTAGTCTCCATTGTACCGGCCGCCCATTGCAACAGGCCGCGGTGCGGTTTGGGTCAGTTCGGTTTCGGGTTGATTTTGGTTTGACTTGTTTTTCGTTTCGGTTCGGGTTTGTATCGATTCGGGTTTATATATCGGATCGGGTTTATATCGGTTCGGATTTGTATCGGTTCGGATTTATATCGATTCAGGTTTGTATCGTTTTAGGTAGTTTAAATCAGTTCAGGTATATTTTAAATATATACTAATAAATCAATAATATAACATAATAAATTTAGTCAATTTATGATATACGCCGTAGTTATTTTATTATTTAACATGGACGTACATAAAAAATAACACTTACATAATTGATTAATTGTTTACATTCTAAAGTTTTCCCTCCTAAAGTTTTCGGCGCGACCTTTTAAGTTAACATTCTATTTCATACTTCCTCTATTTCTATTTAACTATCCATTTCACTTTGTGTGTCAAATATTTGAATAACTATATATAAAAATATATAATGAATTAAAATATACAGAGTAAAAGTTATTACCAAATTGTTAGTAATAAAAAACACTTTAAGTGTATTATTTTTAATATTCTTTCTAATATTTTTGAAGAGACGATATTGGTCAAGCTTTAAATTCGAAGACGATAAAATACAAAAATACTTTAACTTAAGTTATAAAACACGGAGTAAAAGATTTGTACATGAAAGTAGTTGCACGGTTTGCACCTATAATTTAAATTTATTTTCTTAGAAACGCATCAACATATGTAAAAATATATCGGTAATTTATTTTTCTCCATGTTCATTTGATAAATGAAATATCAATAGATTTGATCAATTTTGGGTCTAATCGGTTCCGGGTTTAATCGGTTTCGGGTTTAACCAGTTTGGGTTTAATCGGTTCGGGCTAAATCGGATTTGGATCTAAATCGCGTTTGAATACATTCGGTTCGGTTTCGGTTCAGTTTGGATCATTTCGGGTGTTTGGTTCTATTTCGGTTCTTCAGTTTTCAGGTCAATTCGGGTTTTGTTCCGGGTTATTCGGTTCGGGTTATCAGGTCTGGGTCAGTTTTTCCAGGTCTACTCTTGATGAACCAAAAACCATAAACCTTCGAATTATTCTTAAAACTTCAAATTGATGATATATAAATGATCTATGAATATTGAGAACATTTCTACGTGGTTTAATTAAATTTTGGTAGCCTAAAATGGTGTTTTCAAAAATTAGACCGAGAATGAAGATGACCAATTACAGAACGGTCGACCGTTACGCAACCAGTTTGCGTTCTGGATTGCTACATGAAAGGTCAACTGCCAATGGTAAAAGTCCATGGTTCCAAGCCCAGTTACACGGTGGCAGTAATGGTCGATCGTTCCACGATAATGGTTGACCATCCGACGGCAATGGTCGATCACCACGAGCTGTTCTAGCACTGAAAAATCTGATTTTGAAGGTATATTGAGTTATTACAAATATGAAACTAATGTGTTAAACTAATGATTAAGTCTATCTAAAAGAACTCTAAGATAGACCACATGTGACCAAATTAGTTAGGCTTTGTGACCAAACTTGAGTATCTATTCATTTGGGGGTACCACCCAATACGAGAGTGAGTAGTCCGTTGTTCAGATTCCTGCCTTAAATTAGTCATAATTTAAGCGTCTGGTTATCAATATTAATTTGTCTTAAAACTTATTATAGTTTAAGAGTCTGGTTATTCATTTTGCGTTAAACTAGATTAGTTTAAGAGTATGGTTATTCATTTTGCCTTAGATTAAGAATAATCTAAGAGTCTTATTATTAATTTGGCCTAAAACTAAAAATAGTTCTAGAGTATTGTGGATAATATCATAAGTGATATTTAATGAATATTGAATATTGAAATGTCTTAACCTATGACATACAAAGAATCTTGAAATAACGAATATCGAATAGTGAAATTTGCACTGAATATAACTAAAACATAAGTTATTTCCCTATATAGGATTTAAACTTTTTTATTCCCTAAATAGGACTTAATAATGACTAGTGAGAAGAATAATGTGATGCTGGATATTTAGTTGAATAATGACTAATAGATAATGACCAATGGTCTTACATTAGAAAAAAAACATATGGTCCTTTTTTGAGAAAGTCATTATGTTTTAGTTCTATTTAGGTAAATTACCCGTTCGAATATCTGAATTGAATATATGTGTTGATATTATGTAACACCCTAATGTGTCTAGGTCTGCAGCCTCTTTTAGACTAAAGTATAAACTTGGTATTCGTAAACATATAAATTATTTCAAACATTTAAAAACTTTATTTCATGATAAAGTATTCAGAATAAAAACGGAGTATTTAAAGTTGCAGAAGCTTAATAAATCATAATTACAAACATAATAAATTTATGTCTTTTAGAACAGTAATTCAAATTCACACATCCATCCCGGCCATCTCGCCCCATCTACCTCCAAAAATTCATCACTTCATTCTTTTTGTTTATCTGCGTGTAGCAAATAAAACATATTGCACATTCAGCGTTGAAGCTGAGTAAGGATATCTAATGCATCGAACATCCATATAAATTGAATATCAATTCATAATCAAATCATTGGATATCATGCACATAATGTTCAGTTCAGACATTCAATAATCAATACTCAACATTCAATACTCGTATTCATATTCAACATTCATCAACAATATCCTTAAACTATTCTTAGTCTAAGGCCAATTTCTTTAATGTTTACCAACTCTTAAACTAATTATAGTTTAAGGTACTCCTAACCAACTCTTAGGCTATGCTACTTTAAGGTACAATTTTTATAAAGGTTTTCCAACTCTTAAACTAGCCTTCGCTTAAGGCACAACCTGAAATCGAACAGCAGAATGCTCACTGCGGGTTGGGTGGTATCCCCAAATGAGTGATCCTCAAGTTTGGTTTGCGGATCCCATACGTACGTTTTTCCCAAGGCCACTGAATATTCATATTTATACCCGCAAGGCCCATTCTCATATGAGGTCTATCTTAGAGGTATTCTAACAATACAATTTATTTCTCATCAATCCATTTATTTTGAATCATAGTTCAACAATTCATAATCATCATCTTTTTCAGAATATTCTTCAAAGTTTAATCATCATAATCATTAATCAATAATATTCATCATAGTCATCAATCAATAATAATCATCATAATATCCAATAACAAATAGTGGCCCAGCGTCGAGTGTTAACACTCTAGCTTACCGTCATACATCACATAAGATTTTATTTGTCAAAAAAATCATATTTATTTCTAAAATCATATTTATATTGATCATAATTGATTGGTATCAAAAATAGGATTTTAGAGCTCCAAAATAGCATTTTCGGAAAAGTATTCGGATCAATAAACTCATGTGATCGATCTAGGGCTGGTGATCGATCCACCCCCTGTGATCGATCATCCGAAGGTGTTCTGCGAAAAAATTATTGTTCAATCGTCTCCTACCTTCAGCCACTTTTCTCCAACTTTATTTTAGGTTACCAAACTTTAATGAAATTATATAGAATTGTTCTCCAAGGTTCGTAGATCACTTTAGTATCATTGTTTTATAGTTTTAACAACAATTTCAAGGTTTATGATTTTTGGTTCTTCAAGCAACCGTTTATGAACGTAGATACGATCTATACGAACATTCTAGTTGCTAGATATATCTAAGGGCTTACCTCGGGCTTAAATAGAGGTTTCGGTAGTTTTTCGGTGAAACTTCCGGCGATGATTGTAACACCTTGCAACCCGGCCTATTGGAATAAATTAATTATTAATACGGACCAGAGTTAGGAAAAATAAAAATTCTTAGAAAAATTATTTGAAGTTTTGACTTTCTGATTCCATAAACACAAACGGTTTTCGATTCGGAGCAGTTTGGGAGAAAAAGTGTGTACCGTTCAGGTCAATTTTATTATGAAGTAGCCTTAGAAACTCCACCCATTTCCCACATGTGTTACACGCCACTCCCCTCTCTCCTTAGCCTAGGTTTCTTCACCAATCACCTTTATTACAAACACTCCCTCCTCCCATCTTTTCCTTCACTCCTTAATCACTCCATCAAGCAACCATCCAACTCACCACTCTTCCTTTTCTCTCTTGGTTTGGACGAGCAGTAGCAGCCCAAAGACCACGATAGACCTCCGGCAAAGAGAAAGAAGGAGAAGGACGAGAAGAGGAGGAAGAAGGAACAAAAAAGTTCATCTGTTGCCTAAGTTCTTGAGTTCAAACATATCAGTCAGCTTGTGGGTAACATTTCGATATTATATCTTCATTATTTTGAACCTCTTTCTACATCAAAGTTATAGCCTCGTTTCTTACAAATTCAACGCAACAAACGGTTCGCGATTTCATTAAGAAACGAGAGCGATATGACCAAAATACCAGGACTGTGTCAGCGGTGATGAGTCTCTCGGGTTTGGCTAGTATTCTTCCCATAACCATATCATTTTGTTCAAACCACTTGCCATAAACTCTCTAATGGTTATTAAGAACCTCTGGAAGGTATCGTTGAGAAGATTTGACAAAGGAAGCTCGAAGTGATAGAGTAGTCCGTGCGTTGAACATCCGTGGGATGTAGCGCCATTCGTACCACCTTCGTCAATCAACTGTTCATTCTAGAGGTGAGTACATTGCCCCTCTAGCTTTAGAATTTATAATTACATTCAATAAAGTTACATTCGTAGGATTACTTGGCATAACCTACGTTAAATTCGAATGATCGTAGTTTTCTCATTATAAAAGATATGTGGGATGAAACTCGTTAAAAAGAAATCACCTATCAATCCGTTAGAATGAATAGTTATTACATATATAGATATATTTTAATCTTGAATGTTCATTATTATTTTCAAAAGGTTGAACGTAATTAGATAGACCCAAAGCAAAACCTGAGTACCGTGATAATCAATTATCAAGTTCTGATAATCGACTATCTAACCTCACTGAATTTCTTGGGTTTGGCAGTAGAGGCCTTGATAATCGATTATCATGAAGTGATAATCGACTATCAGATACTGCTGAACTTTGGGCTCAAAAACTACCCAAGCTTGATAATTAATTATCACCAAGTGATAATCAATTATCAGGTGCTGTTGAACCTTGATAATCCATTATCACCAAGTGATAATCAATTATCAGTTACTATTGAACCATCTGTAAGGTCCAAAAATCAAAGTGTTCCAAAGTAAAAACCAATATTTGAATGTTGGTATATGGATTAGAAACCAAGACTTAATTTTTGAAATAAAGTCTTTGAGGTCATAAGTCAGGCATGTTATAGACGCATGATATAGGAATCATTCATATCATGGTATATCCATTTAAGAGGACATGCCTAGTGCGCCTCTTATAGCGGGCCCGTCCAGCAGCCTTCTGGTCTAACGGGTTTCATTTGGAGGGCTTGTGTACGTACATGGTAACTAGGTTTCGGTTTCCATCCATTATTTCTAGTCTCGTCAAGAGACTAAAGTTCGCCCGAGTCGTCACCGTTGTGGGATGACGTCGGAGTGCAGGGGGTCCCCGCATAGTCTAGCTCATGCATCATCCATCATGTAGACATTATGAGTTATCCGTACTTTAAGTACATGCATGGAATATTTGGTCAATATGTGAACCATTTGGTCGTTATGATATTTACGTACTTCAAATACAGGCTTAATCACGACATGTGGTCATTATATGAATTTTTTTACGTTCAGTACAGGTATGAACATGTTTGTACCTATATGGATTATTACTATGTTTCTATTGCTGGATTACCACTCAGCTTATGCTAAGCGTATAGTGTTGTCTTTGCTATACGCAAGTAGGCATGATGAACCTAGAGCCTATCTAGGAGGGACACAAGAGTGAGGAGATGTGCAGACAGCGTAGGTGGTTTTAATATGACTTCCTCAATATTACTAAATTAAATCATTTGGGCTTGAACCCACACTTGTCGTATTCTATTTCGTGAACTGTACTTATATTGGTGGTTTTTGCTTCTGCGACCACATCGTTTCATTTACTCTGTATGTTTTAAGGGATTCACTTCCCAAGGTCATTATTTACAACATAACAAGGTCTTTACTCACAAACATGATAAGGACCTCACTTAAGAGGATTTTATTTATTAAATTATGGCTATGGGGTTTTATTAAATGTATACAGAATTAATCCCAAGGATTTTATATAAATCCAAATCAGGTCTTTATTTTAAAAGTGTTTTATCAAAGTCTTTATTTGAATTGTCTTTAATACCATCTCTGTGACTTCTCCAGCCCATCGAGTAAAGACGAACCAGGTTTGCGAGTTGGGGGGTGTTACAACGATAACTCCCAACTCCGGTGTTGGGTTAAGGAACCCGGGGCCTAGGAGAACGTGTGCAAGAGAATCGAGAGTATCGAACTGAGTCGAGAGTGCACAAGTCGGGAATCAAGTAAGATCGTAAGTATTAGTGTGCAAGAGAACGTGTCCCCCTTTCTCTTAAGAAAGGACTTATATACAAATTACAGACGGGGCTTCCGACCATTGGTTCAGAGTCCAACAGATCGGGCCCGCCAAGATTTGGTTGTCCATTGGCTGCTCCAACTGCATCATTACCCCTAGGGCAGCTATACAAAAATAGGTTACAAGTAAGGTGGCTAAAACTACTCTGATGGAAGTGTGGCAGGGATCCAATCGTGGGCCCCTTGATTTGATTGGTTAGGTAGTTCCATGCTAGTGCTCCTGGTCCAGCGGCATCTTAGGCCGAGGACGAGTACACGTGATCTGCTTCTTGAAGTCCCCTTACGAAAGGCCGGCCGAGGGTGGTCTGAGGCCAAGTGTGTCTGCCGGGGCCGAGTGTATCATGACGCAGCAGCGGCCCTCTTGAGACTTTAGTTTCTTCTCATCTTCGCCAGCTAGGTGGGCCTAAGCTTGGCTGGGTTGGGCCGCTATTTCTGTTGGGCCAGATACCCCCATTCCAGGGTATCCATCATCCGGCAACCTCTCACCAAATAAACAGCACCAATGAAATCTCCACACTCATAGTTATCTATCAGCACTTATTTGGAGTAAAATGGTGAAGAAATGCGAAGTTAGCTCTCCTTATATAGTAGTTGAGGTAAAGAAGAAGACTTAGGAGCTGTTTGGCAACTTCTGAATAGGTAAGTGCTGAACTAGTAAGAGGTCTGAACCATTAAGTGCTGAACCAGTAAGAGGTCTGACTCAGGATTCCAATTCCGCATTTGATAATGGTTGTAGTGCGCAGGACGGCCAATTTGTAGGATTTCACACACCGTTCCTTGAATGGGACTAATTTTGGTCCCAGTCGGGGCATACTTTTTTGTCTAACTTTTTCCGAATTGAATTACGTTTGCACCGTTGCAATCGGACGTTTAAACTCTATCCAATGATATAATTTTTATATTTATTTGTAATACTTTTCCCAAAAACATATTTTTGGTTGTTTGACTTTGACAGAGTCAAAATTGATTTATTTGACCTTTATTCAAAAAGGTTCTTACATTCAATTTATATTATTTATTCTCATGATTTATTTCAATAAATCATTTCAAAGTTCATATCATAAACAAATTCTTTGTTTATTCTTAATTTGGGTCTGTACTTTGGTTTACAATCAAGATTATACAAATAATCAACATATTAGATTTATCTTTATGAGATTTATCCAGAATGTGATATTGGATATCAAAACATATTTCGTTTCGGCCAAAGCCCAACAATAATTTATTTTAATCAAAACAAATTTGTTTAATTGAATAGTATTTCATTAATAATTTTATGGCATGTGTTGGGGCGTTACATATTCAATGATCTAATATGAACTAAACTCTATCATTATCATGAATATTAACTATCTGAATTGAATATTATGTGCATGATATCAAGTGATTTGATTATAAATTGAGATTCAGTTTATGTGGATGTTCATGCATTAGACATCCTTACTTAGCTTCACCGTTTAGTGTGTAGTATGTTTTATTTGCTACATGCAGGAAAACAAAGAGAATGATGTGATGTATTATATTCCTAGTGGTAGATGGGCCGAGATTGTCTAGAAGGATGTGATAACTTTGAATTAATATTTTAAAAGACATAAATTAATCATTTGTTATTGTGATGTGACATTTCTATTTACGCTTCAGCAACTTTAAATACTCTGATACTATTTTGAATAATTTATTACGAAATAAAGTTTGAAAATGTTTGAAATGTTTTGAATGTTTACGATTACCAAGTTTATGCTTCAGTCCAAAAGGGGCTACAGACCTCGACAGATTGGGGTGTTACAAACTGTGTGACGATGAATGATTGAAACTGCATCTTGCTTGCATAATATCATTCGATTTGGTTGTGAATTGAGATTCTATCTGTGTGTATGTTTGACGCATAAAATATCCTCCTCAGCTTAACCACTAAGCGTATAGTATGTTTTATTTGATACACGCAGGTGTGATTTATGTTAAAGATGGAATGTTCCCTGAGAAGCAGCAAGATGAATGGGATGTATGGATGTGGGCTCAAACTATTGATCAGTTAAATAGAGTTTTGAATGAATGAATTTTGGTAATGATGAAATAATGATATTTATTTACGTAAGCTTCTGCACTATTATGAAATCTCTGATAATATTTGATAATGTTTTGAAAATGTTTTAGATTATATTATTTGTAATATAGTTTTTAAATTGTTGTTTCTAACATACTGTTTGTGGATACCGATTTAGTAGCAAATCGACCCGCTAATCCATTGTATTCGGGTTATGCGAGTTGAAGTGTTATAATATGTAATTCATTTGAGGATTTTAAAATATGATGGATAATTTTTTAAATAATCTGGTTAAATGGAGAAATGAAAAAACTAGCTTAAAACTAGCTTAAAGCTAGTACCTACTTATTTTTCCTAGCTTATAAGCACAGAGAAAAATGTCATCAGCAGACTTATACATGAAAATATTTTAAAACCAGTTTTGACTAGCTTATAAACACAAAGGAACTGTTAAAATATAAAAACTGTTAGAATATAAAAATCATTTTTTGAGCCACAACGACCAGCTTGAGCTTTTAGTTGAGTTGGTTGTTCATTTGATATTCAATACTCGGCAGAAATCACATCGTGTTAACATTTGTAGGGACCATTGCATTGATTTTTTTTAATTAAACAATCAGATATCGCTTGTCCGTACCAATTTAGAGTTGTTTTTTCATTTGACTTTCAGCACTGGGTAGAAATCACATTGTGTTAACATCTGTAAGGCCATCACAATGCTTTGTTTTAACGAAAGATTCATATTCCCCTTTGACAGTTAGAACACTGAAAGAAATCACATTTTGTTAACGTCCACAAGGATCATTGCAATGCTGTGTTTGAATTAAACAATCAGATTCCCCTTGTCTATACCAATTTTGAGTTGGTTTTTCATTTCGCAATGCTTTGTTTTAATTAAAGAGTCGGATTCCCTTTAGACATTCAGAGCACTATGCAGAAATCACATTGCGTTAACATTCATATGGACCATTGCAATGCTTTGTTTTAATTAAACATTCAGATTCCCCTTTGACATGTAGAGCACTAGACAGAAATCACCTCATGTTAACATCCGCAGTGACCATCACAATGATTTGTTTTAATTAAACACTAGGACTCCTCTTTGACATTCAGAGCATTGGATAGAAATCAAATTGTGTTAACATCCGCAGAAACCATCACAATGATTTGTTTTAAATAAACAGACGAATCCCCCTTGTCCGTACTTTGACACTCAAAGCATTGAGCAGGAATCACATTGCATTAACATCCGCGGGGACCATCACAATGCTTGTAGTCTTGGCCCACGATAAGTTTTTTTATATTCTAATAGAAGCACCATAAAAAAATCTACAAAACATGTAATGACAAAGTTATTTTGTTTTATCAAATGATCGATGGAAAAGTATAAAATATAAATTTTATTTTACTAATGAATAATAACTAAAAGTATTTTTTGGGACAAAAAAGTATTACTCACAAGTTTGTTACTCAAATAAAAAAGAACGTCATAGCATACAACTCAATACACCACTAACACACAAGGTCTTAAGCTCTTTAGAATCGGCCTTATTAGTTAGTTTAACAAAAAAGATGAATCTCATCCATGAGGATCTCAAGTATCGTCTAGATTAGTAAAATTAGAAGAAGTAAATTAAACTATAACTTCATATTAATCGTCAAGAAGTGAGATCTGTTCTCAATACAAACAAGAATTCAATGCATAATATAATCATTCTTTGTCACCGTTGTCAAGACCTGAAACCGGGTGTTACCCTCTTTATGTTTTCTTTCAATAAGCTGAGCCATATTGTGAGTAATGTGTTGGGTTAAATAGTATAAGACTCGGTTTGGTACACGAATCAAATTATGAGATTAGAGTTGTGGACAACAATTGCAATTCTGCTCTTTGGTAGCACAAAAGTATATGAATTTGGAATTAGTAGTGCAAAAAAGTGAATTGGAATTAGGGTCCGGTTAGTATATGGAATTGATGAAATTGGAATTGAATTGGAATTGAAATTTTATGGAACTCAATTCCACAGAATTGAATTCACCAATTCCAATTCATTTTTTGCACTATCAATTCCAAATCCACATTATTTTTGTGTTACCAAACATCAGAATTGGAATTGAAGTTCCCAATTCCAATTCCATACTTTGAATTCCGTGTACCAAACGGGGCCTTAGGGAATTCGTTTCCATGAAATTTCAACTCTTAATTCGATTCTATTTCCGTCAATTTCGTATATCAAAGGGACACTAAAAATCTATCTTACAAGATCAACAAGGTTCAGATAGATATGGGCTAAACTCCACCTTTGGTCCTTCAACTTTATCAGTTATACACGATTGGTTCTTCAAGTTTTAAAAGTCCATAAATAGTCCTTCAACTTTATGAGTTATGCACGATTGGTCCTTCAAGTTTTAAAAGTCCATAAGTAGTCCTTCAAGTACAAGTCAGTTCTCTAGATGAGGTCCTTTTGACAGTAAATGTTAAAAGCTAAATGGAATACTAGCTTCATATAATACGGAGTAGTCGTACCTAGTGAAATTTACTCGTATTATATGAAATTAGTATTTCGTTTAACTTTTAATATTTATTGTCAAAAAGACTTCATCTAGAGGTCTGACGTGTACCTGAAGGACTACCTATGAATTTTTGAAACTTAAAGGACCAATCTTGCACAACTCATAAAGTTGAAGGACTATTTATGGAATTTAAAACTTGAAGGACCAATCGTGCACAATTCATAAAGTTGAAGGACTATTTCATATTTATTTTAGCCCATAAATATGCTAAGCCCAATGTTTTTAGGCCCATTGTGAGTTGAAACTCTAAAAAGCATCTTCTTCATTGTTTGTCACGTCTGCACTCTTTACTGAATCGAGGGAGGAAAGCTAAGGTTGAAGAAATGGCGCTTGCTTGGTTGGAGGCGGTTCTGCCTTTAGGAATCATTGCCGGCATGCTCTGCATTGCAGGAAACGTCCAATATTTTGTCCACAAAGCCTACCATGGCCGGGTACATTTCTTCTTCGATCGAAGCTCTTTCCTTTGAATTCATTTATTTTTCTTGATTCGCTTATTTCTTTTTTTTTTCTGCTGGATTGTGTGATTCGGTAACGTTACAGCCTAAACACATAGGAAATGATGTTTGGGATGTAGCGATGGAAAGGCGTGACAAGAAGCTCATGGAGATCCTCTCTGCTGCTCCTTCCTCTGATTAGCTTCGTTTGCTGTTCCGGTCTGGTAATTTATTTCTTTTCCCTAATCTATCTTATCTTTTACTACTGATATGTGTTTATTGGATACAAAGGAGGATGAATTTCGACTTCTTATTTATGTGGTCAAAGTTTAGGGTTTGATTTGATTTGATTTGACTTGAAACCAGATCTGTTTCTATTAAGCTGGTTTTGTGGAGGATGATCTATGTACTATTAATCCAATATCAGGCAGCAATGAGTAAAGGCATTGATGCAATGGCTCAATTTTGAATGAAGTGTTGTAGTGTAGTTCTTGTAGGATGATATCATGCTATTATCAGCTGAAAAATGTAAAAATTAGGTGAATTGAACGGGAAAAATGTTTCACCATGGAAAATTTACCCATATACTCCCGGTGTTGGAACAATTGGCACATAAAACACACAGATGTAATTTGATTTTAGTACATCCAACATTTGCAAATGAGATTTTCTCAAAAGAGAAACGATCGTTCCTCAAATTCAAATGAGCATTCTGCACATCGGAATGAGGCAATGAACATTCTGCAAATTCGAATAAGCTTTCTTACTTAAAAGGAAAATGAGTAGAATAATAAATATAAACACAAACTCAAGGGAATGGACATTCTCTAGAGGAATAATGATTATATCATCAATGAGTAAAGGTAATGAGGAGTAATGATCATGTCTATTAAGCTGGTTTTGTGGAGGATGATCTGTGTACTGTTAATCCATATCAGGCAGCAATGAGTAAAGGCATTGATGCCATGGCTCAATTTTGAATGAAGTGTTGTAGTGTAGTTCTTGTAGGATGTAATCATGCTATTAGCTGCAAAATGTACAAATTAGGTGAATTGAATGGGAAAAATGGTTGACAATGGAAAATTCACCCACATGCTCCGACCTTAAATTTTGTAAATGACTGTAGTATTGTACCTGGTGCTAGAAGAATAGGCGTATGATCCACAAAGATGTACTTTGATGATAGTAAATCAAACATTTGTAAATGAGAACTTCTCAAAAGCTAATTGAGTAGTCTTCATATTCGAATGAGCTTTCTAACTTAGAAAGGAAATGAGTAGATTAAAAGATATAAACATAAAAAATACTTAAGGAAATGAACATTCTTTAGAGGAATAATGATCATATCATCTAAGTTCGACAAAAATATCACTCGGTGTATGCACATCCGGATGTACAATTTAATTTATAGTGCTAGAAAGGTTCTCTCCTCGCAAGGGTATGGGGAAAGACAGAAGGTCATTGCATGTGCTTCTCCCTTGTTTATGCAAAGAGGTTGTTTCTGTATTAAAACCTGTAACAATCCAGAATTCCGGACATAAATGAGCAAAACAAATGTTGCATGAAGGCTCACTATTTGTGAAAATTAATGTATCATTCTAACTGTGTTGTCTCTTGGAAACAACCTCCCTACTTTTTAGTGGGGGTAAGGTATGCGTACACACCCCCCCTCAAACCCTCCTCTCGAGGGATTCAACTTGGTTGTTGTTGGTTTTGAGTAAACTTCAAACTTCAAAGTCCAATGGAAATTTTCCGTTAATAACATGTCACACTGGCATTCTTTTTAGTTTTGCAACTTTCAAGAGTCTTGTTGCAGATAGGAGATAGGTTCACCAATATCATCACCATTGTGGTGAAACATTAATGAGATCTGCCACACTATACAATGTGACAAGTATGCCATCTATTATCTCTTTCTTAGATGATCTTTCAATTTGAGTGTAAGGTAAAGTGGTAAACAACTTTAAATTTTTGAAATGTTCTTTTACTTGAAATTTGGACTGCTTGGTGCTGATTTCTTAAACCGTACTACCCTAGGTATAAGAATATCATACAACTGTTTTTCAACTAATACTTATGTATTCACTAATTAGAAACAATTTACTCACCTAATAAAAACTATTGCTCAGTGACCACAAATAAGTTGCTCCCTAATTGCAATACTATTACACACTAAAGAAAAGTTATATGCTCAAAACACAGAAAAAATTGATCACTCTAATTCGTAGTGGAAGTACAATATTCTTGTAACTATGATTGTAGGATAGAATTTCAGGTAGTGATATGCTTAGCTTATGGTGTTTATTGATCGTATCTTTGACACAAATACACAATTTGTTTCAATTATTCTGGAGAGGATGCACATTCTTGAAAAGGTACTGTGTTGGCAATGAGTTCGTTCTTGGCTGCGTAGGTATGTTGGTAAACAAGAAGTTACTATTCTTTATTGAAGGGCGAAAAAGCTAACTGCTTCATTTAGTGTGCATTGAAGAAGGTTGGCGTTTGGAGTCATATAATAAACATTTTCCATGGATAGAGCTGTCAAATTTGCAAATTTTAGGTGATTTTGGATGGATGACAATTGAGAATTGCTCTAGGTGAAACTTCACCTACCCCATACCCACTTCTGCTACCCACATCTATAATAAGTTCTAAACAATTTATGATTGATTTTTAGGCCCACTTCCACCAAGGCTTTTTTTGTTTTGTTTATTTTTCACCTACATAGCCTTTTTCAACTTTGCGTCGTACTATATACTCTTTCCACTTCTAAATAAGTGTTACACGTGCACTACAAGAACACAAAAACAACCCTTAGGACTTGGTCTCTGAATTTTTTTATAATTTTGTCCAATCAGATTCTGTTTGATCTGAAATGTCTCTAATCTTGTTTAATTTTCTTGTACGATTTTTTAAATATGTTATGATCTGGTTTAGACCTCTTTTATCAGGCCAGATATGATCAGGTCTGATGGACTTAAATGCTTTTTGGTTTGGTCTGGTCTTGTCTGAGTAAAATAAACCAGAAATAAGTATTAAAAAAACTGAACATAACAACACCATAAACTCAATTCATGGGGGTCTAGTTCCTGAACGAATAGAAAATATTTCAACATCATCCATTGACTTTTTTTCCTTTCTTTTCTCTCACGCAGCATAAGCTCATTAATCCCCAATGCTGTAATGTCCTTTACACCCTCAATCCAAGTAATTTTTGATCTATGTCGATTTTTCTTTTCCTCTTTAAGCCTCCCACAATTTTAGACTCCACTCTTCATATTGAGGTACTTCTCGGCAACTGACAAGCCTGAACCAACGAATTGGTTCTCCTTAATTTAACTCCAATAGCAGCTACATAACCTTCCTGTACATTTTTTCGCTGTGCACTCTATCTTTTCTAGTGTTACCATACATCCACCATTTTACGTGCATCTCCTCACTCAAGTTTTTTTAGTGCTATTGACTATTACAATACTTTTCTCAACCTAATGATGCACGTTCGAACCTGGGTGAGGTTCCCCATGAATCTTGGGGTATGGGCTTCCTACCACTCAAGCCAAGGGAGAAGTTCTTCTCCCTCAAGTTATTTATTAAAACTTTCTTGATTTCTTCATTGCCCAACATTCAGGTCCATAGAAGGCAAGATCGATATGAATATTCAAATTTGTCTTTCTACTATATCACATTAGCTTTCATAATTTATTTTTGTTTTAGGTGAACAAGGGTAAATGCTGAGCAAACTAATTAATGCTTTAACAAATTTTAAATGACTCTCGTTTAAAAAATATACTCCCTCTGTCCCATAAAAAAAGGTTTTGGGTTTGATCCGGCATGCTTATTCAGAAATGTCAGTTTTTTGTGGCCGAAATTGTGTATGTGTTTGAGAGAGAGAGAGAGAGAGTGTGTGTAATGAGTTCACCAATGTGACATTGTTGTTCAAGACAGAGATTCATAGTAGCTTAGCTCATACATACTTCATATGGTCTTTAACCAAAAAGCTGTGCTGTTTCAAGTAGGGTAAGATCTGTGTACACACACATCCCACACCCTATTTTTGTGGGATCCAACTGAATTTTTGTTGTTGTTCTATAGTGTGATATCGATAGATTCTTTAAGGATTACCTTTTTGTGTGTTTATGCTCTATAATGACATCTAATTGTTGTGACTTATTCCTCAAAATTACCATCGCATGCAAGGCAGCGTACTATCAAGTCTTCATTTCTTACAATCTCTTACATGTAAAACCAGCATGTTCTCGTGCAAAATCATCAACATTATGGATAGGTTAAACAAAAGATTGTCGATAAGATTTGATGGTCAGTTTTAGGAATATGTTTTACATCAATCCCAAATTGAATACGATGCAAACACGTTGAAACATCAGATAAAAACATTTTTTGTCTTCATTTGTTTGCTTCATAGAAACTTACATTTCTCTTATGATCTCACAGGTAGCGTTACCAGCGTGCGTGGAAACAAAAATGCGCTTTGCCATTCTCAATTGCTTTGATGTATTTTTTTTTTCCTTTTGTTTTGTGATTTGGTTTGTGCTGTTGAGCATTGTAACAAAATGGTCATGACAATCCATCTTGAAAGATGTCCTAAAACATTAACTGCACCTTTTTTTAAATAAATGATAATTACAAAAAAGCCCCTCGCGTCTCTTCTCTTTCAATAAATAAATGATAATTACAAAAGACTCCCGTAACGACTGCAAAGATGGTACTTTAGAAGAAGCCGGGATGAGATGACGAGTCAAAGACATTTATGGCTTCCATGTGAGTTAACATGACAAACTAAATGTGCTTGTCACATTAGAATCGCCGGAATTCCGAAATGAATGCTAACGATTGTCAAGTTACTATTCACACCCGAATTTGAAATCAACGTTATCGATTGTCAAGTTACTATTCACACCCGAATTCGAAACGAACGTTTATCGATTGTCAAGGTACTATTCACACCCAAATTCGTAATGGACGTTATCGATTGCTAAGTTACTATTCACACGCAAATTTTGAAATGAACGTTATCGATTGAAAGTTACTATTCCGACCCAATTTCGAAATGAACGTTATCAATTGTCAAGTTACTATTCACACCTGAATTTTGAAATGAACATTATTGATTGTCAAGTTACTATTTGTGTTTCTAAATTTTGGAGTAAGAAATGTTTGTGGCCAATCATCTCACCATCTTCTTGAGCTTCTCCACAAGTTGATTGAGTAATGAGAGATATTGGGAAAAGGGGTTGTGCAATGGTAAGAAGTTAAGAAGAACTCATTTCTCCAAAAGAAGGAAAAAAAAGAAGTAAGAATGCAAACTTATTTGTCACTTCCAAGTTGCCACATGATCATAATTTGATGATTGTGACTAGACAAGGATTGTGAGTTTTCCAAGTTCCTATTAATGTGCACACAAAATAATCGTGTACGGGAGAGAGCATATAAGTTATAAATTAAAGTCATCATCTCACAACCCTTCAACCAAAATTTTAGCATCGCGGACGTTGCACAATTGACAAAGAGTGACCAGAGAATAAAGGAAGTAATTCCTAAATTTAATTCACGACTCCGAATTCGATTCATGACAACTCCGTTGGGAAGCAAACATGTTAAACATAAAACCTCTGCAACTACCACGTGAAGTGACCGCCTGTTTTGAAACACCCTCGGAGATGGAATTCCTCCTTTTTTTTTAACTAAAATATCCCAAACAGCCCAAACATTCACGCCTTGTAGCAATATTCTTGTCTTGCTTTCCTAACGTCCACCACATGGGTTGCAATTCATCAGTTCATCACACACGACAGATATATGTATCACATACACACAAAAAAAGTACTCTGTAATAAAATAAAGTCCACAGATTGTGAATAACCAGGTAGTAATAACTAACCTGGGAAAAAGATGCTATATATATAAAACATACCTTTAACAATTTGCAAAGGGAGAATGACAAATTTTATTCCTTCTCAATGGGGTGGGAGGGTAAGAATGATCACAAATATATATAGTCAAACTGGGGAGGTAGTAAAGCCTAAACGCACACCAGAAAACAAATCTGAACACTTTGTGGAAGGCAACAGATGATTATTATGTACACAATAACCCTCTCTGTAATACCCACACGCCACTACCAACCAAAACCTACCTTGATAAATAAAAAAATAATATGAATAAACCAACAAAATGGAGTCAAATAAGAATTCATCTGTGTGAATGAAACTTGAACGTGAAAGGGTGGCGATGATGATGTACTTAAGGGACGTATTCGGTCTCCAGTATCGGTTGGGTTCTTGTTACAGCAGCAGCAGGTGCTTTTGTGTTCCCGGCCCTCACCATATGTAACCCTTCCCCCACCTCGGAAGCCATTTCCATCTCTTGCATCTTCTTCTTCCTTTTGTAACTGCACGCCCACGCCGTAAGAGCACCTAACAAAACCAAAACCACCAACCCTCCAACCACGGACCCCACTATGATCCCGACCTTTCTTGTCTTATTGTGGCCTGGCGCTTGTTTTGCTTGCTTAGGAGGAGCTCCTTCAGGTGGCGGCATTGGTGAAGAAGAAGAAGACATTGGTGCAGGAGAAGGAGCAATGGATTCAACCACAATCGAGAAATGTCCTTGTTTGAAGGTGTTACATATGTTTCCAGACAACACATTGCTGAAACTAACAGAGCCGTTCAGATCAATTGACACACACTTTGGAATGGATTTACCGGGAACGGACTTCATCTTGGGAAAGGATATAGAGATGGGCTGACCAGTTGCTGTGATATTCAACTCTGGCAAGTTAGTGGCCGACAGGTTTGCCGCATCATAAGCAAGAAGACCAAGAACTGGTGATAAGTAAATGTACCCAGATGATAGAGGGTAACACTTGACAGACCAATTGCCCAAGTTCTGATAGACTAAGGCAAGCCTTACGACATAAGGGTACCCTATGACACCAACTGGCATCTGAAACTCTTTGAAAGTTATGTTTCTCCTGCGTAAGCTACCACTCCTAAGCCTCAGTGCAGAAACCTTAATCCCTGTCAGATTCGAAGGGACAGTTCCGTCATAAACCACACCAGTCTTGGGACGCGGACCAAATGCATCACGAAAAGCATAGTCTTGGAGAAGTGAATCTAGTGCCCGAGCGGAAGCAGATGGCTGAGTCCTGCCTAACTGTGGCAACCATAAAACCCATATGAGCAGAGCGATCCATTGACCTCCCAGAAGCCCCATCGATACTTCAGAGTATAATCCAATAGCCAGAGAAATGAAATCTTGACTGGAGCGGCTAATTAGGATTGCATCAACTGATGAAGAAGCTTCACAATCACGGTTGACCAGCTTTAGGGCTTCAAATTCAGAATGTTCGTAGAAGAATCTGATTCTAAATGCCAAAAAAGAAGAATTCTCAACAGATAATAATTAAAGAGAGGCGATCCAGTGCTTTGAACAGTTGTAAAAGTCGCAAGTTTAGGAACCCTTTTCCCTTTTTGGTGACTGAAAACACCTCAAAATCAGACCCCCTAACCTCATAGCCAGTCGCAGCCGAACCAAAGCTGGGATTAGGGGAGGAGTCCTTCTCAATTCTCTCCTTTCAGAACCCTAAACCCCCCAACGATATACTGAAACAATGCCGTATATCTCAATATGATCGAGATCCGGAAATCAGAACAGGAGAGTGCTTTTTTACTTTCCTTTTAGATGCAAATTTCACCTCGAAGAAACCCTAGCTCCAAAAGAAGAACCCTAACCTATTTCCGCCGCAATGTGGAACGGAGCCGTGAAGTTGATCACTCACAAATACAAACACAAAAAGAAAAAGTGGAGTAGCTTTTAGAGCTAAAAGAAAAGGCTTTAAATCTTCATTTCCCCACTCGAGTCGTGCATGAAAGAAGGCCAAGAGCTCCAAAGGCGTAGAAATCGGATTCGCATTCTCTCAGGAGCCGCCGCAAGTGAAATCACCGGACCGGAAGCTCCCCGTGCCCACACAAACACGGGGGGAGAGGGGGAATCGATCGATCGCACTTTCAGCGAGAGGAAATGGAGAATTCAACGATTACAGTAAATCTAATGATTGTGGAAAGGTGTGAATGTGTGATGAACTGGCGGAGAAGATGAAAGAGAGAGAGAGAGAGAAAAGCGGAAAAGACAGTGGGGATAAAAAATAAAGAAATGGAAATGTGAACACAGGAACGCAGCTTCAACAGCCTGCAGACGGAAATGGGTCTATGGGAGGGCTGGAAGGAAAGATTTATTCGCCGCTCCGTGGAAAAAAACAAGGAAGAACATAGGAGGACTCTCAAAATTAGTTGGATGGTAAATTAGGTTTTAATGTAGTACTTGGTGCTTATTTTAACAGAGATTTTATACTTAGCATAAGTACCTCTCAAGACAATTGACAAATATCGTACTTGAGTGTTATCTCATGTGCGCTACTTACCTTACCAATACACAGCGTCCACCTACAAACTTTAGAGGGTAAACTATTTGTACTAACCGGCCCACCACATAGCGATCCCACCACAAGAAACCCTGACCTCAACTTGGACTTACGAATTAGTATACACCGCTTGCCCCTACTCGTTTGGTCATACCCCAACTAAGGCTGAATTTTTTTAAAGCAATGGTACTAGTGATACCTACGAAAATAGAGTCTAATTCTCATATCCATAAATAGGTGAGAGTATACCCTTTTGTTGGTGGAATGACTCGAACTCAAGACCTTTTGTGGAAAGAATCTGTGTGGAGTGGTTGCCATTAGACCACTTCAACTTGTCTTAAACTTTGAACTCTGGAGGGTATACAATTTATATTAGTCAGCCCACCACAAGAAATCCCGACCTCCAACATAAACCTATGGGTTATTTTACATACACTGCTTGCCTCTACTCGTTTGGTCATACCACAACTAGGACTGAGATTTTTTTAGAGTGTCAGTACTAGCGATACCTAGGGGTGGACAAACGAGTCCTGAAACTGCGAGTCAGAACCGAACCGCATGGTTCAAGGCGAGTTAGGGCTAGGTCCAAAGTTTTATATTTGAAACAAGCCGAGCCAGGGCGGGTCCTCTAGAAAAACAAGTTGGGCCGGTTTGTAATATTTAGAAACAAGAAGACCCGGACCGGCCGGTTTCATATAATTTAATAAATTTTAAATATAAAAAGTATTCAATAAATTAAAATATTCTCAAAATGCATTTTAGTCTTTTCATCAAATTGTATTACGGAGTAATAAATAAGTTCTAAATGATATATTCAATATTCTAGTAATAAATAAGTTCTATATAATATTCTCAAAGTGCATTGTACGGACGGGTGTTCTTGAATTGTTTTGTAATCTATCAGGTGGGGATTCCACGCATCCAACAGAGGACACCTTCATTTATTGAGCATGACCCGCTGATCTAGTGGGAACAATCATGACTCCAAAAAGAAGTAGTAGTCCTTAGTCTAGAACAAGTTATATGAACATGTTCTTGGTGATCCACCAACCTCGAAGAATCCACGGGTTTGATGAGAATGGTAATGGGAAAGTTCCAAATAAATTATGCGTTGAATCATATATGTGATTTGTGTGTTGATTGCATGATGTCACATAATTATTATGAATTGTGGATTCGCTTGATTGTTTACTTTGACGTTAGATATTTCTCACTCAGCGTCATTGCTGAACGTGTAGTTTTGTTTGTTTGCTACACATAGGTAATCAAGGACATGATGAACCTAGAGCCGATCCCGGAGGGCAATGAGGATGAAGAGATGCGAGTTGATTTGATTGAGGATCTAGAACTAATCACCCTATCTAAATAATTTATTACGTCTTTGGGCGTGAGTCCCAAGTTGTGTTTGTTAAAATAAATTAATCTTCTGCACTATTTGGATTTTCACTCTGATGATGAATTTTATTATAAGAACGGTTTGGATGTTTTAAGTTGTTTTGAAAATATTATGTGTTTGGATACCAGATTAGTAGCAATTTAGTTCGCTAACTCATGTATTCGAGTTATGCAGGTTGAGGTGTTACAAATTGTGCGGTAAAGTATACCCAAGAGACCCCTTTTTGACCAAAAATGAGCCACAACGCTGGGAGAAGATTGGAGTTGATTTGTGCAAATTAAATCAAAAGTTGATCTACTCAAAATAGGCCCAACATCGATGTTCAAGTACTGAACATTGATTTTTTTGCTTTGACTTTTCATTTGAAGTTTCAAACGGTCACCTTAACATCAATGTTGTAGAGGCAACATCACTATTAAGAGTGTTGACTTCTAAGGAAGGAAAGATTTTGTCTTAAATTTCTTCCAATGGTCAGAAGGCAACATTGATGTTCTACATTAAACATCGATGTTCTGAACTCTACTGCCAAAGAAAGCTTAGGCGCTAACATCGATGTAGCATGGTCTAAATCATTGTTAGAAAACCTACTACCAAAAAAATCAAGATTGCTTCAGGCCTGACCAAACATCGATGTTATTACTCCAGTATCGTTTTTGTAGAACCTACTGCCAAAGTTGGAATTTTCCGGGCTTGGCCAAAACAACATTGTTGGGGTTACAACATCGTTTTTGGGTCTTGGTCACCAGAACCATGGTTTGGGCAGTTAGCACCGAAAGTCGATGTTAAAACTCAAAGTTTTCCAAATTAAAAACCAAGTGTGGGAAACACTTATTTAATGTATTTTATTAAGAAACCAAGTATAAAATCTTAAAAACCACGAGTCACCAAGTTAAAGCCGATTTTTATGTTTTTGATCAAAGACTAAAAACCAAAGGTTTTTTTAGAAAGTTTTTATTGGAAAACCATTTAAATATGTCCAGAAGTGAAACCCAATCATAAAAAGTTAAAAGCCACTTGGTTGATTTGAATAGTGAAAAACAATGCCGAAAACCAACGCTAAAAACCGAACATCGGACGCCGAACGCTGAATGTAGTGCTTTTAGTTTGGGTGATAACCAAGTGTTTTTGGAATTTAAAAACATTTGTAAAAAGTGTTTTAATAATGATGCATGAAAATGATTTGATAATTTTGTAAAACCATGTTTTAGTTTTCGAGAGTTAAGAGTTGAAACCTAATGTCGGTCTTGATCACAATAGGACCAACTCAATCCTAAGTCATCGTCTTGGTCTTTGTTCTTGGTTCCATTGTGTCTTGTGCCAAGCTTTGTTCTTTTCCTTGAGATGTTCAATGAGGTTTCTTCATATCCTCGGCGGTTTGGCATTTATCAAAACATGCCAATAACAGAACATTACTTTAGTATAATGCTATCTTAAAATGTGTTCCAACACCTATTATAAATTTCGAGGGACACCAAAACTATTAACCTTACAATAAATGTCCAATCTGTGATCAAAGTCTAATTTACTTCCTCTCAGTTATCGTCTAACCGATCTAATGGGACCTTTGGAAATGAGGCTCATCCTTTTTTTAAATAAATGTCGCTCGCATGGATAGCTCAACTGGTCCAAGGAGAATATGTCAATCATGTTGATTATATGGTCGAATTCCGCCAGCAGTTGTGTGGGAGTCTATTATTTGTAATAGCTCCATGTGTGTAGACTGTGTGCTAGGCACAATACGACTTTTCTAAGAACCAGATTGAGATTATACCATGATTTACTTTCTTTAAAATAAATGTCGATCAGACTACAAAGAAATTTGTATGTTTCCTAAACATAACTTGGCATTCCATATCCGTCAAAAGCCACGTCAAACAATGACTGACGTTTGTACCGAAGAAACAAACGAATGAACGATAGCCGAAGGTGTCAAATTTACAAGTGGAGACACATTTTAGTGTCTTTACTCTATCGTGCGCCCTGATAGTAGAGCCCTCCACGAGCGGACACGTGGCAGTGAGGTGACAATACAAGAATACAGAGTATCTAAATCCAAAACATATCGAGTCAAATTTGTGAATATGGTCAAACACAAACTTGGCATTTAAGCCATTAAAACTACGAATCCACGTTCTTTATCACTCAAAGCTTATTTATTCTGCTTTCTTTCGGACTTGTTTAGGAATAGCGTTAGAGATTAGCGTTAGCGTTTTGGATAAAATTTTAACGGTGTAAATTACTTTGAAAACGCTAACGCTAAACGCTGGTCGTAGATAGCCTTTTCAAAACACTAACGCTAATCTCTAACGTTATTCCCAAATAGGTCTTTCTTCTTTTTTTCTTTAAAATGTTACTGTTATATATATAGACACACACACACATACATACACACACTAGATTTTATACCCGTGTGTTGCACGGCCAATCATTTATCTAAAATATAAAGAATATAAATTTAATAGAATTAAAGTATAAATTTAAATTCAAATAGAATTAAATATCAAATTAACATGTCATCTAATTGTTTAAATTTGTATAAAATATAATTAAATTAGTACAAATTTCAAGGAAATCATTCTGTTATGTCAAATGACATCTTGAAAAATAATTAAAAAACTTAAAAATTAAAAAAAGTTATAAAAATAAATTTTTAAAAAATTTAAAACTAAAAATAAAAACCGAAGAATAAGAAAAGAAAAAAATTGAAAAATGAATAAGCAACAAACACCAAATAAAAAAAGAATAAAAAAAGCAAAAGAAGCTGCTTTACCAAAATGTGTTGCTAGAACATTTTTGTTGACAGTGCATCAGAGTTGATAAACGAAAAAATAAAACGAAAAATAAAATAGTATGAATCTGATAATGTAATTTTTATGGGAACACGTATTTATAGTGTGCAAAATAGTTAGGATGTGCAATCCAAAATATTTGCACATGAATCTAAATATTTGCAACGGAGGGAGTATGAAATAAAAGGCTACTTGTGACTTGTGAGCTGTTGTGGGCACGCGGCTTGTCTAGGACACAGCTCACTTCATTAGAAATGAATCTCCGAATTCGGAACTTAAAAATTAGAAAACACAAACCCTTTTTTGAACAATGAATCTATTATTGGTATATAATTAAGTTGGTGTATACCAAGTGTTGTTAGGATGATAATTTAATACAGAGTATATTCAAAAGAAGATTTTAGCAGAATTTTAAGTCTAGTTAATGTTTTGGGATTGATTTAGACTCTCTTTGGCCATAAATGGATTATTGCTAAATAGGTGATTACAAATTTTAGTTGGAGCTCATCAACTAGTAGCCACCAACATACTTAAACAATCACAAACACGAAATAAAGGAATCAGTATGTAAAACCACATACGAAGTATAACAAAAACAATATGCACACTAAGAGAGTGAGTTTGTCAAAACTCAGAAACATACAGAGAATTGGGTTTATGCAAGGGAATTTTGTTGAAATTGTTTGTAAGTGCAATAAAAATCAATCTTTTAGATGAAGTTGTTGAACCAGATAAGACAATTAACTGATAACCAATGGCTCATTGAGATGAAAGTTTATTGCCTATTCAGATCACAAGAGACCCCCACCCCCACCCCCACCCGGCCACCCTGCCTATAATTTAAAAAATTACATGCAAGGATGAATGAATAAACAATTTATATCTGATTTGTTTTGCTATCCTAATACCTTCCCACCCAAAAAGACAGAGGAAAAGGAACAATACTACTGCACATGAATGATCTCCAGCAAAAAGAAAGATTCTTTTTCAAGTGAGAAAAAAAGAAGGGTGTGTTGAATCTTCTTGTACTCCAGGGCCTATATCATTTGAACTTACTAGTACTTCAATTTGTTAAATATCCTTTGTTTCATGAGGCAAGACAGCAATAGGAAGCATTTCCTTTGTGAGAGAGGAGCTTCTAGATGGAGAAGTTTCATGGTGTGGATGCGGCAAGGATGAAGGTGGTGACGGTGGAGAAGCAGAGAGAATTCTTGAGACTGCAGGATAGGGGTAAACTTCTGTTACCTCTTCAATGTCGTCATCCTAATACACAACATCTTGCATTGTCAGCTGGTGATATTCCACGATCTCTCTCAAGAAATGATTCTCGCGAGCATACTCAGCATTCTCATGTGCCAGGCGAGCTTTCTCGGCTAGTAACGTTTCAAGTTGGACACGTATCTACAAGTCCAGAGTTATATAGGTGAATCATCAATGGTGTTCTTTGTGGAAGGAATGAATTATAGGTTTCTCAATTCATTAGTTTTCTGGTTTTATTTAGTATTCCGTCAGTCCTAAATAGAAGGTCATGTTTGAAAGAGGTACACTCTTAGTGTCCAACATCAGAATTGTGAAGAGAAAATAATGGGTCAACAGTAAGATCTTGAGTTGAACTCATTAATGGATTGGTTTCAATCTTTTAGTTTGGTTTGGTCCACGTGTCTTGTGTCTCAATTGAGTGACTCCTACTCAATTCTAAATTCGAGCAAAATTGTTCCCAACATCTTCCATTTCAGCTGAGTGGATGTTGGCAATGGAAATGGACATAGATTCCACACAATAGGTTAACGATTACTTGGATATAAAAGGTTAATCATCTGCTTGAGAAGTTTTAACTGCTAAAAGTGTTAATTGCATTTTCATTAATTTAGGGGTCATTCAGACTTCTAACTATTTAAGGGGTCAAATTGTATCCTTTTGCTTAGAAACTTTTTTCATATATAATGATTCATCCACTCAGCTCTACGGAGACACGTGGCATGTGAAAGTATCCCTGCCACTATTCTGCAAAAGTTCACTTCTCCTGCAAGTTGTATGCAAAAATGGCCACTATAATAAATACTGTTTTGGCAACAATTTTCCAGCATGTGAGTATTCTTGAATCTGGGGTGCTGGGTATTAGTCACTCATGAAGATAATTTGATGGTGTACGGTGTACCCAGTATTCCAGATAGCTGGCTGAACTCAGATCTTTGG
The DNA here is from genome assembly GCA_003260385.1 of Cuscuta australis. Lineage (NCBI taxonomy): Eukaryota > Viridiplantae > Streptophyta > Magnoliopsida > Solanales > Convolvulaceae > Cuscuta > Cuscuta australis. The sequence continues at coordinate 457,188 of NQVE01000200.1, read as the reverse complement.
ACAAAATCTTCTGTTTTGCATAGAATTTGTGTAATTGTACAACCAGATGACGAGTCCTTAATAAACTTTAGTTTGCAACAGCACTCTTCTGAATCAGGCAAGTATTCGAAACGATTAGTCCCAGACTCCTAGCTTAACCAACTATCTGGTAAATCAACTTTAAGTTTATTCCATAAACAATATTTGAATCTGTGTTCTTCCCTTCCTGATGAACAAGATACCCAAGTTATGGTTCAAGTATGATCTAGGAATGTGATTCGAATTACTAAAAAGTTAGCTAACTAGCCTCTCTTGAAAAAAGATCTGTGAACTCCAGAATCTGGTGCATTTTATTATTGGTCATAGACGTCAAGTTGGGTTAAAAGCAAAGAGTGTTTAGTTCAGTCACTCAGTACTAGAAGCTTATTACAGTTGGCTTATCTTGTATCAATGGATGAACCAATACCAATTGCAGTGAGCCATCTTTGAACTATGCAGAGCACACTTCCATATGATAGTCAAGCAACAGAAGTTACTGAAGTCCGATTTCCTAGTTAAAATCAAGTTCAAGTTTGATGTTCACCATCAAAGTTCAAGTTGGCAGTTCAATTCCAAAGTTCAAGTTCATTCTAAACCTATGTTTTATGTTTCAAAAGTTCTAGATCAAATTCAGGTCAAGTGACTTGGAGATAAAATTAAGAATGCTTGTATCAAGTTCTAATATACAAACACATCACACGCCTACACATGATTTGTTTCTAGTAATAAGCTCAGTGTCTGAAGTTTAACATTTGTAATGAAGGTAACCGATGCAGAATTGTAGATACATACCTCCAGTGCATTTCCAATGTGGTTCAAGGAAGAAGTAAGTGCATCCAAGCCCTTCCTAAGTGTAGGATTCTTCAATTTTATGGGACTTTCATATTGTTGGAATGACTGGTAATGTTGTGGGGTTCGAAAAGAAACATGAACCAAAACAATAAACAGGTATGTCATAAACCAAAAATCAAATGCAGCTAATTCAAAAGACAACAATTTTGAGGCATTCTTTTTTAGGAGTTGACACTTTCCATGATTGAGCTTCCGGAGGTAAGTTCATAGTAAGCACTAAGTAGAATATAATCTTGCTATGAACTTGATAATCACTTATTCACCTTGTTTGAATTCGATGTAATAATGCTCGGATCTTCCCACTGCCGAAACGTGGTGTCATCTTCAAGAATAGCTTTAGCTTTCCAAGCAAGAACACCCCAAAAACCACCTGCTTCATCTACACTCTTCATCGAGGTATAATCGTAGACCGGAGCACCCTGATATTACAGCAATTAATACTACTATATACCCAACACAGTATGTCAATATATTATACTCCGATGCTCTCAGTGATTAATGAAGTTTTTTAGATACAAGAATTTCTCTAGGTGAACTTTGATCTCACGGATCTATTCATTGGGTTCAAGAATATCTATTTGCATAAAGAAGTGGGATACCTACCAATTTTACTAGAACATATTACTCCCTAGAATTTACTTACATATAGAAATTACAAGACATAGTAATAATCTTCCAAAAAAAGAAATGGCATGTCACTGTATCAAGCGGTGGAGAAATAATAAATGTATGTTTATAATAGATCATAAAAGAAATTAAAGGAAAATGTCATATTGTACACAGACTTGGGAAGAAATTGAATGCTGTAAAACATAAGAAACAGACCGTAAGGAGGAATCGATATGTCGTGTATATGAATGAAAGTATGAAATGAGAATAGATCCAAAAGGGAACCTTAGATCGATCGCGGTAGGCGGACTGAGAATAAGCGGGGAGAGGGAGGAGGACCCGCGATCCGCAAGCATAGGAGAAGACACGGAAGCCTCGTCGACATCATCTGGAGAAGACCGACGAAAATCCTCCTTGAATGTGGATGATCTCGTGACCCCCTGCCTCCTCCGGTACGCCATACCGGTTAAATAAAGCTAGATTCTCGGAACACGCTGCACTCCGGCCGCCGAGCGCAGAGGCAGCACAATCACCGGGATTAACAATGCCACTGTGATCGGATGTGATATGATCAGTTTTTTTCATATGCCAGAAGGGGGGAAGAGGATGACGCCTTGCCTCAACAAAGTTGGTTCCTCCCCTCCTTTTTCGGTTGGCGAAAATAAAAAAGGCGATTGAGAGCTCAACCTCAAGTCATTTGAACGGACGACTCCGTGCTGAGTCGGACCCGCCAAAAATTTTAATTGTATAGCAGGAGAAGACTAGTATAAGTTTCCATTTGGTACATGAAATTGAAACTAAAGAATTAGAATTGGACGCAATAATTTTAATTTTACTGTTTGGTAGCACAAAAATATGTGGATTTCGAATTGGTAATGCCAAAAATAAATGGAAACTAGACAATTGAATTCTATCAAAATCAATTTCATAGAATTTGAAGTCCGAATTCAATTCCAATTTTATCAAATCTCTGTACAAACGAAACCTAAAAGAAAATGAAAATTTTCTGTATTTAAATGATTTATAGACTTCATTATTCAAAAATCACAAGAACTTTTGTTTATTTGTGTGTTTTCATTGACTATTTAGTGAAATAAAATTTTCTTGTCACCTCTTATTTTATAGAATTTTTATGTACTTTTTAAATATGTAAATTTTATTTTTATTTATATTCTAATATTTAAATAAAATGAATTGAAAAAAATTAAAATTTTACTTTGTTTTATGTAAAGAGCAAATGATTTAAGGACGAAAGGAATATCTAAATAAGAGTAGTAATCTTTTTGTTACTCCGTATCTAAATAAAATTTTATATGGCCACTTTATTTGACATTGCACATTACTACTACAGTGCCATTGGAGGCCCAATATACTGTCACCAAAGTATGGATGGTCGCCGGTCCTTTGCACGGTTGACCGGTGATCCCGCATCACACTATCACCATCATACAATCACCATTTGTACATCTATACTATTATCATACTATCAAACTCCTATTAATAAAAAACCCTATTGAAATCTTATTGATAAAAAAATAAATTTTCTGATTTTCATTATTTCGTATATCTATTTTTGTATTTTTTTCAAATGTCAGACTAATCTTTAAAAAAATAAAAAGAAATGATGGAGGTACAAAGTCATTTTAAAAATTTAAGAGAATTTTCATTTAAAAAAATTAAAAATAAAATTTCATAAAAAATAATCCAACTTTCATTTTATTGCACAAAATAGGTTCCGTTAACCAGCCATTAGCAATGTAACGGCGACCCAAAACTCACAAATTTGAGTAAAGTTGGGATTACAGTAAAATGTGAAATTATTTTTTAAAGACTGGATAAAGTTGAGATTATTCTAGATAATATTTTCTATTCTTAATAAAAACAAGAATGCATACTATGTTTATTGTTTTGCCCACCAATTTCACTTAGTTAATACAACTGTTGCACAGGATAGGGAGAGCATATTTAGTTTTTAAAAAAAAGATTTTGATGTTTGTTATTACAGTTTGATCCTCATGAAAACAGAATGAATTTCTTCTTGAAGTACACGAGGAGGAAACTTTGCATCACATATAACAAGTAAATTGTCGGCTGGTAAGGGGCAAAACCAAGCAACATGTATAGCTCCACCAGGTGATACACGTTGGGACCCTCACTACAAAACACTTGTTTTTTCTTTTTGATATGTGGAATACTATTGGTACAATGTTAAATTCCTTACACAAGCATGGTGAAACAACCAGAATTCAAAATAGTGTCGGTGGTAATATTGATAAAATGCTTTCTTTTGAGTTCATTTTTTATGAAAACTTCATGTTAAAAGATCTAGGTACGACTAATACTTTATCAAAGATGCTACAAGCAAGTGATCAAACACATTAGTTGTGCTTTGAATATCATTGGTGTAATAAAAAAGAACTTTCAAGATACTAGAGATTACGATTGGGATGACTTTTTGAAAGTAGTGAATATTGTGAAGAACATGACACAGATGTGCCTAACACGGAATATATTCTTTTTGGCCTATCAAGAAAGAAGATGAAAGATGTTGAGCCAATAACAAACTATGTACAGTTTTGTAGAAACTTTTTTCAAAGGTGCATTATTCTTATTAATTTTATATTTTAATATGATTTTTCAGAAGTATTTTAATTTGATATAATTAAAATTATTATTCTTTATTTGATGTTAGGTCATTGATATTCTTGCTATGGAAATGGATATAGACTTCACAAAGGCAAACACAAATTTACTAAGATGTGTAATGTGTCTTGATCCTTCTAACTACTTTGTGAGTTTTGATCCCGATCAACTATTGGAACTTTCTGTGTTATATTCAAAAGATTTCAGTTCTAATGATCGAATTGAGCTTCTTCATAAACTCTAAAATTACATTTCTGACATGAGATCCCATAAACTCTTAATTAGTTAACATCCCCAATCTTGGAACTCTTGCAAAGAAATGGTGGAGATGAAGTATCACACTTTTTTCCTTTGGTATACCGACTTCTTGAGTTTGCATTGATATTACATGTTGAGACAACTTCAATTGAAAGATTTTTTCTAGCAACGAATATTGTCAAGATTGATTTACGCAACCATTTGGGAGATAAGCTATTATCAGATTGTATGTTGTGCTACTTTGAGAAAGAAATTTTTATGAGCATTAATGATGAAGTCATTATGCAACACTTTCAAAAGTTGACATCTCGAAAAAAAGTTCTACGACCCTAAAAAAAATATTCCTCCATTACACAAATAAAAGATATGTTAATTAATGCTTTACCTATCAAAAGTTGTTACTATCATGAAAATGTTTTGTTATTTTTTGAATAATTTGTGCCCCCAATGAAATTACTCCTGGCTCTGCCACTAGCGGTGCCGATATCCCTGATCAGTCCCTTCACTTCATGCTTAAGAGAGTGACTTTCGAAAACATTAAGGTTAGCATGTAAATATGCTTTAATGATTCTTGAACATATAATTAAGATACACTTAGAAGAATTATTTATGTTAGAGTGAACTGTGGTCATTTCAAATGGATGATTCGGGCTGCTGATCCTTTAGACACTTTTGTAGAACCAAGCCCGTGTCTCCCGATCAAAATCGGTACAACTATGAGAACATAACGATGTTCGATTGGAACCTGTGTATGGTGTACTATCGTTTACACAAGCGCTAGTACAATTTAAAGACATTGCGTTCTACTGAACAGATAGTAAAGAAGATATACCTTATAAGGGACATGTTCAAAAGTGGAGACATTTATCTGTTCATTGCAGGATTTCAATTATGGGATATTGTCGACCCTCAAAATCAATTTTCGCTCATGTGAGAAATTGTTGGAATTTTTGGTATTTTAATAAGAATTTCTTGACAACGCATATATTTCGGCATAACCTTCTACGCCCTAGTATTACCAAATGCATAATATAGCCCTCTCGAGGCTTGAAGTCTTAAAGCATAGCGTCGTAGATATCCTCTTACTCCACCCACTTTTTTCTTTTGTTTGTGTGGAAGGTGAAGTATCCGATGAACTTGCCGACATTTTTCTTTAAGTCACGCCACTTACTAGTTAACATGTCTGCCATACAATAGTTATCTTTCCCCATTTTTGATGAAATTATTTGTGGACGTGATCCCAAAGAGTATTAAGTTTTTGGTGGTTGGTTATAAATTTAGAAAAAAATATAATAGTAAAAAAATTAAAAAATTTAAATACCATATAATATTCATACCTTGAATTGGATCCTCCGACACTCGGTCCAACTTTTAGCCAACGCATCCTCGTCATCATCCGACTAATAATTTGGGGGTGAAATCCAATACTCAAATCCATGAAAATTGGGACGATAACAATTATCGAACAAATTCTCGACGTTCAGACCATTTGGATTAAAAGGGGGACAATTATTGTAAAAATACGGATAATTAGAATTGTTTGAATTCATGGTGTGAGTATATAAATATAAAAGTTGGAAAAAAATATTAAAAGAGATAATGAAAAGGAGTTTGTGTTTGAAAAAGGTGTTGGGGAAGCACAGACGAAACACAACAGAAGCGAATAAAATCTTTTCTCCAAATAAATGAGATGAACAACAAAGACTAATATACTCCAAAAATAAGCAGCAACACCACATATAAATAGCAACGTGAATAAATAAAGAACACGAGATTTACATGGAAACCCCAAATCGGGGAGAAAACCACGATCGTTCAACAACGGCACCGAAACTTCCACTAATCACTAATAACCAAGTGGGTACAACAAGTTCTCCTCTCTAGTAAACACTAGGGGCAAACACAATCATCAAGGAGCAACCTGGGAACAACAACAATCAACAATTCACCAAAAATGGAGTAAAAACTCCCAAAAAAATGTAGGTCTGAAAACGCAGCAAGGAAACCACCTTCCGGGCATCAATACGAGAAACTGACCATTGGATTTGAAGAGGAGTATGTAAGGAACAACATACTAAAATTTGAGCACGATCAAACTTCGTTTGGCCTTCGATCCGGACAAGAAAAGTGGTTGCTGCACAATGTGGCAGGAATCTCTTTTCTCCTTCTTTACCTATGGTTTTCTGTCGCTGTCTCTTTATCTCTTCATGCTCCCTTATCTTCCTCTTTTTTTTCTTATTAGTTAGTAGCCACATAAGTTGATTGGGTCACCATAAAAAATACAATTGCGCTAAAACTTTACACACACACAAAGCCTAAATATAAAAGAGAAATTTAAAGTATTGTCCAATTAAAATTTGACACTTCCTTAATGTATGAGGGATATTTCCCAACAAAAGAGAGTATGATTTGAAATTTAAATTTATTGCAGGTAAATTTTAAAAATGTTTTTGGGCATTATCGCCAAACTTAGCGGAGGAAAGAAAATTTATACGGATAAAAAAATAGAAAGTGAAATTGTTTTATATAAAAGATAAAAAAAATAAAGTAAAAGCTTTTTAAGAAACAATGGAATTATTGAGAGAAGAAAAACTATAGAATTATGTTGTGAGGGAAATGTGGTGTAGAGGTAGAGCTTGTTGCCATTACTCCTAGCTTTAACCAGCATCATACAGCAAAGGTAATATAAAGGTCCCCTTTGGCACCATCATCATCATCATCATCATATAAAATTCATTCACGTAGTCTACGCTCCCCACATCCAGGTACTTCAATTGGTTCTTGCATCCTATTCAGTTTCTTCCACGTCCAGGTCTAGGTCTATCTTCACTCTGTGCTGCTTCAACTCATTACCGATCATATATTCTCGAACAAAAATCAAAGAGTCTTTGTTCAAGTTGTGTATGGATATCATCACTAAAGATTGCTTGGATGATTGTTTCATTAATTGATGAATATTTAGATCTATGGTCAAAATATTCAGGAAGATGTCTATGAAACATTTCTCTCTGCAGATCTTCTATTAGCCCTATATTTAGGACGATGTCTATGAAACATTTCTCTCTGCAGATCTCATTTTTACGTTTCAGATAAGCATCTGCTTTGTTCTTCTTTTTTACAATTTTGTGAATTTGTATATTTTGTTCATAACATACTGTTTACCCTGTATATTTTAAGTTTTCATAAATCTGTGTTTTTTCATTTTTTTTAAAATTAGGATATTCTTCTAAATCAAATGCCTGCATTTTGAGTTTTAATGTTACATCAAGAAATTTGCTTTTTTTTAATTTTTTTAAAAATATATTTATTTTTCATAATCTTTTATCGCTCTTAATTTTATCAACATTTTTAGTCCCATTGATTTGTTTGGCTAAAAGTTGCTTCTTCAAATAGGGTTACACTGAAATTGAATTGAAAGAGAAGAAAGCGAATTTGAAAGAAAGAAACTCTTATATAGCAAAATAGATAAGTATATACACCAAATAGCTATTGCTATGAATACTGGACATGTATAATTCAACCTTTTATGTTATATTTTCAGTTCAAAGCATGGTGGCTGACAACGGTGAAATGGATGGGGGAACTCTGGACATTGGCATGGGTAATTTCTTTATATTCCATGGATATGGAACGTGAATCTCCTCCAAATAAAATCGCTGATATAGATTTGTATTGGTGCACATTGCAGAATATAGAACGGTTTCGGGAGTTGCAGGCCCATTGGTTATCCTTGATAAAGTGAAGGTGATTTTATTACAGTACTTTTTGTTGTTTTCATGCTTAGCTTTTTTATTCACAGGTTTCAATGTTTCACAATGGTTATTTTTGTGTTTGTGCTAATAAAAGTTTTACAAATAAATATTTTGTTGCAGGGACCCAAATATGAGGAGATTGTTAATATTCGTTTAGGAGATGGATCTACCCGACGTGGACAAGTTTTGGAAGTTGATGGGGAGAGAGCTGTTGTTCAGGTCAATTGTTTACTAGAATATCTTTAATGGAATGTTCATCACCCTATTCCTTTCTAGTAGAGTATATTATGTTTCTTTTAACACCTAACCTATTTTTATGTAATAAGACTGAATCCTTAAGAAACTTATTTACATGTGTCATTTTTTCTTCTAAAATCAGGTTTTTGAAGGAACATCTGGAATTGACAACAAGTATACGACTGTGCAGTTTACTGGGGAGGTATCGTGCTATCTCGGTTTGTCATATTATTTGCTTTCTTTTGTTTTAAGTGGAATGTCTATTTAAAAAATAGCGGAGTGCGTCTACTTAATGTTTTCTTTAAAAAAATTGATTTCCCTATTCGTACCCCTTTATTGAAGATTGTTTTTTATCACCTTGGTTTAATCATCAGTTCTCTGTATATATGTAGTTCTTTTCTTTTGTTTTCTAAACACCCAACTCATTGTCACAGGTTTTACAAACTCCTGTCTCCTTGGATATGCTTGGTCGCGTTTTTAATGGTTCTGGGAAGCCAATTGACAATGGCCCTCCTATTCTTCCTGAGGCATACAGGGACATTTCTGGTAATTATTTTCTTTTTAAGAACATCTTGTGTAGGAAGATCTTGTTAATTTTGCCTGACATATTGTTTTTGGCCTCAGGAAGTTCGATAAATCCTAGTGAGAGGACCTATCCTGAAGAAATGATTCAGACAGGAATTTCAACAATAGATGTCATGAACTCAATTGCCAGAGGACAGAAAATCCCTCTCTTTTCAGCTGCTGGTCTTCCTCATAATGAAATTGCTGCGCAGATTTGTCGCCAGGCTGGTTTGGTAAAGCGACTGGAGAAATCTGACAATCTTCTTGAAGTAAGTTGTCTGTGAATAATTTACCCCATAATACTTATTCCATGTTATTGACACTGTCACTTTGATTTCTTGGTTCTGACTTCCTCAGTTGGTCACACATTTAAGATATAGTGTGCAATCGAATCATATTGGGCAGACTCTTATCTTCCTGCTTTCTCATTATGTCAGCAGGATGGTGAAGATGATGATTTTGCCATTGTCTTCGCAGCAATGGGAGTGAACATGGAGACAGCTCAGTTTTTCAAACGTGATTTTGAAGAAAATGGATCGATGGAGAGAGTGACTCTGTTCCTGAATTTGGTAATTTCTCAATTTCGAAAGATGCACTTAATTGATATTTAGAGCCCATTTGGTAAGACCTCAAAATGGCTGAAGTTTCCAAATTCCAATGAGGTTTTTCCAAATTCCATACTAAACATAATTGGATTAATTGCTACTGAATTATATATTTGAATAGATCAAATAAAACAATTTCTTAAAATAAGGGTATAGGTGTCGACTTCATCCATTTTACCAAAACAATAGTGTATCAACTTCCAGCCATTTCAGGTAGCGCAGTGAAATAAGTTCGTGTTTATTGAAAAAGCTGGGTGATAGAGCCGAAAACGGGGCTCTTAATTATGCTGTTTTCAAGGTTAAGCCATTTATTATGTTCATTTATGTGGTTATGATCTTTTTATGTAGGCTAATGATCCAACCATTGAACGCATCATTACTCCTAAGATTGCTCTTACTACTGCTGAATACTTAGCATATGAATGTGGGAAGCATGTCCTTGTGATTCTGACGGATATGAGTTCATATGCCGATGCTCTTCGTGAGGTACTTCACTACTTCCTAATGAAAATAACAACAATCCCAATATGATCTCAACCCCGTTGGGTCTGTAGGTATCGGCTGCTCGAGAAGAAGTGCCTGGAAGGCGTGGATATCCAGGTTATATGTATACTGATCTTGCAAGAATCTATGAGCGTGCTGGACGTATCGAAGGAAGAAAAGGTTCCATCACACAAATTCCGATTCTGACAATGCCCAATGATGGTATCATTCTGCCACTCAATGTCATTTTTACTCACAACCTCTGGTTTCAGCATTTGTTCGTGTGAATCAACATTATTTTGTTTGGGCAGATATTACCCATCCCACTCCTGATTTGACGGGTTACATCACCGAAGGACAAATATATATTGACAGACAGCTTCATAACCGGCAGGTAACACTGTTGTCTTGCACCATAACACATTATATATGAGGACAAGTGTTGAAATGAAATTTCATAACTTGTTTAACACTAGGAAAGTGATATTGAGCTAGTAGATCTTAAACAGATTTTAATGTGACAGATATACCCGCCAATCAATGTGCTTCCATCTTTGTCCCGTTTAATGAAGGTAAGTGCATAGTTTTGCTTTTGTTTTATAATCAAACACAAACTCTTGTTTTATGAAGAGAGTTGTGAATACAATGGGTGAACAACATTGACTTAATTGTTGCAGAGTGCCATTGGAGAGGGTATGACTCGAAGGGACCATTCAGATGTTTCAAACCAGGTAAAAGATCAATTCTAGCAAAGTAGGTAGTAGGCAACACCAAGATTGAAGTCTTTAGTTTTGTTCATTATGTGCAAATGTTTTTTTTACATTTCTCTTTGCAGCTGTATGCAAACTATGCCATTGGTAAGGACGTGCAAGCAATGAAAGCTGTGGTTGGAGAGGAAGCCCTTTCCTCTGAGGACCTGGTAAGTTTACTTTCAACAAAAAAAACCTATGTTACTGGATTAAATGCCATAGTTCCTAACTATTAGAGGTTGACAAAACTTGACCTAGAATGTTTTTTTTTGGCAATTTAGACCCATGGCCTTAAAAAATTTGTGGGATTGTAAAATTGGTGGTGATGTGACAATTATTCATTCTGTCTCCAAAAGAAGGTTATGGTCTGACTTCATGGAGTTTAAGAAAGTTACGGAGTATTAAAAAGTTAAAAATGTATAGGTAGAATTTATTTAGAGGAGAGAAAGTTGTAAGTCACTTAATCTTTTCCTTTTTTGGACAATAAGTGGAAAATTTATTTTGGGATGGGTGGAAAACGAAAGTGGATATTTCTTTTTGGGTATGGAGGAAGTATATTTGAAGTGCCGAAATTGCATTTTTCAGGAAAATGAAGAAACAGACAATTAGCATGTAGCTTTAAAAAACTTTTTTGTCATTAATAAAATTGTAACGCTAACAACAATTTGTCGGATCCCAATTTTAATTTTACTTTTTGGTGGATTTTCAATTTACGATGAAATCGGGAAAAATCTTGTCTTTTTGAAAGTAACAAGTCTAAATTGCCAAAACAAATTAAGACAAGACTATTTCAACTACCTTTAGCCATGATACCCAAAATTTATTTTACCCTTTATTTCCATAATAATTTTTTTATGATTACTCCGTCTCAAAGTGAAGTTTACAGTTTGACTTCACAGTGTTAAAGAAAAATGTTGAAAAAAAGTTATAATTTATTTAAAAGAAATTGAAATGTTGTGAGGCACATATTCTGTTATCAATGGGAAATGGGATAGTAAGCATGAACTTCATTGTTGGAATTCCATAAAAAGTATAAATTTCATTTTTGGGTAAAAGAATCATTTTTTACAATGATTTAGCTTCGGATTACTAATAAAACTAAATCGAAATGACACATTAAACTTTGCCTTTTTCTTACCCTTTAATTTCTATGAAGTCATGGGTAGTAAACGCATCAAGGGTCTATCAGAAACCTCTCTGTTTGTTGACATGGGCAAGGTTGTGTACTTCTTGACCCATCAGACCCCAACCGGAGTTAGAATTATACTAGTTTTTTTGTGGCTCGTAACTCAAATGTTGTTAGAAGCTAAAATGAGGTGTTGTTAAATCAAATGCAAAACAGCTATACCTAGAATTTCTCGACAAATTTGAGAGGAAGTTTGTGGCCCAAGGAGCGTACGACACCCGCAACATCTTTCAGTCTTTGGATTTGGCGTGGACGCTCCTCCGGATCTTCCCTCGCGAGCTTCTACACCGTATCCCAGGGAAGACCCTCGATCAGTTTTACAGCAGGGATGCCAATTAGATAAGGTCTGTGTGAGCTTGATGATGATGATCATATGATGGAATGTTTGTTTTATAATGCCCACACTCTCATCTCTCTTAAAGGTTCTGCATATCAAAGAATAAAAAAGCCCCAAAACTTGGTACCTCAGGTATTTTAAAAGACACCCATAATTCTTTCAATGGTCTGTATTTTATTGTTTTTTTCCCTCGTCCCAAAGTATGTGACATGAGATGTTTTGCGTGTATTAATTGTTTTAAGTGATTATGGAGTATTTGTATGTGCTGTTTATGTAATTAACTTGGCATCGGAATTAATAAACGAGCATTACAAGTCTATTGTAAGTATGAAATCTAGAGACAAGGAGATGCTAATACGGAGTAATAATGATGAAGTCTTTATCACATAATATTAAATTAAGTCTTTAAAGTGATGAAGTCTTTATCAAATACTAAAATTAAATTAAGTAATTCTCATCTTATGATGAAAAGAAATCACCTTAAACGGGACTAAAACATGGAGAAAGTATTAAAATAGCGGTTCCATGTTTTTATTTCGTAAATAAGAGTTTGCATTGTTGGTAATGTGATACATGTTACGTAATGTACATGATCATGATTGATAATGTAAATGTATTTTAACTCCTATTTTGGAAATAAGAACATAAAACTCTTATTTTGATATATTGTCAATGTTTTACTTTTTACTTTAGTCTTTTTTGCATCATATTCTTCATCTCTTTTTTGGCTTTACCCACGTAAGTACGAGTACGGTTAAGAGTTTCAATTCAGGAAGTGATTAGGGATACAGAGTATTTTTGGAGGGAGTAAATATTTTTGTTGAAGGGAGTAAATATTTTTGTTGAAAAACGTTTGGAAAATCTTAATACTCTGTAATATTGTCCCCATTATAATTATACTCCGTATATATCACATATTTAAGCGTATACCTCAAACATTTGAAAATGGAATTGATATTGGCACTCCACAATTGTTAATGTCAATACAAATAAAAAATAAACAAGTCATTAACAGTTGTGAAGTGCCAATATCACTTTCCATTCGAAAACAACTATGGTACATGTACACGGGAGAAGAGCTATTAAAGACCCTACAATATAATTCCTAATCACCACGTTTGTTTAAAATAATTTTTAATTTTTTTTTCCCCGGTGGTTATGAATAAAAAAAAGTTCAATTCTAATTCTAAAGATCGATAACTTAAGTGGTGGGGAATTATTAAAAAAAATACTCGAAAGGCAAAAATATTATTCCTATCAAACAATGGAAAACGTGCGGTCATTCTTTCCTAGAAAATGTTTTTCTTCAACTAAACAGATCCTAGATAAAGATTTAAGGATGATTGTATTAATCTCATCATCATCATGATACAGGGGAAGGCAAACCTGACAGTTACATTTCATAAATTCTGACACTTCATGTTTATCCCCCTTTCAAATGGGAAGAGCTTTTGAGTATCTTGATGGAACTCATTGAAGCTTCTCCTCTTCCAGAGTGATTCTCACCAGCAGATGAACTCCAATGCATGAATTTGTGCATTCAATGTTCCTCATTATTTTTTTATTTTTTTTCTTTTTTTGCATGATTTAATCCCGAATATTATCCAAACCAATATCAATTTATCCTACATGATTTATAGAGACCTGCACAACACATGCATCTAAAGCAGATACCATGTACTAAAAAGAGAATTTCACAAACAAAACCCAAACATTACCGTTACCGGAATAACAGAACTCAAAAGGCATACATCACAAAACATTGTCCGACCATGTGACACTTTAAAAGACTCGCCACCGCCTGTCGAGTACCCAATTCTGAGAATGGGAACCAAACATGCTAGGCAAAACACTACGACACATAAAACAAAGCGAAGATCCGACTGCCCCGGCATCACCACCACCAAAGCAAGACGATTCTTCTTTATTATTAAAACACCAGACCCCTTGTGCGGTTCACTTCTTCTTAAGGGCAGCCTTGGTAATTTTGCCACCACCCGACGGATCTTTCTTCTCCACACTCTTGATCACACCCACAGCAACAGTCTGACGCATGTCCCTCACTGCAAAACGGCCGAGCGGTGGGTACTCGGAGAAGGTCTCCACAACCATGGGCTTAGTTGGGATCATCTTCACCATTCCTGCATCCCCGTTCTTCAGAAACTTTGGCTCCTTCTCAAGCTCCTTGCCCGACCGTCTATCAATCTTAGTCAAGAGCTCAGAAAACTTGACAGCAATGTGAGAGGTGTGGCAGTCGAGCACGGGGGCATATCCGTTACCAATCTGGCCAGGGTGGTTCATGATGATGACTTGAGCAGTGAAATTGGCTGCTTCCTTGGCGGGATCATTCTTAGAATCAGAAGCAACAAACCCACGCTTGAGATCCTTCACCGCAACATTCTTGACATTGAATCCCACATTGTCGCCGGGGTGTGCCTCAGTGAGAGCCTCATGGTGCATCTCAACAGACTTCACTTCAGTAGTCAGACCAGTGGGCCCAAAAGTGACGACCATACCAGGCTTGATGATACCAGTCTCAACCCGGCCAACAGGGACAGTGCCAATGCCACCAATCTTGTAGACATCTTGAAGAGGGAGGCGGAGGGGCTTGTCGGAAGGCCTCTTGGGCTCTGTGAGATTGTCAAGAGCCTCAAGGAGGGTGGGTCCCTTGTACCAGTCAAGGTTGGTTGACCTCTCAATCATGTTGTCACCCTCAAAACCAGAGATGGGAACAAAAGGAATTTTCTCCGGGTTGTATCCAACCTTCTTCAGGTAGGATGAGACTTCCTTAACAATTTCGTCATACCTAGCCTTAGAGTACTTGGGAGTTGTAGCATCCATCTACAGATCAATACAGAGATGTCAGTCAATAGGATAAAATCATGATTATTATTATGCATGTAAATTAAATTGATTGTGTTAACAATAAAAACCTTGTTGCAGCAGCAAATCATCTGCTTAACACCAAGAGTGAAAGCAAGCAAAGCATGCTCACGGGTCTGACCATCCTTGGAAATACCAGCTTCAAAACCACCAGTGGTAGAATCAATGATCAAAACAGCACAATCAGCCTGCGATGTTCCAGTAATCATGTTCTTGATGAAGTCACGGTGTCCAGGGGCATCAATGACTGTGCAGTAGTACTTTGTGGTCTCAAACTTCCACAAAGCAATATCAATGGTGATTCCACGCTCACGCTCAGCCTTGAGCTTGTCAAGAACCCAGGCATACTTGAATGACCTCTTGTTCATCTCAGCAGCTTCCTTCTCAAACCTCTCAATCACACGCTTGTCAATTCCTCCAAGCTTGTAAATCAAGTGACCCGTGGTTGTAGACTTCCCAGAGTCGACATGGCCAATGACAACAATGTTGATGTGTGTCTTTTCCTTACCCATGATGATACCTGAATTGAAAGTACAATATTAACCCACCATAAAAAAAGATCACAAAGATTTAGTTACCAATTGGGAAACAATCACTGATAAGAGGCGTTGGAAATGTGTTTAACATCATATGCTACAGTTTCTACTCAAAGTCTTCAATAGCGTATAATTATCATGGATAAAGTCTCCAATAGCGTATAATTATCATGCCGCCCAAACAAAATACACAGAGACACTCAAACCTGGGGTTATACCTACATCAATTAAACAATCATAACAAAATAGCAATATCCATGAGAAATTCTGAAAACGAATTAAACAGAGATCAACAAAAACACAATCAGGAAACAGAAACCTAATAGCTATGGCGAATAGAAAATGATTTGGATCAGCAGCTTATAACAGAGAATCATAAAACGCAGATCATGGACACAACATTTCTGGAAAATTTAATGTAAACAAGGCGCATATGCAGATTCAGCAAGCAGATCATGATATCTAATTAAATCTGCACAAACCAGTTTGTAAACAGAAAAAAAAATCATAAACAACGAGACATGCACAGACTTATATGCATTCACACCAAATCATGATGAAATTGAAGTCGATCTGAGATCTAACCTTTGAAAACAAAGAGCGCTTAGCAATAAATCTGCCGCGGGACGAAGAGAAAAAGTATAGAGGGCAGTAGGATACTCCACTGAAGAACATATGTATTTATAGCCAGCGAGAAGGGGTGGATATCTAGGGCAGCTTTGAGATGCATTTACGTAAATGCCCCTTTAGGCTTTGTTTGGTTGAAGGAAAATGTGAAGAAGCTTTTCATTCTTTGGTTGGGAAGGTAGTTGAAAGATATGAGAAAAATACATCAATAATGTAATGGAGTATCCTATTTATACACCCAGCAAAAACAGACATACGTAAAACTCAATGTCTGTGTATTTTCTTTTTGTTATTTGCGCTAATCATACTAAGATTTGTTCTCTCACTTTTTTTGTTATTCTTATATAGTTTGAACAAAATAATACTTTTTTAATAATAATTATTTTAAAATCAATTAAAATATTTTTTAAGATATTTATTTTTTTCAATTATATTTAATTTATTTAATATTTTGAAGTATAAAAAATGTTTTTATTTATTTTGAACTCATTTTGAATCAATAAAAATTGTTATTTTAACTGATTATTGATTTCGAGCTTGTGTTGAAAAAAATTATATTGTTGATTATGAGATCGTTTTGAATAAAAAACTTGTTGTATTGTAAAGAATAAATTAGATTTTTTAATGATTATATACTTCCTACATCATAGTTTGTTTGTCCAACTTGACTTTTACAATCAAAATATAAAAAAGTTATTATATGAAACATTTGTGTTTTATAAATATATTTTTTAAAAAAGTAATTATAATTTTATTATAAAAAATATTTCTTTTCTAACTTCCATCCAACCAAACAAAAATATTTAATTCTCTTTCTTCCATTTTCTCCAACCAAACAAGCTAATGGATGTAGAATTTTCAAGTAAAAACTATTGAGTATAAGTGTAAAACATATGGAGTATTAGTTTTCCATAGTAGGACTAATATCATTTTATTCCTTTTCTAAAACATATGGAGTATTAGTTTTCCATAGTAGGACTAATATCATTTTATTCCTTTTCTAAGACTTTTTTTAATAAAGATCCTTTTCTACCCCAGAATCATTCATTACTTTTGGTGGATTAGAATGATTTTTCTAGTAGTTTTTTTTTTATGAATATTTGATTTACATAATAACGAGTTAATCACTCATTAATTACGCCTATACTTTAAGAAAGAAATCAATTATCTCCTAACTTATCTCCACTCCTCTCTCCTAATCGCATATTTCTCCTCTAATTTTCTTTGCATTTCTTCATTCTAAACATATCCTCTTGTTTCCTTTATCATATTTTCTTTATTGTTGCAATCAATTTCACGTTTGAATGTCTCATCCAGGACACAACACATCTTTGTTTGAATTTTGGTGTCAACTGGTATTACACCATAGCTCGTATATCCCAAAATTATATGAGTTATGACAAAACGAGAACAACTTCTTTCCAAAACCTTTTTTGAATAATAAAACAACTCAATAAATAATCCAAAACATTAAAGTTTAAAACTTTTATTTTCATATCGATCATTTTTCGTCATAGTTTTAAATATGTATCAAGTATTTTTTGTGGAATTTAAATTTTTCGTAAACACTTCACTTGGGGACATTTTATAGTCTTTGTGAAGTGATTCTATTGTACGTCTCAATCATTATTCTTCTCATTGTCCATTGACCTTGAAATGTCTATCAACAAACCTGGGTTAGTTTGTCTTCAATCAGTATCCCTCTCATTGTTCATTGTACTCCATGTTTTAACTAAAAATGACCTCATTGAAAGTGTAATGTATGTATGTTTGTAGCTTAATGTCTCTACAACAACAGAAAGCTAGTGTCCTTGTCCTTATAGACAACATTATATCTCCCTGTTCTTTTATTGTCTTTTGTTTCAAGTCATCGACTATCAACTTCAATGTACCTCAGATTATACTTTAATGTTCTTATTCCAATCACAATGTTCTTTGAGGTTGTATTCTAATGTCTTAGTGTCATATCATAATGAGTTAAGTCTTTCTTTATTGAAATTTTTTATTAACACTTCACACAATGAAATACTCCATAGTCTTTAATTAATTTGTGCACTAATGCCATTGTACTTTCGAATTAATTAATACACCCCTCATTGCCTATTGACCTTGGAACATTTTTTATTACGGCAATATTTTCTTAATTATGTAATGTTAAATTGCCTTAAGTAGGCTAATGTGTTTTAAATGACTTGGTACTCTATACGTTTTTAGATTTAATGCCTACCTTTTTAGTGTATATCATATCAATCCTTATGAAGTACATTGTGGATTAGTATTCCTATGCATAAACTAAGTTTTAAATGTCAATGCAACAATGAGAATAAGGACCGTTATTGCTAAATTGCACATTCACAACTAGTTTTTGAAATGGAATATCTAATGTCTTCATGAGAGGTTGATAATTGATATCACGGAGAAAATAAAAGTATTTCTAATATGAAAATTTAGAACATCAATATTTTCCAATTATTTTAGTTAATCTAGAGTTGGACATTTGCAGCATATGATTGGACCTCTATTGTCATCTTTTTGCGACATTCTATGTCTTCTTGCATCAATTTCATACACATCTTGTCTAAGCATGATGAATTTAGCCATCTTGATCACAAACACTCCACAACTTAACCTATTTAGTACACATAAAAAAGTGTATATGACTTAATTTTAAATACAAATCATGCACAAGAATAAATTGTAGTACCCTATTAGAAGGCCACCCGTATGGGAAAAAAATAGTTTTACTACATTTTGAATAATGTATCCTCATCTTGATAATCCCCCCTTATATTATAAGAGCCAACTGCGTTTATCTCTGTTAGATTAGCTCTTTTTCCGTATCTTTTTCCGTCACTTTACCCACGTCACCACTTCCCCACTTCTCCGTTTATTTTTCTTCCAACCTACGTACACGGATGCTATTGGTCGTTCTTGCCGCCCACCGCCCCACTACATCACTTTCTTCCCAGTTCTGATTTTAATTCGTTTTTCTCGCTCATCCTGCGTGGTTTTCCTCTTCAATTTCCAGGTAATTCGCAGAATCTCCCTCCTCCTTCATAATCTTCATATTCATAAGCTGCGCAAATCTTCAATTCTTTACTTCCAATTTTAGATTTTGCAAATTTACAAGTTTTTGTTGCTAAAAAAAGGAAACCCAAATTTTAATTCAGTCCATTTCAAAATTCACCCAAATTTTAATACACTTATTCAATTTTTAAGAGTTCAAATTCATAGTTTTCTGTGTACAAAAATTTTCGGAATATTTGGGAATCCACTGAAACTGCAGCCAGTTCATCCTCTTCCAGAAGTTTAAGGGTTTTATAATTTACTCCATTCAAAAATTCACCCTTTTTTAATACACTTATTCAACTTTTAAGACTTCAAATTCCCAGCTTTCTGTGTTAATAAATTTTGGGATTATTCAAATTTTTTAGAGGTCAAATTCACTGTTATGTTTGTTAGAAAATTTAGGAATCCGCTGGAACTCCACCCACTTCACAGCTTTCTGTGTTAATAAATTTTGGGATTATTGTTGTAGTTCTTTTGTTTTCTCCCAATGTTCAAGAACTAAACATTGTGTTGGTAGACCTTCAATATATCTCATTTCTGTTTCATCTTCCTTTATTTTGTTGTTTCATTTTTAGTGTGTTTACTGCATGCCCTCATTTATTTTTCTAAATAACTTAAATGGAATCCCTTACTCTTATTACTGGTATGAAGATATAAATTGCCCATCTATTTCTTGCTTATTTGACCTACTGTCAAGGAGGGCCTACTTTCTCATTACATGAATTAGGAATGCAAAAGCACTCAAAACACTATAAGATGAACTTATAGAATAATCAAATGTTAGGGCTATTCACCTTTAGTTTATTGTTTTCTTAAATGGAATTTCAGCAAGTTGTGTACCATGGATCATGATAAAAAATTGTTAAAACTTCTTAAAACGTACCACAAAAGTACAGCTAACACAGATGCGATAATTTGTATGATCACTATTTATTTTTTTTCATAAATGCCAAATGCAGAACTAACTTGGATTAATATGAATCTGGCTAAGAAATCTACAAACACTCAAGTATCAACAAGCAAAAATGAAGTACTAAGTTAGACAAGGATGACATAAAGCTTTCTTTTTTTAAGGCAAACAACATCCTGCTTAGGGATGTCCCAAATTAGGGTCTGAGGCAGTATAAGTGAGGCACTATAAGATGCTAATAAGAGGGAAGTGCACTTTTAGAATCTGATTTTGAAATAGAATATGATTGTGAAGCTTCTTTTTATGGGAAAACTGATACTTGAGGGGCTGATTTAGAAACTTTTGGGCTGACTTTGATGAGAAATTTGGTACTTTAAAGGCAAACTTTCATAGAGATTTCTGGTCTTGAAGTTAATTTCATGGATAAAACAGAACCTCTAAGGCCTTACTTTTGAATACAAGTCCACACCCTTTCAATGCATTTCTTCATCATCATCTATAAAGTTTCATTTGGTTTAATTTCAAGTGTAGCGGCACGTATTGATTCTAAATTACACATTTTTATAAATGTTTAAGTGTTTTATAAATTACAAACTTATATTCTAAATTCTCATTTTTTGAGTTTCATTCACAGAAAAATGGATGCCGAAGAACAAATGCAAACACTCACGGTTATTGTTGCCATCAAACCAACATCAAGCTTTTACGAAAGACAAACATCAAACATCTACTCACTACTAAGCCTCTACAGCCTCTCTCAAAGGGAAACAAGCACTCCAAGTTTAAAGAGAAACTTGAAGGTTGAAGATGACTGCCACAAAAAAAATTAACCCATGTTTCAAGATCTTAGAAACTTTTTTGGACTTAATTAAATGTATATTCCTACCCCTCTTGTAACATAAATGTATCCCAACTAGGTAGGAATCCTCTACATCTCATATATGAAGTGCATGTGAGCACTTCAATTTTTGTAAAACAGTCCCTATGTTAGAACTTATGTATTTGCAACGTATCATAAATGAAGTGTAGGTGATCACTTTAATTTTTGTAAAACAATGTCTAAACTTCTCGTAAAGTACTACACGTATGCTGTACTACAAAATCATAGCACATTATACAAACAATTTGGGCACACACACACACACAACGTGTGTGCCATGCTAGTGAGCCTTATATGAGCCACATCAAGCACCTCATTTTACTAGTTGTACTTACATACCACAACCTTTATGTGATTTTTCAATGTAAAATTTGTAATGAATAGGACTAAAACATAAGTCATTTCCCAATATGGAACTTAAATTTTTTTATTTCTTAAATAGGACTTAGTAATGTCTAGTGAGAAAAATAATGTCCAAGTGATGGTGGACATTTAGTTGAATAATAAATAATAGATAATGATCAATGATCCTACATTGGGAAATAAAAACATATGGTCCTATATTGAAAAAGTCATTATATTTTAGTCCTATTTAGGTAAGTTACCCTTTTCAATAACATGTGGTTAATAGTTCCTCCACCTTTTCTGTCAACTTCATCAACCAGGACATTCCTTCTTTTAGTCTATGCTGTTCTTAGCCTCCCATGCTTTTTATGTGAACTCATTTGCATTCTTTGGCTCATAGATTAGTGCACTGTTGAAAGAATGAAAGGAGAACAAATATTCAAATTGTAAAAAAAAATCACATTACACATTCTATGTTTTTAATAGGAAATAGAATCCTAATGTTATTTAGTTTCTTTATTCTCATGTTACCATATTTATCTTCATACCTTATTTAAGATTCTACACAATATACTCTATATATACTCCTTGATAGTTTATTATTCAATAAGATCAATAATTATCAAATTGTATCATGGTATCGAAGCCAATTTTAGCCCACCTCGTCTAATAAGGTGTCCATTTAGAGGTTCATTCCTAGCGGCCTTAGTCTTTAGCCCAATTTTCTGTGTGGAACAACGTCATGTGGCATGTTTAAATTAGTTGCTCGTCTAGAAGTTCATACATAGTGGTTCGTAGTCCTTTAGGTATTGGCACTTAAAAAAATTTCAGACGGATGAGAATTCATTTGGATGTGGTTAATCAGTTATGTTTAAAATGGTCCGGTTTTCCATTTAAGGTGGAGTGTTAAAGTATCCCATATTGGAAATTAAAGAGAAAAATAATTAGTATATAAGCTCTTGGGTTGAACTAAGTAATCGATTAGATTCAATCCTTTAATATGATTTAGCCCAAGTGTCTTTTGGCTCAATCCAGTGACCCTTACCTCATCCTAAAATTCTATCATGGACTCAATCTACCTTACCCAATCATAAAATTCTACCATGGTATCAAAGCAAGGGTTCTAAAAACCCTAGACTTTTGTTTCTTGGCAAAAACGCCGCCTCATCACTTAACGATTTACCGCCATGGAAATGTCAGATCCCCTCTCATATCTTTCTTTCAGAGTCAAACTTCTAGTCCAGAACCTTCACAAACTTCCCTACATAGTCTCTGAATGTTCGGACTGTGTTTGAAGCCAATCATTTACTTGGTTGGATTGATGAATCCGAGAAAATACCATTAAAGATTATCCTCAAAGAAGGAGTTGCCACCCATAATCTTTTATATTCCTCATGGACCGCGATTGATACACAAATATGCGCTTGTCTTCTTGCCATCATCAGCCCTACAAGTCACAAACATGCTCGAGGCTTCACAATATTCTTTGATGGCCTTTAGGATGCTTTAGCAGCACACTACAACTCTATGTCAACCACTCATATTTATCAACTTCAGGATAAGCTTCACACTTTTTGCAAAGGTACTAAAAATAGGACTCACTTTCTAGACAAAATTGCTTTTGATGGACAATAAATCCACCGGGCGATCCAATTCAGAGGAATGGATCACAAGAAATAAAATAAGAACAAGAACTCGAGAATTGTATGTGTTATTAGCTTTATTCAGCCTGAGCATCCCCCATTCGGGTCTCCTCTATTTATACATGGTTTCTTGAGTAATTAAGGTAATTCACCATCAAAACAAGTTTAATCCGTCAATGGCGTGATCCCCTTTTTCCGGCTGCGTCCTCGCCTTCTACTAAATCTCCTCCGGCGGATTACCTCTTCCAGCTGTCTTTTGGACTAGGTTGGTTTGGGCCTAGCTCCTTGGGCTGACCCATATTTACTACTCCTCTGTCTGTGTGACTTAGTGTCTTCCGGGTGATGCGTTTGGGCCACCCATTGGATATTGGCCCATCAGCTTCTATTCTAGTAGATCTAGATGTCTTAAACGAAAAGATTCCTGAACGTGATGTTGTGAATACTGCTTTCTGTAGTTTCCCCACCGACTACTCCACCTATAAACAAAACATATGCATGTAGAACAAAAACATAAGTCTTAATTAACTCTTTAGATAACTCACCTCTGAGGAAATTAATCTTGAGATGAAACTAAAACCAAGCTTAGTTGATTCTACTCTTGGGGGTCCTCTTACGACACTTTTCTCTTCAAGCAGTCGAGATCGCAGTCAAGGAGGAGGCTATGGTCGACCATACTTTTGGCTGCGGAAATGGTTCTACCAGTGGCGGTCAAAGCAACGACCAAGGTGGAGGCTGCAGTCCTGCATGTGATTAAAATTTAAATGAAAATATCAAAAAAAAAATTATAATAAAAAATTCATCAAAAGTAATCTCAACTTTCATTTTGTTGTGCAAAACAAGAATTTCCATTAACCCGCCGTTTGCAATTTAACAATGATCCAAAACTCATAAATTTCAATAAAATTGAGATTATTATGCACCATATTGAAAGGTAGAATTATTTTTGAAAGATCAGGTAAAGTTGGAATTATTTTCGATAATTTTTCCATACTTCAAAGACCTTAGGATAGTTTTAAGCCTATTAAGCTGACGATTTGCGGCAAGTTCGAATATCATCCCAAGCTATGAATTTTCTTTACTCGCAAGCAAGATTAGAAAACAAGCTCTTCAACTCTACAACTGGCGAGTAAAAAAACATACTGCGAGTATCCTCTTCTACCATCCCTGAGGGCATGAGCGTGTGACTCCTAGGGTGGTGGTACACTTTATAAGGTCATGGAGTATGCCACGGAAAGAGAGAAGGGGATGGTTGACTTATGGCTGAGCTAGTAGGAAGGAATTTATAGGGAGCACCACCACCCTATGTGTGAACGGAAAAGGCGGGATCCTCTTCCCATTTTTCTACTGCGGGTCCCTTCTTCAAAAAAGACCATTCCACGGTCACAAAGTCTTTTTTAATTTTTTTCTCCAAATCTAACCGTTAAAATTTAAAAAAATTAAAATTTTAAATCACTATTTAAACAGATCACTCTACTCATCACTTTGAGACACTTCCATCCATCTCTTTAAACTATAGTACTACCTCCGTTTCTCAAAAGAGTTCCTCTTTGACTTTGGGGAAAAATAAAAAAGTGTTAAATTGTAGTTGACTTTCCAATTTTGCCCTTGATGTGATGGGTAAAAGTAAGATGTGATAGTTTAGTTGTTAGTGAAAAAGTATGATTTGATAGGTAGGGTATGAAAAAGTAGGGGTAAAAGTGGTTTTTTAATAGAAAGGGGAAGTGTTTTAAGAAAAACAAAAAAAATGAAAGATGAAGAGTTTTAAGAAACGGAGGGAGTAGTATTTTATTTAGTATTTTTCACATTTTTTAGTATAACAGATCCATTACGACCACTTGTGTCTTTCTTGGATCCCCCTTTTCTATATTTACGACTTACGGTCAAGCACCGAGCACATTCAATTCTAAATGTAACAATTTTAAGAATGGTGATAGAATTTAAGATGGGTATGGATAACTGGATTGTGTCATAAGTCAATTGGTTTGAACAACATTAATCTCAACCGATTATTTTATTCTTGAACTTTCGATGTGGAATGACATTTGGTAAGAAGTTTAGTGGAAGCAAATTTAGAACCAGTGGTGCTCAATCGTCTAGACCACCGCCAAGAAGAGAAGAGAATACAACTACAAATAACACAAATAATGTTTTAATTTCTTAAAAGTGAAATCAAAATGAGAAATCCTTGGAGCGGCCGGAAGATTTGTTACAGTGAGCAATGGCGGCCTGAACAGAGTTGTCCCTGGTGTACACCACCGTTCCGGCGAAGGAAGTAGCCGCCCACTGGTGGCGATGCAGAGGCGTCGACTTCACGGAAGCAGGGCAGCTTTTGGAAGGCTTGCCGCCGCCTCTGCCGTGATCAGACGGCGACGGCGACGACGCGACCAGCTCCCTGAGCTTCATCCTCAACAGTAGCACCGACGATCGGGGTTTCTCGGCCGCCGCCTGGAAATTACTTGTGGGTGGGTGACGAGGAGGAGACTTGACGGCTGGTGGGGTAAAGCGGGCGGAGGTGGAGGGAGATGAGGATGCTGTGGCGGCGGATTTGGGCGGCTGGTGGCTTCGGATTCTCCATGCGGCCTTCCACGGGAAACTCATAACGAAGCACCGGAATTTGAACATGACGTTCATTATTCTGCGCTCCGTTCCGCCCCTCTCCTCCTCCGCTCTCCCACTTGACCACGACCCTCCTTTCCTGCATCACCATCAAATGTTAGCCACCGTGAAAAAGTCTTTTTTTTTGTACAAAGAGAAAAAATCGTCTAACATCACCGTGTAATATTGTATGGTTTCAACATTTTTATTTAAGAGATGCCAGTAAAATATATGAAGCTTTTTTTGTCTAAATTTAATAGTTTAGTTTATTTAAGCACATTTCTTTTTTTACATTTGGGATACAAATTCACAGCATTACTTCAAAAGATTCACAAATTACTTTATTACTCTCAAATTTAATAAATTATATCGCGATTTCTAAAATACTCTGTATTTTTAACTTAGGGCTCTTTGTTTCAGCCTATTAATGGTTCAGATGTCTGAATGGTTCAGCACTTAATGGTTCAGACTGTTTGTTTCAGCCTCTTAATGGTTCAGATGTCTGAATGGTTCAGACATTTCCCTCTGAATGGTTAAATATTATACAGAGTCTGAATGGTTAAGACCTCTTATTTGAATTGATCAGACATTTGCCTCTAAATAGTTAAGCAATATACTAGCTCTTAATGGTTCAAACCTCTTGTTGGTTCAGCACCTATCTATTCAGAAGTTGTCAAACAGCCCCTTAGACTAGACTTGATCAAAATAGGCGGATATTAAGAGAACTTTCTAAGTTGGTCCTAGCCAGGCCCCGTATAGCAGCCTTAATAATTGAAGCTCAAGTCTAGCCCACATGAATACCCGCGGGCTTCGGCCTAGTCAGGCCCACATTCAAATATTTTGTAAAAAATTAAAAAAATAACTTTTTAAATTAAATATTTTCTTAGTACGGAATATATTATATGTTTGGTAAAAATAATTATGAAAAATACACTTCCAAAGGAATGACTATTGTATGCAATAATCCGTATAATATATTTTACGTGATATTGTCAGTATTATTTATCTAAAACTATTATTAATGAACAATAAGAAAAATAATTCTTTTTTTTTGAATTTTTAGAAGTATATACATGTGTTTATATATAATACCAAATAATAATAATATTAATAATAATAATAATATTATTATTGATGATGATCGTACTATTATTATTACTGTTATTATTATTATTGCTATTATTATTTTTGTTGTTATTATTATTACGGGAGTTAACGTCTCTATTGGAAAATGAACCTGTGCTTTTTTATTCGGAAGATTCACATTGGTAACATTGGATCAGAAGGTCTTTAAAATCAAACACTTAGTTCATTTGGGGTGTAAAAAAAATAGATATTGAAAGAAATTAAAAGAAGTTAGAAGAAGCTAGAAAGTTAGACAACACTTCAAAGAGTTGGAAGATGTTAGAAAAAATAAAATGTTAAAAAAATAATTCAATTAAATAATCACTCAATTAAATATGTAAGAAAACTAATTTGAATAAAAAAAGATTCATTCATATTTGTCCATGTTTGAGATGATATGTTATAAATTTGGATATACGGAGTATGATGTTATATATCCATCATATGTAAATACTTTTTTGGAACATGCTACATGTACCCCAAAATTTGTACCCAATTTGTACACCAAAGGTGTGCACCAACATTTAGAAGGTCCACACTGACACAAAGTGTTGGTGCGTTAAAAAAATTAACACTGACATAAAGTGTTGATGCGTTAACAAAAATTAGCATTACACCAACACAAAATGTTGGTGATTTCCTACGGTGTACAAAATGAGATACAAATTCTTGGAGTACAAATAGCATTTTCCTACTTTTTTTAGTCATTGTCGGAAGAAAAAGGAGTTGAAAAAAGTTGAGAGTTAACTTTTTCAACTCAAATGAATTGAAGAGACAATAATTCAAACAGCAAGTCAGCAAGTCATTCTATTAATAAAAGAAATCATCTTAAATAGGAGTAAAACATAGAAAAAATGTTAAAGTATGAGCTCAATGTTTTTATTATCAAAATAGGAGTTTGCATTGTTGTAATATAATGTGACACTGTGTATAGATATTTCACAATACTTTTTTTGTAATGTATATGGTCATGATTGGTATTGTATATGCATTTTAACTCTTCTTTCAGAAATAAAAACATAGAATTCTTATTTTAATACATAATATAATATTTTTAATGTTTTACTCCTATTTAAGATTTTTTTCCAATTAGCTTAATTCAGCACTTTGCAATTATAATTTGAAGTAACTTTTGGTTGACTTACGTTGCCTAATTTACATTCAGTAAAATTCAGTTTAGACTTTAGTGTTTGATGCTTTCCACTTATTGTTAGCTCAATTAATCAGTTCGAAGTTAAATTAAAATACTCGATGGACAATTAAGTTCATACACTATTTACCAAACCATTTGAAAATCGATTTTCGGTTTCGCAACAAGGTTAGTTCGGTTCGGAACAATGCAGAGTCAAATTTTTTGTTCACCCCATATCCGTGACTAAAGTAGTGTAAGACTCGCTTCAGTGACAAAATACATGTTTTTTTCACTGAGTACAGAGAAACAAAAAAACAGAGACTAAGGGCCAGTTTGAAAATAGCGTTAGCGTTTTGAAAAGGCTATCTGCGGGCAGCGTTAGCATTTTCAAAGTAATTTGCACCATTAAAATTTTATCCAAAACGCTAACACTAATCTCTAACACTATTACCAAACAAGCCCTGATTAATAAATATACCTGCTGGAGCTGAGAAGCAGTTGTTTGGAGTGAGTTTCAGGTAGCGCATAGTCGTGGCATTGGTCACCACTTTTGCCTCTTGGGTTCCCCGGCGGCAAGCGACAGCCTCCTCTCCGTTTGTCAGGCACAGCAGGCTTACGGGCCGCCGAAGAGGGAGGGGAAGAAAAGGAGAGGAAGGGGACGATGCCCCCTCCCTCCAAATATGACACCCGAAATTCAACCCCGTCCTTTTTCTTTTTCTCTTCTTCATCTTTCTCCGTCCGACTTCGCGGGCCCAGATTTATCTCAATGTATGCGTTTTCGTCGTCGTCCTCTTCTTCTTCTTCTTCCTCGCGAATGCAATAATGAACACTCTCCATTGATCTAAAATCACTTCAATTAATTAGAGTGGGAGGAGAGGAGTGAGAATATAATTAAGAGGAAGAAGCTATTAATAATACTCCCTAACGTAATTCCATGGGTTTACCAGAGTCAAAGACTTGGAATGGCTTGACTAGGAATAGATAGCCCCTTTGTTGACCATCCATGCTTTTAATGGACTAATCTCCTCTTTACTGTTGTAATGGTGGAATCTTGGTAAATTAATACTGTTGGTTTTTTTGTTTAAAACTGTTTCGAGGACAAAAGGAGTAGTGCTTTTGCATAGTCCTCCTCATCTTTGATTTAGTTTGTACCAAGTGATTGGACAAATGCCATGCATTGTGATGATATAGGAGCAACATGCCCACCTAAATTTGAAAATCCATCAGACAAATAGGTCTACTAACCACGTAGGTAATGCAACACTCTGCCTCCCACAACCCACATTTTAATTTTCATTTTTTTTATTAAAGGTGAGGTTCTGTTGATACTGACTACGATAATTTATGATGTCACTGCTTTTTTGAGACACCTACAATGTCTCGTTCGAAAAATTGACCGTTCCAGCTACCCCTTGCCCTATGTCCCTTTTGCTAGGGTGTGGAGACACAAGATGTCTCATTGATGATACCCTATTCACGAAAGTAATCCTTTGATCCTTCAATTTTTGTGTCGTTATCACTACGAACACATTTAGGGCCTCTTATTTAGAGCTTGAAAAAAAGAGTTGGAAAGAAACCGAAAAAAACTAGAAGGAACTGAGAGAAACTGTAAGAACTAGAAAAAATTATAAAAAACTAGAAAACCTGGAAAGAACTGAAATAAACTAGAAAGAACTGAAAAAACTAGAAAAAATGGAAAATCTTAAAAAAAAACTTTAAAAACCTTATTTAAGTGTATTTTTATATTAGGAAAAACTAATCAAAATAACCCCAACTTTATTCAGTCTTTTAAAAATAGACCTTTCATTCGGATGCATTAATAATCCCAACTTTACTGAAACATGCGAGTTTTGGGTCACCGTTAAGTTTCTAACTTCTGGTTAACGGGAACGACCTCTTTTGCACAACAAAATGAAAGTTGTGATAATTTTAAATTTCATTTAGATTTTTAAAATGACTTTCTACCTTCATTTCTTTTTCTTTCTTTAAAGATTAGTCATACCTTAGAAAAAATAAAAAATAGATATTAAAAATAACAAAATTGAGAAAATTGACTAAAACCATACAAAATTAATGATATAAATAAGGTAATCAATAGAAGTGGAGCGTTCTAACATTTTACACACTATATAGAGTATTAATGTACTATTTACTTCTTGAAAGAATGGGTAAAGACGTAAAGTAGAGATTATTCTAGATAATTTTTCCTAAAAATAAGAAGAAGTGATACATTAATGCTCTATATAGTGAGTAAAATGTTAAAACCCAATCTTAGGTTAATTTCTATCGATTACCTTATTTATTTCATTAATTTGTGTGATTTTAGTTATTTTTCTCATTTTTGTTATTTTTTTATTTTTATCTAAAGTTAGACTAATCTTTAAATAAAAAAAGAAAGAGCAATGCTATGTTCACAAACAAAATACTCACAAACTTCACAAACGTACTATTTATGATTTAAAATTTTATTTTAAAATCATTTTAGACCATTTAATTTTATGCATGGAAGTTCACAAATAGTAAGTTTGTGAAGTTTGTGACCAATGTGTTTGTGAACCAAGCATTTCCCAAAAAGAAATGACGGAGGTAGAAAGTCATTTCAAAAATTAAAATGAAAATTTCAAAAAAAATGAAAATTCATCAAAAATAATTCCAACTTTCATTGCAAAACATGCCATTTCCGTTAATCCGTTGTTAGTAACTTAACGATTACCCAAAATTCAGAAATTCTATTAAAATTAGAATTACTATTCATCACGGTGAAAGTTGTAATTATTTTTGAAAAATTGCGTAAGTTGGGATTATTCTAGATAATTTTTTCTTTAAATTATTCTCATTCTAATTGTTGTTGTTATAATTTATAAACTATTATTATTATTAGTATATTCATTATTATTATATGAATAATTACGTTATGTAACAACCCTAATCCGTCTAGGTCTGCAGCCCCTTTCAAACCAAAGTATTAAATTGGTAGTCGTAAAATTTAAAACATTTCAAACACTTACAAATAAATATAAAATTATATCGTTGGATAGAGTTTAACTGTCGGATCGCACCGGTGCAATCAGAATTTAATTCGAAGAAAGTTAGACCAAAAAGTGAACCCCGACTGGGACCAAATTAGTCCCAATCAGGGAGTAACATGTTGATGAATCTCCTTAAGTCGCACTATCGCCCAACAAAGATCGTGAAATTGGAAATCCTACGCAGCGGGCCTTGGCAACATCCTCTTCCTCTTGCTATATAAGCATACTCAGCGCCTCCCATTTCTTCACCAGTCCTTTCAAAGTTAGTTTCTTTGTGTTCCTTGTTGAGTAGAGAGTTCATTGGTGCTGCTTAGAAAGCTTGACGTCGTCGGACTTGGGAGTAATCGTCGCCGGAAGTTTCGCCAGAAAATTTCCAAAACATTCGTTTAAGCTCGAGTTAAACCCGTAGGTATATCTAGTGACTAGAATGTTTGTATAGATCGTTTCTACGTTCATAAATAGTCGTTTGGTTGAGTTTTGTGTTTGACATGTTTGAATAACCAAGAATCATAAACCTTGAAATTATTGTTAAAACTATGAACTAATGTACTAAAATGATCTATGAACTTTGGAAAACATTTCTAAATAGTTTAATTGAAGTTTGGTGACATAAAATGACATTTCCGAAAATTGGCCCGAGGTTAAAGATGACAATGTTCAAAACTACGCGTAGTACGATATCACCCTACCGCCCTGACGGTACCTAGGTACCGCCGGCACGGTAGGCAATACTGTGACCACGGTAGGCCATCTACCATTGGCTGCTCCTCCATTGGCGATTGCTGGAGGCGGTCGGTGCCGAGGTACTGTACTGGGTACCGTCCAGAACCTGATCTTTTCCCCTATACCCGATTTTTGAAATATTAAATCCTATTTTTGAAAACAATCAATTAAAATTAATATTAATATGATTTCTGAAATAAATATGATATTTTGATAAATCCAAGAATCTTGTTTGACGCATGACGGTAAGCTAGGGTGTTAACACTTGACGCTATGCCGCTATTTGTAATTGGATATATTATTGATTGATGATTATGAAAATGATGTGTATCATTAAGGATATCTAGAATAACTTTAAGATATATCCATGTTGATGTTGGTTTCTAATACTATCTATAAGACCTCTAAGAAAGATTAGAAATAGGCCTTGCGGGCATAATTAAGAATATTTGGTGGCATGCGTAAAGACGTACGTAGGGGATCCTCAAATCAAACTTGAGTATCACTTGTTTGGGGATACCACCCAACATGATAGTGAGCATTCCGTTGTTCGGTTTCTGGATTGTACCTTAAGCGAAGGCTAGTTTAAGAATTGGAAAACCTTTTTTAAAAATTGTACCTTAAACTAGCATAGCTTAAGATTTGGTTAGGAGTACCTTAAACTAGAATATAGTTTAGGAATTGGTTAGAAGTATCTTAAACTAGAATTCGTTTAAGAGTTGGTAAACATTTAAGAAATTGGCCTTAGAATAAGAATAGTTTAAGGATATTGTTGATTAATGTTGAATATGAATATGATTGTTGAATATTGATTATTGAATGTCTGAACTGAACATTATGTTCATGATATCAAATTATTTGATTATGAATTGAAATTTAATTTATATGGATGTACGACGCATTAGATATCCTTACTCAGCTTTACCGCTGAGCATGTTGTATGTTTTATTTGCTACACACATGCAAACAAAAAGAATGAAGTGATGATTTCCCAGAGGCAGATGGGGCGAGGTGGTCGGGATGGATGTGTGGATTTAAATTATTATCGTAAATACATAAAATAATTAATTGAAATGTTTTAAATTTTACGATTACCAAATTTATTATTTAGTCCGAAAGGGGCTGCAGACCTGGACGGATTAGGGTGTTACATCTGAGTATTTGAAGTCCGAGTTAAACATGAATATAAGAAAAGAAAAAGTTGATTTTCTGACTGCTAGAGTTTTATATAAAAATGTGTTTATATTATTACTGTAAAATTTTTTATGAAAGGTATATGTTTACGTTATTATATTTTGTACTTATTGTTATAATTGGTACCACTCAGCTTTTGCTGACTGGGTTGACTACATTTTTAGGTACACAGATAGAAACTGACAACCTTACTGAATAACAGCATTGATACTAGAAGGATCAAATGGATGGATCCCAATAGGACTACTACTAATAATAATACATATGAATAAGACATGTTATGACAATATAACCTTTTTTATGTTATCAAGTTTTAAGCTTCCGCATGTATAATATTACTCCAATATTATTAGTAGTAATGAATAAAGTTTTTGTGTGATGCTCCAATTATCGTTTCAAAAAGTTAGACCCGTTAACACCGCGAGTTGGATAACCAAATAAATTTGGGTATCCAACTCATGGCGTTACACAGGCACTTAGGAACCTTGATGCATTATGTCAGAAGTTCTTCTGACATGAAAAAAGGGGGTCGAATGGCGTGCCTCGGAAGATTGTTGCATAGTGCAAGATGGAACAAATCAAAAAACTGATAATTGCTAGCGGGGAGGTAACGAATTGTGTAGGTGCCCAAAAAAATATGTGAGGAGTCGACCTTGAGTGGACAATATCATAATAATGCATGGTTGGATTGAGGATACGCGCAGTCTCAATATGTCGTATTTGAGTTTTAGTTCAGAGTGGTAGACTACGACATGTAGAATTCTTGGATTTGACGGCGGCGGACCTTAGAAAGACCGAAAGAATTCCTTGTGTTGTGGGAAGTAAACAGTGTACCAACAGGACCCTAGGAACCTTGATGCATTATGTCAAAAGTCTTTCTGATGTGAAAAATAGGGGGTCAGATGGCATGCTCCGGAAGATTGTTGCAATAGTGCGAGATGGAAGAAATCAAAAAACGAATAATTATTGGTGGGGAGGTAACGAATTGCGTGATTGTTGGTTTTGAGGATAGGTTCTCACACAACCGAGAAAGTGAAGGAATCAAACCAAAAAAAATATGTTCAATTCATCTCATTAGTATGAGATCTTTTGTGAGGTATCCAAAAAAAATAGTGAGATCACATCTCAATGCAGAAAATATCATACTAATGCGAGATTAGGGTAAAACTACATGCGATCCCAAAATAGATCAAATATCTACGTTACTTACCATATTCACACCTATTTATAAAGTAGATATCTACAATGGAATTCAAATAATATCCATTTGTAATTGAATTTTGTAGTAATGCCCTATATCTTGAATATTTGTCCCATTTTAATTTTTACACTCAAAATTGATATATTTTAACCATTAATTGAATAAAGTTGATATTCGATATTAATACAGACATTATTTTATTAAATTTATTTTATAAATTATTTTTATAACATTATTTTATCTAATTAAAACGGAGTACATCGAATATTCCCTCCATCCCTTAAAACTTTTCTCTTTTAGACTTTTAATGAATTTAAAGACTGAATATTTTTGTGTTGACTTTTAAAAAATATGTGATAGATAAAAATAGGTTGTGATGAGTAGATTATTAGTGGATAGATATCATGGCATATGTGTGATTAATAAATATAAAAATGATTCTTTAATAGAAAGTAAAAAAGACTTTAGAAATCACCATAAATAGGACTAAAACATAAAGAAAAGTATCTAAATAGGACTTTCATATTTTTTCCCCCGAAATACGACTTTACATTTGGTAATGTGGCATTGAACATGTGCACATTATTATACTTTTTTTGGTAATGTACATGACCATGTTTGGTAATTAATGTAAGTCCTATTTCGGGAATAAAAATATGGAAGTCCTATTTTGATATATTTTCAATATTTTAGTCTTTCTCCCAAAAGACTTTTGGAACAAAGAAAAAGAGAGAGACGAAGGTTTTAAAGGAAGAATGAAACAAATTTTATTTAAATATAGATCAAAGGTTGAATGTGTTAATCCCTGTGTCCCAGAATTATCTTCATATTTATTTTTTCAATGTCTTCAAAACACTATTTTGAGCATTAATGTGTTTTTATATATAATTCTATATTATAAAAATATGATATTTATAAAACTTATTTTTTTATATATATTTTATGATTAAAATTAAAAATCTTTGAATAAGAAAAAAAATGGAAAGATATTTTTGGGATAGATGGGATAGGGAGAAAGAATATAAAAAGTCAAGCCTGACCTACGTGGTAGAAGAATCAACCCATGCATCAATGGAAAATACAATTATCTTTAATTAATTCCATTTGAATCCACTCATTGAGCTCCACGCCCAATGAATTTTGATGAAGAATGGAAGGAGATAAACATTACGGCGTACGGAGTATTCCGCGTGTAGCTTAGATTTGATAGAAAAGGCTGCTCCGCCGCCTTGAGGATCGGAGCGGACATTAAAAAAAAATACACCGTATTAAGTGCGGCCAATGACGCTGCGCATCATATCCTTGAAATCGCGGAAATCGACGCGGCCGTCGTCGTTTTGATCGACGGATGAGATCATCTCCTCCACTCTCTCCATCTCCCTTCCTTCTTCCTGCATTCCCAGCTTCGCTAGCACCACCTGCAGTTATGAAATAAGATCGATCGATCGATCGATCAATTTGTGATTTGGATTGATTTACGATAGAAATTTTAGAGAAATTTATTCGATCAATTTTGAACTGGATCGATCTGCGTTCCTTTAACGCGATATGATGATCACCTGTAACTCCCACGCGGATATGAATCCGTCGCCGTCCTCGTCGAACACATTGAACGCCTCCGCCAGATCGCTCTCCTCCTGCGAACTCGTGGCATCGCCGCCGCACAGATCAGAATCCGACGGCGGTCCGAAGAAGACGTCGTTGAGCGAGCGGTGGAGTGCGTCGAAGTCTTCGAATCGGAGACCGCAATTTCCCGGTTTGATGAAAGACCGGACCGTGGACTCCATCTCGGAGATATCTGTGTGGAGGCCGAGGAGGTTGAGCGCCTCGCTGAGCTCGTCGACGGTGATCAAGCTGTCTCTGTTCCGATCGAAGAGGTCGAAGATCCGGCGGAGGCGGACGGAGTTGAGGCTCGGACTGCGCAGCCGGAATGAAGACGCGGTTCCATTGCGGAGGATTGCGTTGGGAGGAGCTTGAGACTCGCCATCCATAGCTAGCGCTGATTCAATTACCAATTACGAGTTAAGACGGCTGCTGCCAGAAGATTTGTTTTAAATTTTATGCAGGAAGCTAAAAAGGAATCGATATATATATATATATATATATATATATATATATATATATATATATATATATATATATATATATATATATATATATATATATATATATAGGGGATTATTTAAAATGTTATTGGTAAACAATTAAGGACTTGTTTGGAAATAATGATAGCGATTAACTTTAGCGTTTTGAAAAGGCTATCTACGAGCAGCATTTAGCGTTAGCATTTCAAAGTAATCTGCACTCTTAAAATTTTATCCAAAACCCTAACGCTAATCTCTAAAGGTATTTCCAAACAGACCCTAAGTAGATGGAGATGGGGTCTTGATCGAATTAGTTTGCAGCGCAAGGAAATAAATACTACTCGTTAGTCGTAGCTGCGACCTCATTCATTATTAACAGGTCAACTCCAACGTATTTTTATACTCCGGAGTAATTACATAAAAATATTTTTCTTTATTTGGATTTAATTTTGTGATTTGATTTTTATGTTCTTCAATGTAATATTTTATTTATTTATATCGATATTTTTGCATAGACATATTATATAAAAATTAAATATTTCAAAATTACCTTTTAGATGAGAGAGCTTTAGATATTACATTTACATCAAAACACAATATAGTTTTTTCGTATATCAAAATAAAGCTATCCAGACTTTGTAAATGAAAGTCAAATGAAAAACTTAAAAAGGGAAGTGTGGTGTATATAGTATATTAATTAATTAGATAAAATAATATTTTAAAAACATTTTACAAATAAAACTAATATGATTATTGTTGTAAAAATTTATAATGTTAGTTTTATTAAATAAATAGTCAAAATTTTCCAATTTTACGTGCAAAAAAAACAAAACTAAACAAACATGATAGGATGTAATATATATGTATTTGTAAAAAAAAATTAAAATAACCGGATATTTTTTAATTATTTAAAAGATTTTGTTAGATATGGTGACAAAATTATTTTTTAAAAAAAAAAGTGAAA
Source organism: Cuscuta australis (assembly GCA_003260385.1). NCBI lineage: Eukaryota > Viridiplantae > Streptophyta > Magnoliopsida > Solanales > Convolvulaceae > Cuscuta > Cuscuta australis. The sequence continues at coordinate 419,955 of NQVE01000200.1, read as the reverse complement.
ACAAAAAATTTCAAATCTTGTGTCTCTCTTTTTCCTTTTGTTTCCATGCAACAATTGATTTTTCTATTTTAGATCATTTTAGTTTCGGACTCCTTTGTCTTGTGTGTAGAGATAGATGACTAGATGCGGATCAAAGGGAGAGGGATGGAGGATGGATGTGGGGTCCAAAAGGATAGAGTTGCCATTCACATTGAGTCAGCCATTGAATTCGTTGATTCAATATATTTCCTCTTTTTTATTTTAAAATTATTTTATTTGCAATTTGATATATCAATAAAAAATATAAAAATTACATATAAAAATAAATATAAATTTATTTTATTCTATTAAATAATTAATGAAAACACATAAATAAATAAAATTATCGAAAAGAGAGAAAAAATAAAATTATAGTCAAAATGAGGACGAAAGAAATAATATAAAAACACAAGTAAAGCTTTGAATGCTTCTCCATTTCCTTTTTTTGAATGCTTCTCCATTACGTACAATCAAGGAAGTATTCAACCAAGAACGTTCCGCCTCTACTAATCAATTAAAAGAATGATTCCACCTAATTCAATGCCATCTGGATTTTAGATCTTTTGTTTTGAATTGAAATTTTAGAGTTGAATGTTAGAAGAAACTGGAATAAGTCGGTAAAAATTGAAAGAAGTTAGAAAATATTGAAAAAATTAGAGTGTTAAAAAGTCACTTCATTAAATGAATGCCGAAATAAATATGTAAAAAAATTCTAGTTTTAGGTAAAAATAGAATTTATTTTGGTCTGTGTTTGAGGTAATATGTTATAAATTACGAAAAAACTGAAGAGATTGCAAGAAACTGAAAAGAAGTTTAAATAAATTGAAAGAAATTGAAAATATTGAAATACAAAAGATAGGCTAAGGTTCATTGTTTTCTCTAGCTAGTGTGGGGAGAGTTCGAATTAAAGCACCACAATAGTCAATAGACAATAGTGAAAATACGTTGAGATTCCATGGCATTATATTCCACTCGGAACGGAATCTTATTTTGGTTTGGTTCTCACAAATTCACCCATAAGCATGCCTATCTCTTGAGAGAACCCTTTTGATAAATCGGGGGGAAAAAAGAGAATCGTTCTCAGTTTTTTTAAAGTAATGTTAAATTTTATATTAAACATATATGGAGAATGAATAAATTTGTTAAGGAATGTATTATGGTGTTTGAATCCTATTGCACATAATATTTTCAACCATTTTTGCAACAAAAAAATGGTTCAGTGGTTAGACCAGCCAATTTGCATCGGTTTGAACCGGCTGGATGCAAATTTTAGTCTAAGATGTCGTGCTAAATCGATTCGATCTCCTATTCCCTGATTTACGATCCAAACTTCAATTGCCACTCCAGTTTGATTTTTAAACCTGTGTTTTTTATAAATCTAATTCGAATGGGAAAAACATCAATATTTTAATTTTTCTTATTTACTATTTACATGGTTAATTTCTAATCATGTTATTTATCCATGTTTGCTACTCCTTTGAGAAAATAATATAGTATTGATACATCTTGTTTTTTCAAAATTTTGATGTCATTTTTAGATCTATAAATTATATATATATTTATATATATATATATATATATATATATATATATATATATATATATATATATATATATATATATATATATATATATATATATATATATATCTATATCTATATGTATGTATGTATGTATGTATGTATGTATGTATGTATGTATGTATGTGTGTGTGTGTGTATATATATATATACACACACACATACATACATACTAGCATGGACACACATCTTGTGTGTGAGTGCCCAAACTTATTGTGTAATCAACATAATTTTTTTGATATATCATAAGCATAGTATTTCATCTAAAGGATACGGATAAGTTTACAAAATTTGAAGTGATCACTTGCACTTGTATGTGGCTAAGCTATGAGTTCTAACATAGGGAATCTTTTTACAAAAATTGAAGTGACAGGGTGCACTTCATTTTTGATATGTAGCAAAGTTACATATTGATTCTTACTTTGTTAGGATACATATGTTTTACAAGAACGGTAGGAATATACACATAGGTCAGAAAGGTTTGGAACATCTAGAAACGTTTGTTAAGCCCTTTTTTTGGGCGTCCTCTTCAACCTTCATCTTTCTCTATAAAGTTGATGTGCTTGTTTTCTTTTGAGAGATGCTGTAGAGGCTTAGGAGTGAGTACATGTTTGATGTCTGTGTTTCATAACTGCCATATGTTTGTTTAATGGCAGCAATGCCCGTGGCTGATTGAAGGTCCCAGTTCAGGTTCAGAGTATTGATTGTGTCCAGCTTCGTATTTCACTCTAGCGTCTTTAATATTTTATGGAGTTCCTTGGTGAAGAGAGTGACCTGTATAGCATCTCTACCGTCACTTATCTCAGCGGCTACTCTGTATCTGTGTAGATTTGCACGGAGAATGTGTGTACATAAGAAATAAAGTATTTGTGAAGTTTGTATATAAAGAGGGCATTAAAGATTGTAGAATAAAAATATAAGCCGTCGTCTAAAGTTTATTTGTTCACGTCGATTACCCTCGGCGATTGGTTGAGTAGATGATGATGGAATTTCCATTGAATCTATAATGACTTAAGAATACACCTAAGTATTCAGTAATGTTATGCATGATGTAATAACAAACACATGTATAGACTTAAATTAAGTAAATAAGCAAATATGAGTCACCTAACATTTTTAGAACTGCATAGAAACTCTGTTTTCAAAAAAAATTAGGGAAACATATTTTAAAAGTGCCTAAACATACCAAGGGAGTCGAAGAACAAGTTCTTGAGATGAAGAAAGAGCACGAAGAGTGGTTTGTCACCTGTGAACACCATTAATAATAAAGTTATATGGAGTAAGAAAGAATAAGATCATAATGGTTGAAAATATAAAGCATTATTTCAGACTATATTGGAAGGAATGAGAACGTAAGTAAAAGCTTCCAAAAATTGTGGTAAAAATGCTCTTTTATTCGGTATGTGTTCTCATTTGGTATTAGGACGGGGACTGAACAAAAATTCAATTAGGGCGCTCATTCAAAACCTAAGAAGACGTGGTCCCAATCCGAGACATGACAAGAATTCAGAATCCTTGTAATCCATCTTCCTGATATCTTATTATCCCTATTTGGTTCCCATAGTGATACACTCCGTCTGATATATAGGCAATTTTTACTAAACGTAGTTTCCTGTAACTTTTTTTTTGCAAAATTTGTTATTTTACTGTATATATGTATCCCCAAAGTAGTGATGCAGAAGCTTACAACTGCTCTTCTGTTATTACTTATTAGTATATGAAGAATTGAAAATTTGGAATATATTCTCCCTTTTTCAATTTGCTAGATTTTGCTATCCACTTCTCATTATAGTATGTTTTGTATATGAGTCAGAAGCATCACATTATTTTATGACTCCATATTTGTAAACTCCCCTCACACACAAAAAACAAACCAAAACCTTTATGCTTTAGCAGACTTGATTGCACTGTTGCAGGTGTTTTCAGTTTTTAGGTGTTTTCGCTTTTTTGAACAACCTTTGAGACACAAACTAAATTTGTAGTTGATTTGCAGGAGAGAAGATGTCATTAATGGGCCATTGTTGTTCAAACGAACAAGTTTTTTTTTCAAATCGTCCTAAGGTCTTATAAGTTGAATTAATCAAATTTGTTCGTTTGGGGGATGATTTTGAAACCTAAATCAACACTGACGAAAATGCATCTTTACTAACCAATATGCATCTTTCTGCCCTGTTATGGGAAAACTGGCACTTATTTTTATGGGAAAACTGACTTTTGAGGGATGATTTTGAAACCAAAGGGCTGACTTTGATGAGAAATTTGGTACTTTAAGTGCTGATTTTCAAAGAGAACCCAGATTTTGAAGTTAATTTCCAAGCAAATAGCACACCTTTCAAAAGTAACAATACTATCACATGAATCATAAATGCATGAACATGATGTACCAAAAAATCCGTAGACTTCTAATTGTCAAACTTAGGAAAATCAAAGGAATTTATATAGGTACCCAGAATCTGAAGTTATCACAAGTACAGAAGTGCGCACATATATTGCTGAATTTTAGTAGGACTTCATGATGATCAGGAACATGAGTATTAGTATTTTTCATGAAACATTGCATAGTTTTGTATTTTTGCTTTAACAATCTTTACATCTATTTATGCTTTGTATGAGAAGGATTCCAATGTTGCAAAGATTAATGTTGAAATGAATTACAAAGTTGCAGAAATACAGGAATTGCACATAAGGAAACAGATAAAATAGTAGAGGATTTGAAAACAGAAATGGCTGCAGCCTAGCATTTAATTATTCTATAAGTTCATCTTATTGAAAGTAGGTCAAATAAGCAAGAAATAGATGCTAAATGTAAAGTATTGTTCCGCTGCATATTGTTGCTAATCCTATTTTCTAGTTTTTTCCGTTTCTTCTAGTTGTTCTAGTTTTCTCCTAATTATTTTAAAAACTAACCTTTTCAACCCTAGAGAATAGACGCTAAATGTAAAGTATCCGCTGCATATTGTTGCTAATCCTATTTTGCATGAGTATCACTATCTCATTGGAGAAGGAGCCAATGCCACATCTTTTTCTAATCAGGAAAGGATTTGGAAGACGTTGCTCCAAGGGTGCAAGTGTTTCTTTGGCGTTCATTGCGAGGTATTTTTCCTACTGCCAATGCTCTTATTTCCGGGGGCGTGGAAGTGGATAATTTATGTCCTTTGAGAGAATCAATCGACCGTGTTTTTCCGTGCCCGTTTTCGAAGGCGGTGTGGTCTATGTCTAGAAAAGACCCAAGTCATAGAGATGCTACTTTGTTTGTTTCTTGGTTTCAAGGTCATTCTATTGTTTTATCCGTTTCAGAGTTACAATATATTGCATGGATTTTGTGGGCCATTTAGAAAGCGAGGAATACCGTGGTTTGGGAACATAAAGTTGTACTTCCACACATGACTTGTAGGATGGCTGAAGAAGCTAGTTGATCATAGATGGGGGCTCAAGTCCATAAGGCGTTGGCTTCTCAAGGGGTAGCACCCACTCGAGACCGCCAATCAACTCCTAGCAGGTTAGATTTTTCTTTATTTTGTCATTTTGATGCAACTCTTTTCTCTTGAGAGGATTTGATTGGCTTTGGTTGTGTCCTTTCGAAAGACGATTCTTTTCTAGCAAGAGAAAATGGGAGATTAGAGTGTGTGCAGAACCCTTTTTTGGCTAAGGAGTGGCATGTAGGGAGGCACTCTCATGGCTCAAATGCAGAGGAATTAGAGATGTGCAAATTAAATCAGATTGCTTTCAACTTGTGGGAACTCTTCAAAAAAGGAGATTATACTTCTTGTCATTTTTATGTTGGCTAGTGTTTCTCTTTTATCTTTTTTGAGTCTATTGACATTAATTTTTGTAGGCATTATCAAAATATAGTTGCTCATAAGATGGATATGTGGGAAGGTTCACCTCCTAATTTTGTGGTGAATCTATTATAATTTAATGAAGTCTTTTTCTTCAAAAAAAGCTAACAATATTGACCAAAACTTTATTCAAAGCCCAATTAAATGGAACGAGATCTTAAACATCATAATAACTCGTGTTTCAAGAAAGACCATGTTCTTATTTCTCAGTTGTGGATAACTATTACTACTATAAGAGCAACTCCAATGGTGGTACATATCTTGGGGAGGTATATATCACATTTACCTCTCCAAAACATCAAATTTACCTTCTAAAAAAGTGCTCATCTCCAATGGAGGGAAGGTAAATCAAGAATGGTAATCTAGAAATGTAATTTATTTGAATTTAGATTGAATTTTAATTTTTTAAAAGCATCTTAGCTCTACATTATATTAAAAAGCATTAAGCTTGTATAAAAGAACTAAATTAAAAGAAAATCAATGTACCAAAAAACTAAAAAAGATTATATTAAGAAACAATTACTCATTAATATCAAAGAAAAATTATGAGTTGATAAAAAAAACTAACCCTAAAAAATTGTGCCCCTCCCTCCTCCGTTTCTCCTCTCACACACCATCTTGAGATATTACTTCTGCATTGCCACCATACCTCTTCGCTCACTTAGAGTCCCCGACCCTCTTGCCTAGTATTTTTCACAAGATTTCTTGAAAAGTAAGGGCACTGGAGAAGGGCTCCTCTTCTCTGATTAAGAGGTAAATTTTGTAACACTAAATTAGGGCTTCTTGATTTATTATTTGAAGATTGGTAGGTTTTGATCATTGATTTTCTTCCTCACTTCTTCCCGCCGCTGTCAACTACCTCTTTCATCATTTTACCTCTTGTTGTTGATGAGGGTATATTTACCCCTCTGAAATTGATAAGGGTATTTTACCTTTTCACATACCTTTCTCATTAGAGTGTAGCTTTTATGAAAAAAGAGGCAAAAATGGCAGTTATAAGTTTTTACCTCATGTAATACCCCCGCCATTGGACTTGCTCTAAGGAATACATGAAAAGAAACTCCAAAGACTTTTTTCAAGTATTTTAAACAAAGTCCAACAAGAAGCAACACAAAGTACCTTGAGAAAAAACAAAATCTCATTCACTTATAAGTCAACGAAGAGTTATAAATATAGTTTTGATAATATTATAGAGCCTATATAAGAGCAATCATCATGAAACACGCATTGATCACATCATGTGAAACGAGTTGACATTGAAATTTTGGAGAAGGTAATATTAGGAATACATTCAAAATAAAGCGTCAAGGCAGATCAATAGTATGGCTTACTTCGGAAATGGAAACACTTGCTACACTTATACAAACCAAACAGGAAAGGTCAAATGAAAGAAGATTGTATTCACCAAGATGATGACATCCTTTTGGTTACACACAGAATGGGGAGCTTCAGAACTGCGACTTGTCCAAGCTGTCAAAGTAGGGATGATCAAGAGCAGCCTTCGCTGAAATGCGATCAGCTGGATCATATTTCAGCATTTTCTGCAATTGTTATTGATATGTTTGCTCTCACCATTAACCGTCACAAGAGGATCAAATATTTCAATGTGAAGGGAAGAGAGATTACCGATAGAAGATCAACACCATCCGGGCACAAAGCTGGAACGGCACGAGCCAAGACTTGAGGTTCCCACTGTGGGTAGACGTGCCAATCCTTAAGAGAGCTCACTCCAGGCCATTGCTTCTCTGTTGGTGTTCCTAGCATCCTTCAAGTGTAGGTAGACACCCCAACAGAAAAACGTCATTGCACAATACAACTTGTCTGGTTTTCATTGCAAGCAAACGGTGCACGAAGGCAACATTGATAAACCGCAATGTGACATGATGTAATGTTATCAAATGCTCTGTTGCTAACATTGTCACTATATATGTTTTCAAAACATCAACTTTGTATTGTAATTTAATGTATTATTCCTTGGTCAGCAAAGTACTATGTTGAAAAATGAAAGAGTACAAGTCAAATTGTCACGACAAAAAAAAATCAAGTTCATTATGTAATTACGTTACAATCCAACCCAGTACAGTGTTGGGTACAGTGTTGGATCGGAAAGCTATGTCCGTGCTCCGATACCACTTGTTGGGAATTAAACACACAACACACACAAATAATCTGCGAGAAACGAGAGAAACGGAACACGGACGACACACAAGAATTTAACGTGGTTCGTTTTCCCTAATCCACGGCTGCAACAGGAGGAATTTCATATTTCACTTGTGTACCCAGATTACAAATACACGCCCTCTATATATAGGGAAACAGCTAGGGCTACGCACAACTGGGCCGGGCCGACAAACAAGCCTCCACAAAGCCCAACATTACCAAATATTAATTACATTGGAGTTTATTTCATTTTAGTAATTGAAAAAGGGGGGGGGGGGGGGGGGGGGCAAGAGTAGTGAAAGTTGGTAAGTGGCAAATCACATCTGAAATGAGTGAGGCAGCATGGGGATGAATACATGATAGAGATATGGGACATTTGAAAGAAGCCAAACAAAACAATAATCCGTAATAATCATGGCAAGTGGCTTCTTTTATGGATATTAAGGCAGTGACCTGTTAATAATAAAAGGTGGTATACTCCTTTGGCAAATAGCTTCTTTCATGGATATTAAGGCAGTGGCCTGTTAATTATATAAGGTAGTATACTCCTTTTGCAGTAGGCAGTAGCAGTAGTTTGAGAGAGAGTTTTTCTGAGAAGAGAATATGAATTGTTGTGCAAGTGTTGCATTGGTTGTACTTCAATTGATATTATAGGAAAAGTTTAATCCAAAAGGATCTAGATTTTTCCCTAATTGAGAGGGGATTCCACTTAAAATATTGTGAGTTGATCTTTTATTTTTTCTGCATATTTTTTCTCCAATGTTTTATTTTTGAAAGTCTATTGTTGTTCGGTAATTTCGCTCAACATACAGATTGCCAATCATTACCTGAAGAGGTAATAATGGCAAAAAGATTATCACGAAGCTACTAAGAAATTGTGTTTCAAAAGATACAATAACATGAAGATAAACAAAGGAACCATAACAAAACCTGAATATGTGAAGCAGTTGCTGAAATTCAGAATCCCCAGGGAACAATGCTTGTCTCCTTGCCATTTCAGCTGCAGCAAGCAAGAGATAATGAATTGAATGATAAGACAACATTTGTAATCTTTCAATAATACGAATCTCCCAGATTGGGAGAAATCTTAGATAAAAACTAGGCAATCAAATCATGAGGGAATCAAAGTTTCAACAATTCTTCAGTGATCAATCAATGGAAATGCACATTTAAAAAAGGGAATGAATGCACTTGAATGTCATCTAATGTCAGAATTCACAAGTCAGCAACAATTGATCAGAGCATAACAACTCAAATTGAAGGATCAAACACAAGAAATGCTCTGATAAATCTAACGTTTCGACCAGTTTATGTACGGAGTACTAGAAAAAGATTATAAACTAGTGTTTAGCTTACCGAAAATACAACCAACAGACCACATATCAACAGCAGTTGAGTAATGAGTGGATCCCAAGAGCACTTCTGGGGCTCTGTACCATAAAGTCACAATCTGACATCGAAACACGAAGCAACTTTAAGATATCAACAAGATCCGGAGACTATTACAAAGCAATCAGATCAGAAAAAACAGCAAACCTCGTGAGTGTAGCTCTTGAGGGGCACTGTGAATGCCCTACCAAGGCCAAGATCGGCAATCTTGAGTATTCCCTTCTCCTTGTCAACCAAAAGGTTCTGAGGCTTAAGATCTCTGAAAAGGACAAATGATGAATCAAAAAACCGTTCAAGTTTCAAGACAAAGTGATGAAATCGTATCGTTGGATCGAACTGGATCAAATAATACCTATGAAGAACACCATGGCTGTGGCAGTGGGCGACACCCTTGCACAACTGATAGAGGAAGCTCTGGATGAGGGAAGGAGGAAGGGGCCTGGGATTGGGGCCTTTGCGATGGGAATCGATGTACTTCTTGAGATCGGTGTCGAGATACTCGAAAACTAGGTAAAGGAGAGGCTTGCCGTTCTTGTCGACATGCTCGACGCAGAGGAGGCGGACAACATAGAGGGAGTGGGAGAGCATCTGAAGAAGGGAAACCTCCCGGAGAGCGGTGGGCGGGATGCCTTCTTCGTCCATCTCCAGCCGCGTCTTCTTCAGAGCCACCAGCTGTCCCGTCGCCTTGTCCTTCGCCTTGTACACCTTCCCGTATGTTCCTTCGCCGACCTTCTCCAGCTTCTCGTACTTCTCCATTTCTCTCTGATTTCTCGATCTTCTCCTTCTTCTTCCCTTCTCTCTTAAGAAGGGGATTTCCGATCGATCTTCCTCCTCCGGTGGCGAATTTTGAATCGAAATTTCGAGGGTTTTGGACAGGGGAGTTTGGGTTATCGATTGGCACGTGCTTCCCTCTCTTTTTTTTTTCTTTTATGTTTTTTGAAATTTGAATTCCGGACTAACGTGCTTGGTCTAAACGGTTACTCCCTAAAGAACGTTTTTTTGTGCATACTCTTGCTTTTATGCTCTATCTTCCTATTGTTGTGAAAAGAAAATCTCTTATTTGACCATAAGAATTTATATCCTACTTGATAAGAATGAGATGTTATCAAATTCATTTAGATCCCGTTTGGTACGTGGAATTCAAATTATGAAATTGGAATTGAAGGCTTCAATTCCAATTCTAGTGTTTGGTAGCACAAAAATTATCTGAATTTGGAATTAATAGTATAAAAAATGAATTGAAATTGGCAGAATTCAATTCTATGAAATTGAATCCCATGGAATCTCAATTCCAATTCCTTCAATTTCATATACCAAACGGACTTTTAGGTTCCGTTTGGTACATGGAATTCAAACTATGGAATTGGAATTGGAGAGTTCAATTCCAATTCTGGTGTTTGGTAGCACAAAAATTATGTGGATTTGGAATTAATAGTGCAAAAAATGAATTGAAATTGACAGAATTTAATTCTATGGAATTTTAATTTCAATTCCACCAATTTCTTATACCAAACGGACCCTTAGGCTCCTTTTGGAAACGAGAAAAATGACTTCTGGAAGTCATTTTCCCTATTTTCTTGTGTTTGGCAAGTTTGAAAAATGGAGTCAAACGAAATTGAACTCCGGGTCAAATGGAAAATCAATGCAAAAATCCAGAATTTGACTTACAATTTTAAAAGTTCGAAAGTTATTTTCGGCCGCTGCATCGATCTGCTCTCCCTCATTGTTCTCTCTCAGTACCACTCTCTCCTTTGCCTCTTCACTCCCTTTCTTCTTCTTCTACATCACCCTTTTTCTTCTTCTCCATCACCCTTCTTTTTCCCTTCTCCATCCCTCTTCTTTTTCTACTCATCCATCACCATCCAGATCACCACCTTCCAGAGCGCCCCCGTCCCAATCGTCTCCATCACCCCAATCACCTCCTCCATCTCAATAATCGGTCTCCATCTGAGGTAAATTGTGTCACTACCATCCCCATCTGCAAGGTGTTTGATAAAAAGTCTGAAAGACAATTTGATTTTCTAGACATTCATTTTCCAGAATTGAGCAAACGAAAATAGATACTTTTCAACTTTTAGCCAAACACCAAAAAAGAAAAATAACATCAAGAAAATAACTCATTTTCCAGAAGTCATTTTCTAGATCTTTAAACGGAGCCTTAAATTTTAATTAATTGAATAACATATACTTCGTCGTCACTGAATTATCTTCCTATTTGTTTTTTCTTGATCGATCAATAGTTTCTAACTTCATTTCTCCTTCTTCTTCACTTAGTACCAGCTTCGAACCCTTAACCTGGGAGTTGAGTTTGAAAATGCTCAAAGCCAACAACCAACCAAGCCAAAACATTGAATATGTACCCAAAACCATGCCCAAGTTGCATAGGTGCGGATGGAAAAAAGCCATTACATTGGTTATGCAAGGTACATAAATATTTTGATTTTTATGCACTTGCGTTGTGTTGCATTGATGCTTGAAGGTTTTACTGGTAATTCATTCTGTTGGCACTCAAGCAACTAGGGCCTACTCGATGGTTGGGACAATTTTGACAAGCAGTATAAAAATTGATTTGCTTCGTGTAACACAAAAGACCAATCAAGTCTGCAACCCCTTTCGAATCAAGTTGTTATCTCAGAAAAACATTTAAACAATTGTAGAAGGAAAAACCTTTTATTGAAATTTGAGTTTAAACGGTTAAAATGTCGTAAAAATTTTTGAAACATTATATCAAAGTTTGCAAAAGTAACCAAAACCTATGCATTGTTAAAAGTAGTTCAAGCATCTCATCTATCCTCGGCATCTCGCTCGGCTCCAAACACTATGCATAGTTAAACTACAAAATTGTACGCTCAATAAACAGTTGAGTGACACAATACAATAAAACTGAAACTCTTAGAGCAAAACAATATAGCTTTGATACCACCATTTGAAATCTCTTGTACACTACTACAATATGGGCTTTTGCAACACCCATAAAGCTAAGTTTTACGCTAGATAAGAAATGCTAAGAACACAACTTTAATTCATTTGTCCTCTGACAATAGATATCATAAATTATACTTCCTCCGTCCCCAATTTGATTATAAATTGGTGTTTACGAGGAGAAATATCTCACTTTTTGAAATCATTTTATTAACAAATCGGTATATCGATAAGAAATAAAAATTACATATTAAAAAAACTACATAAAAAATTCTACAAAACAAGAAGTGACAAGAATATTTTATTTTATCAAATACTTAATGAAATCGCATAAACAAACAAAAATTATCGATAAGAGAGAAAAAAAATTTAATCTAATTGGGGACGGATGGAGTACAATGCTACATCATATCTTAGATATTCACGCATGCGAGATCAACCATTTCCATTACAGGTCACATATTATACCTTTCTCATATGAATAGAGCAAGAGTAGTACTTCCTAGGTCCCTAAAAGATCTTCCCCTTTTATTTTTTATTGTCCCCAAAAGATTGTTCCCTTATCTATTAAAAAACCATTTTTACCCCTTACTTTTTCATATTCTACCGATCACATTATACCTTTTTACTAATAATCTATCTATCACATCTTACTTTTACACATCACATAAGGGTATGATGTGATAGGTAGGGTATGAAAGAGTAAGGGGTAAAAGTGCCTTTTTAATAGAAATGAGAAGTGTTTTTTGGGACGGATGAAAAAAGAAAGGAGAAATGTTTTTAGGGACGAAGAGAGTATTTCATAAATTTCCCTATGTTGATAAAAAGAAAAAGAAACTGCAATTAGCATTGTTTAACTATAGAGACATTAATACTCTGTAATTCGTTGATCACGGACAGCAGATGTCTGTGTACCGTGAATTGAAAATTTCACCCCATCTCCACCCGAATCAAACCCTTCTGTGAAGTTGTAAAAGAACAAAGATTCAGTGACGATCGGGGAGGAGTGATCGATGACGAGAAGCAAGCGGTAGAGGAGTTGATGCGGCGATGTAGGAGTTGAATGCATGGTTCACCGCTATGATCCACTCTAGATCTGATGGTGATGATGTCGCCGTTGTGATGCTTATGGGGTGGTGAGGGGGGAGGCCACATTGTGCATCTTCTAGGCAGCAGAGTGTATCCTACGGTGCAAGTCATCCGGCGACGATGATGAAGGCATGATTTTACAGTGTCGGCCACCGGCGAGAAGGGGTAGAGATCAAATCCGAGGGAGAAAGAGAGAGAGTGATGGAGATTAGGTTGAGAATGAAAGGTGGGGGATGGGTTATGTATTGAGAGGTAGGGACGTAAATGAATCGAATATTTTTTGTTCGATTCGTGATTCGTATTCGTTTAAGGTGATTCGTATTCGATTTTTTCAAATCCGAATACGAATACGAATCTGAATAAATATTCGAATCCTTATCGAATACGAATATGAATCAAGGGTATTCGATTCGTGAGTTTGACAAATATATTCGGAATATAAATCTAATTATATAAATTATATACATACATACATACATACATATATATATATATATATAGATATATATATATATATATATATATATATATATATATATATATATATATATATATATATGTATGTATATATATGTATATGTGTGTATATATATATATATATATATATATATATATATATATGTATATCTGTATATGTATGTATATGTATATATATGTATATGTGTGTGTGTGTGTGTGTGTGTGTGTATCAAATGGTTATAAAATATTTTAAAATCTAAATGAACTGAATAATTTTAAACGAACCGAATATATTTAAACGAATCGAATATTTAAACGAACCGAATATGTTTAATATATTAAACGAACCGAATACGAATCTTAAAAAATATTCGAACCGAATTCGAATTCGAATATCACTACATCTTAACGAATATGAATATTTTTCATGAATATTCGATTCGATTCGGTTCGTTTACAACCCTATTGAGAGGGAGGGGTGAGTCTATATGGTGTACAAGATGGGGTACATCACTAGTGTACCCCTAGCACGGCCGTTTTTTCAATATAAAATCAAGAAAAATGCTAGAGGTACACCAAATGTGTACCCCATTTGTCCTTCATCCCTTCCTTTTCCACAAAAAAAGGCAAGAAATTTAAAAAATAAATAAATAAAAATAAAATAAAAATGAGTGGTGGAGAAGTGGGTGGTGTACATTGCTCTAAAATCAAAGATTTATTGTTCTAGAAGCCACAAGTTTGAAGTTTGAATTTTTTAATGAATTACTTACTAGCTACTTTTATCCCTAGTCAAAAGCGAGAGTTGACTTCACGGATATATATTAAGGTAAAGGTTAGCATGTTGTGGACTTTTTCATTTTAGCCCCTGATATGACATATTGTTGAAATAGTAGAGAGTTGGTAAAAGTGATTGAAAGAGATAGTAGTAGATGAGTTGAAATAAGAGAGATAGAGTCGGTAATTAATAGTAATTAAAAAGATAGAAAAATTAATCCAATAAATAAGAAAAGTGTGAAAAAGTAAGAATATTATTAAAAATATTTCTAGTGTTGGCTTTGCCAAATTAGGAAGTGTGTATTTTGATTTCTAACACCTCATTTAGAACATGTGTCTTTCAATTAATTTGGCTTGGGAGGAAGAGAGTACTTAAGAGGAGGGGAGAAAGACAAATAATTAAACATTGTTAATTAAAAGGTTGACAAGACATGTATGGAGGGAATGCATGACATTTTACCAACAAGTTAAGATATGTTCTAATCTACTTTAATTATTACCACGTTTGGATGGAATCTTTTATCTATATTTGTCATCATAAGCTCAAATCATTCGATAATATTCGCATATATATATATATATATATATATATATATATATATATATATATATATATATATATATATAGGGGAGGAGGGGGCCATTATATCACAAACCCCACACCACTTGCATTGCATCCATCCAAACCTTTGCCTAATTATTATTCCTCTTCATAATGCACTTCCCTCTTTCCATTTATGCACCACCCAAACCTTATTCTTCATTCCATTATAATCTCTCTCTCTCTCTCTCTCATCTTTCCCCTTTCTATTCTTGTGAAAAAATCAAAGCTATGACCCAAACATGTCACAAACACCCCAAGGTTCTAACTACCCTTCAACTCTTTTTATTGTTATTGTTCCTGCAACTTCTCTTCCTCCTCCACTCTTGTGTGGGTCATGAAGGTGAGCTTTATTTTTATATAGATCAAGGAATTATTTATGGAATTTACTCTTTTTGTTATATCGCAAGTGACATGCATGATCTAGCTTGTGCGAAAAATGTGGTAGGAGTGGCGGCGGGGAAACGGCTAGTGCCGATGAAGACGGAACGGGAGTTCAGAGCGGGTGTGGATTTAATGACAGGCGGAGGCGGCGGGAGGCGGAGGTTGGATCCGTTTCAGCTGTGTTCGGAGTGCAAGTGTTGTGAGGCACCGGAAGACACGGGCAACTGCACTACGACGTCGTGCTGCTTCGGCATAGATTGCCAGCTTCCAAACAAGCCCTTCGGGGTCTGTGCTTTTGTCCCCCAGTCTTGCAACTGCACTTCCTGCAATGTTATTTAGCAAGCTATAGGCCACCATATATTCATGCACACATACATAGCACATCCATGTTTAATCAATTCACTCTCTTGAGAGTGCATATATGATATTATGGGGAATTCAGCATATGTATATTTTTACATAGGCTCCTTCCGTTTGGTACACGGAATTCAAACTATGGAATTTGTGTTAAGGACAACAAATCCAATTTAGGTGTTTGGTAGCAAAAAATGTGGATTTGTAGTGCCAAAAATGATCTGAAATTGTTGGAGAATTCAATTACATCTAAATCAATTCCATAAAATTTCAACTCCCAATTATATTCCAATTTTTTCAATTCCGTATACCAAACGGACTCTTATTGTTATTATAGGATCTGGGTTAGGGGTAAGAACCACTTTGGACCCTAACGAAACATAGTATGTATGAGTCGGTGTCATTATTATGACATCCAAAGTTAGTGTCAAAGAAGTCGATCGCATGGTATAAAAAAGGGTTAATTGCTTTCTTTGGTAGCACGTTTAACACTCTAGCTGTGAACTGTCAACTAGTGACGATTCCCAAGAAAACTACCCTGAAGTTTAGATCGGGAAGTCGAGCCAATCAATTTGGTTCTGATTAGAATTTAATTAGTTTGAGTCGATTTTTAATACTATGTACGGAATATATGTTATAACCAGTTCTTTTAGATATAATCGATTTGGGTGGATATTAGTTCGAGCATACAACGGTTCAATTTGTGTATAATTAGATTCGGGTAGATTTTGATTTGGATAACTATCACTTTAGACATCATATTCCTTTTTAAATACGGTTTGATCCCATTGCCACCGGACACTGACTTTTTGGAACGCTTATGAGATTACGATTGCTACATTCGTAAAATATTATTTCGAGCTTCCACCCCCTCACCCCCCACCCCTCTCCAAATGTGTGATCATTACACAATTGCTCTCCAAATGTGTGATCATTAGGGGCCAAGGGGAAGGATTAAGAGGTAATGGTGGGGCTGGGTTGGGGGGTTTATGAAGGGTAAAAATCATCAATTTTGACAACGTAACACCGTATGTGCTCTAAAAAACTAGTGACAGCTAGTTGCACCATTGCTCAATGGCAATGGAATCGGGTTGTTTTAAAAATGGCAACAGAACCAGACTGTTTTAAAAAATACTTCGTGAGCAAATGGTTCACGTCTCTCTATCTCTTCAAAAATCACAATCACAAAATTTCATTTTTAGAACTAATACTCCCTCTCAAAGACAATACTCTACACTTTTCTTTTTTGAATGTCTCAAAAGGACTTCACGATTTATTTCCTACTTATTTTGGTAATGAAAATGTGGCTCAAAATATTTTTCACAAATCTAAAACAAATTCTAACCATATACAAAGTATTTTTAAAGTTTCAACTTCTTTAACTCCATGAATGTCAAACCGTAAGATTTTTTCATAAGATTGAGAATAATTTATCACAACAATTCTTTTGACCCGAGTGATTTTAACCTTAGAATGACCAAGGCCTCTACGGTGCTCCGTTCATAAAATTGATAGTTCCGACCCCAACCCCATCCCCCTCCCCTGCCCCCTCCCCCCCTAGATCGGCGAGGGCAAGGGGGTTTAGGGGAAGTTAGCAGGGTAGAAATCATCAATTTTACAAGCGGAGTACCGTAGCTGCCCCAAAATGCCAAGGTCATTAAGGTCACTTGAGGCCAAGGTCAAAAGATCCTAGCCGATAATTTATTACTAGTGAGTCATAATCCGATTTCGGGTGTGATCTACTCTCTTTTTGCTAAACCAAAGCAAGCTATGAATCATACATGTCTCAAACTTACATGCCAGAGATCCAAGCCTTGTGCTATTATCTCATCTTCTCTTCATTTTCCACCTGGTTATGGGTGGAGGTGAGCTTTGATTTCCTTGACAAGAAACAGACAAAGAGTTTTGCAAATGGGAGGAAAACATTAGAGGAAAATGAATGCTTCGCAATAGATATGAGTACGCATTGTGTAGGAAAGGATGTATGAAAAAGAGGATTATTAGGAAATGTAGGAGAATAGTGATACAGAGATTATGTTCATGACCGAGTTCTGAGATCCTTTTACATTCGAATACGGGGGGTAGTCTCGGGTTAAAAGAAGCGATACACGCGTTTTGCTGCTTCAAGTGTGTTGAGGAGCAGCATTGCAACTGTCATGGGACCGACCCCTCCCGGTACAGGGGTTATTGCAGAAGCTACTCTCACTGCCTCTTCAAAGCAAACATCACCAACCAGCCTGTAACCATTCTCATTCTCTTCATCCTAATACACCAATTTGCATACACATACATACAAACACAATGTTTCTCATTATTTATTTTGTATTGCAGATGAATGTATATAATCAAAGTTAAAAACCCATACACTCAAAGCAATTTTCTTTCAAATACTCGGCAATGAACTTAGAAGATTAACTAAAATTAGGCATATACAGATGGGGCTTTAAAGCATCAATCTATACCTCTATTGGAGTAGTGCCAACATCGACAACAACAGCACCGGGCTTTATCCAGCTGCCCCGAACTAAATTAGGCACCCCTGCTGCAGCAATCAAAATGTCAGCTTCCCGGGCAACAACTTCTGGGTCCTTTGAAAATGCATGCACACTGGTAACTGTTGCATGGTGCCTCTGCCAAAAAGTTATTATATAGGGTATGTTTCAATCTCAGAAAATGCTAAAGCTTTTTATATATTTGGTTTTACGTTGAAAATAAGGAAAAAGAAACATGATTAATCTATTCTTTTTTTTTAATTTAGATTTTTTATCTTAATACTCCCTCCGTCCCTCAGTATTCGTCCAACAGGCCCGCCCATTAGCAAGTTCCATAGGTGCAATAGAACAGGGCCTCTAAAATATAGGGGCCCATATTTTTTATAGCCCAATTATAATTATAAGCCCATTACCTAATATATTACTCCGTACTAAAGAAAGCAAAAGGCCGGCCGATGAGTTCCTCAGTTGTTCCAGACTTCTATAATCTTCGCCTCTTCGGTTCCTCCGCTGCTGTCTAACGGAACTTCCTTGGCATCTTCCCAATTGTGATTCTTCCTCTTTTAATACGGAAAATAAACCATCTTCCTTTTCCGAATAATTCCTCAACTTCTTCTTTTTTGGTGAGTTCTTAATTTTTATGTCTCTGTTTTTTTCTTTCAAATTGACGTGCTACTTTCATCATCTCAATGAAAATTCAATTTTTCTGGTTTTCTTTTGTGCACGGAAGTCAATTTAGGTGGTTTAGATTTGTTTGGAAATTATTTTAGTGTTAGAAATCCATATTTATTTTGCATCTTAAAATCTTAAATGATTCATTTTATCGTTTAATTATTTCTTAATGTTATAAATTAGTGTTTCTTCTTTAATTTTGCAAGACCAGTAGTTCAATTCTAACTTTGGTTTTAATTATTGTTTTTTTTTGAGTTGCACAGGGCCACCTTAAATGATTGGGCGGCACTGTCGTCCAACATTCCTTTTTGAGCCGTCCCGGAGTATTTGTCCACTTTCCTTTAATGGAAACTAAAAGAGCAAGAAAAGTCTATTTTACCCTTATTCACATTCCCTTCCATCACCCAATTTTCTTTCTTCTTCTTCTTTCGTATCTCTCCCTCTTATCCTAGCTTTCTTTTTTAATCTTTTTCCTCCCATTTTTCTTTTCTTTTGTATCCTTTTCCTCCTCCAATCTTTTTCTTTTTACAATTTTTTTCTTTCTCCCCCTCCCAATTTTCTTATTCTTCTTCCGATTTCTTCTCTCTCCCCCTACCAATCATCTTCTTCTTTAGATTTCTCTTCTCTCTCATCCTCCCAATCTTCTTCCCTGATTCTTCTCTACTCTAATTCTTCTTCTTCTTCTTTCATTCTCTCATCCTCAGTCTTCTTTTGTGATTTCTTCCACAGATCCGAGCAATGGGTTCTTCGACAGTCTTCTTATCACCTGGTCTGGATTTTTTTCTTCCACAGATCAGAGCAACGTGTTTCGTCTTCCACAGATTCGAGTAGCACATGAGCTGTGCTGCAATTATTGTTACAATCATTTCTAATCTGTCCATCAAGATGGTGGAGACTATCAAGATTGGATGTGGGACAGAAATCTGGGGCGGCAGGTAGATGGTGGAAATTGGGGATGACGAACAATTGGGAGCAGGGGCAGTTGTGGGTTACTGAGGTAGCCTAGGGGTAATTGTGTCACTTTACTCATCACCTTGGTATATGTGCCATATTGAAAGTGGACAAAAACTAGGGGACAGAGGGAGTATAATATAAATATACTGATAAAATGTGTTTTAAAGCATATCTAAAATAAATCTATTGAGTTTGAGTTCACACTATTTCTCCCCTCAAAATTTGTTTCCAACTTCCTACGAATTATTTTAATATTCTTCTCCTTACTTTCTTGAGCAAATCCTGTGTTCCAAACAGACATTTACGCTATGTTTTGTCCAAGGAATTAGGAAGGAAAGGAAAATAAAAGTTCTCTCCTTTTCCTTCTAAAATGGAAGGGACCTTCTAAAGGGGAATGCCGTCTCTTGTATTGTGGGAAGTAGTGCGCGCCCCGCGTGTGCTTCGGCACCTGCGTACTCAGGTCGTTGACTTGTGGGCTCTCCATTCGACCCGTCTTGAAACACGGACCAAGGAGTCTGACATGTGTGCGAGTTGGCGAGTGGAAAAACTCGCAAGGCGTAAGGAAGCTGATTGGCGGGATCCCTCTTCGGGGTGCACCGTCGACCGACCTTGATCTTTTGAGAAGGGTTTGAGTGTGAGCATACCTGTTGGGACCCGAAAGATGGTGAACTATGCCTGAGCGGGGTGAAGCCAGAGGAAACTCTGGTGGAAGCCCGCAGTGATACTGACGTGCAAATCGTTCGTCTGACTTGGGTATAGGGGCGAAAGACTAATCGAACCGTCTAGTAGTTGGTTAGTGTGTTTCTCATTTTCTTTTCCTTCCACTTTCTGTTCCTCACTAACCAAACAAGAAATTAAATTTTCCAAATTATTTTATTTTTTTTTCTTCTTTCAAATTCCTTGAACCAAACATAGTGTTAGTGCTAGAGGTGATAGGGTATAAGAGTTTAAATCAACATCACATACCTGCAACAGCAAAAACATGGGCAATCCAACAATATTGCTCCTTCCAATCACTACAGCCTTCTTCCCCGTGATTTCAACATCAGACCTAAGCAGCAGCTCAATGCATCCTTTAGGAGTACATGGGATGAACAGCGGTTCTCTACCATGTATGGCCAAGTTTCCCATGCTCAGTGGATGGAATCCGTCCACATCTTTTTCTATGCTTACCATATTCAGTATCTTTTCCTTGTCCAAATGCTGTTCCGATCTATAGTCAGTTACCACAGTACAACCACAACTCATGAACAAAAAAAGTCAATCATCTAAAACTACTTGATACAAAGCTGCTTAGACTTCTCGTTGAGGCTCATCTAGAAGGTAGTCATCTGCTATTGGTCAGTAGAACTGGTACAAATAAAAAACACTGCCACCTTGTCAAGATCATTTGATTATCAAGAATACCCTGGGGTAAAAATGTTGGGTGAACAGGTACTTTCTCTCTAAATCAACTAGTTATTAGTAAATTGAATCCAGCGAGCAATTCTGAAGGAACAAAAATTAACACTAAAGAAGAGAAACGACAATAAACAAAATGTGGAGTAAATAAAAGAGAGAAGGAAAGAACTCAAATAACTTAGACTCTGAACAATGTATGATATCCAATCTAAGATATAAAAGACTAAACCTTGGATGACATTGAGAAAAACGGAACTCAGTGTTAAGAACAGTTGCATTGAATTAATAATACCAAATAGGTCAATGCATTACCTGTGGAAGAGGAAGTTGTACGAGAATACCATGCACTGATGGATCTTCATTAAAACTCGACAATTTATCGCAGATTTCCTCTTCTCTACAGTTTTCAGGCAG
This sequence comes from Cuscuta australis, assembly GCA_003260385.1. Lineage (NCBI taxonomy): Eukaryota > Viridiplantae > Streptophyta > Magnoliopsida > Solanales > Convolvulaceae > Cuscuta > Cuscuta australis. The sequence continues at coordinate 398,453 of NQVE01000200.1, read as the reverse complement.
ATGGTTCAATGCAAATTTGAATCCAACCTCTTCGCAAGCCATAATTTTGTTGCGCACATATGTAAGTGAATCTCTTCTTTGTCCCACCAGTATCACAGCCAAGCTAGGAATCTTCCCAGTGGATTCTTTCATTCGTCTTACTTCATTGGCTATTTCTATTCTAATTTCCACAGCCACAGACTTGCCATCAATTATTCTAGCAGTAGTGCTAGCTGCGGCGAAGAAAAAAAATTCTAATGAAAAAATCGCTATTTACCTTTATTACTTTATCTTTGCAATTAAAAGATCTGAAGTCGAATGAATCCTGCTTCAAATGTATTTACCCAAAACAAAAACTAAACACCACATCACTCAGAACGCAAATCAGGACCCCTTTGGTAAGAGTTATTTGGATGAAAACACGGAATTTTCGGGATTTTATTGAAGGAACAGTGTTTAATAATATACATTTGAGCTAAATAAGCAAGCCATGTTTGGAAGTTGGCTGCCTGCTGTTTTAAATGGCTGCTAGGTTTAGTAGTTTTGACTAGCTAGATGTGTTGGCAAATTGTAAAAAATATTTGGTAAAGTTGGTGTTTATAAATATTGCTGTTTCTAGGTAAAACTAATTATATATATATGAACATATATATATATATATATATATATATATATATATATGCACACACACACACATACACATACACACACTTCATTTGTAAAAAATAAGAGCAATACTTGTTTTTTCAATTTTTTTTCTTAATATTTTAAATTACTATTTAATCAAATTCCTAGAAATCACTCTGTAATAATCTAAAAAAGTTTAACAAGACGAATCTAATAAGATAATGAAATGACAAGGCGTGCATGATGGGTTTTTTTATTCTTAAGATAGTTTTGGAAGGAAGAAGTGTTATCTATAAATTACACACACACACAGATATGTGTGTGTGTGTGTGTGCTTTTATTTATTTATTTAAGGAGAAAATGATCAAAAGATATTCAATTTTCCCCTAACAACAAAGTCCAATAGCAACTCCCCCTAGTTTTTTAGATTTTGGCTTTTCAGACCAAACAGCCAATTGAAAAAGCTATTTTCCAAACACTGCTTTTAGCTTTTTGAACAGTCAAAAGGCTAAAAGCATCCAAAAATCCATTTTCCAAATACTGATGAGCACAAAAAGCTTAATATGGCTACAAAATAGAGCCCCAATCTATTTCAATTACTGCAATGGATATAAATAAGATCTTATCGCGTCAAACTATGAACAACCCAAGCTTAACATAAGATATTTCATTTCACTATTTCAGTAATAACTAATAACATTACTTTTAAGGGTAAAAAAGAAACAAATGTGATACGGCACTATAAAAGCAGTAAAACACTGAGAAGTAATTTTTTGATACAAAAGAGAAACATAATCAGGCGGGCATACTTGAGTTGCTTACCAGTACATTTTTGGGCAAGTGATGCATTGTCAGGATGACCAAAACCATGAGACATAGACCAGACATCAGGATGATCAAGAGAAACCAGAGGAGGAGACTTTAATATTCGGTAACCCAATGTACTAAGTGCCCTATACAGGGGAGGAACCAAAATGCTGGAGCTAGGCCATTTATGCCCTAAAAGAGCCTTACCACATACAATTATTTTTTCCACTCTCATTTTGTCACTTCAAGCCTTTCCAGATTCAAGTTTCCTTTGGCATTTATTGAACCTCCATGTGCTGTTAACACCACTTGTGGCTTGAGCTGGATAGCATTTCCCTGGAATTAAATTTTTTTTCCCGGAAGAATGAAAACAATATACTATTCTTCTACATGAAAATATGAAAACATCTAAAAGAATAATGGTTATTGGGGAGTAGAATCCAAATAACAATAAACTACTCAGTCGGGGTATGAGGGTCTAGATTTACACATGATTACCCCTATACAACAGAGATATGGTTTTCGTTAGACCCTTGATGTTTTGCTTCATTTAATGCCAAAATTTCATAGGAAGTGTGGAGTAAGAAGCAAAGACAATTCAATGTTCCATTTTGATTTAGTCCATTATATAGGATTTACCTAAAGCTAAGAAATTCGTTTTTTTAAAAAAATCTTACTTGCTATAATTGGATTGGAATCCAAATGCCAATCCTTATCAGGCAAGACGATGACAGAAATTTACAGTACTGTAATATATATTTTTTACACAATGCTAAAAAAATAAACTAGAAATAGATGGACTCGGGAAGAGCTATAACTAATTTGCAGAGCGGTCGGGAATTTTGACGCACCTACGAATCCACAAGGAGGAAGAGGCCTGGGAAAGCGGTGTCCTGGTATCAGCTGGAGACAAGTTCCATCAGGTTTTCTTCCCGAATCCCGCTTGCTCTCTTTTACCGCACGACAGGGAGATTTGGGTTTCCAATGAACTCCCCTCAAAGCCGATTGCCAGCTCTAGAGCTCCAGCCGGAAACTATAGATCTCTCCATTGGAATTGGGGGCAGTGAGTAAATTGGGCGGATTTCAAGCTCGGTGTCGTTGCCATCCTTCACTACGCAGATTTCAAGACCGAAGCCGTAAAGAGGATTTCAAGCTCAGGATCGACGTTTGGTCCTCATTGCCTCCAAAGTGTATATGAACATATTTTTTTCTTTACTTATTCTTATTAAAATCAGATTCAGATCTGACTTAATCAGATCAGATCAGACTCAATCAGATCAGATTCAATCAGATCAGACCAGATCTAATCAGATCAGATCAGATACAATCAGATCAGATCAGATTAGACCAGATCAAATCCAATAACATCAAATCAAGAAAAAATATAAAAGATAATATTTATATTATTCGAGGATTAAATAATAATTACTATTATTTGATTAAATCACATTACTTTATTTAAAACTACACACACCTAAATCTTAATTAATATTATAATTTTAAATATTATTGTTGTATTATTATTATTATTGTTGTTATTGTTGTTGTTGTTATATTTCAACTAGAAATCATTATTTTATATAATTGTTTAGCTTGTAGGATAGAAATCATACATGGAAGCAATGTTAAAGCTTAAAAAGTTTTATTTTTCATACTTTAAAAAGAATTATTTTAAAATACTTGTTTATAAAATAATTATACAAAACTTAGTTTTGAAAACTATAAATATTTTGTACTTAAAAAGACTTACTTTTAAACTTTAAGATGGTATAATATACTCAAGGGTGGTTTATGACAAAATTGATAGAGGTGAAAGAGATATTAGTGTTTAAAATTTTATATGATCTTTAATTTGTAACATAAATATATTATTATGTAATATATATATAGAATGTGATAATTTTGTACAATAGCATCAATATTTCTAATATTTTTTTATTTTAATACCGATCATTTAGTTTTCACAAAAATTAAAAAAGTTGTGATATTAAAAAGATGTTTAATATTTTTTAAAAAAGTTTAAACATATTAATGATTAGCTAATTTTCTTATTTTACTTTTTTTATGTATATATGAATTGTAATACTTTTAAAGTATTAAATTTTGTAATAATTTTAAGTTTAATTTAAATCAAATTTAAATTCATTTACACCAGATCTAATTAGAGAAAATCAGATCTAATCAGATCAGATCAGATCCAATCAGATCAGATCAGATTCAACCAGATCAGATCTAATCAGATCAGATCAGATCCAATCAGATCAGATCAGACCCAATCAGATCAGATGAGAACTTCAAAAATTCAGATCAGATTCAATCAGATCAGGCGTATGGAACAGAGCCTTAGTACTCCCTCCGTCCCACAAAGTCCGACACATTTCGAAAAAACTGCGTCCCGTAAAGTCTGTTACATTTCTATTAAAAAACCATTTTTACCCCTTACTTTTTCATACCCTACCTATCACATCATACCTTTTTCCTAATAATCTACCCATCACATCCTCCTTTTACCCATCACATCAAGGGTATTTTTGGAAAGTCAACACCAAAATATCCCTCCCTTAATTTCCTAAAAAGTCAATATGTACCAATTTTTTTGGAACGGGGGGAGTACTTGATTTAACCAATCACTATACGATAATAATGTCATCCCTTATTTTCAACCATTATTATTTTATCCTCACGCCATCCTGAGTCATTCTCCGTAGAGATAAACTCGATAAGACTTTTCCTGTCAGAGTCTGGGTCCGAGCGCCCTTCTCTTCCGATTCAGAATTTGTTTCGTGGCCATTCCTAGTCTGGGTATAAATACTCTAATGTATTATAAATGATTCTAAGTAATCTAACGTCGGAACGAGTCTAGGTTACAGACCTTAGAGTTCGTAGGGGAACACAATGATCTTAACACCTCACGTACGGTCAACGAACGAACGTCACTATCTACTTCTAGCTTTCCTTGTCTTGAGATCTTCTCTTTGAATCTTGGTATCGCAGACGTATATGGCGTGAGAAGAGCATCAACATGAGTATAATAATGATAGAAATGGGGCATGACCACTTACTTAGTTATAGCTCTTCAAACCTTTATTAATGGTGGATGAAGAAGCTTGGGAAGAAGATGACCAATATATGCTAAGTGTGGGAATGAAGGAGTGAAGGGAGGGGGTATCCCTTTATTAAAAAATGAGGGATTAAAGAAGAGGGGACATTCACACACTCTCTAAACCTCCAAGGAGCAAGAATCCAAGAGAGGAAGAAGGTATGGTGATGGTGGATGTTGGAGGGTGTTCCAACATGATGATGTGGTGATGGAAAGGAGATTATGGTGGGGAATGATGGGGAATCCTCGGAATAATTGGGTAATTGGGGGGAATGAATGTGGGATTTGAGATTAAATCTCTATCCCGGAAGTAATAGTTTATCTGTTTAAATTTCGAGTTGTTTCCCAAACGACTCCAATTTCGAAATCGATCGCATTTTTTATCTTGGAAAAATAAATGGAACACAACAATGTATTCAAAATATTTTTCAAGCCGCCGGGGCCAACACGGTCAAAATCGGCGATTTACGTAGTTAATTCTTCTAGCCTGGTTTTCGTGGCGTTACACTTACTATCTTACCACTATTTCCATTAAGTACTTCGTCAATTATGAATTTATATTTTTTGTTCGATTCATTTATTTTGGTTAAGTATTTATTCTTTAGACAGTAGTTCTTTTTAAGTATTCGACATTGTTCAACATTATGAATTTCAATATTTACTTTCACATTCCTTTTATAATCATTTGAATATTTTATTCACAATTTTAGATACTTGACAATGTTCTGAAACCGAATTGGACGTCGAACTAGCAATTGAGTCAAGGGTCAATCGGTCAAACTGGATTGACTAAGGCAACAACCCGTTGATCGGTATAAAATATTCATATTTATGTTTAAATAAAAACATTTTCCATGTTTTTTGAACTACTTTTAAATATAATAAAATATTATCACATAACATAAGTATGCCTATAATTCTAAATAATACGGAGTACAAAATTTGTTTAAAGAAAAAATATAAAAAATTACATTTAGATATAGATTATTTTTTAAAAAAATTAGAACGCAACTTGTATTAAGAAACAATACATATTATGTAGAATAATTTACCTAAATAGGACTAAAACATAATGACTTTCCCAATATAGAATCATATGTTTTTATTTCCCAATGTAGGAGTTTCGGTCATTATTAATTAGTCATTATTCTAGTAAATATCCATCATTACTGGACATTATTCCTCCACTAAGACATTATTGAGTCCTATTTAGAGAATAAAAAAGTTTAAGTCCTAAATTAAGAAAGTCATTATATTTTAGTCCTATTTAGGTCAAATTTCACTATTTTATGTACTGCTTACAAATACCAAGTATTTAATTTAGCTAGATGGCTACAACTTTGAATTTTAAGGTTGGAGGTGTTGTGTTTAAATCCTTCTACCCCATCTTACAATTTTGTTTTCGGGTTTGAACACATTGATATTGGGTCAGATTTGGATATTTGGTCGATTTCAGATGTATAATTGGACCCAAATATATCCTAAATTGGAAATTATCCGCTGGTTACGGATTCAAATATAGAAATGTATATATCCGTTTGATACGGATACAAATTTGGATATCTCAAAACTTAATCGGGTTCGGATTTAGATATGCCATATCCGTCGTGGATATTATCCGTTTACAGCCTTAATTGGAGCTATAGAGGTGCTGACAGTTAATACCCCTAAGTTAATTTTATTTTCAGATATCGCAATTCGCAAATGCTCTAAATGAAGGTTTTAATATCTCCTAATTTTGAAAATTACTAGTATTTTAACCCGTGTCATGCACGGGGTAAAACGATTTTTTTTATTTTATATTTTTTATGCGCATATCATTTTTAAATATCAAACAAAATAAAATATCAACACTAAAAGCTAGAATAATGATAAGACATATAACACTTGTTAATGAAATTTTTGCATAATGCATTTGAAATTTAAATGTCAAAGTCTTTTTATAAACTTAAACATTTCAAAAAATTCGAGGCATACACTAATTTTGTGATGTTATAAAGATTTTCAAAGACACTTAAAACTAATATTTTTAACTCTACTTTTACTCTCACTCGCAAAAGAATTATATAAAATTAATCATAAGTGAATAGCGACTAGATAAAAAATCTCATAAATGACAATGTTTTGAAACTTAATGGACAATATTGAATGAAATGATAGATAATTCATTTAATTTAGTTCACTTAATTTAGTTCTTTTAAATGTTCTCTACGACTTTGTTTTCTAATACTACAATTGTGCCGAAGATATTTTTTCGTAACTCTATAATGATTAAATTGATGCTATTATATATATACAATTATGATGATTGAATATAATAATGTTTCTCAATAGCATAATGAGTACAACATTTTTCAAATTAAAATTAATTTGTGGTTTAAGATTCACGAATTGTTATACAATCACCATTGATGGACAAAGGATATTATTCCCCGCATATTAGTTTATATTATCAAACAAATTGATTCACTGTCCAGCATTAATATGATTCTCTTCTCTCATATTGATTTTTAAAAAAATATGAATATTCTTTCCTGAATTAATTGAAAAAATAAAAAAATGTGATCATATGATTATTCGATCTTCTTTGAATTATTTAAAAAATTGGATTACCAAAACCTTATCATTTAGAGAATATGATTCTCCTATAACACATCACTTCATTAATTTAGAATAGAAAAATGAGAAATTTACTTAAATAGTACTAAAATATAATGACTTTCTCTAAATAGAATCACATGTGTTTTTTCCCCAATATAGCACTAAAATATAATGACTTTCTCTAAATACAATCACATGTGTTTTTTCCCCAATATAGCACTTTTAGTCATTATGCATTAGTCATTATTCAAGTAAATATTCGTCATCACTGGACATTATTAAGTGATATTTAGAGAATAAAACAATTTAAGTGCTATTTACGAAAATGACTTAAGTTTTAGTGCTATTTAGTGCAAATATTTCTAGAGAATTAAATAATATTATTCATCTTTCTGTGGTTCAAAAAAATAACAATTTTAAAAAATAATAAAAATTCAAAAATTTGATTCCCTCATATTAATTCAAAAATAATAATAATAATAATATAACAAATATTAGTTATTTGATGACTCTGAATACAAATTTACAAAAATATTTGATAGTTTTTTTTCAATTTGAATAGATAATCATTCAAGCTTGGGAAAAGATTCATTTCTTATTTTATTTGATATAATAAATATTTGATTACTTAAAAAAATAATCTAGTCATTTCTTTAACTATAGTATTTAAATGTAGAGTTCAAAATATATTTTTTATATTTTACTTAAGATTAATATGGAAAATAGATAAAATACAAACTAACTTCATTTATGCATGTCCTATACAAATACAAATTTTTTAGAGGTTAAGAAACTATTTTTTTCGGGAAGGAAATCTTATTTATTCATTGATAGTTTTATTATAAATGAAGTGAAAAAAAATTTAAAATTATATTATTTAAATAAATATAATTAAATTAATTTTATTTAAAAGTGTCACAAAGAAATACAAAGTATAAAATTTATTCACGGGTGAGGAGATTTTTTTATAATTAAATGTTTTTTCTATTTTAGTCTAGTAATATATTGACTTTTAAAATTCTTAAAGTAGTTATTGAAATTGTATTTTTTTAATGTTACATAATTAATAAAATAAATAGAATAAAAACTAAATTCATTTAAACATAAAATAAAGAAATACTCGTATTAAAGTTATTTAAATGTAAAAAATCATATTATTTATTAATTAAATGTTTTTTTAGTGAAGAGAGTAAAAAATTGTATTGAAATTATATATAGTATTTTGTTCTATTATAACTAAATTACAGTATAGTCTTATTTTTTATAAATAGTTTAATGTATTTTTTAAAATATTTTATTTGTTTTAAATTTTTACATCAATATTGCAATAATTATAATCAAAACTTCATTTTTATTATAATAATTAGAATAAAAACTAATTTAATCATAAGATATCACAAAAAGTACTCATATGTCAATGATTTTGAGATAAAAATGTAACTTATTTATTAATTTTTTTTTAGGGAATTGAAAGTTCTATTATAAATGAAGATAGAAAAAGTTATTAAATTATTAAATAATATTATCTTAAAATTATCTTGTTTATAAGTTAAAAGATATTTTTATAAATGAAAGGATTAAAAAATACTATATTAAATTGGAAAGAAAATTATCATAAAAATAAATGTTTCTTTTCCATAATTAAGCTTATTCAATGAATTCGTACCAAAACATTGAATTTGCATTTTATATATCTTAAATTAGGTGACATATTAGGTCTCAAAACAAATTTAAAATTTATTAATAGGTGAAGAAAACATTTTATTTAATACTCCCTCCGTTCTTAAAAATTCTTCCTCTTTCATTTTTTTAGAGTAAATTCCATAATTAGTCCCTTATAACAAGGGGGTTTCCCTATTTAGTCATCTATTATCAAATATTACCCCAGTAGTTCTTCTTTTATAGGTATCTTTCCACAAATACTTCTTTTTTATCTTCTATCATGTTGATGTTAATTTGAGGGCTAAAAGTGTAATTTAACAATGATAATATATCTTTTTTGTCATACACAATTCCTAAGGCTGTTCCATTTGCATCGTTTGTGAATTACAGTCGCTTTCTACTACAAACATAGTCTATAAATATGGTCTTTCGTCGGAATCTTAGCCCACAATCATAGTTATTATTTTTGTGTTATCCTTTTAACCAATATCAGAACACATCACTAGACATAATGTTGATATCAAATTATACTTTTAGCCTTTAAATTAACACCAACATTACAGAAGATCAAATAGGCCATTTGTGGAAAAGCACCCTTAAAAAAAGGACTACGGGGGTAATATTTGATAATATAGAACTAGATATGGAAACCCCCCTGTTATAAAGGACCAATTATGGAATTTACTTTTTTTTACTTCCAACAAAACACTTCCACTTTCTATTAAAAAACTACTTTTACCCTTACTTTTTCATACATTACCTATCACATCATACTTTTTCTCTAATACTCAATCTATCACATCTTACTTTTACCCATCACATCAAGGGCAAAATTGGAAGTCAACTACAATTTAACACTTTCTTATTTTTACACAAAGTCAAAGTAGGAACACTTTTATAGAACGGAGGGAGTAAGTATTAATATTTATATAAATATAATCAAACTAATATAATGTAAACGTATAATGAAAAAATATATAGTTTATGTATAGGAAAGGAGTGTATTTTAATTATTATTATAAAGGTTTTTTGTATATTTTATGATTTACGAAATCCGAGACACGCATTAAAAATATTTTTACGTAGAGTTGTGAGAACATAATATTTTATCAAAAATAATAAATTTTAGGGAAAAAGATTTTAATTCTAAATTTCTAGCTATGAGTTCAGAATAAGTTGTTATCATTCTTGGAGAAGAGTAAAAAAAAGTAAAATAGTTGAAGAGTAAAATTGGTTATATTGCCACTTAATATGTCAAATGTGAAGTTCTTAAGATACCACATGTCAAGTTGTTAATTTGCCACATTTCAAGTTCTTAAGAATTGAACTCTCAAATTTATATATAAATGATTAATAATGTTGAAGCCTCCTTGGAATTAAGTAAGTTTTTGGCATTTCTTGCTTGTAATTTGTAATTGGAAAGGTCGCAATTGATGCACTTAACAGTACAATAATCAAAGCTAAACATACCACTACTAAACCAACTATCTCAATTAAAAATTTAAATTTATGATTGTAGGATGAGGAAAGTTTTTATACTCTAACACATCTCCTCACATACAGACGAGAATTCTGTGTTCAAGCTTTACACGAAAACATTAACTTTATTAAAATTTGATGTCAGTGAGATTTAAATGCGTGATCTCTTGATCAACGAGACTCAAATACCATGTCAAGGACCAAAACCAACCTAATGCTCAAACTTATAGTTGTATAACAGAAGTGATTTTTATAATCTAACATTGTCCTAGCATAACCCTAATGATTTAAAGTTATCATGACCTCATTCTTTGCATAGTAATTATCGGTGCAATATTTACAATCATTGTTTGCCTGTGTATGTGCAAAACACGAAGTCTTGGTAGGGTGAATTCCCTGCCGGTGTAAAAAGGATGGAGAGCATTCCTTTATATGCTCTTTCAATTCGTTTTTTCCCAAATAAAACCAATTTTCTTCTTTTTTTGATTAAGCTACTCCGCTTTCTTCTTTTTTTTGATAACTTTATTAATCATTAAATGGTTCCACCTTCCCTTTTTTGTTCCAATTTTTTTCCTTTAAACCTTTCCAATTTTTTTATAAAAATATTTTTTATAAAATTTTTAATTTTTAATAAAAAAATCTAAAATAAAATTTTTATTTATTGACTTTAAGTGAACTTTATGCAACAAAATTAAATAAAAGAAGAAGAAAAATACAAGAAATTTATTGATAGAGTACATATAATTAATTCATAAAAATAAGATTACAAAACACAATCCATGACTAACTTATTTTGTAAATTTAATAAAACATAAAATCAGACATAACTGAAATCCATGACATAGTTATTCCTCGTTGCGACATCTCCGTGGTCGATAGTCCATGTTATTCGGATAGCGGGTTCTCGTAGGGCGGCCAGTTCATGTCCTCTGTCGCGGTGTTGGTCTCACTATCTTGTACTCTGGAGTAGACCATTCAGCCTCATCTGAAAGCGGCATTATGATGCTATAGTAAGCGTTGATTTAGGACTGAATTCAAAAAACATTCGGAATCAAATGATCCACGGTGACACTACAGTAATGACATACTGCGTGGACATGACTGCACGGGATGTGAAATGTTACCCATTGACCTTAGCTACATGTTTGTGCATTTAAGTTCACCATAAATGTCTCCCGTCGAGCAATTTTGGACGACCCATCCACCACCACAGAGTATATCCCTTGTTGTGCGTGGTGTGCACAACATGACAGTAAAGAATATTTTCTTCATTTTTCGTAATATGTTTCCAGACATTCATAACAAAATTGTACCTGGATTACTGTCATACATATCCATTTGTTTGCCTCTCAGCAAAAACTTTGACCAATTTATCATAGGTGAACTTCACAATGGCATAGACGGGCAAACAACGACATCCCTTGAGGATATTATTGAAGATTTCTAACGAATTTGTAGTCATTAGGGGTGGGCACGGTCTGTGATGGTTCGTGATACTGCCGGAACCTATCACGGACCGCTCGTATTTAAACGGTTCGGTATCGGTACGGGATGAACTACAAAACCATTCGGTATCATTCCGTTTTGAAACGGAACGGTACAATACCATACCCATGCTCAAACCGTGCCAAAAAAATGTACATTACTTAAAAAATATTGAATTTAATGTATACGTTTGTATAAAAAAGCACAAGTTTGTTAAATAAAAGTATTAATTTCAAATTTAAACGGATCATAAACATAAAGAATAAAAGATAACGAGTCCAAAGTTAAAAAATAATTTTTTCCCCAATTCATATAATATTGGAATACTAATAACTATAAAAAAATAATGCTAATAGTAATGATAAATATAATAACAACAATAATAATGAGAGAGTCTAAAAATGAATAATAAAATACGAAGTATTCTATATGCGGTAAAATGAAGTAGACAAATACTCCATAATTATTTAAGATGCGCACTCCGTATATAGCGTTGGATGGTTCGGTCCGTGATAATCGGTTTTAAATATATGCATCACGGTCCCGTCCCATTTGGTAACAGTTCGGTTTCGGTTCGTGATGAAAAAAATTAATCCCATTTGAAAACACTAAAAACGGTTCAGTACCATTACGGTCCGATATGGTACCATGTTAGTTCGGTTTTTTGCCCACCCCTAGTGGTCATTATACCATAACGTGCGCCACCTTCATCATGTGATAATGCCCAAATGTGTTTTGGAATAGCATTAAGCCACTGTAAGCTTCTTGATTTTTGGACGTTATTTGGAGAAGCAATTGGTCAAACTCGCTTCTGCTCGGGGCCTCGCCAGCTTTGTATATCAAGGTCCGCAGCTTCTTACTTCGGAACTTGTTCTAGAAATTGTTTCGTAGGTGGCGGAGACAATATCTGCCCCCAACAGCAGCCGCATTGCACCTTCTATCTACTCGTCTCCGAATATGTCCTGGATTATAGACCGGCTACTCATGTGGGTAATCAAGGATAGAAACATGTCCAAGAGCACATATACACTCCCCTAACAAGTCATGAACTCGCACTATCTCGTGAGAAGGTACAAAACCATCCGGATGCCTACCTGGATCAAGGCGCTGGTAGCAATCCGCCATACAATATAGCTACACACAATACTATGATTAGTCCCATACAAATTTATGACAAAAAATTAAATATAATTAATACGTACTGCGGCATGTAGCTCGGAAGAAATGGAGACGTAGCATGTTCTGTACTGATGTGCGAGGTTTGCTATCTGTCTTCGACCACGAAGGTAATACCACTGACGATACTCAGGTGTGGCATCCACCATCCCAAATTCCATTGGCACATGTGCAGCGTAACGTCCCTCCCATACATCTAAATGTTGTCTCTCACTGTCACCAATCTCCATAGTGTTTGACTTAATGTTATGTAGGTGTCTATCATACACAACATCTTGAAGAACCCATTGGCGGGCACCAAACTGTCTGCAAAACCAATCTAGATAATACATCTCCACAACATAGCCATAGACCAAAGGGATGTGTGATATCCATAGTTGGAATCCAACTGAACAAAAGGGTGGTAGGGTTTCAAGATTTGGATACGACATCTAAACAAATTACATACATAAACAAGTAATACGATAGACATTTAAAATAAAATATGTAAGCAAAACACTGTGATGTTATTAGTACTTACATCTCCCTCGAGCAACCTATCTAACTGGTCCCTGTATGCTTGTGAGGAGTGTGTCGTAGAATCTGTCCACCGATGATAACACACACATCTACAAGTGGATGATTAAACATTAACATGAATAAAATAAACTAAGTGAATCCATGATAGGCATAAAGAAATTGTAAATACCTGACTGCGTATGGGACATTAACCAGCTGCTCCAATGGTACAACGCTCCTAGGTCTAGTCATAGGCAGACGTTCACATACCCAAAGCTGTAACGGAATAAGACACCCTCCAATCTGTGCTGCATGTGTCATACTAGCACAACACATAGTACGATACAAGAAACTAAGAACTGCAGAACCAATGGCACGACCCGACACTAGGTTTGTGTCACCCATGATTACCTCGAGCAAATACAAATTAACCTTATTTCTCGTCGTGTTGGGAAATGAGCTACCACCCAACAACTTGAACATAATAGCTCTAGCATGTTGTAGGTAATCAACATCTACACTATGATTTGTCAACGCCTTGGGAACAATTGCAGACATCTTAATCATAGAAGAGGTAATATCAGATGCTTTAGGTCTAAATCCTATCATGTCGTCATATATCTAAATCCACTGATCCTTTGATCGACCAGTGATCCCCGCCAATGAAATGCCATCTACGGGCAATCCAAGCAAAACATCAACATCTTCCAAAGTAATTCCCACCTCTCCAAAGGGAAGATGGAATGAATGGGTCTCGGTCTCCATCTCTCAACTAAAGAAATAATCAAAGCCCAATCCAACTGTAATCCACCAACTTTCTCCACCCCATAAAATTCATAATCTTGTAAAATCTATATTACACGAGGTGGTCTATTAGCAACAAGAGTTTTCGTATATAAACTAGAACAAGTCCTATGACACTTTAAGATCACTTTAGCATATTTTTCGCTCGCCCATACCGCATCACACCTATGCTCTCTGGGTGCAAGAACTAAAACATCTCGTGAAATAGGTCCATGATGAACATCCATTTGGTTCAAAGATTACAACATAACAATTTATTCATTTAATAAATTCAAAACAAGACAATTATAAAAAAAACTCATAAAGTAACTAATTATGTTAAAAATTATCTTACAATCTCAAAATAAAAAAATCCCAAATTTTCATCAATATTTTAAGAAATATTAAATCTATTATAAGAATTGATTTCAAAATCTTTGAATGTAGAGAACAATTAGAATAAAAAATTTTATGAACTAGGTATAGATCCTACATAATTTATGAGAAAATAGATTTATGAATCTCAAATTTTCATAAATAAGTATATATATCTCAATATTTTCATAAAATGATAAATGTTTATATAAATTAAGTCAAAAACAGAAAATACCTCGATGAAACGGAGTAGCGTAGTCCAATCATGTTCGGCGGTCTTCCTCCGATGGTCTTCCCCCGATCTTCCTCTGGTGGTCTCTCTTCCTATGGTTTCTTTTTCTTTTTTGTTTTATTTCCACGTGAGATGGATGGATAATGAGTGGATGTGGGGCGTTGCACAAAAGAGAGATGGGTTTTAATGGAGACGGAACCTGAACGGAGTAGCTAACTCTGTATGGGTTTAATTAAAAATAAAAAAGCCTGACACAGAGTAGCGAACTCCATTTAAATAAATAATTCAAGGAGAAACGGATTAAGCAACTCTCTATGGCACTGCTAGAAAAATTTTGTTTGACTTACCCTACCAGGAATGCAATATTTTTTTTTAGTCATTCACACAGTCTTGGTAACCCCAAAAGTTAAGATTGCCCTAGCTGTATCTCTAGAAATACTCAAGTTCATACTTATTTTTTGAATGTCTCAAATATATGGAGTAATTTACACTCCTTATATATATAAATGAAATGAATAATTATTTTTGTCTTTTAGAGTCCCAACTACTAGTATGTATTTCAATCACACATCTTTCAACAAGTATTTTTTTTTCCTTTTAATGTAGGGAGTATATATAAATTTTTTAAAATTTTAAAATTAAAAGATGATATCATTTAGGAACAGATGGAGCATAAGACATACTATATGCATTCATTGATTTTAGGGAAGTTTTTACGTCTACATTCATTTTATGAATCTTAGTCATACCTATAACTTGGTAAGTTGAGTTGAGAATTATATAAGTGAGTCTAAATTTCAAAAACTTCTCTAGAGACTTTCTTCATTTTATATCTATTCTCTCAAAACTCCAATAGGGATAGTTAAAGAAAGGGAAAATCCAAGAGGAAAATGGTAGAGCTCAATAGGGGAGGGGGCAGGTCTGGTATTTTGTTGGGTTGGGTAATTGGGTTGGGCTACCCCAAAATGGAGTGTTATCTTACTGCTGTCTTTGTGCATTTGACTTTGTGCTAATTAATGAATGAATGAATAATAGGCTTCCTGTGTCTGATACCAATTCACACTTTTGCAATTGGACTGACCACACACAATGTCAGATGGATCTCTTCAAAACGAAAAATGCTAGGGGTACACTAAAGAGTACCCCAAATATTTCCCACCACCTCTTTGTCCACTAAAAAAGGTAAATAAATTCAAAAAGAATAAGTAAATGAAAATCAAATAAAAATGTGTGGAAGAAAATAGGGTGGTGTACATTTGGGGTACACCTTTTGGTGTACCCTAGCATTACTCCTTCAAAACTACTCCATCCCTCCCCAATTTTGAAAATATTTGATATAAATCTAATAAAATTATTTTTGTATCAACATCTAATATCATTTTTGTTTAATTTGAGGTCAAAGTTTACCAATTTTGATCGAAAAAAGTCAAAAATGGACAAATACTCGGAGAAGAAGGGAGTACAAAACAAGAGGTGACAAGAATATTTTACTTTATAAAATACTTAATGAAATCATATAAACAAACAAATATTATCGAAAACAGAGAGAAAAAAATTGTAATCTAATTGGGGACGGAGGCAGTATATTACACAGTTGGCAAGAACTTTAACACTATGTTTGGTTCAAAGAATTTGATATGAAAAGGAAAAAAAAATATTTTCATTGTTTGGTTAGAGAAGAAAAGAAAAGTGGAAGAATAAAAATTCAGAAGGCAATAAGTACTAAGGGAAGAGAAAACCAAATTCCTCTCATTCTTGTGAGAAAAGAAATATTTACACTAAATAGCATTAACACTTAAGTCATTTCTCTAAATAACACTTAAATTTTTTTATTTCCTAAATAACATTTAATAATGTCCATAATGTCATGTGATCAAAATTTAATTTATTTCTCCTCCCAATTTATTTTTTAACTATACCAGTTTCTTCTGCCGCCAATCTTGTCAATGCTCTCACGGAAAGCTTGTAAAGACTAAGAGCATCTCCAATGGATGCCCACAATAGATGGTAGGAGGAGAGAGTGAGATGTTGATGGGTGTTATTATTGTAGGTGGGTGCCCATTAGAGATGTCCAAGGAGGAAAAAGAAAGGGGGATGCTTCACATAGCACCGATGCTTGAGGGGAAAGGATTTAATGCATTTATTTCTTTAGTTTTGTGGTCCAATGATTATGTGCCATGTGTCACATATATATACTCAATTCTTTTTTATGGCAATTTTCTTAAATGGCTCTCTTTTTTAATACTTTTTCAACAAATATTTTTTTGAAATACCAATAAATATTTTAAGCAAATATTTTCTTTACAAATAGTTTCAAATTAGGATTTTTTTTCTTAAAAAAATGGATTTGCATCCAAATAGTTATTCATGTAAGGGAGAACCTATCCAGCCTGCTTTTTTATGTGATTTTCTTAGTTGTTTTGTATTCTTGATCGCAATGGGTTTTAAGGAAAACTTCTTCATTGAGTTACTATTTTTTTTAATAAACATTTTTTTAATAAAGATTTATGGAATTATTTCTATCAACCAGAACACCACCACCACTCCCAACTAGTTGCAATTGAGGTGACAACAAGCTAGTTTTAAAATATAAAGAGTAGTTTTTTTCAATATAACATTGTGATGTTTTATTTTCAAGTTTCGTATAATTAATACTTCGTAATTTATTATAAAACTAAAAACTTATAATTAACAAAAAATAAAATTTAAATACCCCTCCGTTCTGAAATTAACTTCTCATTTGCTTTTTCACGGTCTCCAATTCAATACTTTGACCATCAATATCTCAATTTTTATATAAATATATTGGATAAAAATTATATATTTCAAAACTATATTTCAAAAAAAATCTATTGTTAATAAATTTATATGAAAACTCAATGTATTTTTTTCGTAATATACGGTCAAAGTTTAAAAAAACTATGACTGCAAAAGTCAAACTGAGAAATTAATTTTAGGACGGAGGAAGTATATTTTAGTGGACCCATTATATTAATGGAATAGATATTTAGGCATCCAAATGAGATGCTAACATTGAAAGAATGAAATGTTGAGAGAAATGCTAGAATGTCATTTTTACTGTAGGGGGAATTTACTTAAATAGCACTAAAACATAATGACTTCCTTAATTAGCACCATATGTATTTTTCTTCCCAATGTAGCACTTTTAGTCATTATACATTAGTCATTATTCAAGTAAATATTCGCCATCATTGGACATTATGAACATTATTAAGTGTTATTTAGGTAACAAAATAATTTAAATGCTATTTAAAGAAATGACTTACATTTTAATACTATTTAGTGCAAATATTTCTTATTGTAGAGCCTCCAATAAGAGATGTTGCCAATATGATGCTCTAATCAAGTTTCAATATATCTCGTGCTAATGGGAACATGTTCAATAAATCCTCGGCCAACGTAAAGTTTTTATGTGCACATAGCCGCCAAGACATATCCCATGATCGGTGACGGGACGGCGGCGGCGAATGTGAGCAACAACCACCACCCTGCAATCTTTCTACCTTCATCTTCCACCGCGTCTCACTCCCACCATCATCACCTTCTCTCTTCTGTCCCTTCCGACGCCACCTGCAAGATGGCCAGAAAGCGTGCCGCCTCAGAGATGGAGCTCCAGACCGGTGCCGGAGTAGCCGAGCACAACAGGTTCCTCCGGCGTGCTGCGGCGGCCATGAACGTCCCTGTCCCTGGCGATTTAAGGGTTCCCCCGAATAGTTTCAGGGAAGAGGATAGTGTCCCTGTCCCCGTCGTCAGCTACTCCGCCGCTATGCAGCAACCGCCGCCGCCAATGGCCTCCTCACTTTCAGGAATGCCGATGACGTCAGGGTGTGAGGCCACACATTTGGGTTTCTTGGAGCCGTTACCACCCAATGAAATCCCGAACGAGCCTCCTCCTTTTCCCATGTGTGTTTTCTCCGGTTTGCCCCTCTTCCCCGCCCAGACTCTGACCCGAAACGTCTCCTCCGCCGTACAACCGCCGCCTGTGATGGGGAGCTACGGCGGTTCCGGCGACGGCCCGATGGCGTGGATCGACGGCATCATTAAGGATCTAATCCACAGCTCAACGCAGGTGTCGATTCCTCAGCTGATACAGAACGTGAGAGAGATCATTCACCCGTGTAACCCTAACCTCGCCGCCCTCCTCGAGTACCGCCTCCGCTCCCTCGCCGATCCTCTCGCCGCCCTCCTCGAGTCCCGCCACCAGCAGGGCCATTATCAACCACTTCAGGTACCGGAACCCATGTGGGAGGCGACTCTGCCACCTCCGCCCGCCGTCCCTGCACCAGCTCCGAGGCACCCCGATCCCCACCCGCCGCCGCCGCCGCAACCGCAGCTCATGCCGGACAGCTCCCCCAACCTGCCGCCGCCATATGCTCCGTCTGGCCCTCCGAATTCCATCATGAAGCGCCAAGAGCCGCAAAAACCAAAACAGGGAAAGCCGGCTCCGGAAAATACAGATCACCACGAAAAGAAACAGGAATCCGAGTCTCCGGCGGCGGGAGAGAAAAACAAAGCGGCGGCGGCGGCGTTGGTCAGGAGATCAGAGATGGAGCAGCAGAGGAAAGACGAAGAAGGGCTCCACCTACTAACCCTCCTCCTACAGTGCGCGGAGGCCGTGGCCGCCGACAAGACAGAGGAAGCGAACGAAATGCTTCTCCAAGTGTCGGAACTCTCCACCCCATTCGGGACATCGGCCCAGCGAGTGGCGGCTTACTTCTCGGAAGCCATGTCCGCCAGGCTGGTGAACTCCTCCCTGGGAATCTTCGCGGCGGCGCCGATCAGCTCGCTGCCGCAGAGCCTGACCCAGAAAATGGGCGCCGCCTTCCAGGTCTTCAACGGGATCAGCCCCTTCGTGAAATTCTCCCACTTCACGGCAAACCAAGCAATCCAAGAAGCGTTCGAGAGAGAGGAGAGGGTCCACATAATCGACCTGGACATAATGCAGGGGCTGCAATGGCCGGGCCTGTTCCACATCCTGGCATCCCGGCCGGCCGGGCCGCCGCTGGTGCGGCTGACGGGGCTGGGGACGTCGATGGAGGCGCTGGAGGCGACCGGGAAACGGTTGTCGGAGTTCGCGCAGAAACTGGGTTTGCCGTTTGAGTTCTACCCGGTGGCGGAGAAGGTCGGGAACTTGGATCCGGAGAGGCTGAATGTCGGGGCGGGGAAGCAGAGGGGGGAGGCGGTCGCCGTTCACTGGTTGCAGCATTCTCTGTATGACGTCACCGGCTCGGACGCCAATACCCTCTGGCTCTTGCAAAGGTACATCGCTTTCCGATTTTGACCTCACTTTTTTTTTATCTGATCTCCATGCCTCAAAATTTTCGAGCTTTTATATATCTTGGGTTACTATCCAATTTGAATTTGTTCACATTAAATTGTCTAACCATTACAAAAAAGGGTGGATTTTGGAAGTTTTTCTTCTTGAAACATACCATTTCTAGCCCTTACACTAACTTTAAACTCAAAAATTCATTACAAACCCAAAATATATTAATTCTATCTCTAGGGATAGCAACGGATCGAGTTCTGGTCCGATCGTACTATACCGAACCCGACTTTTGAAATCAAAATCCGACTTTTAAACCAAAACCCGACCTGACTTGAACCCGACATTTAAACTCGAAACCTAAACCCAAACCCCGAATTTCTATAATTTAACCAATAACAAATTTGACGTAACTCAAAAATTTTAAAAAGAAAGAATCGAAATTTTTTTGTCTATGCTTCGTATCTCGTTTTTTAATTGAGGAATTATAAAAATAATTATAAAAGGTATATTTGGTATGGTAGCACTTTGTTGCGTGGCTAGAAATGCGAACAAGACAGTAGACTAATCCGAGACTCAAAGAAGGAATAGCCCGACCCGATGTCGGGTTCGGGAAAAGATTTTGGGTAGGGTTCAGATTATTTTATTCTCAGTTCGGATTCAAATATTTTAGTGTTCGGTCGGGTCGGTTAAGATCTGGTTCAGATTGAATTGTCATCCGATCCCTATAATCATGTCTAACAATTTACACCAAATCCAATCTCAAAAAAATATTTTACACTCTTTTTCACTCTTTTTGAGAAACTTTATTCCATTACCATGATAGAATATAAAATAATTATATTATTTAAGAAATAATGCAATACATGAAAGAATATATATATATATATATATATATATATATATATATATATATATATATATATATATATATATATATATATATATATATATATATATATATATATAGAGGCCATTATAACTCAACTAAGAATATGAATCATTGAAAAAGTTGACTAAACTAGAAAGACTATCATAATTAATACTATCATAATTATTATTATTGTCTAACAATTTGCAATTTCAGATAATCATAAACTCATCATTTCTTGTGAAATTATGTTACTCCCTCCGTTTTCAAAAACTCTTCCTCTTTCATTTTTTTTTACTTCCAACAAAACACTTTCACATTCTTTTAAAAAACCACTTTTACCCTTACTTTTTCATACCCTACCTATCACATCATACTTTTTCTCTAATACTTAATCCATCACATCTTACTTTTATCCATCACATCAAGGGCAAAATTGGAAATCAACTACAATTTAACACTTTCTTATTTTTACACAAAGTCAAAATAGAAACACTTTTAAAAAACGGAGGGAGTATTAATTAACTTGAGTTTTCTAGTCTCAAAGAGGTTCATATCATTTCTCATGTTAACTTCAAGGATAACCATTTTTTTGGGGTACTATCTTAGCTATCCACTTCGGTCAAAACATGTTGTGCCTTACTCTTTTACTCTGTAATTGTTTTTGGGATACTTTTAGGGCTAGGGTCAAAGCATGCTAATTTTGGGATAAAACAAGTACGCACTTCCTTTTGGTCATTTCCCCCCTGGGTTCTCTTTGGATGGAAAGTATTTCCTCTTTTCCTTAATGTGACAATTTGCAATTCTTTCATCTTTGAAAAAAGTTTAGGAATAAAAATGTGAAGAATAACAAAATGTGTTGGGTAAAAACTAAAAAGTGTCACCACTCACCAACCTTTCACCATTAATAAATACGGAGTATAGTTTTATATAAATAAAACTATTTTATAAGACTGAGAGGGTCACTACATCTATATCATAGGTAAAAAGGATCATAGGCAAAAAGGAACTCTTTTCATTTTTATCATAATTTAGTTTTCTTACCTATATATTCCCTCCGTCTTTTCTGTTTACTATTGCGGCCTCTCGATAACTCTTGATATAATAAAATATTGTCACCTCTTATTTTATAGAGTTTTTGGTGTAGTTTTTAAATATAATTTTTTATTTGTTATTTTCTTACCAATTTGCAAATAAAATCATATTAAAATTCATGAGGTTTTGCACGTTAATCAAAATAAGAAATTTTTTTTGAGACGGAAGGAGTATTAAGGTTTTTTTCCTTAGATAGTACTTAGTACTTTTTGTTCAGGTGAATTTTGTATTTTTACACATTTATTTGAATGTCAAAAAAGCTTAGGGACATCACTTCTTAGTTTCTTTTTTCTTTGTTTTTCTTTTTCATAAAGTTTTTTTTTCAATTCCTCATACAAGTATTTTTTCAAAAATTGAATTTTTTGTTCGATATAAAAAATAAATGTACTTAAAATCACTACAGTAAAAACAAAATATTCCGTAAGAAAAAACATTCTTAAACGGTCATTAACAGAATAGTAGACGGAATGTCACTTTCTGTCTTTACAACAAAATATAATGATCCCTAATACCTTTTTGAAAATACAAGAACTTGTGAGTTATTTCAACGAAATTCGCGTGACTCGAAAATAATATTTTTTGTAATTAATTTGGGTAGTGGAGAATTACTACAAGAGTATAACGAATGCAAGAAATGGAAGCGTGTAAATTAATTGCTGCACCATCACGGGTCATCGTTGAGGTTACATTGTTGCAGTCGAGTAAATTAATTAAATGTGTTGCCAGCCAGCACAGCTACGGACGAATAGGGCTCTATAGGTAGAGAGGTACCACCGCACCATTCCCCATGCATGCTCCTTCCCTTCCAAATTCATTTTCCCATTTTGACTTTGCGTAATTTAAAAAAAAATGCGGAATATAAAAAATAAAAAGTACATGGTTTAAATATATTTAAAAGAAAGAATAAATTATTTAAAATAATTTCACATTTTCAGTATCTTTTAAAAATATTCTCACATTTTCTATATTACGTGAAATATTTCCAACTACTTTGTATTATATTTCATAATGTTAACATTTTTCTCAAATTGTTACTCCCTCTATCCTTAAATCTTCTTCTCTTTTGACGGTCTTCAGTGTTGTACTTTGACCATTAATAAAAATACTTAATTACTTCTACATAAATATATATATTTTTGAAAAATTTGATATTTGAAAATTACATTTCAATAAAAATATATTGATATTAAATTTATATCATAATATAATTTTTTTTTCACATAGTCAAAGTTTAAAGACTTTTTTTAGGAAAAATTAAACGAGAAAAACATTTTCAAGACGGAAAGAGTACATATTTTGAGTCACTCTTAGACACTTAGGCCTAGAGCTGGCAAATCGGTCGGTCAGGTCGAGTTCGGCCACTTCGAGTTCGGGTTATTTCAGTTTCGGGTCAATTCGGGTTTGGGTTGAGAATTGTATGTTCATGACCCAGTGTCATCTGGGTTCGGGTCGACCCAATGAGTTATGACTTTGATTTTTTAAATTTTTAAATTAACATTAACACTTATATTTTATATTAAATAAATCAAAATAAATGTATTAAATATATTAGATTATTTTATTTTAAATTTTGAAGTAATTTTTAGATATATAAATCAATATACAAAAATTAAAAAATGCTTAAGTTTTGGAAAAAAGTAAGATAATTATGCAATATCATTCAGATTTTGTATGAAAATATAAATTTATACACTAAAAATGAGTAGTAAAGTGTATGATTTTAAAAAGTCCTATTTTAGGGCATCGGTCAGGTCGGGTTCGGGTTTGGTCGGGTTTGACCCATTTTTAGCGGGTCATTTCGAGTTCGGTCAACTTCGGGTTCGGTCATCAAAATTCTTTGTTCAAAACCCAGTATTTTCTGGTCGGGTTTCGAGTAAAAAACAAGTTGGTCATTTTTGTCAGGTCTACTTACCTCAAATGATGTGGTTTATGGGACGGGAAGAGAAGGGAGAGAATGAGGAGAAGGGTGTGTGTGGAGGCAGTGGAGAAAGTAAAGATAACTAAATCCAAAAAACAAAAAAACAAAAAAAAAAGAAAAGAAGAAGAAAGTTGAAGCCGGATGGATCCTCCATGCATCCTCTTCTTCTCGTGAGAAATTTTCCTAAATAGGACTAAAACATAATGACTTTCCCAATATAGGACCATATGTTTTTATTTCCCAATGTAGGACCTTTGGTCATTATAAAGTAGTCATTATTCAAGTAAATATCCATCATTACTGGACATTATTCCTCCCACTAGGTCATTATTAAGTCTTATTTAGGGAATAAAAAAGTTCAAGTCCTACATTGAAAAAGTCATTATGTTTTAGTCTTATTTAGTGCAAATTTCACTAATTTAAATTTATAACCATTAACCAATGATCGACTCCATGAGGGGCCCATACCGTTCCCCTTTCCAATGCATAGGATCCTCCCCAGAACGGCTAACATAATTAATGGCAATTTAATAATGTTTTTTCTATTACAAACACATGCATATGTAACCATTTGTTAGTCGCCAAAAGCATAAATGCATTTCTTGAGAAAAGAAAAATATTTCTGGACACACATGCATGCATTAATATGACATTTCTTGGAGTGTTTTGTTGGACGTACTTCTCTCCCAGCTTCTTCATTATTGTATGTGTACGTACTTATACTGATTTTTTTTTCTTCATCTTGTTGCTTGTTTTGGCACATTATGCTTGTCCTCTTAAAATGGGTCATTGTTTAATTTGTTTTCTACTTCGTACTAACAGTCTATTAGAGTACATCCTACATCGAAAATCGAAGAGTAATATAAGCGGTGTATGAGCTCTTGAGTTAAACTAATTAATCGATTGAGTTCAATCTTTTAATGTGGTTCACCCAATCCAATGATCCATACCACATCCTAAATTCTATCATGGTATCGGAATAGGTCCGGTCCGGGTTCAGTTTTTTCTGGTTGTTTGGATGTTGGATGCAGATTAACATAGCCGTACCATTTCTTTTAGAGGATTTAATAAGGGAGTGTATTTTTATGTTGATTTTCTAAAATGTCATTAGATGTGATGAGTAAAGTGGGATGCGATGGATATGTTAATAGTTGAAGTGTATGATGTGATAGGTACGTTAAGAATTAGTATGATAAAGTTATTTTTTAATAAAAATGAGAAAATTTTTTTTAGGATTGTTGTAATGCCTTGAATCTGACTCGTTACAGCAAGGAGTACGGGGGTCTCGCTGCCCGGTCTCGCTGCTGGAGGTTGTCAGTCACCGGCATTGACCCGTTGGCCACCTTAACATTACCGCCACACTATCATCACAATATGATATTGCCACCACGCTGCCATCACATGACCCATATTAAAGAGAATAAAACCATGCCACTCGTGCTTTGATATTAGTCAAGTTTTACATTTTTTGTTCCATTTGTTACTCACAATCCTTCCTGCATTGACTTTTAAGGAATTTAAGAGAAGTGTATTTTGGTATTGATTTTTTCCAAAAATACTTGAATGGGTGAGTATAATGCAAAAAATAACTTTGGATTTTAATTACAGATTGGCTCCAAAAGTGGTGACGGTAGTGGAACAAGACTTGAGCCACGCAGGGTCTTTTTTGGGGAGATTCGTGGAGGCGATCCACTACTACTCGGCGTTGTTCGATTCGCTGGGGGCGTGCTACGGGGAGGAGAGCGAGGAGCGGCACGCGGTGGAGCAGCAGCTCCTCTCCAAGGAGATACGCAATGTGCTGGCGGTGGGGGGCCCGTCACGGACGGGGGAGGTCAAGTTCAACAACTGGAGGGAGAAGCTCCAGCAGTCGGGATTCCGGGGAGTGTCTCTGGCCGGAAACGCCGCCGCTCAGGCCACTCTGCTGCTCGGAATGTTCAACTCCGATGGGTACACGTTGGCGGAGGACAATGGGGCCCTCAAGCTTGGCTGGAAGGATCTCTGCTTGCTCACTGCTTCTGCATGGAGGCCTCCTCCTCTCCAGCCTCAATAATATTTATATATTTTACTCCCTAAATATATATAGTGCAAATTTCCATATCTCCATCTCTCTCTTTTTACCTTCATTACTATGTTCCGTTTAAAAACAAATTAAAATGATTCTCTTTTTTTTCTTTCGGTGATGATGTTTTTTGTTTTTTATTGGCCTATCTCATCTACGGAGGACACCTTATATCATAAGAGCACGGGTGGTGACAAGTAAAGAAATGGAATGTCATACGGTCAAATGACAAACTTCAACCAATCAAAAATAGTCCAACCAAATAGTAGAAGAGGATAGAGTGGCATGTCCTACAATGGCAAGTTATTTTTTCATCCTTTTTATATATTTATGACATATTTTAATTATTAAAAATTATTTTACTTATCCATATTATTAAATCAATGGTGTAAAATCGTTTTTTCTATTTCAATTTTTTTTAGTCAAATTTTTTAAACTTTGACTATAGATTATAAAAAAAAATACATTAAATTGTTATTTTGAAGTATAGTTTTAAATATTACTCCCTCCGTCCCGGAAAACATGAGAGTTTTGATTTTGAAAAGGGATTTAAGGGGATTGTATTTTGGCATTGAATTTCTAAAAATGTCCTTTGATGTGATGGGTAAAAGTATGATTTGATCGGTAGATTATTAGTAAAAAGGTATGATGTGGTAGGTAGGGTATGAAAAAGTAAGGGATAAAAGTGACTTTTTAATAGAAATGAGAAATGTTTTTTTGGGACGGATGAAAAAAGAAAGAAGAAAGATTTTCAGGGACGGAGGGAGTATATTTTTAATGGTAAAAGTGTTGCATTGGAGATCGTAAAAAGTGAAATGGACACATGAGCCGCCCCGTTTTTGAAACGTATATAAATACTTGGTAGTACGTCTCAAATTAAGGTGCTACTCCCTCTGTTCTTAAAAGAATTGTACTTTGTGCAAGACGAAACAAAATCTTAAACCTTTTCAATTTTTTAATTTTAAGATTGGTATAGACAAAAAATAACTTGCATATTTAAATTAAAAAGTATTCCATATAAAAAATTCTATAGTACAAAACAAGAGGCGAAAAAAATATTTTATTTTATCAAATTTTCAATAAAAATCACAAATAAACAAGAATTATGGGGATCTTAAAATAGTGTGTAATTCTTTTTGAGAGGGAGGGACTGAGAGAGTATATTTTATTGGACATGATTATTAGTAAAATTGAGCGTTTGGGGTTATGCAAACGAGAGGAATAAAATAAATTATTCCCCCAGTCCCAAAAAGATGTTCGTGTTTCATTTTTTGCATATCTCATAAAAATACTTCTACCTTTAATTTCTTAAATGTCTAAAATATTTCCAAAACAAATTCTACTTCTACTAACAATAAAGGAGAAATGAAATAAATTATAGACATTATATATAGATATAGGTAGAGGTGTTTTATTTTGGTAATACGCAGAAAATGAAACATGATGAACATCATATCTTTTTTAGACGGAGGAAATCTATACAGAGGATTCGATCTTTGTTTGAAAAAAAAATTGAATTTTTCTTTTGAGAAGATACATTATATGGAAAATTACCTCAAAGATCACAGCACCTTGGAAAAATAACCAATACATATATAACAATTACAGCAACACTTTACACGTAAAGGTTTCCATCTTAGGGATGTCGCGTAAATCCAAACTATTCCGAAAAGAAGGTTTAAAGTGGGAGCGAAACGACTAAAGTGAACTGCACAGTTTGGAACATGAAACAAAGAAAAAAAAAAATAAAGTAGAGGAAGGGATCAAGGGAACACATTTTACCCTCTCAATTCCTATATAGGATTGTTCCAGAATAAAGTACGAGTATATATTATTTTCACTTTTCCTTTTTGTATTTTAATTGAAAGCTCCCTTTTTGTATTTATTTATTCTACAACTTTCAATTTACACTCTCTCTATTTCAAATTAAGTTGTTTGTTTACTTTTCACAAAGTCAAATTTCATTCATTTTCTTTTCTTATTTTCGTTGTAATTATTAGTATTATTATTATCATTATTATTTTAATTATTATTATTATTATTTTTAAAATAATAATTATTGTTAAATTCTATTGTTATTCTTTAAAAGTTATTATTATTATATATACAAATAAAAATTATTATTATATAATAATAATAATGAGTATTATCATTTTAATCATTGTTTATATTATTATTAATTACTATTAAATTTATTATTAAACACGATGATAATAAATTATTACTCCGTATTATTATTAATTATTTATATTATTAACTATTTTTAATTAATTAATTACTTATTTAATTAATAATGACAATAATAAGTACTATGGTTATTATTGTAATTATTATTATTTTTTATATAATTTTTTGATCTCAATAAATCTGATCTGATTTTGATAATCATAAGAATAAGTAGCAGAAATAAGTTGAAGAGAATGTGACTTGAGAGTGGAGAATAGATTACGCAACAGAAAAAAGATTTTTGCTAGTTAATCCAAGGCGACTCTTATATTCTTGTCACTCCTCAGCACATCTTTGGATTTGTAGGCATTCTCAAATATGATGCTATCTCTTTTACTCATGCATTTTGTTTGTAATTTTAGGGGTTCAGGTTTGGTCTCCCCCCTTATTATTTCGCTCTTTCTTAAAGAATAATAAGTTTTGAATTAAAAATAAATGCTAGTTTATCCAGCGTTTGTGTTGGATCAAAGGTTAAATAGTCTGATCCTAATAAAATTTTAAAAAGTTGTCACAGGTACTCTTTTCTTCGAACTCCATATTTAACGGTCAGTTTCCCGTTCTGGCACCCAAAACATAGTTTTCAAGTAGCATGTTTAAACCCGTGGTTTTTGGAGTAAGTTTTCTATTTTTTGAATTTGTTGATTTTTTACTCAAACTGTTCTTAGGTTGTATTTATCTCTAGTGTTTATTAAATAGAACTTACACTTTTGGTTATTAGTGATTAGTGAAAATATTTATACCGTATATGAACGGATCCATGATTCTTCCCATTTTAAAATTTTCATATAAATCGAGTGTTATGTATTCAATATTTGCAACTATATATTTGTGTTGGTGATGATTTTTTTTTGTTGATAGTATTGAGCCTTGTCATTTGATTATCTGGGTAAAAGAATTATTTCTGCTTCCGCACCTATCTCACGGACTAATGTCACACACAAATTAATTTTCCATATTAGTGGAAATTTCCCATAGCAGTGCAATTTGCATTACAAATTGGAATTTCCCAGCGAGGCGGAAGAAGTACCAAACATGCTTAAAAATGGATGTTAATTGGCGAGTACATATTCCATACATGTGGATGTACTGTATTTCCCGTTCATCCGCATTAAACACTCATTTTTGAGTAATTGATTACTCATTCTCAAATAACTGAATACTCATTTTCGTGCAAAATTGAATTTTAAAAAAATGAATATACAGTTACTCGAAAATGAGTATTCATTTACTTGGAAATAAGTATTCACTCTCTACAGGTGTATGAAAAACACTGTACAACCGGTTGTACGGTATATATTGCGTTATTTAGCAGGGAAGCTTTAGTGTAGGAGAAATGACCAGTACATCACCCCAACAAAACACTTCTTGCAGTGTTACTTGTAGTGTTATTGACTCTATTACAATATAATAACTTTTCATACGTACCTTCTCAACTGAAACATAGAAATTCAAGACCTTCGATGGAGTTCAAACCTGGATGAGCTTTCTCACCCGAAATCCTTAGGGATGGTCCTCCTGCCACTCAAGCCAAACACTTGTTTTTTTATCAGAGATTAAAACTTTATGTGCGATTCCACAAATAATTCGTGTCAGTGTATTAGTTCAAGATTGAGGTACTGTAAAAGTGGTGAACTTTTGTTTAAACATAGTGTGTTGTATATAAATACGAGGTTCTTTTTTTTGTGAGAGGATAATTGGTACATATTTATAAAATGGCAGGTGTGGGGGCGAAAGGAGATAATTTAAGCGCCATTTTTGCGGGTCCATGGCTTGATTACACCAATTACGACGATTGCTACAATTAAAATGAATACGAGTATTGCGAAACACATCCATTTCCTGGAATTCCTTTGTAACTTCTTTGCCTTCTGAAGTGCAGTATTCCCAGATTGTACATGATCAACTGTTGCATTCACCTACAACAATTGAGCCAAACATGTTGAAAAGATGGCAGTAAAAACGGCCGATATTATCAAACTAACCAAAACCAGACTGAGTTAACTCGAAACAGAACTGCATCATATGGAATGTGATGTTCCTCTCAGACCATATTAGTTCAAACCAAGCTGAGTTTGGTTTTAATTTGGCAATCGATTCCCGGACCCAATTTAAGCCACAAATTGAAAATAACAAACCAAACTAGAGTAGAAATACCTGACACCTAACGCGAATATTCTCAAACCTGATATCATTATCCCACGGAGCAACAATCGCAGGAGAAATGAATTGAGTTTGATCAGAAGGAGAAGGCTTGAAGAAGTTTCCATTACCTGGGATTCTATGTTGTTAAGCATGTCCCCTTGAGCATCAACCAACACTGCCATGTCTAAGAATATCTGCATAATTCATTTATTTAATCAAACTATTTAGATTGCAACTGCATATAATACTCTCTTTGTATGGGCTGTTCCATGATTTTTTATTATATAAATACAAGCTTTTACGTCTTCCACACAATTTATTACGAAAAATGGAGTCAACCCAATTCTCACCCCGCCTTTATCATGATAAGGCCTCTCATGTAATCAGACTAGGATATCATAATGCCAATAGTGTGTGTACATTACCTTTAACACCAACTCCGCGCGCATACACATAGAGTAAGACATGAGCTTTGTTCTCACAGATGTCTCGTCTTTTTAACTATATTCTTGACAAAATATTTTGCCAATTTTTCTTGATATGGCGACAATTTTCATTATCCAACCTGCAAAACATCTAGTCCTAATTGCAGTTTTTCATGGTCCACTCTCTGATCCCTATATGATATATCAGATCTCCTTATCTACAGATTGTTATCTGACATTTCATCTCTCCTCGGTGAGGGTTTATTACATCAGCATTCTCTTTATCATGCATACGGGCATACCACTCATGAAAGAGATGACTCGTTACAATTTATTGGTGTCCAATTTAATGGGTACTAGCCGCACAACTCATATTGTAGTTATGTGGTTGAAAACTTTTTGAAATGCAAGAGAATGTGGGATTATGTTTCTGGATCATTTTCTGAACCCAAAAACTGATCATAGATATGCTGATTTATTAGAGCTGATTTATTAGACACATGGGAGGCTAATAATTCAAAGATTATTACAAGGACAAGCAACTACGCTGTGTAATCCATAGGTGTGCGGGTTGGAAAAAGTGCAACACTGCAACTGCAAAGGAAGTCTGGGAACATCTATTTGCACCATCTTAAATATGATGATAATAATATTAATATTCAAGATTTTTATTCTCCCATTAGTAGTAGGGATCAGTTTTTATCAAATCTCTCATTATTACAGGCTCTTCAGCCGTGTATTGCTTGAAGAGAAGAACAACGCATGGTCGAATTTTTAATGGCACTAAGAGATAACTTTGAAGGCATTCGTGGAAATATTGTGTCATAAGTATCTTTCCTCAGTTGACTCAATGTTCAACAACTTGATGACCGAAAAAACTAGCCTCAAAACTCAAGCAAACAAAGGAAATGCAGAAAACGTGTTCTCCTAGCCCCAACTCTAAACCCATCTGTTTTTGCAGACCTCGATACCTTTCAACAACAATCTAAACAAACATATCACATTTAAAGCTTGGCGATGATGAATGTAATTTCTTCAGACAAAAGAATCATTGTAAATCTCAATGCCTAAAATTGTTGAGCCTCATTGTAAATCTCAATGCCTAAAATTGTTGAGCAGCACTCGACCTCACTTGAGGCCTCCTCAGATGTATCCACCTTAGTTTTCAAAACCAAATTGGAGACCGCAATGGCCTTGTCACTAGGTCATTTGTTCACTGGTTGGATAAAATAGTTATGAAAAAATGCATAAAAGTGTGCATATAAGAGGATCATTTTGAAAAATAACTCAAACTAAGGGTCACATCAATAAAATTAAATATTAAAAATTTACCAAGTAATTGAACATAATAAAAAAATTAATACTAGTTAGTTTCTTTTCACTTGACTCATTTACTATTCACATGATCAGAGTTCATGTGAATACTAGTAAGTTTCTTTGCCTATTTTTGTTACTCTTTTGAAAAAATAATATTGTCATGTTACCTCGTGTTTTGTAAAAGTTTTGATGTAGCTTTTAAATTTGGTAATCTTATTTTAAATTTTTTTATCAATTTTCAAATAAATTAATTTGAAAATAACTTCAATGAAATATCGTAAACCAAAATGGATCGAATACAAAAAAATTAGAATAAGAAATTGAAAAGGACAAGCGCTAAAAGACACTTTCTCAGTTTTGAATTAATCGTCTCACTTTAAATTTTAGTCCGACCCAAAAAAATTGTCACAATTATTTACTTTTCAAATAAAACAAAGAATATGTGATCCACATTTTTTCTATTTCTTCTAAACAAGTTTCAACCACTTACTTTTTACTTCTCACTTTTTGGGATTCAACTGAGTTGTTGTAGTTTTTACTTTTCAACACTTTTTAAAAATCCGGTAAGTCAAATTGTGTCAATTAATTCGGGAGGGATGGAGTATTAGGTTGGTTAACACATCCCCATAATTATTACTAAGCTTAATAAAATATTTGGTCAATTAACATATTGGGTCTCACTTCACTTTTAAATTTGATCCCAATAACAAAACACTTGTGCCAACGCCAAACTCCTCAATTCTTGGTCTAAAGTTCCCCCCTGAAGTCTAATCTTCATGTCCTAATGTTGGCATTCTTGCGGAGCAATTCCAAAGGTTCCTGACAACATAGACACATGCCATGTGCCCATGTCAGCATCCTCAAGTATATGTCTCCCCTTTTCCTCACCCAAAGGTTTTCCTAAAGGTTCTCCTCAAGTATATGTCTGCACTTTTCCTGTGGTTATAGAGGTTTTCATCATATGTCACCTAACCTCACAGTGTTTACTTCATCACGAGCTACACCATGCCATTAACTAGAATTGTCTCAATATGTTTAACTAGAATTTTCTCTTTCAAATGTTTATCATATCCCTCAGCTTATAGTAAATCTTGTTCCTAGTGGTCAGTTACATCCTTCCAATTTTTCTGATTCATTTACATCTAATCCGTGTCATGCTCAGGATCTACATTCTCAGAGGCTGATTGGGACCTGGGGTCAAACATGGTTCCGGCTCTTAATTGGAACTGAATCCTTCGGTTCTAGAATCGTACCGGAACCAGAACTCTCTATGAACAAAAATTGGAACTTGACCCTTATATATAAGGCTTCGGCTCCATCAAATGGAAGATCAGAGCCGGCTTCTGGAACCAGAAACACTTTAAGGTTTTAGTGTAAAATGGGCTGAGACTCAATACCGGAACTGTCGGTTCTGACTTCTGATACTTGCATATGTAGTCCACACCTTGTGCCATACTTTTTTAATTGCCAGTTTGGTCTATGTCTACCTCACCATTAGTAGCCCTTTTATTGCATATGTAGTCCATGTTGGATGCAAACAAAGTAACAGAGTTAAAGTATATTTTATTTACTAAGAAAAATAAAATTAAATAAAAAAGAATAGTAAAAGTTGGCGACTAGGACTAAGAAAATGAAAAACCAAATCGAATTCTTCAACTTGCAAGACGATTCAAATATGGTGACCAAGATAAGAAGTAACCAAATTGTTTCCTTCAATTTGGCGATGTGACTTCCCATGACGGAGAAAATTGTCTATAAATAGAATTGAAGCCATACATGGAGATATATGTCTTGTTTCTAAACAGCCCTCTCTAAGGAGAGAGGAAAGAGGAAAATATTCCTCTATCAATGCTTCTTCATTAGAGCCTTTTCTAGGGAGAGAAAGGAGAGTAGAAGGGAAGAAGCAACATAGAAAATTGTGTTTAGAGAGAAGGTTCCTCATCAGTTTTAGAGAGTAGTTTTGTTGGGATGTGCTCCAAATTTATGTGTATGTGTTTCGAATTAATTAAGAGATTTAAACACTGTACGAGAGCTTCTTACAATTTGTCTATTAATTCTACTATGCATTCTAAATATATATAACGAGTTTTTTTGGATGTAGGTTTATTGAGTCATGTTAAAAAATATTGGGCATTCTTGTGTTGTTAGTTTTCTCTATTCTTGAGTATAATATCTTAAATAGTGAGGAATGTTTTTCCCATGTAAGTGGTATCAGAGCTTGAATGTTTCCTTGGTGGCGTTAGATCAGGATAAAGAGAGATACTGCAGAAAGAGAAACTTTCTTCAGTGACAAGGTAAGGTACTTTAGTTGAAGAGGTCCTAAACATCTTGGAGGGTCCGTTAAAGTTTTTAATTCAAGTGTTGGTGGAAAAGGAAGTTTTACTATTTGGCAATATACCATTCAAGATCTTTTGGTGTAGCGAGGTCTTGACAAGACTTTAGATCATGAGAAGCAAGAAGGTATGAAAGATGCTAAATAAAGGGCTATCCAAAGAAAGGCAGTAAATGATACTCCGTACTATTAAGGAGAGACTGCTCATGTTCACCAGCATTGTCGCATTGGGGGATAACGATGATACAAGACGTTTGATAGAACCCATGAAATGACCGAGCGATTAGAGATCTCGGTTGGTAGCTAGGATCAAAAGTCCTCATAAAATGGTGTTCAGATGGTGTGTATGTATCCTGCAAGATGATTGGTAGATCAAATAGATTATTGTTAAAGGGGAGGTCATGATACGTGTGGTCCTTAGCTTGAGAAAAGTAATGTTGGGTGCAAACAAAGTCCCACATTCCTATATAAAATTATAAATACTAAGCCAAAGAAGAACAACAACAACCCAATTAAATCCCACAAGAGTAGTCAAAGTTGGTGACTAGGACTAAGAAAAAGAAAAAAACAATTTGAATTCTTCAATTTGGTGAGACGATTCAAATATGGATGCCAAGACAAAAAGTAACAAAATTGAATTCATCAATTTCGTGACTTAACATCTCATCTCAATGAAAATTGCATATAAATAGGATTGAATTGTTTGGAGAGAGGTGTTTTTTCTAAGTTTTCTCTAGGAAGAGACGAGAGAGGAATATAGTCTTCTACGAATGCTCCTCATGAGTTTTTCTAGGGAGAGAAAGGGAAGAAGAAGAGACAAGAAGAAAGAGAAAATTGTGTTGAGGGAGAAGGCTCCATATCAACTTTAGAGAGAAAATTTGTTGAGAGTATTAGAATTAGTTGAGTACTAAACACTTTTCGTCCAAAATTATACTGTCTATTCCAAATATAAACAGGGAGGTGTTGGGGATGTAGGTTTATTGAGAAACAGAACCACGTTAAAAAAATAGTGAACATTATTGTGTGGTTAATTTTTTTATCTTGCATAGAAAGTATAATATTCTGAATAAAGGGAATTTTTTCCACAAAAGTCCACAAGGTTAGCCAATTTGTTGCGTACCCTACTTCAGTTCATTGTGCATATGTGCTTTGTATTCTTCGATCAATACCTGTGAAGTAAACAATTCCAGAGTATTCTCTTTTTCTTACCGTCTTCCTTGAAATTATGTGTTTACTGTGATGCTGAATTGCTGAATAGACTGGTAGAGAATGCAAGTTCACTACTAGGTTCGGCACTTTTTTGTGATTGCCTTATTTCTTGGAAAAGCAAGAAGCAAGTTGTTTTGAACTCTTTAATGCAAGCTGATTCCCAAGTCATGGCTTCCACTAGTGCTGACATTGTTTGGCTTGTATGAGCTAATGATAGTTTACTTCGCGTTTAATACCCGTATTATACATATACATTAACTTTTGTGGCATCACTTAGCCAAAAATATTTTTTAAATTTTGGCAGTGTTGCATATTCATGTGAAGCACAAAAGATCTTCTTAAATATAGGATAATATTTGTAAAAATATAATGCTTGAAGTTTGGTTTTTACAAATATCTATTTATTTTTTCCTCTGTGCTTAATTTAGAACTCAACTCTACTTTGGCCGAATTATTAGCTAAGGTGTATATCCGATATGACATGCGGCTAGAGGAAGGGTGATAGAGTACCACATATGCTGCTATTTTATGTTATTAATATTTATAGTAGTCAGGGGTCATTTGTTTATGAGGCCAAACATTTTGTTTTATATATGGTAGTTACTAAGTAGTAAATAATGTGTAAGTGGGCCTAAATTCTAGGAGTAGTTGCTAAGTAATGTGGCAGTGAACCTTAAGTCTAGGAATAGTTACTAGATAATGTGGTATTGATTGCAGTTATCGGGGGAAGTAGGGGAAGGGGTAGACCTAAGAAGAATTGGGAGGAGGTGATAAGACAGGATTTAGGACTTCTCGACCGAGGATATGGCCCTAGATAGGAACCTTTGGAGAACTAGGATTAGAGTAGCTGGATAGGAGCTCGGTGTTGTAGAGGTTGTTTTATATTGTGTTGTATTTGTTGGGAATCTTTTGCTATTGTTTGTACTTGTTGCTTGTACTTGGTGCCTTATCTGTGCTATACTGTGTTCTCTTCCATATTTTTGTGCAGGTGGAGCCGGGGGTCTCTTGGAAACAGCCTCCCTACTTCCGAGTAGGGGCAAGGTCTGCGTACACACACCCTCCCCAGACCCTACTGTTGTGGGATTCAACTGGGTTGTTGTTGTTGTTGTATAATGTGGTATTGTGCCTAAATTCCAGGGATTGGTAGTTATTTTGCTTCTATAAATATTGGGGCTCATTATTTGAAAATGTTATCTAGAAAGTAATTCAATATTTATCATTGGAGATTCTCCTTGGCTTTATTATGTATATGAATTAAAGATTCTTGCTCATATTCTGATAAAAAATTCCTTCATCTTTATTATTTATGAAGTTCGATCCTTATTTCATAATTTGATAGAGTGATACGAATATCGTATCGGATAGGGAAGAACTTCGAGCGTCTTCGGGCTCCAAGAAAGGGGAGGCAAAGAGAGAAGGAAAACTTTGAGCGTTTTCAGGCTCCAACCTTCAAAAGGACGAAATGAGTGAAGATTCTTGATAATTTCATCAATGTGATCGTAAAGTGTGCACACTCCTTCATCGTGCTCAATTTTGCCATAAAGAACATTCTCCAACAAATTAATAAGCTTGTCCAGTGTACAGGTACACATAATCAAAGTCTCTAACCATGGGAATCTGGCCTCCATTCATGATGAAAAATCGTGTTGCATTTTTGCCAAAGCAAAGGAATTACCGTATGGAAGGATTAACTCTGATTGCGGCTTGCTCTGCTTCTCTTTTTTTTTTGTCCGACGGAAAAGAAAAAGGCTTGCAACAACTGATAAAAAGCAAATTGCAACCAGTAACTTAAGCAAAACCCATTCAATTTCAGCAAAGCCAATTAAATTGCTTTTGGATAAGGCGGCTAGAATCCCAAGCCCTGTCAAACGCTGCAATTTTTTTTTGTGACAAGAATTGTGTGGCAGGGAGTTCTCTGCGGCTATCGATCGCCGCTGCTCCAATCGACAGCTATCGCTCTTTCTCCGCGGCTATCGCTCTTTCTCAGCGGCTAGCTGACAGATTTGTTGTTCGCAAGGCTGGGGCAGCAAACTCTAAGATCAGGCAAATCGGCTATTAATGGCAATTGAAATCAAGATTTGGGTGGGCGGACTTATCCTCAACTTGAATCCAAATTGACACTAATTTGTCTGCGATGTTTTGATGCGGCACCTCCAATTCTTCTTCTGCTAGAGAATTCCTTCAACGACTGCACGGAAGAATTTCACTTTTTGTGGCACTTTTTGTTGCAGGCTCAAAGAGATCAGTGGATAGAGGAATTCACCCTTTTTTTAAGTGGAGTTCAAGTGGATGAAATTTGGATCGGTGGTGGATCAGCGGTGGGACAACAATCAGAGAGATTGACCTTGGATTTTTTGTGGCGGCGAAGCAGGTTCGTGGGGAATTTTTTTGTTTTTTTTTGGATTTTTTTTAGTGTTCTCTCAACGAGAGCACCAATTGATACGAATATCGTATCGGATAGGGAAGAACTTCGAGCGTCTTCGGGCTCCAAGAAAGGGGAGGCAAAGAGAGAAGGAAAACTTCGAGCGTTTTCAGGCTCCAAGAACAGAGAGACGAGAGATTAAGAGAATTCTTGATTATTCATTGCTTGCATAATAACGGGAAAGGATTACAATATATAGAGACGAGGGGATGGGGGAACACCCTAATTAACCTAATGGGCTCGGGCCCATACTAAAACCCTAAACAAGATTAACTATTGACTATTAAATGACTACTAATTAATAAATAATATAACTAATCTACCATCCGTATCATAGAGACTATCCTTCATTAATTCTCCCTGCCAGTCTTCAATTCTACCATTTGGTATCGGAGCCATAAGACCTTTATGGGTTCCTTGTGCAAAAAATCAGTTTCTCCATTTACTCCATACAATTTCTCATCCAAGAGTTATTCTCCTTGTGAAGTACACCAATTACTTAGCATTGTAGCTCGCCTTGATGTCATTAATTCCAAACAGGCAGCATAAGATCATGGTAAGACTGTTAATATTGTGACACCCTACGAAAGATTCACTTATAGTAACTTCCATCTAGAGGTGAAAGGAAAGAAAATTCAAAAACAGAAGGGTAGGGTTAGATTCGTTCGTAAGCCCAACCACCCTATGATTATAGCCAATTGCTTCAATTCCTCTCATCCAACAAGTAATTTCATAGATGATGACAAAGGGATTTTCAAATGCAACTCTAAGACAGTGCACAGTGCCCCTCCATGATTCTGACTAAAGCTCTCATGGATAGCAATCGGCAACCGCAATTCGAGTTGAGGCTGTTCCAATATGAAGGTATGATGAATATTGGTTGCCACTATCAAATCTCGCCATTCTCACTTACATATTTGGCTTTAGAAGGAGCCATGATTATTATGCCAAGTGCTGATGAGAATGCCTCCAGTTTGGGGGTTCCAAAACCCTTATATATGTGTCAACACCATCCTGGAAAATTCTACAGCATTACTGATAAAGCTTTATGAACCCTTGGATGGTGGCATCATGCAATGATCTATCCTTGAAGCTGTTATGTCATACTTGGACCCTTTCATTCAAAGCACCACTGCTTTAGTTAGAGTTTTTCATTATATTTTCTTCCTACCACCTCTACCGAAACCTCCAGATATACATACAGAGAAGCTATTGTCTAGATTTTGCCTTGAGGACAAGGCAAATTTCGAAGGAGGGGATAATGATAGAGTGCCACATTCGTTTATGAGGTGAAATATCTTATGGATAACTTTTACAAATAATGAGCCTCGATATCAATTAACTACCAATCCCTAAGATTTAGGCCTACTACAACATTACCTGGTAACTATTCCTAGACATCATTTACTACTTAGTAAATAACATACTCTATATGTAAAACATTTGATGACATAAACAAATGACCACAACTGACTCTACTATAAATATTAATAACATAAAATAACAGCATATGTGGCACTCTATCAAAGGGGCAGACCTAAGAAAACTTGGCACGAAGTGATCAAGGGTGATATACGCGTGAATAATCTTTCTGCACATATAATAAATGATAGGGCGCAATGCCGTTGTTTGATCCATGTAGCCGACTCCACCTAGTGAGATAAGGCTTGGTTGTTACTGTTGTATACCGGTCATACCGAATTATACAAATATCTATTATTCCACATTTAATACATGAACTATATTTAAAATTAAAAGCATGTGTGTTTGCTTATACAGTTATATAGGTGTATCCTTCATTGACCCCAACTCCTACGTAAGTGATAATTTGAGTTGCATCCATCTTGCACACAACTTTGTCTTCCATGAACGGACCAAGCAAATTGAGATTGATTGTTACTTCACTTGCGACATTTGCAACCCCATCTGTCTCACCTTCCATGCAAATTGCCAAAGACAAACGTACACAATTGCAATCTTTTGTTTTCTAACTAGCCAAATCTCTATGATCCCTCTTAATCCATCATGTGCTTGAGGAGAGGGTGTTAAAATTGTTACTTAAGCAAATATCTTAGAAGCATATTTGTACATTCACCCTCCTAAATACTTCCTTTAAGCTTTCTGTTATGTTTAGATACCACATTATTGTATATCCATTTGTATCTGTATGTGCACGAAAAGTATCATTACTATGTGTCTGTAGAAACAAAAACTGATGGTGTTTTTAGTGTAATTTTTCATACCAGGAAGACATTGAGATTACTGCTAGCCAGACAAATCTCTAAAACCAAAGTGACTGTTCTACTAAAAGCTAGCATAGTCATTCCCTATGCTATCAAGATAATCAGTCCCAATGAAATGAATAACAATACCTGTTGCAAGTCTAGAAGCTTCTTTTCTAATTCCTTTACTGCATCATGGCGCTCTTGGATTTCTGCAAGGGTGTCCATTATCTGCAAATAAAGTTCACACAAATAACTACAAGTTGTTTCAGCAAAACCTACCCACTATATTCCCACACATTAGGGTCTTGTGGTTAACGCAGACCTTACACCTATCAAAAATAACTATAATTTGATTAAAAATGGAAGAATAATATATAAGCAGAAGATAATGGCAAATATTGCGTGCCTGTCCTTTCCCACTTTGTTCCCTTATAGCATTCTGGAATACTTTTTCACCGTTCCCAGTCTCTATCAACCTGTCAATTGTCTGAATACAAAGAGAATATGGTGCAATGACATAACATGAGTTACATGGCGTACTTAATTCTCGGAAGAAATTGGTCTGCTTAAAATTTACGGGAACACATATCTTACCTCTTCATCAGCTTGATTTCCCGTAACTACGAAATAGTAAAATGTTAGAAATGTATAGAGAGAGGACAGTCATGATGGTGATAATCCACAAATAAAGTTAAGGAATGTTTATAACCTGTGAACACACGTCTCTCAACAACCTCACGGTATTCTTGATTGATGGTGTCCCTTAAAGTCTGAAATGTCAATCAAATAGAAGAACTAAGAGAAGACAAAAGAATTTGGGAAATCCCTATTCCAATTCAGCATGAAAGATGAAGTACCTGAAATTCCATCATCTTGTCCTTGAACTTCTTTTTCATTGCACTGCAATAAATAAATTACTTCATTATAATTATTATGAATAGTGGTATATTAACTCATGAAAGTGCATTGATCTTCAGAGTCAAAGTATTAACATCATTTCCCAATAATACATCCACTGATCCACACTCATACTGGCTTAGTATGCTGAAATACAATTTAAACGTGATACGGAGCATATAGGCTTATACATCAAAACTACCAACAAAAATCAGCGACAATCAATGGGAAAAAGGAAAGATGAAAGTAATTTAAAACTTACATTGTTCTTGCAGATCTTGATCTGTCAATAGCTGATCCTTTGCCACATCCAGGTTTGTTTCTGCTGGCTAAATTCTGAAAATTTATAAAAGCTCAAAATAGGACATTAGAACTGTGAAAAAGGTAGTTGTCATTATTCTGTTATTTTTGAAAACCACCTCTTTGTCGATCTCCTCGATTTTTCTTCTTACGGAACGAGCAATTTTTCCAACTTCATCAACATCTTTCTCCATTTGCTGCTTAATTGCTGTAAATGATACCATTAAGGCATACATTATTACAACAAAAAAATTAGATGTGCATTAATTATTACAAATATATATTTATCATTCCAAATAAACAAATCTAACCCACTGTCATATTTGTTTCTAATTTTGTGGAGAAAATTTGTAAATTGCTAACTCCAAAACGGTATTAGTTTAATTTAGTAAGAGGCCCTGTGAATGGGTGCAACTCATGTATACAAATGGTATATGTTAGGACAATCTTGTAAAGTAAGATAAGAAAGGGGAATACCCTTCATTGTAGTAATTGGTTTTCAAAGCAGTTGAAGGTCCTAATATACTAATATAGTCTATGCACTGTTACAATCCATGAACAAAAAGCTTACAATTTACTTCAATTTATATGCTGAAATAAAAGTGTTGAAGAGAAATCATGTCAAACTTGATAGCTACGAAATTCCTAGATCAGAAAATGTACTCCATCCCAATCTGGATGTCACTTTACGGTTAACAAAATTTGACTAAAATTATTTTCAATTCATTTTAATTAAATATTGGTGTAAACATAGAATAAGGCTGCGTACATCAGACCCCCCCCCACCCCCGAATGGGCGGGAGCCTTTGAGGTACTGGGGTAGTGTTGTTGTTGCTGTTGGTTGTATTGGTGTAAATTTTTAAAATAAAATTTAAATACTAAAAAACTACATTAAAAGATCTATAAAATGGAAGACTTAGTGACAAAAATAGGCAAACAAAGAAGATTAAGTTTGACTGTGAATAATAGACAATGACATCCATTTTGGGACTGAAGGGGTAATATCAAGTACAAAAAGTTTGAGCACCTTTCATTGCAGGAGCCTTTGTTACAACCTTTGAGTTCTCATGGGCTTCCTGTAAGACGAATAAGAAAACATTGTAAAAAATGGATCTTTTGGTACCTCATGATTGTACACAAGCATTTTGAAGATAAAAAAGAATCCATATCTGCTTCAGGTATCCAAGTAGTAGACTGTTTTCTTAAATAAATGTTTTTCACTTGTGCAACTAACTTTGCCTATGTAACTATGTTACATAACCAGTCTCAAGCCCGGATAAAGAGGAGGTTGTGTTAGGTCTCGGCGACCAACATAAAACTTTGTTGAATCTTCATGACATAGATCAAACATGATATTGCGCTTAAGCTAGGTCGTTGCCCGGAAGCAATGCACTGTATGGCTCGAGTACAGTGTCAAATGAGCTAGGGCCGCTGCCTCGCTGCCCAGGTGTAGTGCAAAATAAGCAAGGGTTCCCACGTTTCGGTGAACGGACGTGGGTAAATGAGCTAGCTCGCAAAGGTAAAAGTAAAGGTCAAGATAAGTTGCAATTTGGGACATTGAACATAGGCACACTGACATGCAAGTCTATGAAGTTGGTGGATACTATGATACAGACAAGGATCAATATTATGTGCTTGCAGGAAATAAAGTGGGTGGGAGCAAAGGCTGACTGCAAGCTATGGTATACAGGAAAGGTGAAGGACAGAAATGGAGTTGGTATTATTGTAGATAAACAATGGAAAAAGGATGTGGTCGATGTTCAGAGAGTGGGAGATCAGAACATTGCATTAAAAATGGCAGTAGAAGGGCAGCTTCTTCATCTGGTTAGTGCATACGCACCACAAGTCGGTTCAGAGGAACACCACAAGATACGGTTTTGTAAAGATCTAGGAGGTGTAATACAAGGTATACAATTAGGAGATAAGGTTTTAGAGGAGATTTATACAGAAACGTGGGAAAGGATGGAAGTGGGTATGAACAAATCCATGGAGGGCATGGCTTTGGAGTAATGAACGCAAAAGGTAAAACCATCTTAGACTTCTCTTAGACCTTCCAGCTTCTTATTGCAAATACTTCTTTTCAAAAGCTAGACGAGTATCTTATATCTTATAAGAGTGGGAGGACATGCTCTCAAATTCATTTCTCTCTGCTAATGAAATCAGAAAAAAAAAATTGTACTAATTGCAAAACTATTTCCGGAGAGCTTGACCACCCAATATAGAGTGCTCGTTATGGATTTTTGTATCCAACGAAAGGTAAGGAGAAATCTCCCAAAGAGGAACCCAAGGACTAGATGGTGGAACTTGAAAGGT
This sequence comes from Cuscuta australis, assembly GCA_003260385.1. Classification (NCBI taxonomy): domain Eukaryota; kingdom Viridiplantae; phylum Streptophyta; class Magnoliopsida; order Solanales; family Convolvulaceae; genus Cuscuta; species Cuscuta australis. The sequence goes on along the minus strand of NQVE01000200.1, from coordinate 354,611 downwards.
GATAAGCAAAGGGATTTCCAATGCCGTTCAGTAGAAGAAGCAAAATGAGATGGAGATGGTAGTGCAGAAGAGCAATGGTGTGATATGGCAAATACAATTAGAAAAGTGGCAAAAGAAATCCTTGGAGGAACTAGAGGCACTAATGCAAGAGACATAGAATGGTGGTGGGACACTAGTGTGCAAGAGAAGGTTAAGGTAGAATGAAGCGTTTCAAGGAGTGGTCTTTATGCCGTAATGCGGTAAATTGGGAAAGGTATAAGATGGTTAAAACGGAGACAAAAGTGGGTGTAATTGATGCAAAACTAAGGGCATATGAAGGGTTTTACCAGTCATTGGGTACGAAAGAAGGGGAAAGATGTATTTACAAAATTGCAAAGGGTCGAGATAGAAGGATGCGGGATTTGGACCAAATTAGTGCATTAAAGATAAGAAGGTGAAGTTTTGGTCTCCAATGAAAACATAAACAAATGGTGGAAGAGCTACTTCCATGATGTTTAATGAGGCACGTGCGAATCTCTCATGCTCTGATCGGCTACACACGAGGGAGGAGAACCAAAACTTCAATTATTATCAAAGAATTTGAGAAATTGAAGTTAAGGAAGCCCTAAAACGGATGAAAAATAGTAGAGCGGTAACATTCCGATTAAAGATTGGAAAGTTTTAGAAGAAAAAGGCATTTGGTGGCTAACTAAGCTTTTAACGAGATCCTAAGATCTAAGAAGATGCCTAACAAATGAAGGAAGAACATTTTAGTTCCTATTTACAAGAATAAGGGGATGTTTAGAATTGTGGAAACTACAGAGGGATCAAAGTCAAAAGTCATACGATGAAGTTGTGCGAAAGAGTGGTTAAACGAATGTTGAGACGAGACTTCGGCGTCAGAAAACCAATTTGGTTTTATGCCAGGAAGATCAACTACATAGGCTATATACTTCATGAGGAGAATGATGGAGAGATACTGAAGTTATAAGAAAGATTTACACATGGCTTTTATTGAATAAAAAGGCATATGACAGTGTACTAAGAAAAGTATTGTGAAAGGTGTTAAAGAAAAAAGGAGTAAGGATTGCGTATATTTGTGCGATTAAGGACATGTACGATGGTGCTACAACGAGCTGAGAAGTCAAAGTGGGGTAAGACTTAAGAGGAGAATTTCCCATCGGTGTAGGATTACACCAAGGATCAGCGCTAGGCCTATATCTTTTCACACCTGGAAGTTCTTACAACCATATCCAAGAACTCGTACCATGGTCCATGCTTTTTGCCAATGATATCATTCTTATGGGCGAATCACGAGAGGATTTGAATGGGAAGTTGGATTTGTGGAGACAAGCTTTGGAGTAACATGGCTTGCGTATAAGTCACACTAAAATAGAATATATGGACATAGTTTGTAAGGCATCGCCTAGGCAATAAGGCACTATCCCTGGAGTGCAAGTTTAGCAACACAAGGAGAAATAGTAATATTGAGGTGAAAGATAGAGAAGATACTATACCACTAGTAAAGACATTTAAATAGCTCGGGTGTATCATTCAAGACAATGGAGAAATAGAGGATGATGTTAACCACAAGATTCAAGCCGGTTGGTCAAAATAGCAAAGTGCTTCAGGCTTTATATGTGACAAAAAAGTACCTTTAAACTAAAGGGAAAATTTTACCATATTGCGATTAGATCAGCTATGTTGTATGGAACAGAATGTTGGGCAGCAAAGGGTGAATACGAACACAAGGTTAGTGGCCGAAATGAAGATGCTTCGATGGATGAGCAGTCATACACGTATGGATAAAATAAGGAATGAAGATATGAGAGCTAGAGCTAGAGTGGCACCTATTGTAGAAAAGATAGTGGAAACTCGCCTTATGTGATTTGGACATGTGGAGAGACGACCAATAGAACATCCGGTGAGAAGAGTTGATCAAATGCTGAATAAACATGTGGCTAGAGGAAGAGGTAGACCTATGAAGACTTGACACGAAGTGGTCAAGGGGGACCTTCACGAGAATGACCTTGGTGCAAATATGGTACATGATAGGGTGCAATGACATCATTTGATCCATGTAGCCGACCCACCTAATGGGATAAGGCTTTGTTGTTGTTTTATGCAACTGATAACACTGGATCACTGCAGAAGGCCACCTTAATTTTATTATTATGTGTGGTTTAATTAAGTTTGTTACTGTTTTAATTAAATAATTATTCATTAAACAAAAGGACTCTCTGGTTATTAAGAGTCCTGAAACCCTAGGTTAGCTTAGTTTATTAGAACTTATCAATTTGTTATTTTGATCTTATCATATTAGTTTGTTATTTTGATCTTATCAGTTTGTTAGAGTTATTATAAATATCCCAGCTTCTCTATTGCTCAGATATCCACTAATCACATTCAGATTCTCTTAGCTTCTATTTCTTTTTCATCAGTGAAATACTTATTGAAAGAAGGAAGAGTTCTATTTAGTCTTAATTTAGATCCTGAATTAATTCTAGTAGGTTTCTATCATTTGGTATCAGAGCCTCATTACTCGATCCCTATGGCTATTACCCATGCAAACACTGCCCACTGAGGATGGTGGATCCAACGAGCAACCAGCAAATGAAGTTAGTCCGCAGAGCAACACTCTAGCACAAATTGCTGCCAAACTTGCTGTGTTAGATGACCTCAAGGCAGAAGTGACTGTCCTCAAAGCATAGGTCACAAGTAATTTTGGGAAGACGAATATGAAGCAGTATATTGACGATTCTTATGATGAAAATGATCATAGCCACTGCCAGTTTCCCAGATCCAAAGTTGAGTTCCCTTAATTCAGCGGCGAAGATCCAAGGGGCTGGGTGCTGAAGGCTGGAAAGTATTTCTGTTACTATGGAACATCAGAAGAAGATAAGATTGAGATAGTGGCCATACACGTGGAGGGTGACGCTCTCGACTTGTTCTCCTGGATCAATGCCGAAAAAACGCTCTTGTACTGGGAGGAATTCATCAAAATTATTGAAGAGCATTATGGACCACCAAAATACTTGAACCCAGACGAACACCTTGTCTTAATCAAACAAATAAGCTCCGTACATGACTATCATCAAGAATGGGCGAGAAGGGTTGCTTGCGTACGAAATTGGCCTAACCATTGTCTCTTGAGTGTCTTTAATGCTGGTTTGAGAGAAGATTTGAGGTCGGAGGCCAGAATCCACAAACCCAAATCTGTGTTCAGGGCTTCCAGTCTAGCCCTTGAGTTTGAGAAACGGAATACACCTCTGCATTTCAAGATAAGTTCTATGGGATCAAGCCGTGGTGCTGGTTCAAATTCTACCATTGACCCAAACCCAAAGGTAAAAAACTTGACCCAATCTCACTCGCCCGAGTCACTTGCATTCTCAGGATCTTCAGGCTCAACACCAATGTTTCCAGTTTCGAGATTTAGTAGGGACGAGTCGATGAAGCAGCAACGCAGGGATAAGGAACTTTGCTATCAGTGTGGCAATTCCTTTAGGTCGGGACACCGTTGTCGACTTCATCCATTACCTTCTCTTTATGGAAGTTAATGAGGAAGGTAACCTGATTGAATCCCAAACACGTTCCCATTGATGGAGAGGCAAAAAGAGGAGGAAGTATCCTTGAATGCGATTATGGGGACGCCAACGTCCTCCACAATGAAATTAAGTGGAAAATTACATGGACATGAAGTTTGCTTGTTAATCGAAAGCAGTTCTACACACAACTTCATCTCTGAAAAACTTGTGCAACAACTTAAGCTACATGTTTCATTTGTTCAGACATTTAGGGTACAGTTAGGAGACGGTTTTATCATTCAGTGTGATAACATTTGCGAGTCCATCTCAATTAAGCTTCCAAGTTTGACTCTTACACAAGATTTTTACCCATTTCCACTAGTTGAATTTGATATGGTTCTTGGAATCAAATGGTTAGCCTCCTTGAATACCATTCAAGCAAACTAGAATGAATTTCTGATTTTTTGGGTTAATATGAAGTGATATAAATTACAAGGCATCTCGAAAGTTGATCAAAACATTAGATTAAATTCAATGGTGTCTCTTAAGTTGCAATTAGGAGTAGAGGATGAATCTCCTTAGAATCTGGACAAGTTAATACAAGACTAACATCCAGACTTCCACCTTGAGGACAAAGTGGCTTTCAGAGAAGGGAGTAATGATAAGATCGGGATCACTGATACTAGAAGGTCATCTTAATTATAGTATTATGTGTAGTTTAATTGAGTTTCTTACTGTTTTAATTAAATAACTATTCATAAATAAAAGGACTCTCAAATTATTAGGAGTTCTGAAGCCCTAGGTTAACTTAGTTTGTTAGAACTTATCAGTTTGTTATTTTGATCTTGTGAGATCAGTTTATTATTTTGATCTTATCAATTTGTTAGAGTTGTTATTAATATCCCTGCTTCTCTATTGCTGAGATATCTAGAAAAGAAAACATTAATCACACTCAGATTCTCTTAGCTTCTATTCCTTTTTCATCAGCGACATACTTATTAAGAGAAGAAAGGGAGAGTTTTATTTAGTCTTAATTTAGAAACTGAATTATTCTAGTAGGTTTCTATCAGCAACTTTGGACGCTCATCTCAAAATAGTCGTTCTATGTTTTAACATAGGGTCAGGCAACATAAATCTGACCCCCACCCCCCTTACCTCGCAATGGGAGGGAGCCTTTGAGGCACTGGAGTAATGTTGTTGTATATAGATAAGTCATCAATCCTTATGTTGTTGATGTTGTGTATAGATAAGTCATCCATATAAGTTCTTTGTATGCCAAGTAGAAGTAACTGGCGCATTCATTAAAAATTATCATTGGTGATCCATTTTGTACATCAAATTCTTTTCACATTGTTCATGACATGGTAGGGCAAACTATATTTAAACTTAACAACCAGCTGATGGGTCTCAACATACAGAAACTAAAACTAAATGCAAAGACTAGTTTATATTCATTCATTTTCATCACCTAAAAGGTAAACATAAAAGCTTGACAAACAGTAACTGATATGGTTCAAGGTCAATGATGATATATCTGGGCTCAACCTTATCATGGTTTCCCCTATACCCTACACTCCCGGGGGAAGCCGAGGACCTATGTTTAAGCTATATGATCCATTTTGAAGGCCCTTAAACCCATGATCCTCCTCAATCCCTACAATCCAGAAACAACACCAAACCTTAACCATTCTCCCCCTTCTCCTTTTCATCTTGGCCGAACACATCTTCCCCAAAACCCTACCTCATTCACCCCTCAAGACCATGTTAAAACACACCCAACAAAACCCCCCTTCATAACCCTTAAGTTGGTCGAAAACAAGAAGCCAAAACAAACCCATTTACCCCTTAAAACATCCACCCAACAAGGCCCCCACTATGTCCCCTAAACCAGCCACAAAACATCCATTACTTAACAAAACACACATGGCACAACTTTAACAATTTAACCACCAAATAAACCACCACACCACATGCCAAAACAACACATGCCAATCCCTCCCACTTGCCCCATGGACTGGCCGAATACAACCCCCCCCCCCCAAATCAGCCCATCAAAACAACACAAAAACAACCAAAAACCATATTAACTCATGGACCAAATCAACCCCTCTCAGTTTCCCACCCCTAGCCGAACACAACACACCAAAAACCAACACTCATTCACTCCCAAACATTCCACAAACCATAGCCCCATCTTTGTCCCCTAACCAGCTAATTAAACAACATAATAAAATGAAGGACCATTGACCACTTAACCACCCTATATTCTCCCATAATAACCACCCTATATACACCTTAATATCCCCCCTGACCGAAAATAATCTCCCCAAATGATCAGCCACAACACACCAAATAACCCAACCATTCTCACTACCCATTGTTCCCCAACCTGGCCAAATGAAGTTTCTCCCCAACCACTAAATATTCACATCAATATAGAGCCAAATCAAGTCCCAAACCAGTCACCCTTTGCCCCCCTAATATGGCCGAACCAGCCCAGCCTAGAAACACAGCCCACATCCCTTAATATTTCCCCATCAAAAACCACAAACTAATGTCACCCAACACCCCCACAAAATCCCTGATTCATCCCCCCATGAAAGGACTCCATATTTGATTATTATTGTCAAAGATTTGTTAAGGAAAGAACTTGGTAGTTTCCCCTTTCTTGCTTGCTTATTTATATCGGCCATTGGCCATTGTTGTAACTCACTTTTGAATCTGAAATTTCCATCAGTAATACACTTATGTGTTTGCTATTTTAAACCCCTAATTCTATATCTTAAGGGTGGTTACCTTGAGTGTGAGTTTTAGGTTCTAGTTATTTAAATAAGTGTGTTATATCTTATTTGAATACTAGATTCAACCCCAAGTTAGGAGAAGAGTGTGTAATATCTCTTAACACCAACTTGGTTTATCCAACACTTATTTCTAGCCATTTCTAATCCCACCATTTCTCTCCTGATCCTCCTTTCTTTTCTCATATTAAAAACCATTAAAAAGAACTCTTTCACACTCCATTCATTTTGCCTCTTGCTTGCCTTCAACATATTATCACATTTCCTCTCCGAAAAACCACAACTCTGTTAAGACCCTTAGTTCGAGATATATCAAATGACAATGTCTTTTCATCATCTAGAGAAAATGAAAATGTCTATGCTTCAATGACAATGAGGATTGATTGCTAATTGCAGAAAGAAATGACACAAAAACATGACAAAAGTGTATCATATAGAATAAAAAGTCATACCTGAAGTTTTTTGAGATACTTATTAACCTTATCATATTGTTTCTCGATTTCTCCAACCTTTTCAGACCAAAAGAAGGGAAATTGTGAGAAAAGAAGAGCGTGATCATTGCAGTGCGATAGAATAAATGAAAGATGTACGACCAAAAGCAATGCATTCATGATATCAATAAGAAGAATTGTAAGTACCTGCTTATTAAAAGTATCCAAATTATCCAGGTGAAGTTCGTCCGAGTTCGTTGGTCTATGAATTCCAAGTTCAATATCTCCATTCTCAACTATAGGATCGCTACGGTTCTCAAACGAACCCTAGAGAAGAAATTAAGGAGTGTAAGGGAAATGGTAACTCTAAAAGGATTCCATTTGTGGAATAAAAGGTAGGAAATGAGATATAGTAATCCATTTTCACTTCTTTTTGTTTTGGATAAACATATTATTCTTCATGTTCTTTCGGTGACGCATTCAGGAGACCTCTTCCAATCACAACTCATAAAAAACACGTACCATCAAGGAAAATAATACTCCCTCCGTTCATGAGTATTTGTCTAATTTTGACTTTTTCAGTCAAAATTGGTAAACTTTGACCTTAAATTAAATAAAAATGATATTAGATATTGATACAAAAATAGTTTCATTAGATTTATTATATAAAATATTTTCAAAATATTATTTTATCTAATTAATATACTCCCTCCGTCCCCCATAGATCTTCCCATTATTCCTTTTTATTTGTCCACTATAGATCTTCTCATTACCTTTTTTAACCATTAAAATACCACAACTACCCTCACTTACTTTATTTATTACATCTCACCCACCTCATTTAATACACTCACCCATTTTCATTAAGGGTATTATGGTAAACTTTCACCTTTTTTCAACTCTCCTTAAAAATCACAAAAAGTCAAAATGAGAAGATCTTAGGTGGACGGAGGGAGTACAAAATATAAGTCAAAACTGGACAAATACTCAGGGACGGAAGTAGTATAAAAATACAGGTTAATTTGGTAAAATTTGTGATATGGAGATGGATAACTTGGAGCATTCAAGAATGAGCCACCCCATCCTTAAGGACTAGAATTGTATATAAATAATCACATCCATATGAAGGGATTCCAAACATGTAAATTTGAACTTTAGAATATATTTTAGAGATTGTTGATGAGATCAAAACTCTATTAGATTTGCAAAATATAAAGTGAATATAAGCAGAGCCTATGATAAAGGTAAAGAAGCATTAAGCCATTAACTCTGACAATTTGAAGTACATATGGTAGAACAAGGTTTCAAACGAACAATTTCTTACTACGAAGTTCTGCATTTTTACTGTCGTGCTAGAAACTCAGGTGTTCTGGAGATGGTCTTTCTGGCTTTCTGCGTTCTCTAGGTAGGGACATAGGGTAAGGGTTGTGTAGACCTAGACCTCACAAAATAGTTTGGTGGTGGTTGTACATTTTTTACTGTACAAGAGTATCTTCTTCTTCCCAAACAAATTATCTAAACTCGATCAGCTTAGAGGCCTGGGAAAACAACGAAGCAGAAATGCTCCTGAGAGATTATGCATCCATTGGATATTAGCTTTAATGTTTAGCATTAGCCTTTTACAAATATTATCCAATGGTAGACCTTAGTTTTAACAATTATAAAGTTAGTGTGCACAATTAAAAATGTATTCAAAACTCTAGCACTAATTACAAATGTAGTTCCCAAAAGGAGCCTTATAAACATATATTCATCTGCTTTGCTTTCCTCTCTCATCTATCCATCCTCATCAAAAACTACTCTGATCTAGCACTAAGATGACACGTCCAGATTGCACCTTTTATTTTTTCCTTTCGCGAAGAAAAAACATTTACAACCCACCTAAATCAAGCAATGAATTGTACCAATAAACTAAATAATTCATGAATACACCGCCAAGGATAAATATACTCCGTAATTACGAGTGCATTTACGCGTTAAATCAAGTATAGTGATGATGAACTTTACTAATTACATCAATCAATCAAATCACAAGACATCAACAATCACTTTCTAAATGATAAACATGGAAGCTGATTTTGCATCTGAGATTAATAAAACCCCGAAAGAGTTTTTTTTTTTTAATTTCTCGCGTTTCATCCATTATTGATCCCATCAAAGGACAAAAAAGCTAATGCGGATGTTCATGTAATTTCCAGAACTGTAAGAATTCAGAAACGTACCGATAAAAGATCGTTCATGTTGGAAGAGGATAAGGAACTTGATTCGGCTCGATGCAGTGCTATCCCCCGCTAGACCTCTCTTTCGTATATGGGACGAAAGAAAATAGGTTTTCCTGTTGGAACAGGAAAGGGGATTCACAGGCAATGGTGAGTGAAGAGTGAGAGCATTGGCAATGGTGCAAAAATGAAATGCCAAACATGGATTATTTCAACCAATAAAAAATAACTTAGTCATTCGTGTGGCAAATGAGTAGAGTGTCGTAAAATATAATGTCAAGTCATTTTTTTGTCTATTTTTGCACTTTTTAATCATTTTTAATTACCAAAAATTATTTTACACATCTATTTTATTATTAAAATATGTCTACTTCTTTTAAAAAATATTTTTTTCCAAAAAATTAAAAATATTAAAAATATTTAAAAGAATAAAAAATGAGATAGTCATGCCTTGCACATCACTCTATTCTTAAAAGCAGGGAAATTATTTTCCCGCCCAATGCACTCATCTCCTGCACCGTCGATATCAAGGAACAAACAAAATCTACGGCTATGATTGGTTGTGTAATATTGCCTATTTAGAATGATAAATTAAAGGAAATTTTGCATGCATAATCACTCTATTCTGATAAAAAAGGAAGGGAGTAATTTGTTTCCTAACTAATTTCGCCTAATTACTTGATTGTGATAAAAAAGGAAAGGACGGTGCACGAGATTTTTTATATTTTGTTTCCTTTTTAAATAGGTAAATATTTACGTCTAATTATTACTATTATTATTATAATTACTTGGAATAATTTACGCCTGATTATTTTTTCAAAAAGTAACTATTTATGCCTAATTAAATAGGTAATTATTTACTTAATCACTCTATTCTTAAAAGGAAATACTTTTAAGAATAATAGAATGATAAATTAAAGGAAATTTCACATGCATAATTACTTAATTCTGATTACTCTACGTTTATTAGATTTGGGTGCAAGTGTTAATTTATTGCCTTATCACGTTTATTTGCAATTGGGTTTAGGGGAGCTTAAATCTACTAGGATGACACTTCAATTTGGAGATAGATCTGTAAAACTTCCTAGGGGAATAATTGAGGATGTTTTGATAAAAGTAGAGAATTTTTATTTTCCTATTGATTTTGTTGTTCTAGAAACTAAGCATGTGCAAGATTCTTCCACACAAACACAAATTATTTTAGGCCGCCCATTCCTTGCTACAACCAATGCCTTAGTCAATTGTAGGAATGATCTTATGAAACTTTCTTTTGGCAATATGAATGTGGAATTGAATATTTTTCATGTGACTAAGCAAATGCATGATGATAATGATGATGTATGTGAATTAAATGCGCTAGACACTCTTATTAATGATACTTTTCATCACTCAAGTAGTGATTATCCACTAGAAACATGTTTAGTTAATTTTGGAACTGATTTTGACATGGATGATTCAGTTGCTGAGATAAATCACTTGCTTGATTCCACACCTATTTTGAATGAGGATAAGTGGAAGCCTAAACCTTTGAGACTCTCATTGTCTTCCTCTCCCTTACTACCTTCTTCTGTGGTACCTCCTAAATTAGAATTAAAACCATTGCTTAATACTTTTAAGTATGTTTTCCTAGGAGATAATGATACATTGCCTGTTGTGATAGCTTCTGATCTAAATAAATCTCAAGAGTCACGATTAGTGAGTGTGTTGAAGAAACATATGGAAGCTATAGGTTGGTCAATTGCTGATATTAAGGGTATTAGTCCCTCGGTTGTCTTACATAGAATGCATTTAGAGGAGAATGCCAAGCCAATACGTGAGCCACAAAGAAGATTGAATCCTACTATGCAAGAGGTAGATAGGAGTGAGGTGATAAAATTATTGGATGCGAGAATTGTTTATTCTATATCTGATAGTAATTGGGTAAGTCCTGTCCAAGTTGTGCCTAAAAAATCAGGAATAACTGTAGTGAAAAATGAGAACGGCGAGTTAGTTCCAACTAGAGTTCAAACAAGATGGAGAATGTGTATTGATTATCGTAAGTTAAATTTTGCAACTAGGAAAGATCACTTCCCTCTCCCTTTTATTGATCAAATGTTGGAAAAATTAGCTGGTCATGAATATTATTGTTTTCTTGATGGTTATTCTGGCTATTTTCAAATCCCCATTGCCCCTGAGGATCAAGAAAAAACCACATTCACATGCCCGTTTGGTACGTTTGCATACTGCCGTTTACCTTTTGGGTTATGCAATGCCCCTGCTGCTTTTCAAAGATGTATGGTGAGTATTTTTTTGATATGATAGGTGAATTCCTTGAGGTATTTATGGATGATTTTTCTGTCTTTGGCTCTTCTTTTGATAGATGTTTAGAAAATTTATCTTTTGTTTTAGAAAGATGCAAAGAGAAAAGTCTTGTTTTAAATTGGGAAAAATTTCATTTTATGGTTAAAAGAGGCATTGTTCTTGGTCATGTTATCTCTAAAGATGGAATTGAGGTAGATAAAGCAAAAGTTGATTTAATTTCTAATCTTCCACCTCCAAAGAATGTCAAGGGAATTAGATCATTTTTGGGCCATGCAGGTTTTCACAGGAGATTTACAAAAGATTTACAGAAGCCATCTAGGGTTATCCGTCGTTGCGTCACCGATGTTCAGCCCCTCTTCGCCATCTCCAATGTTCAGCGCCCTCCTCAGCTCATCATCGCTGCCTCACCTTCGCATATCCCCCTCGTTCCCAGCAGCTCCGTTGCGCAAGATGGGGAAGCCACCACCCCTGTCGCCTCTCACTTTCATCGTCGTGCAACTATGACCTCCGCACAGCCCTTCACCACCAAATCCTCTACCGCTTCCAAGCCATCTGCGTGCCCTCCCCACTGCCTAGGCCAGCATCCATCCTACCAGTGCCGCCGCCCTCTCAGTCACGACTTCACTGGCCGGCTTCCACCTTCTTGTTGTCGCCCCTTCACCGGCCCTAAGGTTTTTTTTCATTTTTTCATTTAAAATTGAAAATTATAAGTTTAATTATTGCATTTGTTTTGTGAATTAGTTGAATGTTCTTCACAACTTTCAAGCATCTTTACTTAATTAATTAATTAATAGTATTCATTCTAAGTCCTGTGTATGTATGTAACCTACCATATTTGTTGTTCAATTGCAATTTTTATCAAATTAAGTGTTATGGATCTATTTTTGCAAAACTGATAGCATAGCGAAGTGTTTACATGTTGTTTTTTGAGAGTTTTATATGTTGAATTTATCAACATCTTGATGTGAGTGGTGGTTGAATTCGAAAAACTTGCTTTATATGCAACATTGATTAAGAAACCTGACTTTGAAATCTGATTCCAAACGGAACTTTGCACATAAAGTCTGTTTTTTGTTTTTTAATTGAGCACCAGGTGTAGAACTAAAAGACAATGTTGAAATCTTTGTGGTTATCTTATTTTCCACTTCATCATATGTTGCATTGTCTCTTGAGCTTAATTGATTAATTTTACACCATTTATGCTTTTAACCATCTATTTAAGAGTTTTTGTAAGATTTTTTGAGTCTATGTAGAAATGAATTTGTTTGAAGTAAATATCTACACATACAAGATGCAAAAGCTGATCTGAAGCAGCATTTCCAAGTACCAGGCAATGGGTGTTTTGTCATTTTCAGTTTCTTTAGCCTATGCAGTTCAAATATTATCTTTTTTTGGGCTGTAAACTAAAAAACCTGGATAATTTTGAATCTGATTCTTATTTTTATTTGGTTAAAAAAACTTGGTCTTAGTTTTGTTTTGCAGATTTCAGGTTCCAAAAAGCACATAACGGAGAAATGACAGGTTCTAAACATTGTTAGATAGTGAAGTAACAAACAAGTAGGTAAAAAATTTGGGGTGGATTTATAATCAAATACTTCATTTGTGGAAATAAGTTATATAGAATAAATGTACTTTGTATGAAAAAATAATATAATCACTTCAAATTTATGATGAATATACATGCTATTTTGGCTGAATTGTCTTGTTTTGCACTTCATCATAGTTAGCTGATGATTATTTATAATTGTAGGATCGATTCGTGAATTGACATTATGTGAAGAAAGAGCCCAATGTCGTGATGAGCAAACATGGTATTTGCTATACGTAGTGGATGGACATAATATAAAGAATTGTGTGCCACGAGAAAATAACTATCAGCATGAGATGAGAACCTGATATTTGTTAGAGTTTTTGATTTAAAACAAAATTGTTTAACTAGGATTTTTTTTGTATACATTACACTATGTATATTGTAAGGATTGTATTTGTTTAAAATTAATATGACATTGTGGTGTTTCCTATTGTTTGATGTTTAATTAATTATTTTAATTTGTTGTATTGTAAATCTCGCTCCTGTTTATCATTCGTCCACAACAACATTACAAAAATAATTGAAAAGAGAAGTGACTTATCAGAAAAATAGAAAAATTTAGTGTTTGGATGCAAGAAATTTGCCACACATCTGCTACGGACAATCACTTTGTTGCAGATTTGATTGAAATGCTGCAGAATAATTCTATTGCAGATTTTGTCGCAAATCTGCGACGGACTCTAAGTCCGTAGCTGTTCCATCGCAGATTTGATGATTTATTTACCGCGTGAATAGCGTCGCAGCTCTGTCGCTGATTTGCGAGAGACGTATTTTTCCGTCGCAGGTATTCAATTTGCGACAACTGTTTTGCGACGGACTGGGTCTGTTGCAGATCCGTCGCAGATTCTCTATCTGCTACAGATTTTTCAAATCTGCGACAGAATTTGTCCGTTGCAGATTTGTCAAATTCTTGTAGTGTATGTAATCTTTTAAGAAAGGATATTCCTTTTATATTTGATGATGCATGTCTACAAGCTTTCAATATGTTAAAAAAGGAGTTAACATCTGCTCTTATTATTCAACCATCGGATTGGTCTATACCTTTTGAGATTATCTGTGATGCTTCTGAGTATTCTATTGGAGCTGTTTTAGGCCAAAGAATTAATAAGTTACCTCATGTAATTTGTTATGCTAGTAGAACACTCAATGATGCACAATTGAATTATTCCACTACTGAGAAAGAGATGTTAGCTGTTGTATTTGCTTTGGAAAAAATTAGGTCATACATTTTGGGGTCTAAAGTTATTGTTTTTTCTGATCATTCTGCATTAAAGTACTTGATGTCGAAAAAAGATAATAAGTCTAGGCTCATAAGATGGATTCTCCTTATACAAGAGTTTGATTTAGAAATTAGAGTCAAAAAGGGCTATGAAAATGTAGTAGTTGATCACTTGTCTAGATTGATTATTGACACTGATGATACTGATCTACCTATTCTTGAGTCTTTTCCTGATGAGCAACTAATGCAAGTTTCTAGAACTCCCTGGTTTGCTGATATTGTGAATTATTTAGTTACAAAGCAATTACCTACAAATTGGAGCAAGCAAGATAAGTTTAAGTTCTTGTCTGAGGTAAAACATTTCTTTTGGGATGATCCCTACCTATTCAAGTATTGCTCTGACCAGAACATAAGAAGGTGTGTTCCTGAATGTGATCAACAAAGTATTATTTCTTTTTGTCATGATCATGCGTGTGGTGGTCATTTTAGTGCTAAAAAAACAGCTTACAAAATTCTACAATGTGGTTTTTAGTGGCCTACAATTTTTCGTGATTGCCATACATATTGTTCATCGTGTGATAGATGCCAAAGATTAGGTGCCATTAATAAGAAAAATATGATGCCCTTAAATCGAATTTTAATTATAGATATTTTTGATGTCTGGGGCATAGACTTTATGGGACCATTTCCTAATTCTTTTGGTAATCTTTACATTTTTGTTGGGGTTGATTATGTATCCAAGTGGGTGAAGCTAAAGCATGCAAGGATAATGATCATAAAACTGTTGTTAAATTTTTAAAAGAAAATATTTTTGCGTGCTTTGGTACTCCATGAGCTATTATCAGCGATGGGGGTAAACATTTTTGTAATAGACTTATTGAGTACTTGATGAAAAGATATGGTGTTCTGCATAAAATTTCTACCCCTTATCATCCCCAAACTAGTGGTCAAGTTGAGATTTCTAATAGGGAAATTAAAAGAATTTTGGAAAAGACAGTTACTTCCTCGAGAAAAGATTGGTCTTTGAAATTAGATGATGCATTATGGGCATATCGTACTGCTTTTAAAACTCCCATTGGCATGTCTCCTTATCGTTTGGTTTATGGAAAAACATGTCATCTTCCTGTTGAATTAGAGCATAAAACATATTGGGCTATTAAAACTTTAAATTTTGATTTGGAGCAAGCCGGTGTTGAGAGGAAATTAAAACTTAATGAACTAGAAGAGATTAGAAGTGATGCTTATGATTGTGCTAAATCTTACAAAGAAAGAATGAAAAGAGTGCATGATCAGAATATTCTGAGAAAATCTTTTGAGCCTGGCCAGAAAGTCTTACTTTATAACACTCGTCTGCATTTGTTTCCTGGTAAGTTGAGATCTCGGTGTTCAGGTCTTTTCATGTTCAGACTGTTTATTCCCATGGGGCTCTTGAAATTGAAAACCCAAAGGATGGTGTTGTTTTTAAGGTAAATGGCCAACGATGGAAACCCTTTCATGAGCTAAAATCTCTAGAGGTCGAGGAGATCACAATTGAAGATCCTGTTTACTAGGACTAATTTATTTATATTATTAACTATTTGTTTTTTCTTAATCTTAGTGAGTCGGCTTAAGTGTCTCCCAGAGTTCGGTGCCTTTGTATGGGGATGTATATAGTGTCGGCCAAAAAAAAGAAAAAAACACTCTTAATTGCCCTAGTTATTTGTTCCTTTTATTTTTTTTCCTTGTCATTTGTTTATCAGGTGGAGAAGAAAACTTATCGAAGAGCTGCATGAAGTCGAGCCAATGACAGTAAACAAAGGCGCTTAGTGGGAGGCAATCCAGTATTTTCCAGGGAAGTTATTTTGCTTAATATTTTTTTGAGCTGTTGATGTTTTCGTCCATTAATATCATTACATGCTCCCCATTTTTAATAGCTTTAGCTAGTATGTGCAAACGTCCATTTTTTTATAACGTTGACATGCATTGAGGACATTGCATGAATTAAGTGTGGGGGGACACTTACATTTAGTTGTGCATTTTTTTGGAATATACCTGTTAAAATATATTTACATGTTTTTACTATACATACTAGATATTAGAGGAGCATGAGTTGGGTAGAATTTTTTTTATTCTGCATAATAGATGCAATTTGGTTAAAAATATTCAAAAAATTTTATATTTTTAGAGAAAATTATAATAGTCGAAAGCGTGTTTCAAAAACAAACTTATTAGAATTCATAATAATTACTTCTTAATCTTTTAGCACTATAAGTGTTTGTATTTTTGCATTAAATGGAAATTAATATTATAACAAATATGTTTGAGCTTCTTAAAAAAATAAGTTTGCTACTCTAAAGTTTAAAACATATCTTTTAAATCAAATCTATTTAGAACTTATGTTTATTTAATCTCTTACCTTTTATTTAGTTAAGTTCAATGTGCCTAATTTATTTAGAAGTATATGAAGCAGTTTTCTAACTCTTTTTCATCCTAAGTTTCTATTCAAGTAAAGTTAGTCTTAAGAAAATCTTTTTTTTTTCTTCTCTAAATTTTGGTTAATTACATATTATCAAGATGCTGAAATGAATATAATATATATACTGGAACACCATCTTAGGTTGGAATGGGTGGCACGACACATTTGACCCCTTTAGCAACGAATCCCAAAAGAAAGTGATGTTGTGTATGGAAAAAACCTAAATTGGAAGAGCAAACCCCGTTTTGGGCAGTAAGAATTTCGTCCATAACCAGTTTAAAATAATAAGAAAAAAATCGACGCCATTGAGCCAAAAAAGTGCAATAAATGGCTAGGTAAAAAAAGGTAAAATAATATAAAATAAATGATTAAAATATTGTTTGAGCACTTGAGTTGAAACCCCCGGAATACTTCGTTTATTTAGGTCCTGGGCTATCTGGAATGGGCCTGGGGTATCCTGGTTGAGACTCGCTACACGGGTCAACTCAAACAATAAAAAAATCAAATATTGAATGAAAGCAATAAATCAAAGTTTCCAGATTTTAGAAAAGAAAATAAATTTTCTTGAGCATTTCCTTACTTGATGGTTCCTTAGGATTTCTAACCACTTTTTTCTACTCTATGTATTTCTTTTAAATTATTCTCAATGACCTTAATCAATTCAATGTTTTGACATTGAATAAAAGTAATTTCTACTTAGCTTTGAAGTGAAAGAATTGTATAAAATTTAAAGTAGCAAATTGATTTTTAAAGTGTTCATTCTATTTGGTATATGATTAATTTCTGATTAATGTTCAAATACATCACTTTATATTGTTATAAGATAGAGAAGTTATTTTGAGTTCTAATGTAAAAAGAGAGAGTTTTTAAATTTTGGTATTTACTTTGCCCGAGGACGTACAAAGGACTAAGTGTGGGGGTATTTGATACGTTACAAATTGTCACGTTTTATTTGGTCATACTTTAGTTCTTTATTATATTTTTAATGCATTTTATGTTAAAATAAAGTGTATAATGAAATATTTGGCTCTTAAGGCTACTTGTTATATTTTTACACTAAAATCATAAATTGGGTAAAGTTTTTATTTTATTTCGTGTTGAAATTAATTTCTCTCATATGTATTTTCAGAATATACTATTTTGAATAAAAAATATATGTCAAATTAAAGAGATGGAGAATTGGGCCAAGCTTTAATGGAATTGAAGATTTAAAGTGCAACTGCAAGTTTTTAATCCAATTGTTATACAAATCCTATTCAAACCCAACCCACATTAAACCTACAAAAAAAGAGAAACATGATGGGGATAAAGAGGGAGGAGCCGCATCATCTCGGGGGGGGGGGGGGGGGAGCAGCAGCCTGGGTTCTCATCCTCCTCCAATTTTAGAGTTTAATTCTTCCCTTCTTCTTTAATTATGTCAAGTTTTACTATCAATTTTGTTGAATTTTACATTATATTTGGCTAAACTCCATAGCTAGGGCAATGATGAACTTATATATTCTATTTGATTTTTACTCATGATTTATTTTTTCCATATTGATATTAAATGCTTATTGTCTATTTTTCCAATTGATTGTTAGAGTTAATTTTTAGATGAGTTCAATCATGTTTTTCTCATGCTTTGAATAATCCTGATAATTGTTTGACAAGTCAAAAGAGCGGATATTAGTTGTGATTTCTTGTTGAGATACAATTAATGATTTGAATTTCTCTTGAAACTTTGAAAAATAGCAAACTATAGAAATTATTTTTTTAGAGCTTAATTGATATATCCTCCATTGTAACGAGACTTGGTTGCGAGATTATCATGCGTATTAAGTTTGAAAAAAATAATGAGTGAGTAAAAATTACATTTGAATATATAAGTGGATACCAAGTCCTAGTTCTTGCTCATATTTGAAAACTTATTTTTAATCTCTTAATTTTTTTTAGTAGTTAGAAAAATCTTTAGTTTTTGTTTAATTTAAGATTTCTTTAAAATCATTCACTTTCACATTTAGTTGTTTTTAAATATTAAATTTTGTCCAACTAGATTAGAAATATTCAACTGAATCTAGAATAAAAATTTTCACATATTCAAGTCTCTGTGGGATCGACCTCGTATTTGCCTTGCTATACTTTCGTACGGTTCGTGCACTTGCGAGTAAATAAAATATCACAACAGATATATTTTGGAGCATTTTGGAGCTCAAAGTTGAGGAAAATAACAATGCTAGACTTTTAGAGCTTTGACACCACAATTGAAGAAATGAAGAGAGTTTGGGCCCAAGATTAGATTTGATCCAATTTCAATTCAATTTGCATTTGAAAGTCTCCACCCATTAGAACTCAAAATTTAATAAATGACAAAAGAAAGAAAAAGAATAAGGGGCTGTTTGGCAACTTCTGAATAGGTAAGTGCTGAACCAGTAAGAGGTCTGAACCATTAAGTGCTGAACCAGTAAGAGGTCTGAACCATTAAGAGCTAATATATTGCTTAACTATTCAGAGGCAAATGTCTGATCAATTCTGATAAGAGGTCTTAACCATTCAGACTCTGTATAATACTTAACCATTCAGAGGCAAATCTCTTAACCATTCAGACATCTGAACCATTAAGAGGCTGAAACAAACAGTCTGAACCATTAAGTGCTGAACCATTAAGAGGCTGAAACAAACCGCCCCTAAAAGAATGGAATGCTCAGTAGATAGAAACGGAAAAAGAAAAAAAGCCCAAGAAGTCATTTGGAAGGCAAAGTCTTTTCAAGTATAAATTGAAGGAAAACAGAGATAATGGGAGACGGACAGAGACGAGAGCCAGATCGGAATAGACGAAGAGCCGGCCTAGGGTTTCAACCCTAGGTCCGGCGCGGCGATGACTCACGGCAGCGACAATTGGATTCCGGCGAAGACTAGCGGCAGCAGCTGGAGCAATGGCTGGCGTCTAGTCTGATGAAGAAGCTTGGACGACTCTGGCCTCTGTGCACGGCTTGACGAAGGAAAAACAGAGGGGAGTATTTGTATTTTCTTCCATTAATTGTTTTCATTTTTATTTAGGATTTTGAATTGGGCAATGTTACATTCACACACAAACAGAAGGATCACAAACTTCACAAACTTACTATTTATGGTTTAAATTTTCATTTTAAAATTATTTTAGACTATTTAATTTTCTTTATTGAAGTTCACAAATGGCAAGTTTGTAAAGTTTGTGAAGTTTGAGTTTGTGAACCAAGCATTTCCCTTTTGAATTTCTAAACTTCCCAACTTTTGAATTTGATTTCCAATATTATATGTTTAATTTACTTATATTTTCAACTCTGGTTTTGTTTTGAATATTTAAGTTATATTATAAGTGTTGAATTTTTTGTGTTGGTGTTGAATTGTTCAAATTTGATTTAGTGATTGATTATTGTCTCTGGAATTATGAAACTTCCGTAGGCCGGATTGCTTGACAAAAATGATTTAATCTTTGGTTTGATTATTCTTGTTATATAATATGGCTTTGAAGTATTAGCCTTTGTGCTACTGTTAAATGTAAACTCAAAAGGGTATTTGAACTGGTCTTTGTTTAAACTTGGATTAGATCAATTTAGGACGACCGCCTAAACTCTAAATCCAATTGACAATTTTAAGATCTTGAGTACGTTTATAGCTAAGATTTTCAAAACACAAGTGTCACCTCGTTAATACTTAATTGGCTCCCACCCAGTTTTTATTAATCAGAGTTTTCAAACTGGCTATGTTAAATAGATATAGTCCACTGCATAGTTGTTAAGTGATGTTTTCTAAAGAACTT
Organism: Cuscuta australis; assembly: GCA_003260385.1. NCBI lineage: Eukaryota > Viridiplantae > Streptophyta > Magnoliopsida > Solanales > Convolvulaceae > Cuscuta > Cuscuta australis. The sequence goes on along the minus strand of NQVE01000200.1, from coordinate 334,316 downwards.
AATGCTCTATTTTTAATTAAATTTGGGGCTGGTCCTTGGGTTGTTAAGAATAGTAGGGTCTAGAGTTAGGGTATGTCTTAACATAGGCTATTTTATGGAGAATAAGGAAGAACCGCAGGTGGATCTCTTCTTCAGCTTAACCTGAGTTTAATTAGCAGTTTAGTGTCAAGATTAAGACATAATTAATTGATGAATCAGATTTGTTCAGTTTATTTTCTATTAAAAACTATAAGTATTTTCAAAATTGTTTAAGGTAATTATTATTGTCTACGTTTTATAAAGTTTAAAGGTGTGATTGTTTTATGTGTTTGTTTGTGGGTTAGTCTTCTCCCTGAGTTTACTCTGAGTTCGAGTTGCTGTTGTTGTTCTGGATCTTATCTCTTATCTGTCATCCTTTATCTTTATTTTATTTGCATTTTTATCTTTTTAGAATTATCATTCAAACTCCCCATGTCTGTTAGTTTAGTTTTAGTTGTTAGTTTAGTTAGTTTTTAGTTAATAAAAGTGAGAAGTGAACTGATTTTCATAGCCTAAAAAATATCTTTCTTTGTGGGATCGACCCTTACTTGTCTTATCTATATGTTGTAATGAATATTGAATCATAAAGGCGGTTAAAAGTTAAGGAAATAATAAATTAATTTGTAGGTGCTATGACACACCTAACACCAACCCCGAATTAGGGCATCAATTGATACCATTCAGCATTGTTTGCGGAGGAGGCGATGGTTGTGCTGTCGATGAAACCCTTGAGATTCAAGCGGAGGATCAAGAGACGAATAATCGACTCTATTTTTTGTAATTTTTTCTGAGAGACTGAGTTGTACAGGGATATGGAGTTTGATATTGGATGTGGTGGTGAAGGATAGATGGGGTGAATTATTCGGAGAGGAGATTTCGTTATTGGAGGTGACCTTGCCAGAGGAGGAGTTGGCCATGGTTGCCAGAGGAGGAGAGAAGCCGGCGGTAGGGGGGGCTGGCCGAATTTCCGGAAGGAGAGGAGGAGAGGGAAGCTGTGAAAAATTAGGTCTTCGAATTGCCTCATGAAAATGGTCATATGCAACTTCTCAAGTAGATTTAGTCCTTTTAGAGTTGTGTAGAAGATGAGACTGTCGAGAAGAATGCTAGCCTCCTCAACACTCAAAGGTTGCTTTCTACAAAGAGCATCTAAAAATCTTTCGAGTTCTTCAACTCTGCTAATTCGGTAGCCCGGGATCTCTAGGACCCTCACCACAAGTCTTTTTAGATCTTTCAAGTCCCTTGCCATGAGAGATTGCATTGAATTGCTTCCATCGTCCTAACAAACAACACTTCCCATTTTCGCTATCATATTGGGAGTGATGAAGATTCCTTCTGATACATTGAGATGCGGAATGCCATGGGCATATAAGAGTCTCATCCCTTCTAAGATTTGCCTCATGAAAAGATACAAGTCATCTCGTATGATGCTAAACCAGTGGTGGAATGTCCTAGGCTTGGTCTCTTCACACTTGCGTGTGAAATGTTCGAAAAAAGAGCAAACGATAGGCTCAACTTCTCTCACAAGCCTCTGCTCATCTTCAAAGTAAACTTGAAAGAGTTTGTTATTGGGAGCGACTGGGGGAAGATTTGCGTTCCAATTCTTCCACGTTTCATGTTTTAAAATGGAAACATGAATGCCCTTCTCATGAGCGCTGCTCGAGAAGGTTGGATTGTTGTCGTTGCTGTATGAGAACACAACGTCGCAGGTAAACTTGTCGTTGGATTCCAGCTTCCATGCCGGAATCCTTAGCGGCAAAATGTGGTTGTATAGGCTGCATTGTGTCGTCTTCCTAGCTAGGTTGATGGCGCTGGTAATCATCCTCATGGCCTCTCTGTCTCGAATTGCCACTTTGTTTGCTTCAATCTGTTCTTCATGAAACGGGGTGTAGTCACGGCAGTAGGGTGGTTCGTACCAGAGCCTTCAGCAAACAGAACTTCGTCGAAATAGAAAATCTTCACTTGGTTTTAGTACATAGGCCCATATTGGTCGTAGTCATCTTGATCTCCATGAAGTTCATAATAATTATCCCCATATGTGTCTTGGTGTGGAGAATATTGAAAGTTTCGAGACGGGGTATCATATGGTGGTTCCTCATGGTAGGGATAGTAGTCAGACCCATTGTTGACTTGGTAGTCATCATCATATGGGTTCTGATGTGGGTGGTAAGGTGGATGGGTTTGAAACGGAAGGCGGTTGGGTGATTGGTAGAAAGATGGCAGGCTGTATTAACCACTGGAGTTATCCATAATAATTATTACGGGTGGTTGGTGAAAAAGAAGTGAGAAGATCGTTCTAACCAATCTTCACCCAAGCTAATTAGAAGAAATTAAACTAATGTCGTGCCACTCCCTGGCAACGGCGCCAGGTCACCCGAGGAGAAAGTTGACGTGCGCTAGAGACGTGCACGATTAATTTAGAGGAGAAACAAAAAGAATGAAGTGTTGTTAGGGGTACTTGTTAACTGAAGATATGCCTACTGAGCAAGTTGATGTGGCAATCTCATCTTAAATCAAGAAGCGGCGGTGATGGATCTAGAAACAGACGGTTGTGGTTGGCTGAGAATATATTTTTTAGCTAGATGGAATTATGAAATAATTAGGATCAAAGGAAGAATAATCTAAGTAAAAGTGGGGTCGCTGTCGCCAGACAAACCACCAGCGGCGGCGGCGGCGGAAGAAAAAACTATTAGGTCACCAAGAGCAAAAACTATTGCCCGAGAACTTGCCTTCTCCGTCTGGAACGCCGCAGAGATAGGAGTTTACGTGCAGAGAATGGCCTGTGGGGTTTTCAAATTTCAAACTCTCTTGAGAACATGGCTTCTCTGTCTGGAACGCAGAGAGGCCATGAGGATGATTACCAGTGCCATCAACCTAGCTAGGAAGATGACACAACGCAGCCCATACAACCACATTTTGCCGCTGAGGATTCCGGCATAGATGCCAGAATCCAACGGCAAGTTTACCTGCGACGTTGTGTTCTCATACAGCAACGACAACAATCCAACCTTCTTGAGCAGCGCCCATGAGAAGGGCATTCATGTTTCCATTTTAAGGCATGAAACGTGGAAGAATTGGAACGCAAATATGTCCCCAGTCGCTCCCAATAACAAACTCCTTCAAGTTTACTTTGAAGATGAGCAGAGGCTTGTGAGAGGGGTTGAGCCTATCGTTTGCTCTTTTTTCGAACACTTTACACGCAAGTGTGAAGAGACCAAGCCTAGGACATTCCACCACTGGTTTAGCATCATGCGAGATGACTTGTATCTTTTCATGAGGCAAATCTTAGAAGGGATGAGACTCTTATATGCCCATGGCATTCCGCATCTCAATGTATCAGAAGGAATCTTCATCACTCCCAATATGATAGCGAAAATGGGAAGTGTTGTTTGTGAAGACGATGGAAGCAATTCAATGCAATCTCTCATAGCAAGGGGCTTGAAAGATCTAGAAAGACTTGTGGTAAGGGTCCTAGAGATCCCGGGATACCGAATTAGTGGAGTTGAAGAACTCGAAAGATTTTTAGATGCTCTTTGTAGAAAGCAACCTTTGAGAGTTGAGGAGACTAGCATTCTTCTCGACAATCCCATCTTCTACACAACTCTAGAAGGACTAAATCTACTTGAGAAGTTGCATATGACCATTTTTTATAAGAAATTGTATGAGCCAACAGAAATTCAGAACGCCATCAATGCTCTTGGATTGGCCTACAAGGGAAGATTTTGTACTTACAAGAGCTTTAGGGATGAATTTGGAGATATCGTGGGTGAGCTAGGGGGAGTGTTAGTTTACATGCTAAACAAGGACCCAACTTTTGATCCCCATGAAATCCATACCATCAAGATGTTCTTTGATTCCTCCGTGACGAGAAACGATGATGTGGAGGTGTCCTCAATTGTCAATTTCTAATGCAAAGGATGGAAAAAAAAGCTACACGTGCATCTCAACCTGCTGGAACATCAACGTGAGAAAAAAGGTGACGCGGCATACTCCATCGGCGATCTCCAATTTCCGGCCACCATGGTCGTCGACCGGCCACCGGATCCACCCCATCAACCTCTTGACCCTCCGGCGATCAGTTTGGTACCTCATACGTCCACAGTTGCTGCCGGAAACCTCCTCAACGCAGAATCCCAGCCCCATGCCGCCGCACCATTTTTTCCGGCAGTGGCAGCCCATGGTGGCGCTCCACTGTACTCCCAAGCTCCTCTCCACCTTCTTGCGACTTCAACGCACCCTTTTGCAGCCTCATCCGCTGCGGGAGTGGAGAGCTTCATGCCTGCGATCATGTCGGGTTTCACAGCCGGGTTGCCTCCCTCCTCTCTTCTACCCGGACCTTCCAACGTCGCGCAGCCCTCACAGGCGCTTCTCCAGGTCCCTACGAGTGCAGTGAGCCACTCTCCATCAACTTTGGTGATTGGAGGTTCAGGGCACAATTTTGAAGCCCACACAACGGCAATAATGGCAGCCCAAATCCCTCGTTCTTTTTCTCCAACTGTGCAATCTCTCCCAGGTGTTTCACCCACCCCTGGGCCTGCAATGGTGTCATTGCAACACCCTATGAACGTTGGCGTTGATGCAGTAGCTCCCAAGGATCAGATTTCCACTTGCGCACCAGGTGTTTGTGGAAATGTCTCAATGAATCTCCCTTCTCCTTCGCCTGATTTTCTCAAGGTTAAGGTTCCCCTCATTGCTTTGAATCATTTTAATTGGCAAGACATCCCTGGTGTTGTGTTGAAAGGCTTGGTAGACTCTGAGCATGCCATAATGCATGTCCCTATTCCCTCGCTTTCTCACTACCAACGTCTTAATGTCCCGGGGGTTGTCCCTCTTGCTTTAGTTGGACCAAATGGATGTGCCTACGGTGAGTACCCAGATGGGGAGGTGCTTTGGCCCATTGCTAATCCCCACGTGTTCAAACCCTTCAATTTGGAACTCCCTCGTGAAAAGGAAGCAAGACTTGCCCACGAAGCTGCAAAACGAGTTGATCATGTTCCCTCCATTATTAATGAGGCCTCGGTCCAGTTTCCAAAAGAAAAAACCAGCATTTTAGGCCCTGGTCCTTTGCATGAAGCCACGGCAGTAGCTACTGCTCCAATCACCATGCATGCACCTCAGTCTCATGTACGGCCAGGGGGGAAAAAGGGGTAACTTTTGCTCCTCAAACTACTGCATCTATGGAAAGGCAAGGAGTTCTCCCACAAAAATTGGATGCCATCACACCTAAGAGTGCTACGACAGTAGCAGCTCCACGGCAGGGAGGTCCACAAGGCATGCCTAAATCTTCTTTTGCCCAGGCCGTGCCTGGTCCTTCAATGTCAGCACTTCAAAATCCTTTGCACAAGCACTCACTGGCTCCTCCAACCCAGGTATTTCTTTACGGGCCACTGCCTCCCGCCCTTCTGCCATCTTACCTAATGTCGTTGTTGAGGAAAAAATTCCTACTTTTCATAGGGGAACTCCCGAAGTTGTTTTTAAGAAGTCTGAAATGCAAAAACTTTCTCAATTGGATAATTTTCTTCTTATTGGTAAATTTTCACATGGTCATCCTGAGATTGCCACATTAAGAAAGGTTTTTGCTGAAAAATTTCTCCTCCGGGAGTCTGTTCAGATTAGTCATCGTGACCCACGCCATGTTATGCTTTTATTCACCCATCCCCAAGACTATAATGATATATTCATGCAAGGGCAGATTCAGTTTAACAAACAATTTCCCATGAGACTCTTTAGGTGGTCCCCGGAATTTAACGTTAAAACTGAATCCTCCATTGCGCCGGTGTGGGTGACTTTTCCTAATTTGAGGGTTGATTTATTTAATGAGAGTGCCATCCACCAGCTTTGTAAGCCCATTGGGAGGTGTTTGAAAGTGGATGTAGCTACGTCTGCTTTTTCACGTCCCAATGTGGCTAAGGCCAGAGTGGACATTGATCCGTTGAAGCCTAGGATAGAACAGATTTGGATTGGTTTTTCTGATGAGCCTGGCGAGTAGGATGTGGGCATGTTCCAGCCTGTGGAATATGAGCGCATCCCAAAGTACTACACGTCATGTTTTAAATAGGGTCACGACAATTCCTCGTGCAATACTTTGACTACCAGTCTGGCTGAACAGAGAGCAGTTGTTGTTCCCCAACCTTCCACGACTGCACCCACGAATACTCAACCTTCTCGACGGAGGCGAAGTAGGTGTAACGCCCTGCAACCCGGTCTATTAGAATTGATTAATTTAATTAATTAATTACTGTTCCGGACCGGGGTTGGGAAAATGAAAAGTTCTTAGAAAAATTATTTGATCATATCATTAAATTCGTCTTGACTGTCTGATTCCAGAAACGCAAAATTTCAATTCGGACCCGTTCGGGGGAAAAAGCGCGTACCGTTCAGGTCAGATTTTTACAATACGGAGTAAATAAGTTTTGTAACCTCCCTAGACCCTTGGTTCGGCTCCTTCAACACCCCCATCATTTCCAATTAATAGTCTCCTTAATCCACCATTAAAACCCCATAATTTCCTCTCCCTTCACACCCCATTTTGTAACCCCCAAGTATTCACAATCTCCACTCTCTCTTACTTTCAGCCAAGGCAACAGCAGCCAGGGAGGGTTCCGACGAAGCTCCGGTGGGTGCACAGTTGAGGGAGAAGAAAGGAGGGAGGAGCTAGGCCATTCGTGCGAAGCGTTGTCGTCGTTCATCTCGTTCCATCAACCCCTTCATTTAGAGGTGAGTAGTTGTCTCTCTAATTCTAGAACATTTAGTTATAAACTATGTCGTTATATTCATAGGAATATCGTACGCAACCTACGTAGAATCTATGCATGTTCGTAGGTTAACCATCAAACATACGAGAGTCCGTGTTATCAAGTTACGAACTCGTTAATACAAGCATTTTGAAACTCCGTATATTCATGGAATACTTAACATGTAATCATAAACGTTCGTTTCAAAGAAAACTCCCAACGTATTGATGATAACCAAACAGTCAAAATGGGAATCAGCGTGCCTTGATAATCGATTTACAGAACGGAATAATCGACTATCAGGTCACGCTGAACTCCTCAGTTGATCCAGCATAGTGTGACAATCGATTATCACATAAGTGGTAATCGATTATCAGACCCTGCGGTTCTTGAGTTAGAGCTGGTTCACTTGACAATCGATTATCACAGAGCAATAGTCGATTATCCGGTCTCTCTGAACTTAGGATTTTTCTGATAAACCAACTTGACAATCGATTGTCATAGGGTGACAATCGATTATCACAGTCTGCAGGACTTTGAGGACAGAAGTTGCACAGCATGATAATCGATTATCAACAGCAGATAATCGATTATCAGCCAGTTCTGAACCCGGGGCCATCATGTTGAACAAATCATAATCAAGCACATATGTAAGAATTGAATTTAACTCTTTTCTTTAATCAATGCATTCATTCCATCATGTTCGTTCTAGACGGATGTTCTAGGTTTCCATCATATGCATACCGCTGTAGGGAGGACTTCAAGCGCCTACTACAGTGGGCCCGTCCAGGAACCTTTGGGGACCAGCGGGTTTTCATCATGTTGGGCTTGTGTACGTACATAGCAGTCAGGTTACGGCTACTACCCGGTTTTGCTAGTTCACTCGCGATGTTTTCATCGTGCCCGGCTCGTTACCGTTCGGGGACGATGACCGGAGTGCAGGGGTGATCCTGTCGAGTGAGACTAAGCCAGGGGTGTCCCTGATAGTTTAAGTCATGCACCAAGTCATATCATCATCATTATGTTCCTTGTTATTCGAAACAGCTTTAACAGGTGAAAACTAAACAGTTAGTAACGTGTGGTGTCCCGTACGTTAAGTACAGGTATTGATATGGGTATAGCCATATGGGTTATCACTTCATGTTCTTTTGTTAAATTCACTCCTCAGCTTTTGCTGAGCGTGTAGTTGTTTTTGCTACACTCAGGTAGACATGACGGAGCAGGTGCCAACCCTGGAGAGCGGTGACGATGGGGAGATGGGCGGCGCACGGACGAACTCTTAATTACTTTCAATAACTTCATTAATCAATTGGGCATGAACCCACCCTTGTCGTTATTTAGTTTGGACTGAACTTATTTAATTACTTCCGCAAGTACTCTGCACTTTCATTGCACACGTTTTGGAGTAACTCCCTGGCATTTATTCCTCTAATTAAAACCCAACCGTTTTCTTATTAAATAATCATTAATGTTTTCGTAACGGATGGTTCTCGGACTATCCATGTAACCCTACCAGTCCGTTGGGTCGCGGGTGAATCGGGTGTTACAGTAGGAGTAGGGTCAGACGTCAAAGGGAGGGGAAAGGTATTGCCATTGTTGATGCAGGTACAAGCACAGGTGGTTCCCAGCGGGAGGAGTCACAGTATGTTTGGAGAGAGAAGACAGCGAAAGGGTCCAGACCTATTGAGGTCGTGGATACTGATGATGTAGGTAAGGGGGAGGGACCCTCATCCAGCTTGCAGGCCTTTGTGCCCACTTCTTTGCATCCCTCCCCGAATGTTGTTATTCCTGACTCTAGTTTAATTATTTCTACTGTTAACGCCACTACTCCCACTCCTGTTATGGTTGAACGGTCGGCGTCTCTGACTGTTGAGCCATCTGTTCCTCCTGCCGGAGTTGAGCAAGGCTCCGTTGTCACTTCTCTCCCTCTCTCTACTTCTTCTTCTTCTCCTATTGTTCATGTCCCCGATCCTCAACCTCCAGAGCTAGCCCTTACTATGTTTAATACTTTTGATGCTTTGAGGGAGATGCCTTGGGACAGTCATGAGGTCTGCGGCTTTAATACTGCTGCATCTTCCATCCCTTCCAATTCGGTAAGGAGGGAGGATGATGAGTGTAGTTCGCAGACTAGTGACGGGTCCACAGGTGATCATTTTGAGTATCCCACTGACATTGCCCGGGATCTTGCAGCGAGTGGTCTCTCCCCTGCAAGGGAGGCTCCGACTACTAGGGGTAAGTCGGCTAAAAACGCTCGTAAGGCAATAGAGCACAAGACGGGGGTGCCTCCTGCTCCACGCAAAGTCACTCGCTCCACTTCTTCGCGTTCTCAATGATGATGCGGTTCCTTGTTTGGAACGTGAGGAGCATCACCTCATAGGATGTCCTTTCTAAGCTTCGAATTTTACTTAAACAGCACACCCCAGTGTTGTTAGGTATTTTGGAGCCTATGAAGGCACCCTCGCAGATTGACTATTATAGGACACTGTTGGGTTTCACGGGAGCTAGGTGTGGTGTGGATGACCAAATCTGGCTCTTTTGGAACTTTGACATTGCACTGTCCATTCATTTTATTTCCTCTTTTGCACAGTCACTAACCTTTTCTTTCTCGTTCTTTGGCTCAGCTGTATATAGATCCCACAGTTGCTCGGTTTACACAGCCCCGTGATGCACCGCATACCCATCATCTTGCCTACGCCGATGACATTGTCATCTTCACTTCGGCGAGGGAGGACACTTTGGAGAGAGTTTGAGCAGTATTACATTCCTATGAGCAGATTTTTGGATAGGCTGTCAGCTTCCTTAAGAGTGCCTTCTATATGCACCCTAAGGCGTTGGCACGCGTGCTGGAGCGTGTTCGAGATACTCTCGGGTGTTCCTTGGATGTGCTTTCATTTACCTATCTTGGTTGTCCTATTTATCATGGTCGGAAGTGCATTCATTATTTTGAGCCTATTCTGAAGAAGATGCGGGACAAGTGTTGTGCGTGGATGGGGTGCTATCTTTCTCGGGGGAAGGCTATTATGATTAAGAGTGTTCTTCAGGCGATCCCGACACACTTGCTCGCAGCACACTTTCCTCCCAAGATAGTGATTCGAGAGATGGAGTCTATTATGGCACGATTTTTTTGGCCTGGCTTGGGAGGGACTCGACGATATCATTGGGGATCCTGGAAGACTCTGGCTCGGCCGATGCGAGAGGGTGGGGTCGGCTTCCTTGATTTTATGACTTTGGCCAAGTCTTGCTCGGCCAAGCTTTGGTGGAATTTTAGGACACATGATACTATTTGGACATCATTCATGAGAGCTAAGTATTGTAGCCGCGTCCATCCTGCGTCAAAGCAGCGTATTGATGATGATTCTCACACATGGAAGTGCATGCTGGATGTTCGGGCCGTGGTTGAGTCTATGATTCGATGGCGTGTACTCTCTGGCACGTCTAATTTCTGGTGGGATACATGGTCTGGTCTGGGTGCCTTGCATCGCCAGGTGGATGGCTGTAGTGGATACTGGACTGATGGAGTGGGCGATATGTATCGCTTTGATTTTATGATTGACCATGATGCTTTGCCCCCTACCCTCCTACGGCAGTTGCGCCTTGAGCCGCCATCTCTTGTTTCTGATCACGCTGATATTTCGGTCTGGACCCCGTCTACGGACGGGAAGTTGACCCTTGCTTCTGCTAAGGAGCTTCTTAGACCGAGGAGGGACGATGATGTGGAGGACACTGTGCTTAAGAGGTGCTGGCAGACACACTTACCTTATAAGATGTCCTTTCTAGCGTGGCGCGTGTTGACGAGGCGCCTTCCCACGGATGATGTCCTGGCGAGATTCAGCTTTGTTCTGCCCTCTCAATGCTTCTGTTGCTCGTCGCCAGGACGGGAGACCATTGCACATATTTTCTATCATGGGAGCATGGCGCGCCGTGTTTGGACTTATTTCACAGAGTCTGCCCGTATTCAGAGCACACATCACAGTTTGAGGACCGTCTTGAGTATATGGTGGGCGCAGCGGCAGAAGAGCAGGATGCTCTCGTTCCTGTTCCACCGCCTGCCGACGATCATTCTTTGGGAGCTTTGGACGCACTACGCTGCGTGCAAGTATGGGGATGCTCGCCCAAACTTCGCATGCATTATCTTTCAGGTGGCTACGGCGGTGTTGGAGTGCATCTATCGTCGCTAGCCTAGCGGAGGTCTTTTGCCTCCCAAATGGTCGGTGATTATGGAGCACGTTCGACGAGGCTCTGGACGCAGGAGGGTGGTGCCGATTCGGTGGGTCCCACCACCGTGTGGCACCATCAAGGTGAATGTGGCGAGGGCCCCGCTCCGTGGGGCATATGCAGCGATCGTGCGTGATTCGACAGGTAAGTTTCTTTATGCTCTCTCTTCTATTGCATTCAGGTGGGACCCAGTGGAACGTGGAGGGATGGGCGTGCTTCTTCGGTGTATTCAGTGGTGTATATCCCAGTCCTTCTTGCGTATCCACGTGGAGTCACACCATTCAGAGTTAGCTTGTTTCTTTAGAGAGGGTACGCCGTGGTACCTTCATGATGTTTATGCTAGGCTGCGTTTCCTTTGTTCTATCGCGACGGTCCAATGGTTTCATTGTGACGTTCGGGCGAATGACCCGATGACTGAGTTGGCGCTGTGGGCTGTGGATAGTACAGAGGGGACGCGAGAGTTTACTAATCTGCAGATAGCACTCATCCCATCTCCCAAAATCGGTTTTTAAAAATGTAACGTATATTCAAATTATCAATAATTGGGAGTATATTACAAGTTATTGCATTGCCAAATTGAAAAGGAAAACAGAGATGTATCACTCACGAGCCTGAAATCTCGCAAAACATCGAAGCTCATATATTAGCATTTATATTAAAATAAATGGAAATCAGTGAGTTGGTAATTTTGGGGAATCTAGAAATCAACCAAGGAAAATGCTAGGGTGCCACCACATGGGTGCACCCATGCTTCGCATAGACAAACACAGACGATAATTGTCTGTGTCGCATGGACAATTATCGTCTGTGTTTGTCTGTGCGAAGCATTGGTGCACCCATGGTAGCACCTATGTGGTGGCACCCTAGCATGGTCCATCAACCAAATTCCATCGCATTGCCTCACTCAGATTGCACCGCAGCCGGTCCAAAATTGCATCGCAACTTATGACTCCAAGCATTTATGTAGTCCATGCATTTAATCCAAAATTGCATAAGAAATTAGTGGGTAGTGGGGAAGCATTTACTCTGTTACCGGATTATTGGGGAGGAGGGTAGTGTTTGAACGGAACTAAAACGGGAAATTGTAATTTTAACGGAGGTAAGGGCATAGTGGGGTGTATATTGTATGATACAACTCTAGAAGCTAAGAGTACATGTTTTGTGGATGGAAAAAGATCATAATATTAAGGGGTACCTAACCGTGTTCTACATTTATACAACCCCAGTTATACATAACAACTCTAATAGTCTTTTGGTAAGAGGTCCACAAATCCTAATAACCAACTTTTAACAAAAAGTTGTAAGTTATGAGCATTAATAGAAATATTAATAAAATGATACCCAATTTCTTAAACCGAAGTGGAAAATATGTAAAGATACCACAAAGTGAAGATAAATAGATAATAATTACTATAATCTTTATTTTTTTTTGTTTGTAGTTGTATTAGATAAATGTACAATTTTAGGAGTATAAAGGTAATTTTTTTTGGAAAATGTATGTTTCCATTTTCAGACACAAAAAGTAGAGCCTGCAAACCCAAAAAGGTTGAGGAAATTTAAGGGTGGAATGAAGGGTTTTTGCGATATGACATATGCGGTTATCAGCTGTTTGGAGTTTGGACTTCATCTAACAAAGGACAATGATTTGCCAATGACAGTCCCAGTTATTATACATAACAAGTCAGTTGCCATTTTGAGACACAAATATTACACTTTGTGAAGTCAAAAGGGTTGATGAAAAGGGTGGAATGAAGGGTTTGTGACATATGTTATATGTGGTGATCACCTGTTTGGACTTTATACGACAAAGGACAATATTTTGCTAATGACAGCCCCACTTAGACATAACATCTGTGATAGTTTTCTTGCAAGAGGTCCAATACACCGTAAAATCTGCAATAGGTAGCAGGGGTAATAATGACAAAGGACAATATCGTTTTCTTGCAATAGGTAGCAGGGGTAATAAAGAATTGGGATAGGAAAAAAACAGATGAATAATAACTTGTAATTAAATACGGAGTACTAAAATTCCTTTCATATTTGCTTCCTAAACCTGAAACGGCTAGACAATTGCAACCAATATACCTTAAAATCTGCAATCGGTATAATAACCACTAATCTATCGCAGATTGTTATATGCGCAGGGGTAAGATATTCAACGGAAGAAAAATTAATGATATATGTAAGAAAGAGGGGAATTCTCTGAAATTGTAAGATAGGGATGAAATAGTGGTGGCGTTACTTTTTCTGAAAAAGAATTAGATATGTGTAATGAACACAGTGGCGTAATACTCTTAAAAGCAATAAACCAGCATCAATTATTGTGGAAGATTGGGAGTAAACGGCAATGCACACCCAAATCACAAGGTACAAAATTTATGGATGGAAAAGGTACACAAATATAAGGGGTACCTAACTCAGGTTCACATTTATAAGATAAGAAAGATACACACATATACATATACATATACATATACATATACATATACATATACATATACATATACATATACATACACACACACACACACACACACACACACACACACACACACACACATACACACACACACACACACACACACACACACACACACACACACATAGATTTTGGTTCAGGTGAGAATGCGATCTTATGAAAGAAATAAGAATGAATCTAGTGCTTTAGATTGTGAGATCTAAGGGTCAGGATTGCATCAAAATTAGGTGCACCAAAATGATTTGAAAATGCATCATGTCGAAATGCACCAAAATCCTTTAAAAATGCACTATCGCAAAATCTGAGTACATGATGTAATCTGAGCCGCACGATGCATCAGATCCAAAGGCTATATTTTATTCGTATTTCTTTCACCAAGGTGCATTCTCACCTGAACCGCCTCCTATACATACATACATACATACATACATACATACATACATAGATACACACACACACACACACACACATACATACATACATATATATATATATATATATATATATATATATATATATATATATATATATATATATATATATATATATATATATATATATATATATATATATATATATATATATATATATCTATGTATGTATGTATGTATGTATAAATAATAACTTAAATATATAAAGAATTAAAGCATTCAAAAAAAATATAAAGAATTAAAGATATAAAAATAAATACGTGTATGAGAAATTGAGAACTGGTAATTGAAAAATTAGGAGAGTAAAATATATGAGAGATTGAGAACTGAAAGTTGTGTGAATTTTAATAAAGAGATGTGACGTATTTATAGATCCCTCCGGCCCCAAACAACAATATGGTTGTTTGGGCTGCTGATAACCTCCCCCCTCCCCTCCCCGAATGCTCCCTCCTTTCAATTTCAACAAAAAATATAAAAATAAATCCAACAATCCGGATCGGATCGGATTAGAACCGGAGCTGGCTTCGATACCTAATGGCCTAACCTACCCTTGAAATCGGTATCGCCCAACTCGGTTCTTGGGACCGATTCCCGGTATCGGTTCTCCTCCACCTTCTTTCGTGCCGGCGATAGTTACAGTGCTTGAATCGCCAATTTTTATCGCTATTCAGAACCGACATCGTGTCCAGACCTAAGTATAATGATAAAAAGATTTTTAGCTTAAGCTCATTAGAATTGTTACATTTAAGGTTAGAAACATTGGAGTCACTTTTTACTCGCGACAACTAAAATATTACCTTTGTGCTCGAGCATTTATTTAATTTTGACCTTTTGAGGTTGAAATATAATTGATAAACTATGAAAATTAATTAAATAAATTTTGTTTATATATTGATAGAGAATAGTTTTATTCATCTTATCTTGTAATATATTTTTAATTTTTTAATATCTAATTAATATATCATATAATTTTTATTTAATTATAAATCAATGGTCAAGCTTGATTGACTACAAAAAATCAAAGCTTGATATTCTTGTTCATATTTCTTCTAAAATAGAGAGCATGTAAAATGAATTCAAGAACCACTAAAGATGGGATCAAATAAGAGGGTATTTATCCAATGGTGGTGAGGTAACAACTCCCAAGTTGATGCATTGGTCATTTGGCTTTTGATGTAGTGAGAGACAACAATGGGGATGGGGTACGAAAATGAAAACCAAACGTGATATGGAATTAGACCTTAATTAGATAAGAGTGTCTCGTTTAGTTGAAAACAACAATGCTTCCCATAAAAAAAGAGAAATACTCGCACTAATATAAAAAAAGAAAAAGAATTACAACATTAGATCCGCAAGGGAAGGCAACCTCCTGAAGAAATTCAAAGCAGGCGAAGGCGTTCTGTCCCTGAAGAGAGGATGCCTCAGGTAATAAAACCCAAATGCCAAGGCTATCATCTTCGACGGCACCACATACAGGACGAGCGCCACAACCAGGCACAGACCGATAAAGATCCCCGTCGCTCGCGGGTCCCGCCACGCCACCAGCGCTTGCACCCGCTCCCCTTGCGTCGCCACATCCCCCAACAGCGCCTGCACCCGTGCCCCCAGCACCCGCATCTTGTCGTATCGGGCGCGGACCAACTCGTTAGGCCTGGAGCACGGCACGCCGTCGAACTCCTCGTCTAGCTCGTCCCGATCAATCGACTCCGCCAACGAGAGTTTCGTTTCGAAGTGGTTCAGATGGTCGCGCCCGGGCCGAAACCTGTAGTTCCACGCGCCAATGGTGAACACGTAGAACGCGGAGGTGGGGATGATGAGATCGGGGAACCAAACGAGCAGCACCAGAAGCGCGTGTACAAGCACGGTGGCCGTTGGGTTCCTCCAGGCGCGGGTGTCCTCCAGCCACCTCACCGCGTCTATCACGCTCGAGACCACGTTGATGATTCTCAACCAGTTGGCGCGCACCTTGCGCATGCTGAACACGTTGGAGTCGGCGTCCAGCATGTACGCCACCACCTCCCGCCTCAGGGGCGGCTCCGAACGCGACAAGTGCGCCGTCACCAGCCTCATGGCTGCGGTCCGCAACACCTCTTGCTGAGCCACCCCTAGCGGCTTGAGGTGGTGCATCAAAGGAAGCATCGGCTGCGCGTAGACGTGTAACAATTCAAGCGTTTGCGCAGATCGAATAAACCTTACGGCCAATTCAATTTCCCCCATTTTCCTCAACCCCGCGGGGGACAGCAGTAGCAATGAGAATGTGTTCTTGTACACTTTTCCGGTGGCGAGGGTGGATATCCGCACCCTCACCTTACCCATTCGGGCATCGGTTCGTTTGGAGTCCTTAACCGAACCGTCCGATGGGTCAAAGACCTCCCAGCTATCAAACACTCCAATGGTCAACACAGTGGACGGATCATAGACCCTCCACGTGTACTGCTCATTCCATCTCGGGGAGAGATTATCGGAAACCGTTCTAGTCCGGACCCACTTGTTGCCGTATTTCGCAACCGCGTACGCGTCCGTAGATCCTTTCCCTCCCATTGTTTTCATCGGCAAAAGGTTCTTACACCCGATGATTCCCAGCTCAACGGTGCCGACCGGCGGTTTCCAGAGCTGTCTCGCCGTCGGCCGATAGTCGCTGCAGACATGGGCCGGTTCTTCGACGACGTGGTACCCGCCGTCAAAGCAGAGCTTCAGGTGAATCCTTCCTCCGTACGTTCTCTTCTTGCCCTTCTCGACCTCGAGAGTGAACCATCTGGAAACCACCTGGCGGTCGTCGACGCGGCGCTCGATGGAGGAGAGCGGTATGCTGGCGACGCCGAGAACGGCCTGATCTTTGGGCGGCTGGTGCTGTAGTAGGACAAATTGGAGGAAATTCTCGGTGAACGGCTCGGCCGCGACGAAGACCAGATCCTCGTTCCACGACGGCGATCCGGTGGAGGAGACGGCTGGTTTGGTCTTCTGGACTTGGAATCCGAGCTGTGCTTTGATTTGGACGGAGGAGGACTGCTTTGACGGCGTGATTAACGGGAACACGTCTTGGGCTTCAATCACGGTGGATCTGAGGTACCACAGTTTAGGCGATTGGTACACCTTGGATCGGGAAGTGGGGTTACCGGCGGTATCCGTCTTCCACGCGTCGGGAAACGACTCGTCCGCCTGGGTCCCGACCCACGTGGCAAGCATCAAGTCCCCTCCGTGGGCCCCGCCGCCTTCGAGCCTGTACCACTGCGGCGCCAACGGGCTGTCCGGCGGGTCTCGGAGGAGGATCTCACTCACGTCGAAGCATATCCCGCCGAGGAAGTTGTGACCGGCCACGTCAGACGCGGGGTTCGATGACGTGGCGTCCGCGGGGTCCCACACGGAGACCTCGAGCATCGAGGAGGTATCTTGCGCGTCTTTGCAGAAAGCAAATGTCTGGTCCCACTCGAACTGTGCGGTTTTCCGAGCGGGTCTAGAGACGATGTGGTTGCCGGAGACGGCGATCTTGACCACCGGGAGGCCGGAAGTTGCCAGAGATCGGGCTTTCACGACCCGGATGAAGATGTAATGCATTTTCTCGACGAGATCGAACGAGGATCTCTCCATCGTGGATCTGTCGGATGCATCGGAAACGAAGCTGCTCACGGACGGAGTCCGACTCAGCGGTGGAGGGCCGGCGAAGTTGCTCACCGACGGTGTCCGGCTGAGCGGTTTAGGGCCGGCGAAGTTGCTGACTTTAACCTCTGGTTCAGATACAGTCGCTATAGACGCCCTCGCCTGAACAGGTCCGTCGTCATCCGGTTTGGAAACCGGCGGTTCTGAAATCTGATCTCCCGATTGGGGGTTTTCATTTTCCTCCGGCGGGTCTTGAACCTCCTCCGGCGACCCAGCCGCAGATTCAGTACCTTCATCTTTCGGTTTCTCTTCGGCTGCGGCAGACTCCGCAGGTTCAGCGGCCTTTGCCTCCTCCGCAGGCGGCGGAGCCGGTGCCGGTGCCGGAGGAGGAACCACCTCGTCGACGAAGTAGATCTTCAACCCGATATCACCGCGGACCCAGTGGAACAGATTCTTCTTCCCGAGGGGATAATGAATGAGAGCCTCTTCCCCTTTCTTCACAAACTGGGTCGAGTCCAGCTTCAGCAGGCCGAGAATGTTATTCCTTCTGGTGGGGCCGACGGTCTTGTCGTGGTAGACGACGACCTCAAGCGTGTCCCCGAACACGCCGGAAGTGGCCTCGGCGTCGAACTTCAACGCCGCATTCCACCAGGGGTTCAAGTCGCGTTCGACGGTCTGGGTCTTCTTCCTCTGGCCGTAGTAGTCGATGACGACGTAAGGGCTGCAAGTACCCTGGCCATCAATGGGCAGCAGATTCCGGGCCTCTATCACCTCTACTATCAGCTTTCTTACAGTGGCCATATCTCCTCTTCTCTCTGATCTGTTCACATTACTTGCTGTTAGTTTGTGAGGGTGGGAGAAGAAGTGTTTGAAAGATAAGTGTTGGGTGGCGGCTTATATAACAAAAGGTGGTATATTCCTATTACTTACACAGCATGTAACCTCACAGCCTTATTATCTAAAAAGAAAAGGCTAGTGTTGGGTGGATCATCCAATAACAAAAGTTGGTATTCTGTATTACTTAGACGGGAGGGCATGTAACCTCATATGCTTATTTCCAACTCATTTATGTAATACTCTTTCATCCCTAAATAGATTATAAATTGCGGATTACAAAGAAAAAATTTCTATTTTTTAAAATTATTTTATTTACAAATTGGTAGGTCAATAAGATATAAAAATTATATATTATAAAACTACGTCAAAAGTTTACAAAACAAGAGGTGACAAGAATATTTTATTTTATCAAGTGTTTAATGAAATTGCATAAATAAACAAAAGTTATCGAGAGTAGAGAAAAAAATTGTAATCTATTTAGGGATGAAGGAGTATATGAATGTTGAAGTAAATTTTTTTTATACCTCATGCCTCCTCGCTTAAGTGTGGGAAATATTTTTAAACGAAGCTAACACGTCGATCAAGAGGTCTCGGGCCACCTTGTCTTGTTTGCTTCTTTTTATCTGGCATAATCATGTCTTCCCGCGAGCATAATCTTATGGCTAAAATCTACGATTGGTCTTTCAACTTTATGAGCTGTGCATGATTGGTTTTTCAAGTTTCAAAAGTCCATAAATAATTCTTCAAGTATTCATAGTCCTCCACATATAATTCTTCAAGTTTCAAAGGTGCATACATAGTCTTTCAAGTATTCAGAGTCCTCTACCTATAGTCCTTCAAGTTTCAAAAATACATAAATAATCTTTCAAGTATTTATCAATTTTCGAAATGCAGTCCTTTATACGGTTTGCATTAAAAGATAAACGTGTTTGTTATACTTATACATTTAAGGATAGCCTAAGTGAGATATTGAATTTTGTTCGAATAAAGAATTTTATTTAGACGGGCATGAAATAAATAAAAAAAAGAGTAAAGAAAGGAAAAGGCATATATTCTCCAAAAGGTGAAATCGCTCACCCCGGACGCCCCTCAACCCGACCCGACGGGAATGTGAGAAGAGATAAATCACGGTGACCCAATCACAACACTTAACTAGACCATATCCTAGTGCGCACCAGGACATGGGTTATATATGGGTGAGGGGGAGATGGTGCTTGTGGAGAAGGAATTGCCGACTTTTGACAGAGATGATTATCTTTTTCGCCATGTGGGCATGATCATGCATCATCTTTTTGTTTAGATTGGAGATTGGTTTGACAGATCTATCATACTATTCCCATATTCAATTACCTGACCATGTTCTCATATGTTTTGGACTTTTTTTGTCTACACAATCATTGCTCATATAATGGTGTGCCCTACCACCCACCGCCTATTACAAAAGAATTGGGAAAAAAGCTAACCATTAAGAATTAATTCATTAAGAATTAATTTAGGAATAGACCAACATGGGTACTCCATTTGTACAATAAATTAACACAGACACATTTATGTCTGTGTTAGTTCGGTGTACAAATGAAGTATCTCATGTTGGTGTACCTCTAACCATTAAACTTGCGGGCAGTGGGATTGTTTCTATGATGCACCTTGTGCATATCATTTTTTTATACCTTCTCACAAAATTTTTAATTTAAGTTGTAAGAATTTACTTATTTTGTTCATAGATTCATGGTGGACCTTAGGTAAGGTCCACCATATAATTTGCCCTAAACTATGATGAAGTTTGTCTGATGATGCTCGATAAAGTTGCTGGTGTTGCTCGTCGGAATGCCACTGTCATCTTCAGGAGCACGATTGCTGTTTGTCTGGAACACCGCAATAGATCTCAAGAGATCTGAAGTCAAAACGTCGCGACGATGGGGGAAGTGAGAAGGTGCCAAAAGCCGGGACAAAAGAAGAATAGAAGAAATACCACAACAACTTGGTAAGTGTTTGGATACCGAGCATAACGAAACTTAATAGAAAACTTAGTAATTTCAAGTCAAAATCAGTAAAGCATGACTTCAAATTCATCAATCATAACATTCTCCCAAAGAGAATTTGTCTCATCCAAACATTCACCTTTAGTAGTCACACCAAACATTTTTGCCAAAGCTTCCTCACTAGTAATTATGTTGTGATCACAAACATTCGAAATAAGACATCTTGAACCATTCAAAGTAACCTTTCCATATCTCAACGCGGCATAAAAAGGTTCAAAAATATTTCACAAGTTAGCCATTTTCCATGACTGATAGAACATTCAACATCTGGTACATTTAAGAGCATTTAGCAAACGAGTGTACCCACAAGCCTCCAGATATGGAATATCAACATATATACCTTGGAGTAACTAGTTTTCGACTCACAAGGTTTTATTCCAATTTGGAAAGCATCCCAACATGTGGAAACCACATTGAGGAATCACCTAGAAAAACATGTTAGACAACATGTGCAATTCTAGAAGAGTTAAATAGATTTCTTGAGAATATTTACTGATTTTTACAGTGAGCATATATTTAAAAAATAAATGAGTGTTTAACAAAAATAAATTAGAGAAAGCAAAGAATACACTAATATGTACTGATTCATCATTCACCTCTTGGCTAGTCAAGTCCCAGAGAAACTCTCCAGAGACTTCCACTACCTATCAAGCTTAACTGAGTGCTTAACAAACCGTTTACAACGTGCTTCACACCATTCATAGATATGCACTCTACAAGACTTCACACCCAAACTTATGTCACATAAGCTTTGTACACCAAGAAGAGTAACATTCTACAAAATTAAGTATGGAAAGAAATTAAAGTTTGACCTTGTATGAAAAACAATTAAAGTATGTAAAAAATACATAAAAAATTTTACAAAATTAGAGGTGGTATAACTATATTATTTTTATCAAATGAGTAATGAAAATAAGTATGAAAAACAATTAAAATTTGATCTTGTGAATAGTAAACATACAACTTAAATTACAATAGAAGGAATAATATTGAAGTAGTTTAACTTTATTATGAAAATAAAAGGAGAAGATTGTCCACAACGTCTGAATTTCTTCATTCATAATAGAATATCTCAATTTTCACATCAAATGTTATAGTGAGTGGAACATTCATTAATTGATGAGGGAAGAGTATGGTACAAAGATGGATTACACTGTAAAACTGCACAAACTAATTTGATAAATTGGCCTTCTCAAACACTAATGAGTGAAGAATAATACACACTGCAGAATAAATTGAATATGACCAAAATGGTTCCCGACGCCCGCAACAGTAAAACAAGCACCAGATAACAAGCACTTGCCACACTTCCCAGCTGCCACTGTTGATGTAATCCGACTCTATACAACCATAGGTGAATCCTATATCCGTGCCATTATTTTAAAAAAGAACAAACAAAAACTTATATTACTCATAGTAAAAACTAAAAATTTATATGATTTCACCTATAATATGATATCTATTTAATGCCGGTAAAACATGGTTTAAGTTTCTTTTTTCATGTATCTACTTAATTTTAACCCATCTGGTTAAAACTAAGGTACATGATTAGAACTAGGAAGAGTTAGAAACGGTATGAGTTAAGTCTTCTGACATAGTCTTAACATTTCCGATATAGTCTTATGGCGTCCCTTCTGCTTTGTTGCGTAATGACCGAAGAAGTACCAGCTAGAGGGGGGCAGGGGATGAGGTTTAGATGAGTTTAGTGAATGACTTTGGGAGTTCATTTTTTGTAACCAAAAATTACTAAACATGAAATATGACTAAGGAATTCCCAAACCCATGTGTGATAATTGATACCTATTCTTAGATGAACCAAATGGGACCTTAATTTGTTTTGCAATGACACATTTTTATATTGGTAAATAGCATTAACTAACTGATCCTGGTGGGGCTTTGGGGGGGGGGGGTAGAAGAAAGTAAAACCTTTGCTGTCATATTTGAGAATGCCGAGTTCCACTTTTCTCTTGTTTTTGTACTAGCAGTCTGCCCTGCCTTTGCCACCCTACTAAAAGCACCATTCAGCCAAGCAGCTCCGGCAGTTACATACCTGGTCAGTTCCATTGATGCAGTTCACAAGAACATGTCAGCTTGAAGTGAAAACACATTCAATCGAATCCATCAAAATGGAAATCATATCATGCTAGCAGCTGTCAATGTGTGTGAACATTAGTGTGTGTGAGAGAACTTCCTAGAAGAAACCAGTCACCCAAAATTTGGGTATGTTTGGATCTCGAGGAATGATCGCCAAAGGAAAAAAAATGCCAAGTATCGTTTAGTTTAAACTGCATACCTGCTTGATCTGACTGCTGATCCTGTATCGTTTAGTTTACGCTCAGCTGCAATAAGTGCAGCCATTGTTTTATCAGAAACATGAAGCCTTTCATCAACCGATTTGACTTTCTGGTTCACTACAGAAATTCCGACTGTCAATTTCTCAGACAAACCAACTCTTTGGTCAAAGTAACTGACTTTAGCAGATGCAGTTGCTGTCAACCGATGCTTCTCATCAAATGCCCTGGCTTTAGTCATTGCATCTTGTCCTATAGCTGAACCTTTTGCCAAGACACTAGATACCACATCTTGTGCTTTGCTCACATATACCCTCCCATTTGCCCTTGCATAGCTAGATGAACCAAGTTTGTCCTGCTAGAAGAGAGATATCACATATAACCCAAGCATACATAACCAGAAACTATAATTACAATAAGCTAATGATAACCTGTGGAAGCATATAATCAATTCACACATTCAAACATGTGGCAAAGATCTATGAACTTTGTCCACAAACTTATTCTTCACCAGCTTAGACAAACACAATTATGTGTAATAAATATGCTTAGTCTGATGCCATGCCGTAAGTGAAAATATGCCAGGATCAATTTCAAGGGCTTGCCTATATTAGAAGCAACATATACTCTACATGAAGAATTAGGTTCTGTTTGTAGGGGAAGGCAGTGAAGAGCTTAGTTTATACCTTGATTAATGATAAACAGAATGTTTCTAAAAACATAAAAAACATGGTTGAAAAGGCATCTGGACACAAAGTATGTTAACATATAACAGTTATAAACTCTCAAATACATATTAAGATATACACTAAGCCCTCCAAAGACTATCCCTCCAAAATCCTGAATCCAAACAAACCTATTAGAGTTGAACCAGTTAAAATTAGATGCTAAATGACAGAATCAAGAATGCATATAGTTTCCAAATAATTCTTTTACATAAAAGACAAAATATGCAGGAGGCTGTGGGTATGTATACCTCAGTATGCAGTGAGTTACTGTTCCCGGCAATGCTAGTATCATCGTCAACAACTATCCTTAACTCCTGTTTGAATTGATGGGATTTTGAGTTGTAATGACAGATTTAAAGTGGCAGTGGAAAATATAAATCTGGAATTTTGAGTTACCTGAATTTCAGATTTTGGAACATAATTTTCTGCCAGGCTTATATTCACAATCTGGTCCACTATTGTTGCTCCCTTCAAATGCACAATTGCACAATACATGGAACTTCAGAATTTATGTTTAATAAGCAAATTCAGCTACTATTTAATAAATGAAACTACTATAGCAAAAAATTTCAATTTGTTTGGTAGATGAAAAAATAGAGATGAAAGAGAAAAATTACCACAATTAGCTTTTCACTTACCAAGTCACCATTCAAAGTTTTTTTTCTAGGAGATTCCAATTTTAACCGTTTACACATTCAATTTATTACTATACATTATCTTACTCCTAAGTAACAGAAGGTTTATTCTAAGATAAAGATAGCTAAAGCGCATGAGTTAGATGACCAATCTTAACAACTCAGCATTTTACCTGGTCTACAACTGAATGAAGAGAAATAGTAGCCACATATTGAAAAGGTGGAATCATTACTTCCATTATCTTTTACTCCGGTATGTATTATTCCCATTACTTTAAGACTGCAGTACCTTCAATGCTCTGTTATAAATAGTCTAGGTAGTTTTCCTATTTTGGGGCATCTGAGTATTATTTAATTACTATATTATTCTGGAAATTTGCCCCCAGCAAAGTGCACTTGTTGGAGAGTTAGGATAATTCTCTTCAACTTATTCTTATTGCTTATTACTTATTCTTATTGAAATCGGATTAGTTTATAAAAGTTATAATCATATCAGACCAAATTTGATCAAAAACATATACGAAGTATAACTCTAACTTTAATCAATTTAGATCAGACTCATCAGACATGAATGATTCAGATTAGAAAGAATCAGATCATAAAGCATTGGAATCAGATAAAAAAGAATCAGATCACGCCTTAATAAATTCATATTCAAATCAGAACTAATTAGATTAGAACAAGCTCGTAGTCCCTTTAGAAAAGGACTATTTACTGCACTTTCAATATATTTACAGTTATATCACATACCCTACAAAAATATTTTAAAATCTTCATATACCCCTTCACCTATTTTTAGCAAATGAATCTACTCATTCCATCTCATGTTTCATCTTTATCGAGCATCATTTAATCTTTATTCCTCATCAACCATATTTTCTTTCATCCAACATTTCATTTATCATTTAATTGTGCAAATCTTATCTTTAATCTTGAGAACAGAACAGATCTAATGTATTGCATAACACACATAGATTGATTCTTGTGAAATTCATCATGTTTTAGATCAATTTAAACTTCTATAGTTTTGTCAACCAAGAACATTGCATAACTAGGCCCCAGGTACAGCCGCCTAAGTAATGTGCAGTTGTGCATTACTTCCAATAGACAAAAACTACTAATATTTAGTCTAGATATATTGTTTGCCAAGCTAATAAGGAATTCAAAAACACAGATATTATTGGGACCTTAAATCTTATAAAAACATTAGAAATAGGCCCAACTCACCCATTTATGCCGCAACCTCACCACATTGCACAACTCAACCCCATGCAAATCACTCTAATGAATTTACCATATGATAACCTTGATACACAAGTGCATTCCAATTATGCGTATAAAACGAATCAAATAGAGGAAGTATTTTCCAATGAGATCTATTAGCTTCATTCACTTATTTGCATAAATTTACAAACCCATCTTCAAGAAGGTACTCCATAATATTCTAACAATTTCAAACAATGTTAATTGAAAATGCGCCTACTCCGATAGCAGATGACAAAATGGAGGCAAATCGAATTACCGATAACAAAAGAGCAATTTCAATAGCCCTCACGTCCTTAAAGGTAACATAAGCAGTCCTAGATTCGTCTTGCTCCCTGAAAAACAACGACGCCAAGTATGAGTCACCTTCAAATCAAATTTTTACAAAACTCAAAAACTAAGCCGGAACACCACCTACCGTTGGATCTCAATGTGCTCAATCTCGCCGGAAAAGGAGAAGAACTCTCGGATTTCCCTCTCGGTTGCTAGATCTGATACATTCCCCACCCGGACTGCTCTTCTGTGTTGCTAATAACATCACCAAACAAACAAAGAAAAAGTACGAATCAATTAGATTGGAAAACTCCAGTTGATCATACATAAATTTGAAAGAGAACAGCAAATTCAAGAATTCCGTTAAGAGGGTGAGATCTAACCTGCTGCATTGTGAATGGAACTCTCTCTCTCTCTTGTGAGGTGTTAAAAGGGAGAGTTGTAAAAAGAATGAAGTGTGCTTACAACTGCTTAGGAAGGAAAGACCTTGCTGAAACTCGAACGAATAATTATTGAAGTGAAAGTTTCCATCTTTGCCCATGTGGTGATGTCTGTTAATGGTGGCGTGCTAGCCGCCGCTACGCAAAAGGGCCTTGCTTCTGCTTGCTACTCCGCAAATTATTCCGCATTTGGTTCCCAGCGCAATACTTTTCTCTAAGTTGGATTCTCGTTTGGGTTGCCATCGTCATAATGACCAAGGACCATGCTACACTTACACCAAAAAATATACCTCATTTGTACACCACAGTCTTGCACAAACATTTCGATAGTTTACACCGACACAAGTGTTGGTGCATTAATAAATATTCACACGGACACAAATGTTGGTGCGTTTAACAAAAATTAGTTTTACACCAACACAAAGTGTTGCTGCAAAACTGCGGGTACAAATTGGGGTACAAACCTTGGGGTACACATAGCATAATCCTAATGACCAATCTTCTCCCACAAATTTCTTTTATATTTATAAATTGATGAAATTCCATAAAAAATTCTCAGTTATAAGTCGTTTTACATATTTAGTCCATACATATCAAATATTACTCCGTACTAATTTATGTTAGACAATGCGTGCAACTCTAGAGGGGGAGTGAATAGAGTTGTTGAGAATGTTTACCGATTTTCGCAGGATTAAAAAGATAAACGAAAGTGCAGCGGAAATAAAAGAGAGAAGGCAAAGAACACACCGATGTATACCGGTTCACCACCTCGTGGCTAGTCCAGTTCCTCGAGAGACTCTCTCGAAGCTACTACTACTTCTGTTAAGCTTACGGGTGCTTAACAAACCGTTTACAACTCGAGAACTTGAATCACACAAGCCTCGACACAACCGCTCGTAGATATGCCCTCTACAAGACTTCACAATCAAGACTTAAGTCACATAAGTCTTGTGCAACAAGAAGAACAATCTTCTTCAACCTCTCAACATAAACTCTCACAAGAGTAGAAATGAAAAATGATTTAAGCTCTAATGGATGACAAAAACACTCTCTTGAAAACAAATAGTTTTCTCTCAAAATATATAAATTTGAGGAAGAATTGAATGGAGGACTTTAACCTCAAGATAGGGGAGTTTTGGAGTGCTTGTTCATTGGTAAAAATGACCAAGGAATGAAGTTTATAAAGGGGTTGAAGAAATATGTCCGTTGGAGCTTAGAAAAAAAGAGTATGCTGAAAAACAAGTCAAAAAATCGATTAATTTAAAGCAATAATCGATTTTTAGGTTCTGTCCAACATTCCTTCAGCGAACGAAATGATAATCGATTTTTGCCAAAGTGTAAAAATCGATTTTTGCCAAAGTGTAAAAATCGATTTTTGAAACAATTGTGCCCAAACATGAAAAACACAATAATGTGTGCGGGGTGAAGTGCTAATTTGGATTTAAGCACTTGTTTAGGACATAAAAATCATGTCAATGGGCTCCCCAATCAATATTCATAATTCAAATTCAAAATTTGAATTATGAGAATATATTTTTGGTGTAGAAAATGAGTCCCAAAAATATTTTCTGTGTCAAACGATGAACATGAAAATATTTGAATAAAATATTTTTGCTTTCCAAAAATATTTTCTAATGTCAAAATAAATATTTTGATAAATGTTTGACACACCTTTTGTAACTGACTCAATAAATGTATTTTGAACAGTTAAAAAGGATTTTTCAACTGACCCCAAAAATATATTATTTTTGTATTAACTCTCATAAAAATAATTTTGGAGAGAAGATATATTTGTCATCCTTACAATAATTCCTAAGACTCAAATAAATAAAAAGTCTTCGGAAATCTTCTACTCCTCCGAGTCCTCCGTTAGACTCAATAAATGTATTTTGAACAGTTAAAAAGGATTTTTCAACTGACCCCAAAAATATATTATTTTTATATTAACTCTCATAAAAATAATTTTGGAGAGAAGATATTTTTGTCATCCTTACAATAATTCATAAGACTCAAATAAATAAAAAGTCTTTGGAAATCTTCTACTCCTCCGAGACCTCCGTTAGGTGCTTCGAACGCGTCTCGGACTCCAATAAAATCATGTGCACCTTTTTGAATAGTTCAAGGAATGTCACTTCAAGTCTTCGTGTTTGTCGTTGTAGCACTTTGATCTTGACTTGAATAAATTGTGTTTGTCAATTATCAAAACCTATGGGTCAACACTTAACAACACAGAAAGGGTTGAACTCATGAATTCCAACAATTTCTCCCTTTTTGATAATGACAAACACATTGAGGATATGCTAATAACAAATAACAAATTAAAGCATATACTCCTATACTCTTCCACCTTTTGGCATTATCAAAAATAATGCAAGAAAAGAATTCATGCATTCCGGGGAGAGAAAAAAATTTCTAAACAATTAAGAAAAATCACATTCTCCCTAAAATCATGCATTTCTAGGAAATAAAATACTTCCCCCTTAAAGTATGTCATCTACCCCTTGAAAAATAAAGCATACAAAAAGATTAACACATAGCAATAATTCCCCCTTACTATATGCAAAACATCTTATGTATATTCCCCAAATAACAATTATCACAAATAAATCTTAAAGATAACATTTGATTAAAAAAATATGTACTCCCCTTTGATGCAATCTCTTTAGTTAAGTGCTTGGAGCATCCACTACAAATTTGTAGTCTTCAAGCACACCTTTCAAGGCAATCGTCTTTGGAAGGTTGATCGTACTTCCACGAAAAATACGCGAATTCATCTTGTTTGCTCATCTTCTTGAGCTTCGGACACTCAAGTTTTCGGTGGCCAAGCTTTCTGCACTTGTGACATTTTGGGGTGTTTTTCTTCTTGCTCTTGTTTAGCTCATTTTTCAAAAACTCGTTAAAACATTCAACCAAAATATCACAGGAAGTGCTAGAATCACTATCACTATCTGAATCCGAATCACCAATCTCTACTTTTTGAGAAGAAGATGCTTTAAAAGCAATTCCCGTTCTCTTTTTAATGTCAAGAGTATGAGAAAGATGATTTGTTTCGTAAGTGATAAGGTTACCTCGAAGACCGTCATAAGTGATGACGTTGTAATTTCGGCCTTCGTAGATGAAGTTAACCTTCGACTCCCATTCCTTGGTAAGACTTCGCAGGATTTTCCTTGCTAACTCCTTGTCGGTGAAAGTCTTTCCAAGCATATCGAGGTTGTTGACGATGTTTGAAAATCTTTCAAACATGTCCTCCACAAGTTCGTTCTCTTTCATAGCAAACAACTCATATTCATGGGTTAGTAACTCAATTTTTGATTCACAAACTTAAGGCATACCTTTGTATGTGATCATGAGCTTGTTCCACATTTGGTTGGTGGTTTGGCAACGAGATATCTTTTGATAATCATTGGCGTTGACAGCACAATACAAGAAATTTATGGCAGTGGCATTCAATTGAGCCTTCTTTAAGTCGGCTTCATCATATTCATCCTCGTCCTTTGGGATGAGTGTATCACCTATCTTCTTCATTGGCAAACTATCTCCATTCTTGATAATAAGCCAAATTTTGAAGTCATTTGATTGGACAAAGATCCTCATCCGCTCCTTCCAATAGGAGTAATTTGTTCCATAAAAAAATGGTGGCCTTATGGTGGATTGCCCTTCTCTAATCCCTGCGTTCAACATTCTCAAAAAAATTTGATCGTTTTCTCAAATGTCACCAGAAGCGTTAGAGATACCCGCTCCGAGAGTAGAAATGAAAAATGATTTAAGCTCTAATGGATGACAAAAACACTCTCTTGAAAACAAATAGTTTTCTCTCAAAATATATAAATTTGAGGAAGAATTGAATGGAGGACTTTAACCTCAAGATAGGGGAGTTTTGGAGTGCTTGTTCATTGGTAAAAATGACCAAGGAATGAAGTTTATAAAGGGGTTGAAGAAATATGTCCGTTGGAGCTTAGAAAAAAAGAGTATGCTGAAAAACAAGTCAAAAAATCGATTAATTTAAAGCAATAATCGATTTTTAGGTTCTGTCCAACATTCCTTCAGCGAACGAAATGATAATCGATTTTTGCCAAAGTGTAAAAATCGATTTTTGCCAAAGTGTAAAAATCGATTTTTGAAACAATTGTGCCCAAACATGAAAGACACAATAATGTGTGCGGGGTGAAGTGCTAATTTGGATTTAAGCACTTGTTTAGGACATAAAAATCATGTCAATGGGCTCCCACAAATTTCTTTTATATTTATAAATTGAGTAAATTCCATAAAAAATTCTCAGTTATAAGTCGTTTTACATATTTAGTCCATACATATCAAATATTACTCCGTACTAATTTATGTTAGACAATGCGTGCAACTCTAGAGGGGGAGTGAATAGAGTTGTTGAGAATGTTTACCGATTTTCGCAGGATTAAAAAGATAAACGAAAGTGCAGCGGAAATAAAAGAGAGAAGGCAAAGAACACACCGATGTATACCGGTTCACCACCTCGTGGCTAGTCCAGTTCCTCGAGAGACTCTCTCGAAGCTACTACTACTTCTGTTAAGCTTACGGGTGCTTAACAAACCGTTTACAACTCGAGAACTTGAATCACACAAGCCTCGACACAACCGCTCGTAGATATGCCCTCTACAAGACTTCACAATCAAGACTTAAGTCACATAAGTCTTGTGCAACAAGAAGAACAATCTTCTTCAACCTCTCAACATAAACTCTCACAAGAGTAGAAATGAAAAATGATTTAAGCTCTAACGGATGACAAAAACACTCTCTTGAAAACAAATAGTTTTCTCTCAAAATATATAAATTTGAGGAAGAATTGAATGGAGGACTTTAACCTCAAGATAGGGGAGTTTTGGAGTGCTTGTTCATTGGTAAAAATGACCAAGGAATGAAGTTTATAAAGGGGTTGAAGGAATATGTCCGTTGGAGCTTAAAAAAAAAGAGTATGCTGAAAAACAAGTCAAAAAATCGATTAATTTAAAGCAATAATCGATTTTTAAGTTCTGTCCAACATTCCTTCAGCGAACGAAATGATAATCGATTTTTGCCAAAGTGTAAAAATCGATTTTTGAAACAATTGTGCCCAAACATGAAGGATACAATCATGTGTGCGAGGTGAAGTGCTAATTTGGATTTAAGCACTTGTTTAGGATATAAAAATCATGTCAATGGGCTCCCCAATCAACATTCATAATTCAAATTCAAAATTTGAATTATGAGAATATATTTTTGGTGTAGAAAATGAGTCCCAAAAATATTTTGTGTGTCAAACGATGAACATGAAAATATTTGAATAAAATATTTTTGCTTTCCAAAAATATTTTCTAATGTCAAAATAAATATTTTGATAAATGTTTGACACACCTTTTGTAACTGACTCAATAAATGTATTTTGAACAGTTAAAAAGGATTTTTCAACTGACCCCAAAAATATATTATTTTTATATTAACTCTCATAAAAATAATTTTGGAGAGAAGATATTTTTGTCATCCTTACAATAATTCCTAAGACTCAAATAAATAAAAAGTCTTTGGAAATCTTCTACTCCTCCGAGACCTCCGTTAGGTGCTTCGAACGCGTCTCGGACTCCAATAAAATCCTGTGCACCTTTTTGAATAGTTCAAGGAATGGCATTTCAAGTCTTCGTGTTTGTTGTTGTAGCACTTTGATCTTGACTTGAATAAATTGTGTTTGTCAATTATCAAAACCTATGAGTCAACACTTAACAACACAGAAAGGGTTGAACTCATGCATTCCAACAATTTAGTCCCCAATTATTATATTCATTTCCACGAATGGTCCTTTGTTAACATTTACATTAAGAACGTGGATAAAATTATAAATTCACACTCCTCTCTCTCATCAATCAAGCTTTTTCCATCATCTCGTACTTTTTCCCGAACTCGTCGCTGAATTTGAAGCTCTAAATCCAAAACTGAAATGATCATTCCTCTCTCAATTATTAGTCTTTCTGGTGGAACCTAAAATCAAAACCAATAAGCTTTATGGATAAATTTTATCAGTTAGTCACAAGAAATTGCAAAGAAAATAAACATAAAAACTTATCGATGAATGTTACTAGTTACGAATTTTGGTTCCACTAGTTAGACAAACAATTGTGAGAAGAGTGATGATTTTGGTTTGGGGTTCAAAAACTTCAAAATCAGCGACGGTTTTGGGAAATGAGTGCGAGGGAGGGAGGAAGCTTAATTAGTAGAGAAAGGAATGTGAATTTACAATTTTATCCACATTTTTTAACGGAAATGTTAACAAAGAACCATTCGTGGAAATAAATATAATAATTGGGGACTAAATTAGTAATATTTGATATGTAGGGACTAAATATGTAAAACGACCTATAACTGGTGACCTTTTAGAGAATTTACTCTTATAAGTTCTTTTATCTTTATACTGGAGTCTTAAACAAATTACGAATTCTTATGAATGTTTGTTGTAAGGAATTTTGTTTGCTATAACTGGGTGCTAAGTACTAATTACTTCTTCTAAGGACTTCGTGGGCTACTAATTACTTCTTCTAACCTTGGCATTCCAATACTCCCCCGAATATTCGAATACTAGGTGTAGGCGTTGGTTTGGAATTGAAGAACGACTATAAATTAACTAGTATTCAGTCAATTCCTTTTAATATTCAAATACTAACTAAGTAGTTTTAACTAGCAGTTTTTCAAATATTAGTTGTGCATACATCTACACCTTTTAATTCCCCAACGTGTATAGAATTTGAAAGCTATTATTCCTTGACTCTTGAGAGCAGAACACCATATACATTCTTCATATATTCTAGCAAGTGATTAAAATTGATCATATTCTTTCAATTTATTGCTTGAGTCTTTGAGAGTTGCTACATTCATATTCTATACTATTACACTTATATTCAACAACCAACTCTATAGGAGAGTCATTTCCATTGTGTTGCATTTAATCAAGTTGTAAAATAGAAGGAATTCGTTTCTCTTTAGAGGTGTTGTTCGAGGAATCACTATTCATCCAATGAGTTGCTTGAAATTGAGACTTGATATAATTTTGGATAGGGTATAGACTACTAGATTAGGTCGTAAGACACTTGAGTTGAACCATATTAAAATTAAGATCAGATCCAAATCGATTACTTAGCTCAACTCAAGAACTTATATATTGATTACTTTTCTCTTCAACTTCCAATATGGGATACTTTAACACTCCTTCAAGTGGATAACCGAGTTGTTTTAAATCTAACCGATTGACCACTTGCAAATAAATTCTCATCTCCTTGAAATGGATATTTGAGCGTCAGCACCTAAAGGATCCTGAATTGCTGGGTATGGACTTCTAGACGAACAATCAAGTTAAATGGGCCACATATTGTTGGGTATGCATTCCATACGGACAACTGAGCGAAAGACGTAGGCCACTAGGAATGAACGTCTAGACAAACACTTTGACAAATGAGAAAGGCCAAAACATGCTCCATTACTATGATAGAATTTAGGATGGGATATGAATAGCTGGATTGGATCATAAGACACTTGGACTGGACCATATTAAAAGATTGAATCCAATCTATCGATTACTTAGTTCATTTCAAGAGTTTATATACCGATTACTTTTCTCTTCAACTTTTCATGTGGGACACTTAATACCACTACTTCGAGTAGGAAGAAATCCTCTGACTTGTGAAATCAAGTTTTAGGTGGCTTGCTTAGAGGGTTGTGAAATTAAGTTCTCGAATTGTCATGATTTTCCAAAAACCCATAAGTTTGTTTGTAACTTAGTTCAGGCTCGAGCACGTTTGTCTAAATAAGGACTAATCGAAGTGAGCATGAAGGTAGGTCAAACAAGTATACATTGTGTGTTTTAATCTTCCTTTATATTTTTTCTCGTGTTTGTGTGTTGTGGAGCAATTTATACATATATATACGAGAGTATTCAAGAGGATGGTAATTATTTCCAACACGGAACTGGAATCGGGGAAGGCTCCTGCGTACATGTCTTCCTAGAAGATGGGAGACATTTTTTCAACGGTTGAGGTGTTTAATTAGCATCCCTTGGTTTGCATAAATACACAAGAGGTAGGTGGGATAGCATAATTATGTTACTCCCTCTGTCCCGTTTTAAATCATCTGTTTTGACTTTTGAGCATATTTAAGGAAAATTAAAAATAGAGTTGATTTTCCAAAATTGTCAATACTTTTTAGAAGGGATGATGATGAATGAGAATATAATGTGAAGAAGATTGACTTATTTTAGAGGTAGTTTAGGTATTTTATTTTTAAAAGTTTACGAAAACAACTAACAGACAACTTATTTTGGGACGGAGAAAAAAGGAAAACAGGCAATTTAAAATGGGACGGAGGTAGTATTATTTAAAAAGTTATATAAATTTTATTAATTTTAAAAAGTAACATTATATTTAAATATGTAAAACTATCCACCATTTTTTTTCTTCAATTTTTTTACATTTCAAAAGAATATATAGAAATTTTAGTTCTAATTTTAAAACACTGGCATTTCTAATTATTATATAAATATGCATTTCAAGATTTTATTTTTTAATCTACATAATCGTTTTATGATAAATGTTAAAGAATATTCACAATATTTCCCTTTTATTACTTTTCAAAAAAAATCATTGTTAATAAATGTGCCTCATTATTAAAACTTCAATATTTAATTTAAAAAATATATCATATCTAATAATTAAAACAATATATAAGCATCCCATATGTTTATTAGAAAATCAAAATAAATAAAATTATATTTTAATTCAAAATTTAATTTTGTCAAAGTAATTTTTTTTGAATATATATATGAGTTCATGTGAAACACGGGACTAAAAGACATTTAAAAAAATAGTAGAGTAAAATAAATGTGTGAAGTAAATTTAGTTTTTTGGTGGGATTATTCTATCATCACCCAAAACTCTTCAAGCCTGGAGAATGGATTGCATTCTTGATATATATAAGGGCATACTCCGTATTATTTTTTTTCATTTCTCTTCTATTATCTTACGTCTAATTACTCATTTATTAGTGACTTTTGTTCAATTAAATTATAACGCTTTCATTGTGTAACACATCTAATCATCTACTTAAAAAGAGAATTACTCCCTTCGTTCCGATTTAATTTGGACAGTATGACTTCACGTAGTTTAAAAAAGTGTTGAAAAGTAAAAGGATTTACCCAAAAAAAAATGTGTATCAATTCATTAGGGAGGGAGTATTTCAGAGCAAGGCTATGATGCTATTTATCATTAATCACAATCTATGGAGTACAAGGATTCAAAGATTACAAACACGGCAAACCCAAGGCATTTAAACAGGGAGTATGTTTTTGACATAATTAATCACAATTTTGACTTGTTCTTACTTCGGCTCATGCTGAGTAGCACAGAATGTTCTGAAGTTGCTTTCTCGCCAAATCCAGTAATAAAGCTACAAATTTGAAGACTCTACTGTAATCCACTTGAGCACTTCATTCCAGACTTCTTGATTGCAGACACAGCTAGAAAACAAATGGTTAATGGATACATAAGCACACATTTCTCATCCATACCAAGACTAATTTTTTTAATAGAAAGTAAGTCTCACTGTTTTCCAAATGATCTCTCAAATATTATCATCCGGTTTGGTCCGGTTAAAACTCCATATATAATGAGGAATATCGAAAACAATTCCAGAAAAAAAATGAAGGAGAAAGTGTAAAATGAGTGCATATTTTTGCTAAACGTCTTATCGAAGATTTTTACTCTTTGCACCAATTCACACACGAAATTGGTTATCACACACGGACAAGTATTGACTATACCACAATTGAATTTTGTGTGTACAAATGGTTTGTTCCAACTTCTCCTAGTTATTTCAAAAGTCATTCCAAACACCACACTCAAGTTTTAAAGGAAAGGGAAAGAAAGAAATTAAAGGAGTATGGGGAATAATAATATGACATAAACCTGAATGGGACTGAATCTAGAGATTGGAATATTTCAGGTGAAACCACAAATGCAATACAATGGAGTGTCTCTGAAATATACTTTGGGGAAACTCAGAAGAAACCTAAACCCAACACCAACAAATATAAAACCCTCCCATCATCAAATCCCCACAAATTAGGCTTTGGGAAACTTAAAACTTACAGAGAAGCCCAAGCAATTCTGCCACAAATGGGATCTAATGTTGGATCAGCTGGCCGTGGTCCTAAGATTTCAGAATTCATCCCAAACTGCAAATGGGAATACGACAAACAAGACTCGCTTGTCCTCGAGGTCGATGTACCAGGTATGTAACCTGCTTAATTGCCCCTCTTGCCGGCTTCTGAAAATTGAAAAAAATTGTTAACTTCTAGATCAACAAGGCTTTGATATTGATTAATATATTGTCCAAACTCCAACCATACATATTAAGGACCCAGAAATGATTTTTTCTACTCTGACAGAAAAAGAAAGAAAAAACTTAGGCTCCATTTGGTACACGAAATTCAAGTCATGGAATTGGAATTATGGACTTTAATTCCAGTTTTGCTGTTTGGTAGCACAAAAATATGTGAATTTGGAATTGGTAGTGCAAAAAATAGACTGGAACTGGAGAATTCAATTATATCCAACTCAAATCCATAGAATTTCAATTCCAATTCTATCGATTCCGTGTACCAAACGGACCCTAAATCTTGATTGTTAGAACTTAAAAGAAGCACAATAAAGATCGTATAATCTAACACGAACTGAATTGAAGGTCACCTGTTGATGTAGGGTTCAAGAAGGACTGTCTGAAAGTAGAATACGAAGAATGTGGGCGTCTGAAAATTTCCGGCGAGAGGCCGGAGGAGAAACAGTTCAGCAAGGTGTTCGCAGTTCCCGGAAAGTGTACGGCAGGTGAGATTAGGGCAGTATACCGCCGAGATAGTCAGGTACTGCGCATTGTGATGCCCGGGAAAACCAGTGCTCCTTTACCGGTTGGTGTGGATAATAGCATGCCAAACCCTAAATCAGAGTCGAACTTACCCGGTCAATCTCACGGAGAAGCCAATAAGGGAAATGGGACAAAGATTGCGGTCAATGTTGCGGCGGTGGCGGCGGTGCTTGCTGTCATCGGAGTCGTCACTTTTTTCATCATTTGCAAATCAATCTAGTCACACTACAATTTCAATGGTGTCATAATCCCCTCCTAGCTTTTGAGAAATTACCCATAGAAAATGCTTGTGTAATTCCTCTTAAACGTTTAATACTCTCTCCGTCCTAAAACTTTCTTCCCGTTGTGCAAAACGAAGAAAAATTTTAAGTTTTTTCAATCTATTTTATTTAAATATTGGTATAGAAATAAAAAATAAAACATACATATTTAAAAACTACATCAAAAGTTCAACAAAACAAGTGGTGACAAGAATATTTTATTTTATCATATATACCATAAAAAAACACAAATAAATATAAATTCCCGTAAAGTTGGAATATTGCTCTGGGAATAAAGTTTTAGGATGGAGGGAATAAATTTTAAATGACAAAAATTAATAAATTTTATTTCAAACATTTATTGAATGTAAAACAATATTTAATACATGATTTGAAATTTTAATTTATAAATAATATAAATAATACACTTTTAACTTGACCAAAACATTTAACAAAAAATTTAAATTTGACCTAATTTGATGAGGTCATAATAATTTTGTTGGAAGTATGTATAAATAAAATTTTAATGTTTTTACCTTAGTACACAAAATCAGTTAGGGATATTTGTCTCCTACTTCATAGAGGTGGAGCTGCCCCTCACATAATCTATATTTTATATAATTTTTTATATAATTTATAAATCTATAAATTCTATGCTTATAATAAATTAAATTGAAAAACACTTTAGGCACCCCTCTTAAATCAGAATGGATGTTCATTTCTAGATGAATAAAGTAATTTTTAGTAGGGGAATTTAATTCATATTTTAAAAATTTATGTTATACTTTTTAATAATACGTAGTATATGAATTATGTAAAATGCATGAATTGTTTTAATTCTACAAAAACTTGGATAGATTTTGATACTCCATATGTTTATTATATAGAATTGTTTTTTTAAACCAAAGATTGTATTAAATTAATGAAAGGATAAAGTCTAGAAGTAAATGAACTCATCCACCCAACTCATGAGCCACCTCATTGATAGAGCGATACACAAAATCAAAAAGAAAAATTCCAAGGGAAGAATGGTTTTACAATCATCAATAATTGAATAGAAAAAGACCAATCTTGTGAAGAATTATTGAGCCCATCCGCAACGTCTATGCAATCCGTTTCAACCTCCACATGCATCCATCCTCTTGATTTAATTTAAGTAAGAGCATCCTTTACCGCCAATCATCAAAGTTTTTCTTCCCTTTGAACCACGTTCCCAAAGGAGTAGGGTACCGGTGCTCACGCCGCCATACCTTAGCATTGTAAATGCCCCAAGTCGTCCATATAAGGCCATGTGTTATGGTGGGCTTGACAGAAAGCTTGACGGGACTTGACGGGTTGTAAAGATGTAGGATGTGGAGTGATGAAAAATGTGTGTTAGGCTAAGGGGCGTGAGGAGCGGCTTCACCACCCTCCGTCACGCCCCTCTTTCATAACATCCTAGGCGTGACCGGGCGTTGCCCCAAAAGGCTTGACCACCATCAATTCGTGATGGCTTCGTCCTTCCCCAGTTTTTTAATTTTAAATTTTACCAATCAAAATTTCACACAACACATCATCACATTTCTTCACACTCACCATA
The DNA here is from genome assembly GCA_003260385.1 of Cuscuta australis. Taxonomy (NCBI): domain Eukaryota; kingdom Viridiplantae; phylum Streptophyta; class Magnoliopsida; order Solanales; family Convolvulaceae; genus Cuscuta; species Cuscuta australis. The sequence continues at coordinate 295,589 of NQVE01000200.1, read as the reverse complement.
ACACACATTTTTCATCACTCCACATCATACATCTTTACAACCTGTCAAGTCCGCCATAATACATGGCTTTACAGTGAGTGTGAAAGAATGTGATGAGGTGTGAATGTGTGTTAAATTTTGATTGGTTAAAATTTAAAAAGAAGAAAAAGAAAGGGAGCCGGCTATGCCGGGATGTCCATCACAGAAAAAGGGACCACGCCCCTCCACTGATATGCTGGCGCGGTGTGACGCCATGAAGGAAGCGTGAGGGCGGTAGTGACGCTCTCCCTCGCGCATGATAACAGATGGTCTAATGTGCGGTGTAACGCTAGTCTTGCAAATTAAAAAAGATTAAAAAGTTTCTCAAGGCACCCTACAAAATTAGAGACTGTAGGTATGTACCAACCAATTAAGATCAAAAGTTTCTCCAGATTTTAAAATTCTTTATGTGAATATCTTCTCCTCTAGGATTAACTGCTTGATGAGAAGCAATGACGGATGCAAGTCTGCAATCGTATTCTTCGTCCCTCTTTCGCCCGCCTCCTGTCGTCCGAATTTGGCTTTGCGTTTGCAAGTACGATTCTAGCTTGTGCATTGCTGCCTTGAGTTTTCAAGGTCTCTCTTCTCGTTCAGAAGTTGTTTCCAAGGTCTTTCTTCGCCTGCCATCATCTATGACCAACTTCTCCGTTCCAAATTTGGTCCCTCAATCAAACTCAAAACCTTTATGTTTAGGAGAGGATTTGTACACATACTTTAGAATGAGAGGGTGGTTGGTGATTTGAGTATCATCGATTATTTTGGATAATTAATTTACTTAAGAGCAGACAAGAAGTTTAAAAGACATTCACACGAGTTTGGATGTGTGAAGTACATGTTCATTCAACGATATTACAAATTCCTTATTTTCTCAGCCAGAATTTGGGGCCAGTAGCCCCTGACTGGGGTTGAGCCCGGTCAAATTGAAAAAAATATGGAGTATATTTTTGGACAAGTGTTGTTTTATAAAAGTTCTTTGGATTTTCGTAAACAAAAAATCAAAATGAAGATGGAAAACTAGTAGTTTCTTTTTTTCTTTTTATAGTATTCGAGTAATATATTATAGTATACGAAAACTAGGTGTTAACTGCCACTGACCTTTACAAAAAGGTATATAATATTTGAATGTGTAATAAAACATTTAATGTGAACTGCCACATTCTAATGTAAGAAGCTCATCATTTGGATGTAAAATTATGAAGTTTGTGGATTCTTGAAAGATTTAAATATTTTAGCTTAATGATTCAAATGTTTACCTTGAACATACATGTTGGTTCACAACCAATAGCAGTAACATTCAAATGTTTCAACTAAATATTTGAATATTGAAGAGAAGAGTCATGTTGGTTCATTTCAAGAGAAATGTCAAGTCAGTTTTACTCTAGTAACAAGAGCCCTAATGGTATGTTTGGCATATTGAACATTACATTTTTGTTCTAGTTAACTTTAGTCTTATTCGATTAAAGTATTTCGAAGATACTTATGAAATAACTTTAATTTAGAAGCAATTTACACAGTCAATAAAGGCTACTCAATCATTTCTCTTTACTTCCAACATTCATAAATAAAGGATGAACTTCATCCTAGGGTCCCGTCAAGCTCCCGTATTTCCAACTTCACACCAACAGTTTTCCTTTATTGCAATCAATAACACAAACACTATGATTTATCCTATTTTATTCCATGTATAATTGTTAGTCAATGTGCCCACACCTGAGAGGGGAGGGTGAATAAGACGTTTAAAGATTTTTGGTGTTTAATAAAATCGGTGTTGGAAAATGCGGAAGCAATGTAAAAACGCATAAAATTAAAAACGTAAAATTATTGACACACCAATTTTATACTAGTTTGGAAACTCCCTACTCGAGTACCTTAAGGCTTCTCGTTAAAGATTTTTGAATCCACTAGGTGTTGGCCTCTTGATCTCCGTTAAAGCACCATACTTGTAACACCATAATCCATCCAGGTCTGCAGCCCCTTTCGGACTAAAGTATTAACTTGGTAATCGTAAAATTTAAAATATTTCAAACACTTTTATTTATCACAATAATATTTTTCAATCATAAATAGTGCAGAGTTTTCATATTGCGGAAGCTTAACAAATCATAATTCAAAACATAATTTATTTATGTTCTTTAATTCAAAACCATCACATCCATTCTGACAATCTCGCCTCCGTCTGCCTCCAGGATCACATCACTTCATTCTTTCCATTAACCTGCGTGTAGAAAATAAAACATACTACACGCTCAGCGTTGAAGCTGAGTAAGCATATCTAATGCGTCGAACATCCATATAAACTGAATCTCAATTCATAATCAAATCATTTGATATCATGCATATAATGTTCAGTTTAGATATTCAATAATCATTAATCAATATTCATCATTCATTATTCAACATTTGTATCGTTCATCAGTCATTCGTAATATTCACAATATTCAGTTCAATAATCATCATTCAATATTCATTCATAATCAACATTCAACATTTATGTTCAATATTCAACATTCTATAATATCCTTAAACTATTCTTAGTCTAAGGCCAATCACTTTAATATTTATCAACCCTTAAACAAATTCTAGTTTTAGATAATCAAACTATATTCCAGCTTAAGGTACTCCTAAATAATCCTTGAGCTAGGCTTAGTTTAAGATAAAAGAGGTCTTCAAAATCTTAAACATACCTTCACTTAAGGCCAATCAGAAACCGACAGCATAGTGTTCACAGTTGGGTGGGTGGTACCCCCAAACTTAAATGGGTACATCTTAGAGGTCTTCTAGATACCTTTCAAAGTCAACATTACTATGGGTATATGTAACGCCCCAAAACATACCCTAGAATTATTAATGAATAAATATTCAGTTAATCAAATTTGTTTTGATTAAAATAAATTATTGTTGGGCTTTGGGCCGATGTGAAATGTGTTTTGACATCCAATATCAAAATCTGGATAAGTCTCATAGAGATAAATCCAGTATGTGGACTATTTGTGTGGTCTTGATTGGGAACCTGAGTACAGACCCAAATCAAGAGTAAATAAAGAATTTGTTTAGAATATAAATATTGAAATGATTTCTTAAAATAAATCATGACAATAACTGATATGAATTAAATGAGAGAACCTTTTATGAAAAAGTTTAATTAAACCAATTTTGACTCTGTCAAAGTCAAACACCCAAAAATATGATGTCAGAAAAAGTATAACAAATAAATATAATATTGTTGGATAGAGTTTAACTCTCCAATCGCAATGGTACAAACAGAATTTAATTCGGAGAAAGTTGGACCAAAAATTATATCTCGACTGGAACCAAAATTGGTCCCAATCAGAGACTTGCGTTTGGAATCACAGGAATCGGCCGTCCGCTCCACTAAGACGCCAAAACAGGAGAATGGATGTCATCCTCCATGTCTCCTTCTCCATTCCTTCCCTATATAAGACCACCCTCACTCCCTCAATTCTTCACCATTTCTCACAATCTTTCTATCTATTCTGTTGGTGGGAGTGAGGAGAACGCAGTAGTGCTGTCAGATTGGTGAGAGGTCGAAAGAGTTGGGAGATATAGTCGCCGGAAGTTTCGCCGGAAAATCTTCAAAACCTTCATTTACCTTCGAGGTAAGCCCGTAGATATATCTAAAGATTAGAATGTTCATATAGGTTGTTTTTACGTTCATAAATGGTCATTTGGTTGAGTTTTGTGTTTGACATGTTTGAAGAACCAAGAATCATAAATCTTGAATTTGATGTTAAAAATATGTTTTGATGATTCTAAAATGATCTATGAACCTTGGAGAACATTTATATATAGTTTAATTGAAGTTTGGTAACTAAAATTGATATTTCCGGAAATGGACCAAAGGAAGAAGACGATGAATAGTAACCAAAAATCGATTATTATCTTCCTAAATATCGATTAAAACTTCGCTCAGACGAGATGTTTGAAGTCAGTACCCATTTATCAAGAACAAATGGATTATTCATAAAGACCAAATCGATTTTTAATATTTAATCGATTTTTCCTTAAGCAAAAATCGATTTTTACTCATTAATGGATTATTTTTAAATCAAAAATCGATTTTATTGATTTAATTGATTATTTTTCAAGCAAAAATCGATTTTATTGTTTTAGTGGATTATTTTTCAAGCAAAAATCGATTTTTATGAACTAATAGATTATTTTAATTTTATAAATCAATTTTTATAATTTAAATGGTTATTTTAAATGAAATAATCAATTTTTCTAAAGTCCAAATCCTGAAAATATGCTCTAAAATCATATTTTTGATACCAATTAATTATGAACAATATAAATATGAGTTTGTACATTAAAAATGATGTTTTTGGCATATAAAATATTATGTGATGCATGACAGTAAGTTCGGGTGTTAACACTCGAGACTAGACCGCTATTTGTTATTAAATGTTACTACCTCCGTCCCATTGTCTTTGTCCACTTTTGACTTTTGGAACTGTTCATCTAAGCACTTTGACTCATCAAATTCTCTCAATATGTAAGCCTAAATATAGTTAGTGTGATCTTGTTTGATCTGTCGTAACATATAGATTATTAATATATAATTTCTATAATTTTTTAATATACAAATTACAAGATAAAATGGATTAAAGAAGTGCATTGAATGGTGTGCCAAAAGCTAAGTGGACAAAGACAGTGGGACGGAGGGAGTATGTTGAATGATCATTATGATGAATAATTATTATGGATAATTATGAATGATAAACCTACTGGTTAAATTGATTATTGATTAAATTATGATTAAAAATGGATATAATGGTGAGTATGAAAATGATGTGTATTGTTAAGGATATCTAGAAGAACTCTAAGATATACCCACTTGTATATTGATGATGATTATTAAGGATATCTAGAAGAACTCTAAGATATATCTCCTTGACCAATTCATAATTCGGGGTTAAAACGTACGTACGGGATCCAGAACGGATATCACCCACCCGACAAATCACTGTTCGGTTGGTACGTAATCCACATGACTCTTAGGTAGGGGTGGACACGGTACGGTTCCGGGATGGTTCCGTTTCGAGAACCGCCGGTTCCGGTACCGCCACCCCTTGGTACCGTGACCGTGACCGGACCGGCCGGTACCAGTTCTGGTACCCGGACCGGCCACCCCCAAATTAATTTTTTTTGTTTTTTTATGAAATTTTGTGAAAAAAATACCCTTATCCCAGCCTGAATTCCTCTTCTCTATCTCCAGCTCAATTCCTCTTCTCTCTTCTTATTGGACCGCTGGATAAAAAAAAGGTACCTGGTTATATAGAGGTGGAGAAGCCGAGAAGGCTGATGAACAAAAGGCTGAGCAGAAGGCTGAAGAATTAATGTCCGAAGGCTGGGAAAAGCAAAAAAAATACAAAGGGTACCGGAACCAGAACCGGTACCGAAAAATACAAACGGTACCGAAAAATGGGTACCGGAACCGGTACCGTGGGGGGCGGTGCCGGTACCGGTTCCCCGGAACCGGAGATACATGGTGCCGGCGGTGACGGTAGAGGTCCCGGCGGTACCGTTGCCGGTAGCGGTACTGTACCGGTACCGTGTCCAGGCCTACTTGTCTTAGGGTGGATTATCGATTCTTGTGTTCTCCATTAAACTATTTATAGTTTAAGGGCGTGGTTAGAAATATTGCCTAAGACTAGGAATAGCTAAGAGCTTGTTATGAAATGATTTGGCCTTAGATTAAGAATAATTTAAGAGCACTGTTGAGATATTGGATAATGTATTTATCATGAAATGACTTGGAATAAAATATTGAGAATATCATGAATGTTTGAATAATATATTGTGTGCATGATATCAAATGGTTGATTATGAATTGCGATTCAATTTATGTGGATGTTCGACGCTTTAGATATGCTTACTCAGCTTCACCGCTGAGCGTGTAGTGTGTTTTATTTGATACACACAGGTAAACAGAAAGATTAATGTGATCCTCGCGGCAGATGGGGCGAGATTGTCGGGATGGATGTGACAAGTTTGAAATGATTTATGATATGTCAATATTAAATTCGCTTCCGCATATTATTAAACACTCCGTATTTCCTACAGTTATGTATGAAATTGTATTTATGATGAATAAAGTTATTTGAAAAGTTTTAAATTGTACGAATACCAAGTTAATACTTTAGTCCGAAAGGGGCTGCAGACCTGGATGGATTAAGGTGTTACAGTATATCTTAAAGTTATTCTAGATACCCTTAACAATACATATTATTTTCACAATCATCAATATATTCATTATGATTTAATCATTCATAATTATCATTTTTAATCAGAATATTCATCAAGTTTTAATCATCATAATCATCAATCAATAATTATTACCATAATCATCAATCAACATAATATTCAATTACAATTAGCGGCCTAGCTTCGGGTGTTAACACCCTAACTTACCGTCATGCATCACATAACATTTTTATTTGTTAAAAACATCACTTTTATTGTGAAAAATCATTTTTATAATGATCATAATCAATTGGTATCAAAAATAGGATTTTAGAGCTCAAAAATAGCATTTTCGGACAAATTTTCAGATCAGATTATCGGGGGTCCAAACTAGAAGAAAAACTCCCAGATGATCGATCCAGTGGTTTTTCAGCCACTGTTCATCTTCTTCAACCTTCGGTCCATTTTTTTGGAAATACCACTTGTAGTCATCGAACTTCAACGAAACTATATAGAGATGTTCTCCAAGGTTCATATATCATTTTGGCATCATTAATTCATAGTTTTAACATCAATTTCATGGTTTATGATTCTTAGTTTTTCAAGCATGTCAAACACAAAACTCTACCAAACGACCGTTTATGAACGTAGAAACGATCTATACGAACATTTTAGTCACTAGATATATCAAAAAACTCAAAGTGTGTGTATAAAATTAGAAGAAAAACAAAGCTCTTTTAGCCAAAATATAAAGATTTGAGAACAAGAACACACTTTAGAATATGAGAATAGGATATTAGAGCTTAGACTTTTTCTGAAATATGAAAGATTAAAGCCATATTTATAGTGTAAACTGTTAAGTGTCAATTTATAGTCATTGGGAATCAATTAGGAGATATTTTGCCAAATTAAATGTGATTAGATATGAAATCAAGTTTTTGAAAAAACTTCCAACAATAATAGAAGTTGGGTACCGGACGAACGGTAGGTGGGTACTAGACTAATCGTAGGGGGTACCGGGTAGTCGGTAGTAGCAAGGTACCGATTAAGATCAGGATTCTATGGCGTACTTTGTCTCTTCCGATGCTAAGGTATCGTTTTGATAGGAAGGTACCGTCTCAACGGTAGGGGGTTCTGCCACAACGAGATATGCTCTAGCGCTCGCTATCCCTTCTAGTACCTATTCTGGTACAGGGATACCATTCTGGTATGCGCGTACCGGATTAGGTAATATCGCTCCACTGAGCTGGTATATTCATTTTTGGCTTAATCCTTTCCGTTTGAGTTTAGAACCTTTTAGAAGTTTGAAAATGATTATCAGAAGATTTTAAACATATCTTGTGAGTGCATTTGAGCTTGTGAATATAAGTAATTACATTTATTTCTACCTTTATTTTATGCTAGTTAGGTGTTTCAACTTCGTTCTTGAGAAATGTTTTTTAATGAACTCTTTTTGTACTTGAAACACTCAAAAAAACATTAGCTCAAATATTGTTTGTTAACATCCGATGGTGTAAATTTAACCCAGTGAGTTTGACCGGAAGCGACCTGGTCAAACTAACTCTACCTAACAAGCCAAACACACCAAAAAGTAAGAACACAAGAGATGACCTAGACCAAGAAAGAATTCCTGAGCCCGCAACTATATTTCTTACTTTATCTCAAGAGTGTACAAGAATGTGTATCAATGAGTGAATGCCCTTCTTCCACCTCACACAATCTATTTATATTGGGTGGAAGAAGTCACTTAAGGTAACAAGCCCTTCCTCGGGCGCAATCTTAGCTCCAATCAATACCTACATAAGGAAATAGCCCGCTGACCCGCCATCCGCTAGCCTAACCGTCAATGAGCGTAAATCTCGCCCTCATTAAGCTGTCTAGTGGTTTAGCATGATCCCCGCTCCGTCATTAAGTCCCGGAGATTGCGGGGTAGCGGATGGCGGGATGGTTCCATGTGTGCCTTCATCTAGCATCGCGTTTCTTTTTGTTCATCTCGTAGAATCTAACCGTGCCAATACGATGAGTTCGTCCTTCGAGGAAACTCTAATAACAACCCTCCGAGGAAATGACCATGCCGTAAATTTGACCGGTCACTCTTCAGGAGAGGCATGACCGGTCATTTCTAAAATGTCTTACGCCATCTGGAATGCCAATTAATATGTTGACCGGTCAAATTTGGCATGTCACTTTGTGCCCATTAGGTCCGAGTATTGGTTATACCCATCAACATCAAAACACGAGATTTAGCAAACCAAAGTTAACAATCTCCCCCTTTTTTATGTTGACAAAAATATATTTCAATGTGAGTTAGGCGGGAGTAAAGATAATGAAACATGCAAGCTCTCCCTAATAATAAGCGTATTAAAATACCCATTTTGAACTTTCTTTGTGTTTATTAATTTTAGGGGGAGTTTTTTTTACAAATTCCTAAAAAAAGTTTTAAATTCCCCTTAAACCAAGGCTATGAACAAATGCAGAACATATGGGATAAGTTTATAATTTGAAAATAAATATACAAGAAAATTCTTATCCAAAAAAAAACAAAAAACTTACCTTGGTTTATGCTGCTCTCTCTTCAGTTTAGAAGGCTTTGCATGTTTTAAAAATTTGTCATCAATGCCTCTGTTGTCCTTTCATTTTCTCCTTGAATTTACATAAAATTTTAACTAGAGAAAATTTTTGTACTTAATTTTCACCGGAGAAAATTTTTGTACTTCTTTCTCGTTACTCTTTCTTCGTCTTCTTCATATGTGAAGATGCTTGTATCTCCCTCTGTTTTTCTTCTTGTATAAGAAGTCCATAAGCAATAGACAATGAAGGAAGAGGTCTCCTAAGAAGTACTCCCTCTACTCCCTCTGTCTCAAATTATAATGTCTGTTTACTATTCGCTGGGTCAAACTTCATTCACTTTCTTTCTCTATTTTCGTTATTAATTTGATAAAATAAAATACTATTGTCACTATTAGTTTTGTAGATCTTTTGATGTATTTTAATATGTGACTTTTATTTTTTAATTTTATACCATTTGTCATATAAAATGATTTGAAAATAATTTCAATCAAACATTGTAAACCGAAACAGGCGTTATAAAATGGGACGGAGGGAGTATGTTTCTTCTAGTGGCATTATAGTCGGAATTGAGGCCCATCAAGAACTGGATCAACTTCTGATTTTATTCATATTTTGTGAGTTCTTGAACTGCTGCACATGAACACCTTGGTAGATTTGATACTAGAGCCAACTCATCCCATATTATCTTCAACTTTGTGTAATGGGTGGCAACATTTGAATTTCCATGGGTGATGGAACAAATTTCCTTCTAAAGTTAGAATAGTCTCGCACCATTTGATTTCCTAAATTTGTCCTCAAGCTCGTTCCATAATTCAGCAATATTTTCAGCGTACAGGCTCAGCGTATGTAGGATCCATGAAGTTATCATGTCATTGCATCGCTGCCAATTGTTGGCTCGACTGGAGGAACCATCAGGATTCCTGATAGTACCTTTGACAAAACCTAATTTGTTCTTTGCCGATAGAGCAATCGTCATAGACTTTTGCTAGGAACCGAATCCTTCACACGTGAATTTAGTTGAGATCAGAATCAAACCAGATTGCATTTCAGGAATTGTTCATATTCAAGACCATGATCGAAGAATGAAGATGAATCCATGAAATCAAAAGAAAAGGAAAAGAAGAAGAAGAAGAAGAAGAAGAAGAAGAAGAAGACGGAGAACTGGAACAGAACTGATTAGCAGGATCAAGAATCAACAAAATCGTTCAACTTCCTGCTCCGATACCATGTTGGATTTCCAGATCCATGGAGGAAAACAGTAGAAAAAAAGATGAGAATGAAGACAATGCTTCTCTTCATTAACTCGGGGGAGGAACTGATTACAATAGATGGAGTATATAAGAGAGAGAAAAAAAGAGATAACCACCATAAGAACCAGAACTAACATAACCAATCATAACAAAATATCTAAAATATCTAGTTATCCAACTAAGCTACTCCAACACCTCCAACACTAAAGTAAGCATACGATGCTGTAAATTACGGAATTTTTTTTTGACAAATTGTAAAGACAACAATGTGAAGTTTGCTGGTTCAAAAGAAAACCCGTATAAAGTAATTTAAAATTGTAACAAAATGGGTTCGAACAATAAACTGAGGGTATCATCATTTTTGTAATGCTTAGGGTAGCGAAATGAGTTTTGTGGCCAAAAAATACATTTCGGCTACAAACCGTAAAAACTACAGGATATAACTTCTTTTCAGAAGGGTAAATGTTGGAAACAAAGCCAAAACGAAAACCAAAGAACAGAGAATAAAAAGAGCCGGAAAGATGGCTAAACCTAGACAGACAGACATTAAACTTTCATCCCAAACACGTGTGTTACGGCGGAGACATACAAATACTGGGGGGGGGGGGGGGGCTGGAGGCTCTCTCTCACTTGGCACTGGCAAGTTGAGTGCGGATCTGTTTGGCAGCAGAAACCATGTTTTCAAGAGCTGGCTTGACCTCAGTATACTTGCGGGTCTTCAGGCCACAATCCGGGTTAACCCACAAGATGTTGGTGTCAAGAACCGCAAGCATCTTGTTGATTCTGTCTGCAATCTCCTCAGTGGTGGGTATTCTTGGAGAGTGGATGTCATACACACCCGGCCCAATTCCTGCCCCATACTTCACCCCCTCGCGGAAAACTGAGAGGAGCTTCTCGTCGGAGCGGGAGTTCTCAATTGTGATCACATCCGCATCCATGTCAATGATGGAGTGGATGATATCATTGAAGTTCGAGTAGCACATGTGGGTGTGAATCTGTTGGGCACAAATTTTGATTTTTGTCAATATTTTTCAAGGAAAACAACAAAGGTAAGAAATGAAAACTAGAAGTATTTTCTTTGGCATTTTTTCTCTTTCCTGCCATTTTCTAGGTTTCAGATATTGCCCTAAAGTTACAGGGTAAGGAGTATTAGAAATGGCACCTGAGTGGTATCCTGGACGCCACAATTGGTGATTCTGAAAGAGTGAACAGCCCAGTTCAAATAGAACGAGTGCTCGGCCTTCCTAAGAGGCAATCCCTCTCTCAGAGCAGCTTCATCGATTTGGATAACAGTGATTCCAGCCTTCTCCAAATCCTCTACTTCATCCTTAATTGCCAAAGCAATCTGGTAGCAAGTTTCAAATCTGGGGAACACGCCAAAACAACAAAATCAAAACATTGGATTCATTAGGAAAGGAATGAGAAAGGATGAAAAAAAATTTCCTTCCTTTTTGCTACCTTGGCTGGTCATTTCGGACAAAAGACCAATTGAGAATGGTGACTGGACCAGTGAGCATTCCCTTCATTGGGCGCTTGGTCATGCTCTGAGCTATGCTGGACCAGAAGACAGTCATTGCTTTAGGCCTGCTAACATCACCATAGATGATTGGTGGCTTCACACAACGAGACCCATAAGATTGGACCCATCCATTTGCAGTAAAGGCAAACCCAGAAAGTTGCTCTCCGAAATATTCTACCATATCATTCCTCTGTATATTCAACATTCAAACCATGGTGAACACCTCCAGACAATCTAAACATATTTTGCATTTAACCACACAAAGCCTAGCTTACCTCAGGTTCTCCATGAACAAGAACATCAATATCCAGCTCTTCCTGCAGCTTAACCACCTTGCTGATTTCTTCTTTGATGGCCGTAACATAGTCCTCCTCAGAAATCCTAGAAAAAATAGACAATTAGAAAACAGGTTCAAGTAGCTCTTCAACCAGTTTCTATGGAAAACCAGTAAACTGCTCACTTGTTGCCCTTGTATTCACGACGAACTCTTCTAAGTTCCACTGTCTGAGGAAATGAACCAATGGTGGTGGTTGGAAGAACGGGAAGATCAAGTTTCTTTTGTTGAGCATCAAGTCTAGCACTAACATTTGTAGCACGGCGGTGGTCAGAGCCCTTCAACGCTGCAGCCTATGAATGAACAAACATAGCAAATTTTGGTCAATTACGGAGTACTTCAAGTGATGACAGAAAGAAGAGGAAATTCAATTCATTACTTACAGCCTTTTGAACAGCTTCATTTGTTACTCTAGGAGATGATTTTCTCGATGCCTGGGCAGCAGCATTAGCAGAGAAGAATGCCTGGAAATAGAATCATTAACTAAAGTTAAACCAGTTAAGATAAATAATGAATACCAAGCTGCTGATTGCTCAACTAATTTCCTTCTTGGTTTCTTTAGTTTGTTCGGTAAGGCCTAAAATGGCTGAAGTGACTGAATGAATTTGCTGGATTATTTATTTAAAATAAATTAAAAGAATGAAATTTCAAATGAAGGCTAAAGTGTTTATTTAATTAATTTTGATTAAAGTAATAATTTTGACCTTTTTTACAAAAATATCATCTGCTAGCGCATTGCAAGAGGTTAATAGGCTGTGAGCTATTAGTGATAGTGTACCTCATCTTTTTGACCAGCAAAAGCCTTTGCTAAAGCATTCACTTCAACAACCTTTTGAGCAGCAAATGCAAGCCAAGATTTGATTTCATCATCCAGTTTGGTCTCATTAATGAGATCAACAGCAGTGTGGAGAAGGGAGCATGAAGTAGACACAACAAGTTTGTCTACCAAACCAAACCAGAAACCGATTGATTAATTTTTGTTCAAACAGAAACTATAATAGCCAAAAGGATAATTTTCAAAAAAACCTTTTCCAACAATGCCCTCAAGAGCTTCCAGAAGGCTAAGTGATGCAGCAAGATCATTTGCCCAGATGTTTCTACCATCAACAACTCCGGCAAACAGAAATTTTCCTGAAGGGAATCCACCCTTAATCAAGTCAAGAGTCTTAGATCCACGGATCAAGTCAAACCCAAAGGCAGTGACTCCCTTCAAAGCAGTTAGGGTTTTAAATGCTTCAGCAGGGACATCAGCAAAGTAAGTCTCAACAAGAACATTAAGGCCAGACAAAGTAGACTCCAGTTCAGAGTATGCTTTAGTGTAAGATTCCAATTGGTGGGCCTCAAGATCCATCACTAGGTTGGGCTCATCAAACTGGATCCAAGAGGCTCCAGCATCCTTCAACTCAGATATAACTTCCCTGCATTGATATTAAAAATGTTTACCGTGAGAATGGTTCCAAGTAAATGTGTTCATAATGATTTCTCCCTTCATACCACTTGTCTAGTTTGACTTTTTGCAATCAAACACGAGGAACATTTATCAATCAATTAAATAAAAATTACAATGTATAATAATAAAATAAATACATTTTAAAAATATTTTACTAGATAAATTTAAACTATTTTTGTTCCAATAAGTAATGCAATTTCTATTTAATTGATAATAAAAGGTTGTCCAATGTGAGTGCAAAAAGCCAATCTAGACAAATACACTATGACAAAATTATATAATAATAATCATAATCATAACAACAAGAATAATAATAATAATAATAATAATAATAATAATAATAATAATAATAATAATAATAATAATAATAATAATAATAATCTTAATAATAATAACAATCACACTGATATCATACTTGTAGATTGGAAGGATCTTGTCAAGAAGGGACAAAAGTGGGAAAGATTTCTCAACGCCCTTAGCAGGCTTTGATAGCAACAAGTAAGAGACTGGGCCAATAAGAACAGGAACGGTATCTACTCCAAGCTGCACATAATCAAAAGTAAAATGCAGTCAAATTTGAAATTTTAAAAAAGAAAAGGACCATTAGAATCCAAGATAACCAAATTTGCAGATCACGTACAGATTTAGCCTCCTTATACTCATTCACTGCCTTGTGGGAAGCATAAGAGAATTTCACATCAGGGCCCAACTCGGGGACAATGAAGTGGTAGTTTGTATCAAACCACTTGGTCATTTCCATGGCAGGGACAGAGGCATTTCCTCTGGCCATTGAGAAGTAGGTGTCATGCCCAATTTCACCCCCAGTCCAGCTGTACCTGGTTGGGACGGCACCAAGCATAGCAGTGGTATCGAGCACCTGATCATAGTAAGAGAAGGTGTTGCTGGGGATGTACTTGATCCCGGCATCAGCCATCTGCTTCCAGATGGAAGCCCTGAGGTCAGTTGCCACCTTCTGCAAATCGTCTGCACTGCTCTTCCCATCCCAGAAAGATTCAAGAGCAAATTTAAGCTCTCTCTTTGGCCCCATACGAGGGTATCCAACAATGTGAGAAGCCATTTTTCTCTGATTGGTCCAATAGATTCAATCAGCATAATTTATCAATCAATGAAAAGGTTAAAAAGATTGTTTCCAAAAAAAAAACAGAGTCAACCTCAAAGCTAAAATGCATTATTTCCCTTGGTATAAGCAGATCATTTTCATTCATATGATTCATTATTAGTATTGAATAGTGTGGATGCAAATCAATTGAAATGCAGCTGGATACCGATCAGGGGAGTTTCATCACTAAATGAAGCATGGGTATTACGAATCATTCATTGAACCAGATAGATCTATAAATTCCAAAGGTTCCGATAGAAATGAATGTAAACAAACGACAATCAGCAGTCTCCACAATCTGCTGATACATCAGGAACGCTCAGAAAACAAAACTCAATCAAGATCTATGACTTCGCAATCCACAGTTCATTTATTGCGTCTCAGATCTAACGTTCAAATATAAATCGCCATTCATTAAAACCAAAGATGAGCATATAATGGCAAACAGATAGTTCCTCACCTACACAGATCAGATCAGATCTCGATCGATGGAAATAAACAAAGCAAACAAGTGTTAAAGGCTAATACAAGAAATGAAAGAAACAATACATAGTCAATCAATTGTGGAGTTGTTCTTAAATGCGAAAAAGAAGAGTACGGTGAAGAAAAACCAATGGCGGAGATAGAGCTCAGAGAGAGCCAGAGAGAGAGCGTACCTTCAGGAGGTAGAAAATGCCGGAGAAGAGTCGAGAGAGGTCTGACTTTTTCTTCGGCTTTGGGCGAGAAGAGAAGAGAAGAGAAGGGGCGAACGCAAATTTTGTAGGAGAGGGAGTGGGTATATATAACTGAGGTATATGAGGTACTGTCTTCCCAGGATGGCGGGGTTGGTGGTTGATCCACTATTAATTGGTTAATTTGGTAACTATTTTTCTAATCATTAAACATATAGGTGATCTTTCAATTTTGAGAGTCTCTAATATAATATTTTGACTATTAATATTTATATTTATATATGGATATATTTTATAAAAATATATTATTTCAAAAGTATGTTTCTTAAAAAAATTATTGATACTACATTTATATCGAAAACGCAATATCGAGATTAAAATTTACAAACTTTGATAAAATTAAATGAGAATATCATTTTTGGAAGGCGGGAGCAATTTAATTAATTTATTTTTTTTTAAATTTAAATTTAATTAACATCCCTGGTTAGGGTATACATACCTTTCATATTTTTTTACTGCATCATCTCTCTCCACCATATCACTTGTAGTACTTTTTTTTACTACAAGTGAAGATATACATATGTCAATTCGCCAACTTACTACAACTACATTTAAATATTTGACTAAATCAATAGTATAAATTAATTTTAAAAATAAATAAATAATAATTAACTCTAGAAAATATTACTCCCTCCGTCCCTAAATAGATTACAATTTTTTCTCTCTTCTCTTGATAACTTTTGTTTGTTTACGCGGTTTCATTAAGTATTTGATAAAATAAAATATTCTTATCACCTCTTCAGGGGCGGATCCAGTAAGAAAGAATTGGGGGCCAATGCCCCCTACTAATATTTGGTGTTAAACTATTTCTTTTTTTAAAAAAAATTATATATTTGGGGTTGCATGCCCTACCTATCACATCATACCTTTTTACTAATAATCTATCCATCAAATCATACTTTTACCCATCACATCAAAGGACATTTTTGGAAATTTAATACCAAAATACACTCTTCTTAAATCCCTCCTAAAAAGCAAAAGTCCGATGTTTCATGAGACGGAGGGAGTAGTTTTTTCTAATTTTTTAGTTTCTTCTAATTCCAGTTTTTCAAGTCTTTTCCAAATTTTTTTAGTTTTTCCAACTATTCCATTTTCTTCAATATTTTTCTACTCCCAAATAATGACTCTAGAAATGATATGTTTTTTAAGTATTATTATTATGTTTAGGTTTATAACTACACTTTATAAGTTATTTCAATTTCTCTATTTTTATTTTTTCCCATGTCACTATTTTTTTTATTCACACTCATTATTATTTTTCTCTATATTTTAATTTAAATAAAAATTTTCATTTTTTGATTAATTTACTTGATGCTAAACTATGTTCGGAAAATTATGGATATTTTAATTAATTTAAATTGACATGGGGAAATATCAATATTATAAATTTAAAAATAAAACTATACTACTACCTTTGTCTCAAAATAAATATTAAATTCCATAATTAGTCCTTTATATCATTGGGGTTTCCTTATTTAGTCTTCTATTGTCAAATATTATCACGGTTGGTGTCAAATTATACTTTTGGCTTTTAAACTATCACCAACATGGAAGAAGATTATAAAAGGACCACTTGTGGAAAAACACCCATAGAAGAAGGACTGCGAGAGTAATATTTGATAATAGAGGACTAAATATGAAAACCTCCATATTATAAAGGACCAATTGTGAAATTTACTACTGATTAAATGACATATAGACTATTTACATTGTTGAATTTTATTCACTGCATTTACCTATTATGAATATAACAATAATGATGATAATGATAATCATAATAATAATAACAATAAAAATAACAATAATAAAAATAACAACAACAATATTAATAATTATAATGACAACAACAACAATAATAATAATTTTAAAAATAATACTAATAGTAATAGTAATAATAATAAGAACATAACAAATATCATAAGATTAATATGAAAAATACACTAAAAATGAAAAAATATGAATATACTGAAACGGTCGAAGAAAAACTAGACAAAAAGACTAGCATGGGCTAGGTAAGTCCCATTGTAGTCGCCATAATAAGTAGATATGGCAATCAGGTCAACCAGATCGGTTTTGGATTGAATTTCATCAATTCAGATATCTTTTGGATATATGTTATAATCGGTTCGGTTCGGTTTAGATCGGTTTAATTAGAGTTCGAATTGGATTCGGTTCTATACATTTTTTTGTTTCGAGTCGGTTCGGATATTAATCATTTTGGATAGATCTTGATTCGGGTAAATTTTGGATCAGATATATTTCAGTTTCAGATATGTTTCAGTTCAAATATATTTCGATCGAATATATTTTGGATATATATTATTTTCTAATTAAAACTTTAATTTCCATGTTTCTTTTTTTTGTTTTATCACAGTTATCAATCTATCATTAATTAAAAATCTCATATCATTTTGTATTTTTTCTAATTATACTATCTCCACCCTAAATAATCTTTCTTTTTGACTTCTTAGTCATATTTTACCAATTTGGACTACAAATTATAAAAAAAATATATACTCCCTCCATCCATAAATGTTTACCAGATTTCAAAAAATGAGCTAAAATATCAAGTTTTTTGAATTAATTTTATTTAAATATTGGTATAGAAATAAAAAATAAAATTTACATATTTAAAAGGTACATGAAAAATTCTTTAAAATAAGAGATGTCAAGTGTCAACAATATTTTATTTTATCAAATAATCAACAAAAACGTACAAATAAACAAAAGTTCTCACGACTATTTAAAAAGCAAATCTAGCAAACATTTTGGGAAGGAAGAAGTATTTAATTATGATATAAAATTAATATAATTAAATTGATTTTAAAATTTAGTTTTGATATATCAAATTTTTATCACATCTACTAATATATATCTTTATGTTTATAAATGCAAAGATAAAAGATAAATTCAAATAGTGTTATAATCCAATTGGATACAATTTGGTAAAAATTGAGTGGAATTAGCTGAAATTAAGTGAATTTTATTTAATATTTCTCCTAAAAAATGATAGAATTGAATGAAATTAATATAATTGAGTGCAAATTTTTTAAATTATTTGAGCGTATTTGGTTGAAAGTAGATAAAATTAATTTAAATAAAGTCAAATATAATTAATTTTACACCTAAATTGGATGGTGTAGATCAAATTTGAAAATGATAACACTAAATGTTGCCGCTAGAGAGCATTTTCAAAACAATAATGCTAACTTCTAACGTTATTGAGTAATAATAAGTGAATTATTTTGAAACTAATCAAATTAACTCCCAAACAATAAAATTTATTGTAAATGGATGAAATTAGGATAAAATCTAGTTTTTTCCATGCAATTCATCATATAATTCTTCTGTCGCAAAAAGAACATCACACTTCATTATTTAAAAATTATGGAAATTTTATTTATTTATGCATTTTCATTGATTATTTGATAAAATAGACTATTATTCTTGTAACCTCTTATTTTGTAAAACTTTTGGCGTATTTTTTAAATATGTAAAAAACATTATTTCTATACTAATCTTAAATAAAATAAATTTAAAAAACTTAAAATGTTTCTTTATTTTGCGTTATGTAGTATTCTTTCTGAGTTGAAAGGATTTTTGTAAAATACGATTATTTTAATGAGACTTTGTAACTTAGAACTAAAATTAGTACGGAGTACTATTTTTTAACATAATATCTAATCAATGACTTAATTTTTCATGTTTAATCTTCCCCCCTAAAATTTAAAGTTCTTCTCCATTCTTTTAAACTTTCCATTCTTATTCTTATCACTTTTCTTACGCCACCATTCAGTCCATTTCTCAATTCCCTTATTCCCACTCACCTTCAACTCTCAGATATAATTTCTTTCAACTGGTGTTTCACATTGTTTTTCAATGTTTTATTGCCTTTAATTTTGTTAATAACAAAATAGTTGGCTCACTTTATTCATCACATATTTTATATGTATAACTTTTGTTCAATTTCTAAATATCATAAATTTAATACATGAGATTTTGTAATTTTTTTATAAAGATGGTAATCCATTTTATGAGAGAATAAACAAGTAATGTAATTAGTTCATATGATAAAATAAAAAGTAAAAAATTAAAAATATAATATGCATATTGAAAGGCAAACACAATTTCGGATTTTATCAGTTTTAATTCTAATCGGTTTCGGATCTAATCGGTTTTAGATTTTATTGGTTTCAGGTATTATCAATTTTGGATCTAATCGGTTTCGGGTTTAATCGGTTCGGATATGATCATTTTCAGATCTAATCGGTTTTGTATTTAAATCGGATATGAATTATTTAGTTCGGTTTCAGTTCGATTTGGACCATTTCATATTTTTGGGTTTAGATCGGATCTTCATTTTTCGGATCATTTCGATTTCAGTTTCGGATAATTTGGTTCATGTAATCAGTTCCGGTTCTGTTTTGCCAAGTCTAATAGTAAGAGCAGTTGAAATACATTTGAAGTTTGGGGCTTCAAACCTCAATTTAAAATTTTCTCTCTCTGGTACATCAGCTTTAATATACCTTTAACTTATTTCACAGTTTTACTTGAAATGAATTTGAAACCCAGAGCTTCAAACCTTCCTTTTTTATTTTTTATACACAGTTAGTAAAAGTAATTTAATAAGATTTCATTATTTAATTAAATTTAAACCGCAATAATTCATTAATTAAAAAATACATTCAATAAAAAAAGTACATTAAAATTTTAAAAAATTACATTAATAGAGCAAAAAAGTAAAGCATACTCCCTCCGTCCCAAAAAGATTGGTACATATTGACTCTTTGGGAAATTAAAGAAGGGATATTTCGGTGTTGACTTTCCAAAAATACCTTTGATGTGATGGGTAAAAGTAGGATGTGATGGGTAGATTATTAGGGAAAAGGTATGATGTGATAGGTAGGATATGAAAAAGTAAGGGGTAAAAGTGGTTTTTTAATAGAAATGTAACGGACTTTACGGGACGCAGTTTTTTCGAAACGTATCGGACTTTTTGGGACGGAGGAAGTATAATATTTCGCCTTGATCTTATTTTGTTTTTTCTCGTAGTACATTCTTTTGAATTCTATTAACATATCAAGGTCAGTTTTCTTTATTTCAAGCTCTTGTTTTTTTTAATACCTAAGGATTGGAATGGAGGAGGGGCCCGCAAAAATTAGCCTATCAAAATTTTGACGCAAGAAGAATGAAGCCTTGAAAACGCTCTCGGCTTCAAAAGTATTTCCGGTGCTCTAATAAGGAAAAATTAAACTCTCCCGCCAATGCCGCCATACATGTTCCGAGATGAGATAAACTGGTGGGTGAGTGTTTGTTGGGGTTGGTGAGATGGGACGGCTGCCGAGAAAACGAGACCTATTTGTGTGGACATATCTTTCATAGTCGTCATTAACTTTTTTGATTACCTATTGTCTCATAAAAAAGTCACTCTCTTCGTTTGAATTTTATTTTTTCATATGATTTTTTTGTCAAACTTTGTAAATTTTAATACTATATATTAGTGAAAAAGTACATTATATTAGATATAACTATAATATCGACGGTTTTTTTTAAATATAGTTTTAAAATAGGAAGAATTATCTTAAATAATCTAACTTTTTTCAATTTCTTTCAAAATTAATTCTAATTTTCATTGTCACGAAAAATAATCTCACATTTTTTTATGTGTGCGAGTTTGCGTCTCTGTTAGGATGCTAACGGCTACTTGATGCAACTTTTAGAATATGCTTGTTTTTTGCAAATAAATGAAATGTGAGATTGTTTTAGGTAAATTTTCATTTTTCGTTGTTTAATTTTTAATTTTAAATTCAAATGTTTTTTTAAAATATTTTTCTAAATAGCATCGAAGTTAAGTCTTTTTTCCAGAGTGATACTAACTACGGAGTATTATTTTAAATGAAATGTGAGATTGTCTTTGGTGTATAATCCTTTTTTCCAAAATAATATTACAAAAGTTTGTTGGTCATGTGTGCATCAATTGTTTCGTAGTGGAGGCTATGTGGGCCAAGTCATAATTGTAAGTCGTGGGTGCTTGGGTGTGATGTATGCACTATAAGGCTAGTGTATACGCTTCTTCTAACACCAATTAGTTTTAAAAGAGTTGGTGGCGTCTTAGGTTCTAGAAGTGGTATCAGAGTCAAGGTCACGAGTTTGATTCACAACAGGAACAATTACTGAGGAGGAGATTGTTGGTCAATGTGTGCATCAATTGTCCCGTGATGAGACTATGTGATCCAAGTCACAATCGGATAAATATTGTGGGTGCTTGTGTGTGCTGAATGCGCTATGAGGCTAGGGTATACACTTTTTCTAACACTAATGGTTTTAGAAGAGTTGGTAACATCTGAGGTTCTTCAAAGTTTTGAAATCGTACAATAAATTATTCTACAAAATAGAATTAATTTATTATTGAAAAAAATAATCGTGTCACTCGAGAACAACACTCTTAAATTTGGTATTATTTAAGAAAATATTTTAAAAAATACATTTAAAATTAAAAATTAAAAAACAAAAAAAAAATTGTTAATAATTTTTTTCTCCAAAACAATATTCCAAAAGTTGTGAAATTGCACTATAAATGATTCTACAAAATGGAACTAATTTATTTACTATATGAACTCGTGTTTCATGTTTTCTAGTTCGTTGTGTATTATACGCTTATCTTGCTCTATTGTTCAATTATTATTTTTTTCCTTCAATTGGGGATTAAATGCATACTGTAATGCATCTGATTTTTGGCTAATGGAGATAAGTGCTTCTCATTTTTTTGGGCAGCGCATTCGTCAACCGAGCAATTGGAAGGAGATGGATGTGAGATAAGCACACCCCCTTCCTATGACATTGCAAGTGCCGAGTGGTGTTGTCGAGCTATCGTTCTTTGGTAAGTTCTTTTAATTTGTTACATAGGTGTGCATAACGTTTATTGAAGGTCGTGGGCTTGAATGGGTTTGATTTTTTTTTCATATTTTGTTAAGAACAATGGTTCGACAGAGGTGATACTTTTGTTAACAAAAAACATTGCTTTTAGGGTTCTTAGATTTTATGGGTCATAAACGAAATTGTGCATAGTTCAAGTCCTAATGTGCATCATCTTTGGCATAAAATGAAATGCCACACGGTGACATGGACTATTTCAACCAATAAAAAATAATCCAGGTGGCAAATAAGTGGAGTGTCGTAACATACAGTGGCAAGTCATTGTTTTTGTCTATTTTTGTACTTTATATTGATTTTTAATTATCAAAAATTATTTTAGATATTTATTTTATTATTAAAATATGTCTACTTCTTTTAAAAAATATTTTTTCAAAAATTAAAAATACAACAACAACAACCCGGGTGAATCCCACAACAGTAGGGTCTGGGGAGGGTGTGTGTAAGACATTGCCCTTACTCGGAAGTAGGGAGGCTGTTTCCAAGAGACCCTCGGCTCGACCTGCACAAAAACATGGAAGGGAACACAGTATAACAATATTTTTAAAAATTAAAAATATTAAAAGAAATAAAAATGAGGGAGTCATGCCTTGCACATGGAATGAAAAATGGGGTGGAATGACCATGGAATGTCATGATTTGAGTGTCATTTGCTGACATGGCTAGGCAAGGCAAGGCATTGCCTTGTCATTGTGAATGCTCTTAATGTAATCGTTAAGGTGCATCAAACGAGATTTGTATTGAACATACTCCCTCCGTCCCTAAATAAACTTCCCTTTTTGACTTTTTGAAGATTTAAGGGAGGGATATTTTTGTGCAGACTTTCCAAAAATACCCTTAATGTGATGTGTAAAAGTAAGATGTGATATGCAGATTATTAGTAAAAAGGTATGATGTGATATATAGGGTATGAAAAAGTAAGGGGTAAAAGAGGTTTTTTTAGAGAAAAAAGAAGTTTATTTGGAGACAAAGAAAAAACGAAAGGAGAAGTTTATTTAGGGACGGAGGGACTACATGTTTTGAGTAAATAAATATATGGAGACACATAAATGCATTATTGTGGGTGAATAAATATATGCTGCATTACACGAGATTCATATTTAATTTATTTATGGAGAGGCATGCATAACAACAAAAATGTGTTTGGTAGATGAATTTTTAAGATCATGTTACATACATTGTATATTTGGGATAGAAATTATATACTCTCTCCCTTTGGAAAAATCCTTCCTAATTTGATTTGGGGCAAAAATAAGGAAGTGTTAAATTATAGTTGATTTCCAATTTTGCCCCTGATGTGATGGGTAAAAGTAAGATGTGATTAATAGATTATTAGAGAAAAAGTATGATGTGATAGGTAGGGTATGAAAAAGTAAAGGTAAAAGTGAGTTTTTAATAGAAAAGGGAAGTGTTTTGTTGGAAGAGGAAAAAATGAAAGAGAAAGTGTTTTTGAGAACGAAGGGAGTAGATGATTTGAAAAGGAAAGAATAAATAAGTAGTGGTGTCCAAAGCAAGAAAGAAGTAGAGAAAAATTTTGGAACAGGTGTTGCATTTCAATGGAGCTCTCTAGGTGTGAGTTTAGTGAGAATATTTGTGAATTTTTTGTTTCCGCACAGATTGAGATACACACTAGAAGATTTATATTGCACATATCAATTATGTCTTACAT
Organism: Cuscuta australis; assembly: GCA_003260385.1. Taxonomy (NCBI): domain Eukaryota; kingdom Viridiplantae; phylum Streptophyta; class Magnoliopsida; order Solanales; family Convolvulaceae; genus Cuscuta; species Cuscuta australis. The sequence continues at coordinate 271,790 of NQVE01000200.1, read as the reverse complement.
AAGCTTTAGGTGTAACATGCATTTTGTTTTAAATTAATTCTAAATGATATTAGTACAAAAACAAATAGTGAGGAACCATATTTATTCATGATTTTCCTTTCAAATTACACTTTAGGAGTGTTGTAATGGCCTGTAGTGAAAATTGAGTATATTAGACTACCATTTAAGTTAATAATAACTATTTGGGTAATAGAAATCATCCTAAATAGGACTAAAACATAGAGAAAAGTACCAAAATAGAACTTTCATGTTTTTTTCCTAGAATAGGACTTTGCACTGTGGTAATGTGGCTTTGCATTGTGGTAATATGACAGTGTACATGTGCAAATTACTATACTTTTTTGGTAATGTATATGACCATGTTTGGTAATGTAAGTCCTATTTCGGGAATAAAAACATTGAAGTCCTATTTTGGTATATTTTCAATGTTTTAGTCCTACTTTGGTCTTTCTCCCTTTGGGTAATTATTTGTGTGTCATTTTACTTAACAATGCATTTTGTAGTATTGTATGGATGAATAATAGATATAAAATTTTTCAGGGATGAACTCCGTAGAAATGTGTAAAAGCTTTCTTGCTTGATTCAATAGTTACAACGAGTATATATATAGAATACATGGGCTACGACTACGACTATTAGGCCAGGCCCGTACATGACGATATATACAAATAAATAATAAATATATATAGCTAATACTCCCCCTCAAGTTGGCGCATGAAGATCTCGAATGTCCAACTTGGATACGAGAAAAGAGAATAAAGGACGATTCAAGGCTTTTGTAAACAAATCCGCCAGTTGCAGTCGAGTAGGAACGTAGGCGGTAGTAATCTCGCGACGCTGAATACATTCAATGACGATGTGGCAATCAATATCAATATGCTTCATACATTCATGGAATACCGAATTGGCGGCGATGAAGAGAGCCGACTTATTATCACAAAACAATCGGGGGGTAGTTGGCGGCGTCACGCCGAGAGCCCCGAGGAGTCCCCGAATCCAGCGTAGCTCTGAACATGCATTGGCCATAGAGCGATATTCGGCCTCGGCAGAAGATTGCAAAACGGTGGTCTGTTTCTTTGTTTTCCACGAAACGGGGGACCCACCAAGGAGAATAAAATAACCACTAATAGACCGCCGGGTGAGAGGACATGAGGCCCAGTCTGAATCACAATAACCAGTCAATTGTAAAGAACTGTCGCTACAAAGGAGTATCCCCTGTCCCGGATGTCCCTTCAGATAACGAAGGACACGACGTGCTGCATCCATATGGTCCAGGAAACTGAGACAACACGTGGACTGAGTAAGAGAGGTCAGGTCGAGTAATAATGAGATAAATGAGACGACCAATGAGACGCCGATACTGGGCTGGGTCGCAAAGTGCCGCACTAGTGGACCGGGTCAGGCCGTGATTAGGCACAATGGGGGTGTCAGGTGGTTTGCATTCGACCATACCGGCTTTGTGAAGAATATCCAAGGCATATTTGCGCTGACATAGAACTATCCCCTCTTTAGAGCGAGCACACTCTATACCCAAGAAGTAAGATAAAGGGCCCAAATCTTTCCATTGAAAGCACTGATGTAAATATGCCTTAAAGGATGCACAGAGATGAACATTATTCACTGCAACCAAAATGTCATCAACATAAACTAGAACAACCAGAATATCAAGGCCGCGGCGATGAATAAATAAAGTATGATCAGCATGAGCCTAGCGGAAACCATAACGACGAAGAGCACATGTCAGTTTGGCAAACCAGTTCCGGGGTGACTGGTGGAGACCATATAAAGACTTGCGCAGACGACACACTTTGCCAGGGTGGTTCTGTGCATACCCGGGGGTAGGCGCATATAGACCTCCTCTATCACATCGCCATGAAGAGAAGTGTTGTTAACGTAAAGTTTGTGGACCTACCACCCCTTCGCGGCGGCGACAGCTAGTAGCACCCAAACTGAACCCATTTTGGCAACGGGAGCGAAGTTGTTTGTGTAATCTATCCCCAGTGTCTAATGATTCCCAAGAACAACCAGTCTGGCTTTGTCACGCTCCTTTGTACCATCAGAATTGAATTTGGTTTTAAAAACCCATTGATAACCCAAAGCCGTCCGGTTGGGAGGTAAATCCGTGAGATCCCAAGTGTGATTATTCTCCAATGCTTGAAATTCCTTGAACATAGCCTCGTGCCAATTGGAGTGGGGGGCGGCCTCGGCATAATTCCTGGGTACAAACTGGGGACTGATGGCTCCCAAAAATCCACGGTACCTGTCACTGAGGTTAAAATAACAAACAAAGTTGGCGATAGGATAATGTGTACCTGAAGACGAAGAACGAGTTGGAGAGGCGCACACCGGAGCATCAGATTGAACGAAATTAACGATATAGTCACTAAGGTGAGAAGGTTGACGACGCTGCCGTTGAGGACGAAGAGCAAGCACGGCAGCTGTATCGACGGTGGTGGCTGGGTTGTGGTCGCCGGTGGGGTTGCTCTCGGGTTGGGCAGATGGGACAGTGGGGGCGGGCGACTGTGCAGTGGGGGGCTGGGTAGTGGGGTTCTCGGGGTGTTTGGTAGATGGGGTGAGCATAGCGAACGGGAATTGTGTTTCGTCAAAGGAAATGTCCCGAGTATGAAAAACGGTGTGTGTCAAGATCATGTATGCGCCAGCCTTTGGTACCAGTGGGGTACCCGACAAACATGCATTTGGTACTACGCGGAAAGAATTTGTTCGAAGTGGGTAAACGAACGAAACATAAACACCCAAAAATACGTAAGTGACGAAGATCGGGTGCTTTCTTATTGAGAACCTCAAAATGAGATTTACCACCGAGAATTTGACTAGGAGTACGATTGATGAGGTAAACATCGGTACGTACACACTCCCCCATAGTTCAATTGGTAGACTGGCTTGGAACATGAGAGCACGAGCGACATTTAGGATATGACAGTGTTTGCGTTCAACACACCCATTTTGTTGAGGCGTGCCGACGCAGGAAGTTTGAACAAGAACACCCATGGATAAATAAAAGGCACGAAGAGGGTGATTAACGAACTCAGTTCCATTGTCAGAACGAACGACCGTAATGATTTTATGAAATTGGGTGTGGATCATGTTGAAAAATTGTTTTAGGCAACTTGTTACTTCAGATTTTTCTTTAATCAAATAATCCCAAATAGCACGGGAATGATCATTCACAATAGTAAGAAAATAATGTGCACCAGTAGCCAAACACGGGGTGTAAGGTCCCCACAAATCACAGTGAATTAAATCGAAAACACTAGTAGCTTTATTTGAACTGAGAGGAAAACTACTACGAGTTTGTTTAGACTGAAAACAAATGTCACATGATTGTAATAATTTGAGTTTGGAACTACTGGGAACAGGGATAATAGAAGACAAAACTTGAGGTAAAGGATGGCCCAAACGCTTGTGGAGAAGAAAAGGATCCCCTTGACTAGCAAACGCCGAACTAGACGCGCGAAAAAGAAACACTCTGTTGTGAGCGCTACCCCATCCAATCTCCATCTTCGTGGCACAATCCAGTATAACACAACAATGTTTGTTAAAAATAACCATGCAAGTATTATCCCGAATAAGACATCCAACAGAAATAAGATTGCATTTGAGTTCCGGTGGCAGTAGTGTGAGAGCCATTAGGCAAAGTAATAACACATGACGTGATTGGCACAATATGAGACAAATATAAGATGTTACTAGTCATATGATGTGAGGTGCCGCTATCTAGGAGCCACTCACGGTTGGGTGTCTCACCACCCGTGCCGGTACCCTTGTCGGAAGAGGACGTGTCAAGCATGGATAATAAACGAGAGACCTGGTCTGCGGTGAGGCCCAACGGGCTGTTTGGGGCAGACGCCCCTCCTGCGGCATGTGCTCCCCCTAGTGTCGGGCCAGCTCCTCGGCCGGCTGACGAACTGCCGCCAGCAGCCCCACGGCCGAGCCCTCTACCCGAGCCACTGCCACGACCAGGAACACCTCCACGACTGCGGCCCTTTGCAGGTGGATAACCGTGCAGCTTGTAACTCCTCTCCTTCGAGTGCCCGTCTTTGCCGCAATGAGTGCAAGAGTACATGGGAGGGTCCCCATGAACCAGTGGGGCGCTGGGGCGCTGCATGGCAAACGCCATGGCATCGGTCCGATCATCCCTACCTAGAACGATGTTTTTATGGCGTTCTTCTTAGACAATCAACGCATAAGCCCGGTTTATCTCGGGGACGGGTTCGGTAGCGATGAGTTGAGACCAGATGTGACCAAATTGTTCATCGTCAAGACCTATTAAAAAGTGATGAGTCTTCTCTTCTTCTTCTCGAGCTCGAATACGAACGGCCGCTTCACAACGACAACCGCACGTAGGATCGGTCGAACCGTACAATTTGTTCCAAAGAGTCACAAATTGGTTGTAGTACACTACCACGGTTTGACCTTTTTGTCTGAGAGATTGAAGTTCCGATTTGAGTTGATGAACCCGAGGGACATTCAAACCACCGTAGCGGGTTTTCAGATCCAACCACAATTCATGAGCCACTTTGTGAGAGATAATCGACGGTTGAATGTGTTCATCAACACTATTGCATATCCAGGAACAAATGATAGAATTGTTGGCCTTCCAAGCCGCAAGCTCTTGTCTGTCGGTAGGCTTGGGGAAACCCGTGGGGGTCAAGAAACCAGCCCGGCTACGTCCTTGACAATGGTTTTCTCCCATACATCATAATTATCTCCTTTGAGCAAGTGTTTAGTCAGAGAATTCCCCGCACTTTCGGACGGGTGAATGTAATATAGGGACGTAGGATCGTGAATCAACCTAATCTTCTTGGTAGTTTCGGTTGTCATGGCTTGACGAGAGATGAACGACAGCTGTCAGAGGAGTACACCGGCGTGAGACGGTGCGAGATGGCCGACCCGGGAAACTGCAGGCGCACGAGGCCAGAGAAATATGCCGACGTGAGGCGGCAGTAGGAGTGACCGACGTGAGCCGGCGGGAGAGGGGTGACGACCGACGTGAGCCTGCGGGAAGAAAAACAGCGCTAAGGTTTTTTGGAACTAGGGTTTTTTGTTGTGCCCTGGAATTGGCTCTGATACCATATAGAAATGTGTAAAAGCTTTCTTTCTTGATTCAATAGTTACAACGAGTATATATACAGAATACATGGGCTACGACTACGACTATTGGGCCAGGCCTGTACATGACGATATATACAAATAAATAATAAATATATATAGCTAATAAACTCTAACTTTTCTATATGTATATGGTGCATATGGGTAAAGAAAAGATGCATTAAAATGGAAAGAAAATGATACAGTGATGGCGTCTAAAAAAATTGCATCTCTGATTCGTAGGGGAATCATTAGATAAGGAATGCACAACCAAAAAACCCAACAAACAAGTTGAACAACGTATTCACATAGAGTTCACGGGTGAAAGGGAGATTGAGGGTCCAAGAATTCTCTCTAAACTATATATATATATATATATATATATATATATATATATATATATATATATATATATATATATATATATATATATATATATATATATAATATATATATATATATATATATATATATATATATATATATATATATATATATATATATATATATATATATATATATATATATATATATATATATATATATATTGTAACGCCCCAAAACATACCCTAGAATTATTAATAAATAAATAATAAATTAATCAAATTTGTTTTGATTAAAAATAATTTATTGTTAGACTTTGGGCCGAAAAAATATGTGTTTGATATCCAATATCTTAATCTGGATAAATCTCATTGAGATAAAATATGTTGACTATTTGTGTAACCTTGATTGGGAACCTGAGTACAGACCCAAATTAAGAATAAATGAAGAAAATTTTTTATGATGTAAGCTTTGAAATGATTTATTGAAATAAATCATGAGAATAAATAATATGAATGGAATGCAAGAACCTTTTTGAGTAAAGGTCAATTAAACCAATTTTGACTCTGTCAAAGTCAAACACCCAAAAATATGATGTCAGAAAAAGTATTACAAATAAATATAATAAGTAAACCGTTGACTAGAATTCGACTCTCTGATCGCAACGGTACAAACGGAATTCAATTCGGAGAAAGTTGGACCAAAAAGTGTACCCCGACTGGGACCAAAATTAGTCCCAATCAGGGACTTGCGTTTAAAAAACCGTAGAGATCAGCCTCCTCCTCCACTCAGCCGTTCCAACAGGACAAGGTGACAGGGCTTGCTTTATCCTTCCTTCTACTTCTATATAAGTGAGACCATTCCTTCTCATTTCTTCACCATTCTTCTTCATTCTTCTTCCTAAGTGTTCATGAAAGTGTGAGGAGTGTTGTGGTGCTGTCAATTTGGTGTGAAGTCGCCGGAAAATTTCCAAAACCTCCATTAAGCTTCGAGGTAAGCCCGTAGATATATCTAATGACTAGAATGTTCATATAGGTCGTTTCTACGTTCATAAATGGTCATTTGGTTGAGTTTTGTGTTTGACATGCTTGAAGAACTAGGAATCATAAACCATGAAATTGATGTTAAAATTATGAATTAATGATGCTAAAATGATCCATGAACCTTGGAGAATATTTTTATATACTTTAATTGAAGTTTGGTGAGTAAAAGTGACATTTCCGCAAGTTGGCTCGAGGTAGAAGACGATAGATAATCGATTATCAACTTGAAAATCGTTTATTCATCGTTCTACAGATTGTTTTGAACAAAGTTGAGCAACAGTCGATTATCAGAATGTGATAATCGACAGTCAGCCCTCTCTGAAGTTTGATAATCGATTATCAAAGTGTGATAATCGATTATCAGCCCATTCTGAACATCAGACAGTAGATTATCAGAAGTGACAGTAGACTGTCTCCTTACACTATTGAAGAAAATGAAGCTAATAGTTAATAATTGAATTTCCTATCATATATTAATCAATTATTGTTTAGAAAACATGATTTTTGAACTATGAAATCCTATTTTTGATACCAATTAATTATGCATAATATAAATATGATTTTGTATAATAAAAATGATGTTTTTGGCATATAAAATAATGTGTGATGCATGACGGTAAGTTCGGGTGTTAACACTCGAGACTAGGCCACTGTTTGTTATCAAATGTTATGTTGATTGATGATTATGATGAATGATTATTATGATGATTATGACTTGATGAAACTACTGATTAAAATGATTATTGAAGATTAAATTATGAATTGAAATGAATATGTTGATGATTATGAAATGATTTGAATTCTAAGGATATCTAGAAGAACTCTAAGATATACCTAGATTGACGTTGGTTTCTAAAACTATCTAGAAGACCTCTAAGATGACTTAGAAATAGGCCTTGCGGGTATAATTATGAATATTCGGTGGCCTGGGTTAAAACGTACGTACGGGATCCATAACCAAACTAGAGGAACTCGTTTGGGGATGCCACCCAACCCGACAGTTAGTATCCTACTGTTCGGTTTTCTGGATTTGTACCTTAAGCAAAGGCTAGTTTAAGAGTTGGTAAATCAATCGGAATATATGTACCTTAAACTAATGACCTAGCTTAAGAGCTGGATAGAAGTACCTTAAACTAGAACTAGTTTAAGAGTTGGTAAACATCAAATAAATTGGCCTTAGACTAAGAATAGTTTAAGGATATTATTGAATGAGGATGTTGAATGTTGAATATGAATATTGAATGACGAATGTTGAATATTGATTATTGTATATTTGAACTGAATACTCTGTGCATGATATCAAATGATTTGATTATGAATTTGGATTCAATTTATATGAATGTTCGACGCATTAGATATGCTTACTCAGCTTCACCGCTGAGCGTGTAGTATGTTTTATTTGCTACACGCAGGTTAATAGAAAGAATGATGTGACATGATTCTGGAGGCAGACGGAGGCGAGATTGTCGAAATGGATGTGATGGTTTTGAATTAAAGAACGTAAATAAATTATGTTTGTAATTATGATTTGGTAAGCTTCCGCAATATTGAAAACTCCGCACTGTATATGTTATAAAAAAATATTATCGTGGTAAATAAAAGTGTTTGAAAAGTTTTAAATTTTACGATTACCAAGTTAATACTTTAGTCCGAAAGGGGCTGCAGACCTGGACGGATTAGGGTGTTACATATATATATAAAATAGACACACACACACACACAAAAGCATATTTATGCGCGTTGAGTGGATTGTAGTGCCCGATCAAGGTTTACTTAACAACAATTCCAAAAATATTTAGGAATAACATTAAGGTGTATAAGACATTTAGAGATAGACATGGTTGATATATTCCTAATTCATAATATATAAGGTAATCTCATGAATGACATGAATTTTGCATGTATGGATTTTGACATCAGATTTCATACATATCCGATGTCCATGTCAGCATGATCAGTCTTTTAGTTTGGATTGTATACCCATGTATATTAAGAAGACATTGTATAAAATTAGAGTATTATAGTGAATAATGTGAGCATAGTGTAGTCTCATATTTTACATCTTTTTCTAATTTCAACAATGAAGTAGTACGTATTCAGCTGTTTTGTGGAAGATTAAAAGTTTTGAAATAATCATTGATGAACCATGAGCATAATGTTTGAAGACCAAAAATGGAGTTTTAAAATAGATACTACCAAGTATGACTTGATAATACAAAGAATATAATGTTTAATAGTATAATGAGTTTTTTAGGACAAGAATGTATACAATGAAGAACAAAATTACATGTGAATTATTAATTTTTTAGTCTATATTTTTTAACCCCACTCATTGTAAATAAATTATGTCTCTAATAATGAAGTTCTCAAATTTACTTTGCTTTGTTGTCATAAATCAATTTAAATTTTTTATGCAATAGAAATACTTATAGAAAAAGCATGATTAGTTATTATTTGTTTATCATATGGCATTCAAAGAGCACTCATTTCTCCAATATTTGCTATCGCGAGAATCTTATTTCCCTAATATTAAAAACTAATACATTAAATAAACATAATTAACAGTCTATGCCCCTCTATGATTGCGAGATTATAAAATGATTCATTTACGAGATTAAAATACTTTTTGATCCAACAACACATAATGCCTATTCTTATTCAAACCGAACCTTGTGTATCTTATGTGAAAATATTCCTCCCTAAACGATAACATTTAATTCTCATGTAACATTAAAAAACCTAGAAATTTTAAGAACTGAGCATGTCCCAATTTGATTTGTAAATTTAATCTTTAATGGACAAATTTAACACCCTATGTTCCAATTTTTGACTCGTACCTATAATTTTATAAAAAAAGCCTTATTTAGTGTGAGTAGTGAACAAACAACCAAGAACTATGGTAATAGAAAAAAGACTATATTTTTTAGAAAACAACATAAATGAAAATACTTCTCGCTAAATAAAATCATTTCATTCTTATGAAACACTTTGGCCTAAATAAAAACTCTCTACGTCCCAATTTATTGTAAACTCATTCTTCTAAGGACAAATTAAAACTCTCTGCGGCCTAGTTTTTGAGTCTTACATATTATTATTTAAAAATGTGAAATTTGCATTGAATAGGACTAAAACATAAGTCATTTCCCAATGTAGGACTTAAAATTTGTTATTCTCTAAATAGGACTTAATAATGACTAGTGAGAAGATTAATGTTCAAGTAATGCTAGACATTTAGTTGAATAATGACTAATAGATAATGACCAATGGTCCTACATTGGGAATTAAAAAACATATGGTCCTATATTGAGAAAGTCATTATGTTTTAGTCTTATTTAAGTAAATTAATCTTTAAAAATCCTTATTTATTGTCAATAATGGACACAATCAACCAAGATTTTGTGTAATCCAAAAAACGCTATTTGTTTTTCAAAATCAATTTAAATGGAAATACTTCTACCTAAATGAAAACATTTCATTCTTATAAAATTATTTTAAAAACTAAATTATAAAACCAAAAAATCATGAGAATTGAGCACATGGTAAATGAAAGTCATTTTGAATCATTTTTTATTCATTTGACAAATAAAGACTCCCCACATCCCGAATTAATTTATAAAAGTATTGATAATTTTGTTCAACCATAATTTGGATTGAAAGATATTGCATTCAAAAATTGATGAACTAAATTAAAATTACCTAACCAATGTTGTTCGAATGGTTTTGTAATTAGCAATAGAATGGTCTAATAAATTCTTGAGTTGTACCTATATAATAAATTGAAAAAATACCTACTTGATTTTTATGCTATACACACACACACACACACACACACACACATACATATACATACACACACACACACACACAAATATATTTTATTAGAAATTGATAATAAAAAATTTCACATACCTCAAAGCAGATTCTCAAGATTGTAAATAACAAAATAAACTTAAAAGAATTTAATCAATATCACTTATAAAGTAATTAATAGAAATTTGGAAATATAAATGTGACATAAATTCTCAAGGAAACATCTTAGTAACGATGTAATGGCAAAGCTGTAAATAAAAATAGTGTACAACATCCAAAGCATAATGTACAACTCTTTTGGATGGAAAAAGTGCATAAAATTAAGGGGTACCTAACTCTCTTTCTCATTTATATAATATAGAGGATATATATATATGTGTGTGTGTGTGTGTGTGTAGTTTTAAATTGTACTTTTGTAAGACTCGCACAAATTTAGAATATCCATTTAGGAAAAAATGTGTTTTTCTCTACACTATGAATGATATATTGTGTTGTTTTTATTCTTATGTTTTGATTTTCACTCTGGTAATGGTATTCTTTTTACTTTATGCCTACATTGTCCACATCTCTATATCTTAAAAAATCTCTATCATTTCATCACCTCAATTCCATTAAATATTTCTAACTATTTAACACTTCAAAGCACATGCTTGTATTACATATGGTCTTTCTACACATAGGACACATTCGTTTTACTTGTTATACTAAGGTTCAAACTTTTTGTCTCACTTATAAAAAATTTAGATGAACTCATATGAGCTTCACTCGTGTTGTGTTATAATGCACTTCAGCAAGCATTGTGGTGCATTCTTAATCCTCATAATTATAACACGAACACTTTAAACCATCAAAGAATAAATTTTAGTATAACAATGAATATTTATAAAAAATAGTACACATTACAAAAAAAAGAAGTTAAGTTCAAACACAATCTGAACATGATATTGAATTTTCCCTCTTCTTAATTTGCCATAGTTTTAAGTTTTCACTAGTATTAGGTTTGTAGCAACATACCAAGTCATATTCGCTACTAGACATGAAATTTTGTGACAAAGTATTATTTTTTTCAAATCAAGATTATCTAAAAAAAGGCATGCTTGTTATAGCAATTGTAAACTTTTCACAAATATCTTTCGTAACAAGGTTCATGTGTCAGATTTTGAAATTGCTACTAATTGTAATTTTGGCCAACGTAGGATGTATTGTGTGTAGACCTGGAAATCGGGTCAATCAGTTCGGTTCCAATTCAGATCTTTTTGGTTTGGGTCTCTTTCAGATATTTGTTATAGTCGGTTTGGGTCAATTCGGTTTCGGGTTAAATTCAGTTTGATTTTTTTTGGTTTCGGGTCGTTTTTGTTCGGATTTATACTGGTTCAGGTTTATATCGATTTGGGTTTATCTAGGTTCGGATTTACACTAGTTTCAGATGAGATCCCTTGGTATTAGAGTTCCTAATGTTAGCCTTGTTTGTAGCCTATCCTCCTTATGTGTAAAGGGAGTATATATACAGGTGTCAGTAATAATGAGCTAGTATATTTATTAATGTGTGTTACGATGTGACTATAATTTATATAAACTCTGTATAAAAATAGACAACAACCTTAGTTTAAGTGATAAAATATATGGAGTAAAAGATTTGTACATTAAATCAGTTGTACCTATAATTTAAATTTGTTTTTTAGAAAGACATCAACCAATGAGCTATTATGTTTGTCTTAATTTGAGTTTAATTTGTTTTGAATTTGATCATTTTCGGCTCTAATTAGTTTTTGGGTCTAATTAGTTTTGTGTTTAATTGGTTCCGAGTCTAATCAATTTCGGGTCTAACTAGTTCAGGTTCAATCGAATCTAGATCTGAATCCGGTCTGAATACATTCGGTCCAGTTTCGATTCGGTTCGGATCATTTCGGGTGTTCGAGTTTAATTTGGCTATCTAGTCTTTGGGTCATTTCGGATTTGATTCCAGGTTATTTGGTTCGCGTTATCAGGTTTAATTGGGTCAGTTTTTCCAAGTCTAATTGTAGGGGTGGGCACGAAATCCGTTCCCGTTGGACTGTTCCGAAAAATCCCGAATCTGTTTTGTAAATGTACCGAATAATTGGGACACAACTTTTTTATCCCGAACCCGTTCCGTCCCGTTATCAAATGGGACATGAGTGGGACAACTTAAATTTATACCGATCCATCCTGTTTGTCCCGTTTTATCTATTTTATTAATATATAATTCTAATTCTACACTCATTCTTTAATTAATTAAGTTAACTTCAAGTTTCAACCCAAAGTTTATTAAATTTATTTGGCCCAATTGATTAAGTCCACACTTCAAAGCCCAATTCCATCCTATTATTAACCTAATTCACTTTTGTCCAATTCATCGCCCTACGCTAATTCATTATTCATCGCCACTACTAGTTCGCCACTGCCAGTCGCCACTTTTGTCCAATTCATCGCCCTACACCAATTCGGAGTTGCTGCCGGCAAGACTCGAGAGTTCAAATTAATTCAAAGCATTTTGTTGCAGTTATAACACATGAATAGAAGCAAACCCAAGCACTCTCAACGAGTTCAACTTAGCTCTAAAAGACCTGAACATGAAGCTACTCAAACAGATACACCAGATTCTGATGCTTTTGAGGTGACATCAAACATGCCCACAAGTGAAGGAATTCTGTACGGACCTCCTCTAGGTAGCTCTAATGACTTTTCTATGACATTTTGTGACTTTTGGATTGAGTACACCCCCCCTCTTATATTTGGGATTAGGACAAAGTAGGACAACCCGAATCTGTCCCGGTTTGTTCCGATCCCGAATTTTATGGGACAAACCGGGATAAGATTGTAATCCGAACCGTTCCGGACCGTTTATATATAACGGGACAAGACTGGAACAACCTAAAATCCGGACCGTCCCGATCCGTGCCCAACCCTATCTAATTGTGTGGAATTCTTATGTCACATATATGCACGTGCGCGCACACACACACACTCTCTCTCTCATTTTCTTTCTCTCTCATATACATACATACATACATACATACATACATACGTACATACGCGCGCGCGCACACACACAGGTGGCAAACTATTTATTCCTTTTTACCGTTACTATTTATTCCCGCTTGATTCTTTACCGTTACTATTTAGGTGGCAAACTATTTATTCCTTCTTACCACATTTTCATATGTCATTTGATTAATAGTATAGTTATATTTCTCTTTTGTATAGTTTTTATGTGTTTTTTAAATATATAGATATAATTTATACTAAATATTAAATAAATTAAAATTTAAAATAATTTTCATCAAACATTTTAAGTTGTAGTGTAAACTTTCAAGTGGACAGAAAAAGCATATATATAACTTGCAATTGAACATTCAAAGCATCTATTAATACTAATGTCTATGAGGATTAATTAATAGGGCAATAATTTGGGTTAGTTGAAGTATTACGGATTTAACTAATTAATTATAAGAAGTATGGTGGTGACAGTGGGTCATTAGTAGGAATTGAGTGTGGTCAAATCTATCAAAATACCATTTCTTATTAAAAGGGTGGTGATAGTGACACCCATCAAAATATTAAACATACCCAACAACCTATTTTTATTCCACTAATTTTTAAACTAGTTTCAATATAGTACTTAACATGAACACATATACTATCTAAACAGTTTAAAATTTTTAACAAAATTAATAATAATTTAAAATTTAATTTATTTTTTTTGTTTTTTATAATTAACATATTTTTATTTATTAGATATGATAATGTGTTTTAAAAAATTATAGTTTTATTTATAATGCATATTTATTAACATGTCTATAAATAATTTTTTGTAAAGAAATAAAAGGGAATAATGATACATACTTTTAAAAACATAATTATTTTTTAAATTAAACCCTACATAACTATTTTTAAATACTCCTTTCGTCCCTAAAAGATTGCCATTGTTTGACTTTTTTGGTCAAATTATGGCACCCTTTAACCATGAAAAAAATATAATTCAGAATAATTTAATTTTATAAAAATTTGATATTTCTAAACTTATTTAAAATAACCTCAATTTTACTAAATTTACATTATAATTAAATATATTTTTTTCTATAATTTGCGATAAAATGGTGTCACAGTTTGCCCAACAAAGTCAAACTCTGGTAATCTTTTAGGGACGGAGAGAGTAATAAATTGACTATGTAGATAAAATTTGGTAAAATATATATTGGTACAATACCTAGAAAATAAAAGAGAAAATAAAAGATTTATACAAGTTAATGGTCATTCAATGTAATAACAATGAAAGTTATTTTAATTAATGAAAAATTAAAAGAACAAATGCCAAAGGTTTAAGATTACAATTAAAACTAAAGTTAAACTTTGCATTAAAAAAGTAGAAATCATCCTAAATAGGACTAAAACATAGAAAAAAGTACCAAAATAGGACTTTCATGTTTTTTTCAAGAATAAGACTTTGCACTATGGTAATGTGACTTTGCACTATGGTAATGTGACTTTGCATTTTGGTAATGTATATGACCATGTTTGGTAATGTAAGTCCTATTTTGAAAATAAAAACATGGAAGTCCTATTTTGGTATATTTTCAATGTTTTAGTCCTAGTTTGGTCTTTCTCCTTTAAAAAAGTTAACGATAATAAGAAAAATAAATGGTGCATAGTTATATATATATATATATATATATATATATATATATATATATATATATATATATATATATATATATATATATATATATATATATATATATATATATATATATATATATATATATATATATATATATATATATATATATATATATAAAACTCATTCCGTCTCTAAAAACACTTCTTATTTCTATTAAAAATTCACTTTTTCCCCTTACTTTTTCATACCCTACCTATCACATCATACCTTTTTACTAATAATCTACCCACCAAATACTACTTTATCCATCACATCAAAAGACTTTTTTTGGAAATTCAATATCAAAATACACTCCCCTTAAATCTTTTAAAAATTATAACATCTCATGTTTTGGAAATTTAATAATGACTAATAGATAATGACCAAAGATCCTACATTGGGAAATAAAAACATATGGTCATATATTGAGAAAGTCATTATGTCTTAGTCATATTTAGGTAAATTACTCTTTAAAATAATTCATTGAATTTACAGAATACATGAATTCTATACATTTTATCAGAATCTTTTAAAATCTAAATTGAATACACTCCCCTTAGTTTCTCGTGATCATCCTTATTCAGTTGGTCCAAAATCTACTTTCATTTTTTATCATGTAATTTTTACATACCTCGTCCCTAAAATTTTTTCCCAATTTGACTTTTAGAAAAATTAAGGGGAAGAATTTTTGTATTGACTTTTCAAAAATACCCTTGATGTGATGACTAAAAGTAAGATGTGATTGGTAGATTATCCATATCCATACTTTATTAAAAAAGACATGGAATCAACATATGATTTTCCCACCCAAAGAGTATGACAATTATAAATGACAATTGTGAAGTAAAAATGGTAAGTGGTCGCAATTATAGTAATAATTAATATAATTATTATATTTATAATAATAAAAGAAATGTAAGTTTAAATGTCTGAAAGGTAAGTTAACAATTGTGAATTTATAATGGTAAGTGGCCGAAATTCTAAAGTTATAATTATTATATTTATAATAATTAACGTATTAAAAATTGGAAATAATTAAAAAAGGTAATTTATAAAATTGCAAAGCGTAAGTTTTTAATAAAAATGGAATCCACCTATTATATGCTAAGAATAAGTAATTGTCATTTTTAACCTTTTTTTGTGTTAGTGTGAAGTTAATATTGTTATTATAATTATTTTTATAACAATTAACGTGGGTAATATAATTACAAATGACAATTGTGAAATTAAAATGGTAAGTGGCTAAAATTATAGTAATAACTATTATAATTATTATATTTATAATAATTAAAGAAAGGTAAGTTAAAATGGACGAAAGGTAAGTTAATAATTGTGAACTTATGATGGTAAGTGGCTGAAATTGTAAAGTTATAATTATTATATTTATAACAATTAACGTATTGAAAATTGGAAATAATTAAAAAAGGTAAGTCATAAGATTGTAAGTTATACAATTATACACCCATTTTTGCAAAAAAAATTGGAAATAAATAAAAAAAGGTAAGTTATACAATTATACACCCAATTTCACAAAAACATAATTGGAAATAATTAAAAAAAGATAAGTTATTATTATTAACGTGAGTAATATTAATTGGAAATAATTAAAAAGGTAAGTTAAACAATTATACGCCCAATTTCGAAAAAAAGTAATTATGATAAGAATAATTATACACCATTTTCGTAAAAATTTAACCCTTCTTATTATAATAGTCTATAATGTGGTCTATAAAGAAGTCTTTCGAAATTTGTAAAGTAGTGATGTTTTTTACCTTAAAATAATATACTCTGTAATATCCATATTCTATTGCATATCATTTTTATCATTGCAAAATAATTTTAATGTAAGAACATAAAAATGACCCGTGCAAAGTAGACTAAGAATTAGTAGGAGTAAAAATGATTTTTTAATAAAAAAAGAGAACTTTTGGAGACAATGAAAAAAAAGGAGAAGAAATTTATGGGACGGAGAGTGTATTTCTTTTAAATAAAAGTGCTCTTTTAACCTCAATAAAAGTGCTCTTATTAATAGTGGTTAAATGAATATATTAAGACAATTGATATTGGCACTCTATATATTGATAGTGGCACTGTACATTCTTACTTAAAAACAAAAAAGACAATATTGCCCCTCTAACAAAAAAACTTGTATTCTTACTAGCCTACAAGATATGCTAGAGAAAAGCTACTACATTGCCCCTCTATATATTGATAGTGGCACTCTACATTCTTACTTATTAACTTTATCAATTCCACCCTCTCATTTTTGAAATATTATACTATCTCTAGTTTAAAAAATGGTTTCACCATTATTTATTCTGTAACACAAAAACTTTTACCTAAATAGTCTTTCCTAAAATGTGTAAAGTACACCTCATATCTCCTTTATTGCGTAGTAGTATTTTTAGGTGTGGAAGAATGTTTTTGTGGGAGGTATAGAAAAGGGGGATGAATTTATTTTTTCAAACGGAGGAAATACCAAAATGCATTTTTCAATTTTAATGTTTCAATCTATAAAGTTATTTTATTAGTATTTGAAAAGGATGATCATGTGTTTGTTTTTTCAAAACAAAGCTTTACACGAAGTATAACTTTTCTACCACTCACCATCAAAATTAAAATTTGAAACCTAGTTTTATCTCCTTTTTTCTTTGAAAAAGTCTACCTAGTATATATGAATCCGGTCTAGTTTCTAAAATTTTGAATATTTTGATAAAATCATATTTTAAATTAAAATTATACTCAATGAAAATTTATTTATTTTAATTGTATAATAAATATACGGTATGCATTAGATAAATATTTTTTAATTAATAGATACAAGTATATATCTTTTTAAAATATAAAATAGTTGTAGTTTTAAGAATGATACACATTTATTGACATTTACCTAAGCCTTTGTTTTTGAAAAGTAATAAAAAGGAAAAATGGTGATTATTTTTAAAAAATTATATAAATATTTGTTTAAAGAAATAAAAATATGAAATCTTCATTTTCACATACTAATAAAATAGTTTTGTAGAATGAAAAAAATAAAATGGTGAAGTAATGCATTTTGGTATAGTACTCCGTATAGTCCTCCGCCTTCCCGTACCACCTCTAGCAGCACAGATCCAGTACCGCGCATGCGCGTAGACGCTCCCCGTTTCTCGGGCGACGATCCTACGGGCTGGATTTTCCGGATCCAAAAGTATTTTGACTACTTTCTGACGCAAGAAACAGAGCGCCTCCAGTTGGTCGCCATGTTGATCGACCACCCCGCCTCCTATTGGTTCCATTACTATCAATCTAATACCTACGGAGCTTCTTGGGCAGATTTTTTGGTGGCCGTCCAACAGCGTTTTGATCCGCATTATTATGAAAACTACGTCGGCCTATTGTCTAAATTGACTCAAACACCATCCGTGTTGGACTATCAGACGGCCTTCGAGTCCTTGCTCAATAAAGTTTCGGGCGTTCTGGAAGAAACCTTGATCTCTATGTTTGTGGCCGGCTTGAAGCAACCTGTGCAACGAGAGGAAAATCTTTGTAACCCCACCACGTTAGAATTTGCCTTTGCTTTAGCCCGTGGATTGGCCGCCTATCATCAAGAAGCCGCAGCAACGTTTGGTTCCCCTAGCCGCAGATCCTGGCCCAATCGCCCCCCACCACCCCTAGTAGCGGCGGGCATCCTCCCTACTCCGACAACGGGTGTTCGACCACATCCTACAGAGGTCCGTCCGCCCGGCCGTTCCTCTACATCGACGTTACCAGTGGTGGTCGTTTCGGCGGCCGAGAAAGCCGAACATAGCAAAAAAGGGCTTTGTTGGTATTGTAATGAGAAGCGAGACCGATCCCATAATTGCTGCCGCCGGTTCTTATCGCTCATGGGCCCCGATGATGACGAACCGTCCCTTGATGTTGATGAACCCACCGACCTGGTAAACTTCACTCCCGTTATCACCGCCGACATCTCGAGCATCCATTCAATGTCCGGCAGCCCGAGTCTGTGATCTCTCAAATTAGCCGGCTCCGTGCATGGTACTGCCGTCCAGGTTCTTTTGGACAGTGGGAGCACCCACAACTTCATCCACCCCGGGGTGGCCGAACGCCTCGCCCTGGTCCTTCATCCCGTCCCACCCTTCCGTGTCTACGTTGGTAATGGTGACTCCCTTCGTTGCTCTTATAGTTGTCTGTGGACACCGTTATCTCTCCAAGGCCATCTTTTTGAAATTGATTTGTTCATGCTAGAAGTTCAAGGTCCCGATATTGTCCTCGGAATTCAGTGGTTGCAAACTTTGGGCAAGGTGGCACACGACTATGCTAAATTAACCATGGAATTCAGTTGGAATGGCGACACCATCACATTATGAGGCGACTCTCCTGGCCCACGTCCGGTATCCTATAATCAGTTGAGCGCCCTCCTTGCCGCACCCAAGCCAGTCGACTTATATGAAGTGGTGGGCACCACTGTGGAGCAGCCGCCGGTCACGACCGAGGAACTCCATTCCCTCCTGACCTACCAGACCCCATCCGCGAATTGCTTACTCATCATACACCGGTGTTCAGGACACCAACCGGCCTCCCACCGGCACGTTTTTGGGATCACCGTATTCACCTCACACCAGGTACTCGTCTAATCAACGTCCGCCCCTATCGTTACCTATATTTTCAAAAGGCGGAGACTGAACGACACGTCCGAGACATGCTTCGTCAGGGCATCATTCGGCCAAGCCAAAGCCCTTTCTCTTCACCGGTATTACTTGTCCATAAAAAGGACGGTACTTTCCGGTTCTGCATGGACTATCACGCCCTCAACACTGCTACCGTACCGGATCACTTTCCCATCCCAACTTCGAATGAGTTATTTGATGAACTAGGGTCAGCTCGAGTGTTTACCAAACTGGATCTCCGGTCCGGCTATCACCAAATCCGCATGCATGCGAACGACATTTTCAAAACAGCCTTCTGGACAAATGACGGTCATTATGAGTTCTTGGTCATGCCCTTCGGTCTCACTAATGCACCATCAACCTTTCAAGCCGCAATGAATAGTTTGTTCTGGGAGTACTTACGTCAGTTTGTGATTGTCTTTTTCGATGACATCCTGGTCTATAGCCCTACTACCGAAGCGCATGTCCATTACTTGGCCACTGTAATGGAGACACTTCACCACCACTCCTTCCTTATTAAGCTTTCGAAGTGCTCTTTTTGTCCAGCACAAATCGACTACTTGGGACATCTCATTGAGGCAGGGGAATTGAAACCGGACGCGGATAAGATTGCAGCCATGGCAGCCTGGCCGAAACCCACCACTGTCACTCAGCTTCGGGCCTTCCTTGGTTTAACAAGTCATTACTGTCGGTTCGTTGCTGGGTATGCCGTAGTAGCCGCCCCCCTAACCGACCTCCTTAAGAAGAATAGCTTCGAGTGGGATGCCTAAGCGAATGAGAGTTTTGCAGCGTTGAAACGGGCCATGACCACGACACCAGTGCTACGCCTCCCGGATTTCTCACAAGTGTTTTATTTGGAAACCGATGCTTCAGATTTTGGGGTGGGCGCCGTATTACTCCAGCACGGACACCTGTTGGCCTTCTTTAGTCAGAAATTGGGACCCAGGCGACGTATGGCATCCACGTACCACAAAGAATTATATGCGATTGTTGAAGCGGTTCAAAAGTGGAGCCAATACTTGCTCGGCCGGGAATTTGTGATTCGAAGCGACCAGCGCAGTCTCAAGGAACTCCTTCTCCAGGTCGTACAGACCCCGCACTAGGAATTTTACATTCGGAAATTAATGGGGTATAAGTTCCGTATTGAATACAAGAAGGGGGCCTCTAACCGTGCCGCCGATGCCCTGTCTTGACGTGAAGATGATACCGAGGTAGCCACTCTGCTCTTGACCTATGCACGACCCCAGCCAAAGTGATTGGATGATGTCACTGCGGAAAACACAATGTCCCCAGAACTCCGCCAACTTCATAAAGCCGTGGCAACGGGGACAGCAAAACCGGGTTTCACCGTACACTCCGGCATCATCTAATATAATCACCGTTTGGTCCTGGCATCATCCTCTCCTCTACGCCATCATCTACTGGTCGAGTACCACAGCCTCCTGATGGTCGTACATCAAGGCGTGGAGCGCACCTTCTACCGCCTCGTCACCACTTTTTATTGGCCCGGCATGCGCACAGATGTCTGGCGTTTTGTGGCAGCGTGTTTGGCCTTTCAAGCAACCAAATACTCCACCCGTAAGCCCGTGGGTCTCCTCCAGCCACTTCTAGTTCCAGACCGTGTATGAGAGTCCGCGTCTATAGACTTTATCACCGGCCTTCCCCCTTCGCGCGGGCTCTCGGCCATTCTCGTTGTTGTCGACCGTCTCACAAAGTACTCCCATTTTGGTTCCATGCCCGGTGACTTTGATGCACCTCGTGTGGCTCAACTCTTTATTGACATTGTCGTTAAACAACATGGGTACCCCGCCGACATCGTCTCCGACTGCGACTCAATCTTCATGAGCCTCTTTTAGAAAGAATTGATGCGTCTCAACGGCATAACGTTGAAGTTTAGTAATGTTTATCATTCACAAACAGACGGCCAAACGGAGGTCACCAATCGGATTTGGAATCGTATTTGCGGGCGTTTGTCCACGAACGTCCGACAAAGTGGTGCACTTTTTTACCTTGGGCTGAACTAGCCTTGATTTGCAGCACGAATGAGAGTATTGGCATGTCTCCATATCAGGCCTTGTATGGCCGGATGCCTCCCCTTTTCCCGACCATGTCCACTCGTTCGCAGGTTGCTTCGGTGGAGGAACTGTTGCGTGAGCGTGCCGCATTACTCGCAGATTTGAAGACTCATTTGGCTGCCATGCGGAAACGAATGGTTACCCAGGCAAATGCTCATCGCCGAGAGGTCTCTTATGCCATCGGCGATTTGGTCCTTTTGAAGCTCCGCCTGTATCATCATCACTCCGTCGCACGCCCACTCTCCACGAAGCTCTCTCGACGGTTTTATGGACCTTTTCCCATTTTGAAACGGGTCAGACCGGTCACTTACAGGTTACACCTTCCGCCAGATTGCCATATTCACAATGTGTTCCATGTTTCTCTCCTGTGGCCCTTTGTTCAAACCGGTGATAATCTTCCGCCAGTCACACTTCCCGCTGATTTTTATAATGGCTGTCGTATTTTGATCCCGGTGAAGGCGCTGGCTGCACGGACAGCTTTGGTGGATGTCTCCCGCAAGACCAACAACTGATTCGTTGGTCCGACGGTGGGCTGGAAGACAGTACGTGGGAACCCATTGCCGACATCCAGCGACATTTCCCCACTCTCGGCCTTGAGGACAAGGCCGTTTTCGACTAGGGGGAGTTGATACGGGGGTTATTCTCGATCATGACGACCCAGCAGATCTTTTGGCTCTACAACGCGTTCGTCCAAAGCGGTCCATTCGGGCCCCTAAACGTTATTCGGATTATATTTAATTCTTTCCTATTTTTTATTTATTGTAATTTAGATTTTCTTAGGTGAGCAAAATATAAGCTCCTTCGAGGGTTTCTTTTCGGTTATTTACCTTGTCGCTTTTCTTGATCCAACAGGATAGGTAACCTAGTTTAAGTAAGATTGGGAGAAACCAATTGTTATTTAAAAAGGAGTTGAACTCTTTCAACAACTCAAGTAATAAGAAAACTCTCCTCTCTCCCATATTTTTCTCTCTCTCACGTCTCTCTCCCCAAAACCCTAAGCCGCGCACAACCTCTGTGCCATGGCTGGTTCTCCTTTTCCCCCTTGCAGGTATCACATTTGCATCAGTACAAAACCGATGCAAATGGTGCAAAATAACCGATGTTAATGCCCCGATATGTAGTAGTGGGATGAACTAATAGCTATAGCCTTTAAAAAAATAAAAAATAAAACTAGTAGGAGGGCAATGTCAATTCAAATTCTTAATGTTGTCAAAATATTGTTAGAAGAGTAATGTTGTCCGCTTTTTTTATAAATGGAATATATGGTGTGCCAAAATCAACTGTCATATAGTAATTGAGCTCAATAATGCACTCCATGATGTTCATCTTATTAAAAGAATTCCATATTTGGTATGGCCATTATCGTCATTATCGTAAGGGTAATGGTTAGCAAACCCGTAAAAATTTAAAAGAGTCGTACACCTTTCACGCGAGGGAGTATTTGTAATAAAATTGTTACTTTGACATCAGAGATTAAGATAAACAGAGTGCAGCAGAAATAATCAATTAAAAGTATCTATACAAACAGGTTAGATGAATCAAACAAACAGTTGAGAGGATTTTATAACACTTTTCACAGAAACAATTGGCTGACATAGTACTATATCATCTTCTCCGTCACATGCGCACATACAATAAATAGTGTAAAGAAATGAAACAGACATAAAGGTTTGTTTACGTAATTAAGAGCAAATCTTACTACTCTACAGGGTCCACATTCGTGTAATAGCCCTCTAATAAATCTTAATTGCAAGTTACACCGATCAATACTAATAATGTGCTAAGTCGCACTACTCCCAATTGTAATGACAAAATCTCAAAATTAAGACTTCTAACTCGAACTCTCTTCGAGCTTGCTTCACAGCTAACTCATCTTCACCAGGTATATTTAAGGATGTGTTGGATGCCCTAGTTTTTGAATCAGATTCTCAACATCTAGGCCTTGTAAAACTAGAAACAACAAGCAGGTGTGTCTCTCTCTTCTATGCACACAATCGTTCCAATATAGAATGATATGCAAATTTTCTTCCCACATTGTGAATGTATATGATCCGCGTCTTTGTTCTAAAAAATCACACAGGGAATGGAAATCATACTCTAGTAGGGTTAGGATTTCTAGCCCAACTACAGATTACTAGGATTCCAACTAAGCTCTTCCGTATCCTTCTTTAATTCATGCTAGGACGTTCTGTAATAGATAAATAACTCTTCATAAATCAGATGCTTCCAACACACTAATTCTACGACTTATAGTTGGATCAAGTTTCCTACCATTTTAATACCGAAAAAATACATTTTCTTCACTATATACATAAAAATGGATTATTCGGCTTTTACAGAGATAAAAAGGTAGTGATATTGAAAAAATGTTAAAAATTTCAAATAAAATGTTTAAATATATCAATGGTTAGCTATTGTCAATGATTTTCTTATTTTATGTTTAATTTAAATCAAATTTAAATTTATTTACACCAAATCAAATCAGATCCAATCAGATCATATTCAACCATATCAGATCAGATTAGATCTTGTTGGGAAAAATATTATAGATTTTGATGATGATGTATTTAGAATGTAATAGGGACTTTAGGTCTCCCCAAATATTCAATGTAATTTTTCTTTTTAGAAATATTGTTAAAACCGAGTTCTTGAGATTTCCAATAAAGTTGTGATATTTCTTTAAGCGGTTTGATGCCTGAAGACTTAATCAAATTCAGTAATTTGGAAATTGGATATCTTGATCGGAAATGTCAGAGACAAGTAAGGATTTCTCAAAGCAGACGAAAATCCTCCAATCCGGAAGACTACATAAGAACCGGATGTCTCGCTACAACCCACTGAAGGCTATGTCGGAAGACTAGCGCGGATTTCTTTCTCACCCGGAAGACTGAGTATGACTCTTCCGGATTTGTCAGCTAAGAACCGGATGCCTCAAGAAAGACCGGAATTCTCAAAAAGCGGACAAGTGAGAAAAGACTTAGAAAATTATCTAAGTCTTGAATGAAGAAATTCTACCCGTTGGTAAGGAAAAATCAATCTCTTGATTTTCAACGGCTAGATTGAAGATAATTATGCTGATTCAAGAACAATGACTCGAAGACAAAGTCTGGACCTTTAAAAATTGAAGAGCCTGTCCAAAATTCCTAAACAAGCACTAGAAGACAAACAGAGTAAAGTGCTACAGTCCAGAATTCTTGAACAATAGCTAGAAGACGGATTCTGTGGAAAAAGGAATCCCTCCGTAAACAATTGGGTATGTCCAAACACCCATTCCAATAAGGAATCTTCAAATCACAATCTTCATTCAAAATTGAAGCCAACAAATGGAACGGATAGTCTATTTTGATTCAACGGATAGATTATCCAATCGAGGTATAAATAGCATCCTTGGAAGACCGGAGAAAGAACAACGACAACGATAAGATAAACAACCACAACAAAGCTACCTCATTCACAGTTAGCCCAAAAAGCTTGATAAAGAGAGATTTCTAAACTCCTTATCCAGAAGCAAACTTCTCTTCCTTCCAAAGAGCTATAGTGTAAATACTTGAAGGTTTCCTTGCCTCAAGTACCACACCACGTTGAAGGATACAACTTTTGATCAAACTTATTGATTGAAAGGGGGTAGGTCAACTTTCATAGAAGTTGGTCTTGCAAGTCCTATTGTTCGGACCTTGCAGTTGTTGAAGATGCGTGACCTTTGAAGGAACAACAAAGCCAGCACGAGTGCAGTAGCAACATTGGCATTGTGTGCAGAAATTCACACAAGTGTAATTGTTGGTTCATTTTTCAACAACCAACTACATAGTGGATTTTGAGGACGTAGAAGGATTACCCCACCTTCGAACCTCGTTAAAGTTTGCGTGTCTCTCTCTTTTATCTTTATTCTTACTTGCAATTATATTAACTGTGAAAACTAACCCATCCATATTGATTATTGTTCACTCTACCCACCAAATTCTGCACACAATCTAAAGTTCACAAGAACTCTAGATTAACACTCATTTTCACGTTTTCAAAAGAAACGAAAAAGTTTTAAATTTGTTACAAAGTCTATTCACCCCCCCCCCCTCTAGACTTTGTATCTCACCACTTTGGGACCACCAGATCTAATCAGATCAGATCAGAATTTCAAAAATTCAAATTAGGTTCAATCAGATTAGGCGTACAGAATATAGCCTTAGGGGCGGAGGGTGTATTATTTAGAACCGAATTATGCATTATTTGTCAAATATGAAAGTGAAATTTGCAATGAATAGGACTAAAACCTAAATTATTTTCTAATGTAGGACTTAAATTTTTTTATTCCCCAAATTGGACTTAATAATGACTAGTGAGAAGAATAATATCAAAGTGATGCAGGACAGTTAGTTGAATAATGACTAATAGATAACGACTAATAGTTCTACATTGAGAAATAAAAACATATGGTCCTATATTTAAAAAGTCATTATGTTTTAGTCCTACTTAAGTAAATTACTCAATATGAAAGTATAGACTTGTTTGGGATGATGGACTGATTTTAGGGTTCAACAACAAGCGAAAGGATTAATGCGATATAAAGCTTTGATATGATGCTCTAGGGTCAATCCTTAATTTTCATAAGATTATTCTAATTTGAAGCTCATTCAAAACTTTCAAACGCATTGTTTTTTCTTCCACGCGACCCAACCTGGGCTTTTTTATATGCGGTCCAACCCAACTACGGAGATATGCAGACGATAGCGAGCGCCACCACTAGTTCTCAACTAGACCAACGATAATTTTTTGATGAACTCTAACGGTAGAAATATTATTATAACTAAATCGAATGATTTCATTAAAATAAACTCGCTATTTATAATAGTTACAGGACCATGACCTATTTAGAGACAATTATAATAACCATTAAAGAAGTTTATAAAAAGTGCACGCTTCGTTGAGTTTGTCATGATAAAAGTCTTTGCGGGGGTTCAAGGGCCATGCCGTTGAGTGTGTAGTTTAATTAGCCCCTGCGGTATCCAAGGGGCAGAGCCCCTGACCGAGTCAAGATTACGATTTATTTTGGAAAAAGTGTTGCGTTGAAAATTCATTTGAATTTATATTTTCGAATTTGGGTACAAAAAGAAATCCGAAATGACCTCTTTATAAATTTTCGCCAATTAGACGCACACATAAGAGAAATATGTCAAACATGTTGGGATTCCTCCAAGTCCCACACCGGAACTATATGAGTAAATGAACCAAAATATATATGTTCACCCAACCCCATTAGTATGAGGCCTTTTGGGAGGTGCCCAAAAATAAATCCGTGTGGGCTTGGCCCAGAGCGAACAATATCATACTAATGCGGGATTGGGGTGAAGGCACGTGCAGTCCCAACATGTGGTATCAGAGCCTAGGTTCTTGCGGGCGTGAACAGCAGACTGTGAAGTCTGGAAAAATCTTGGTATGACGGTGTAACAATAGGACCAAAACCAAGAAAGAGGATCCGCAGGAGGTGCCTTGTGTCGAAAGTCTTCCCGACGAGAGAAGGTCGGGCGTGTACCAAAAAGTTATAGCTACGGCGGTACAAGATAATTTGGCGGATCAAATGGTGTAGCCCAGCGAAGGAAAGATCTGCGGTTCGAGCCTTGCGTCGAAAGTCTTCCCGACAGGAGGTCGGGCGTGTGTCTCGCAAAGAGTGTGCGGCGGTGCAAGATGTGTAGCAAATAAAAAGGAAAAATAGATTACCGCTGGATGAGAGGTCGGAATGCGGGATTGGGGTGAAGGCACGTGCAGTCCCAACATGTGGTATCAGAGCCTAGGTTCTTGCGGGCGTGAACAGCAGACTGTGCAGTCTGGAAAAATCTTGGTGTGACGATGTAACAATAGGACCAAGACCAAGAAAGAGGATCCGCAGGAGGTGCCTTGTGTCGAAAGTCTTTCCGACGAGAGAAGGTCGGGCGTGTACCAAAAAGTTATAGCTACGGCGGTACAAGATAATTTGGCGGATCAAATGGTGTAGCCCAGCGAAGGAAAGATCTGCGGTTCGAGCCTTGCGTCGAAAGTCTTCCCGACAGGAGGTCGGGCGTGTGTCCCGCAAAGAGTGTGCGGCGGTGCAAGATGTGTAGCAAATAAAAAGGAAAAATAGATTACCGCTGGATGGGAGGTCGGAAGTTGTGTGGTCCTGGGGGGGGTTTGTTGGGACTCCTCCAAGTCCCACACCGGAACTATATGAGTAAATGAACCAAAATATATAGGTTTACTCAACCCCATTAGTATGAGGCCTTTTGGGAGGTGCCCAAAAACAAATCCGTGAGGGCTTGGCCTAGAACGGACAATATCATACTAATATGGGGTTGGAGTGAAGGCACGCGCAATCCCAACAAAACTATAGTTGTCGTCCTTCCCCATGTCTATAGAACTTGGTCGCAAGATTGGTCATGGTATACAGGTTCGAAATTATCAGAGTATTTTTCTTACTTTGTTCTTCAATGCTCTAAGTTATATCCGATAAAAAATTTGTGTGAACCGCCTAATAGTTTCAATCTGAAAATGACTACACTTCTTTCTGAGAATCTAAGTACTAGTTCCGAATTGCTAACACAACTATTGTAAAAGCCAACAAAATCTAGTCTTTCGCAAACTTTTATCAATAAATCACAAATTCTTAGTTAGAGCATGTTCTTCAGAGCTAGAAAAAAAGAGTTGGATGATGGAAAAAAATGGAAGAAATTTGAAAAAACAAGAAGGAACTAAAAAAACAAGAAGGAACTGAAAAAACTAGAAGAAACTGGAAAAACTTGTAGAAACGGGAAAAAATTGCAAAAAGTTGGATAGAACTGGAAAAACTTTTAAAAATCTGAAAAAACTTCAAAAATTTTATTAAAGTGCATTTTTTATATTATTTTCATTCTAATTATTGTTGTTGCTGTAATATTAATAATAATAATAGTAATAAATAATTGTTGTTGTTATTATTATTAGTTATATTTTTATTGTTATATTCTTAATCACGTTATCTTAATCAATGTCTTTACGATAAAAAAACCAATGTCATTTTTCTTGCACAAAAGAAATTCTACTTTCGTAAAATATATTTTATTTAGTATATAAAGTTTGCATATATATAAATGTTAAATTTTAAAAAGTTATTGTGGTTACGTTGCATCTCAATTTATTTATGTAGTATTTATTAAAAGATAATATATATTTAATTACACTTTATATGTTAAATAATTTTTTTTAAATATTAGACTAGTCACATAATGTGTTCAAGTCTAGTTTTCCTTTCATTTTCATACGAAATAGAATTACTTTCCTATAATATTATTAATTTTTTAAAATGATTAAGAAAGTTATATCATATATATATATATAGGGATTTATTTATTCTTAAAAAAGATTTAACATGTATATGTCAAATGAATAATTATATTGAAAGTTGAAACGTGTAAGACTTCGAAAATTTGTCAACAAGGAGAAAATAAATTGATACAGACAAGAAAAAAATAATATACTCGGGGTGTGTGTGTGTGTGTGTGTATATATATATATATATATTAAAAATAAAATAGCAACTCCCCTTAAATCTCTCTTCAAAATCAAAACTCTCATGTTTTTCGGGACGGAGGGAGTATTATTTAGGAACTCTAACCTTTCCGAGATCGTAAAGGGAACAAGGGTTGAAATGTTACTACCTATGGAAAAGTCAAATTTGCACTGAATATGACTAAAACATAAATCATTTTCAATGTAGGAATTAAATTTTTTTATTTCCTAAATAGTACTTCCTCTGCCCTAAAAACATGAGATGTTTTGATTTTGAAGAGATTTAAAGGAAATGTATTTTGGTATTGAATTTTCAAAAAATATCCTTTGATGTGATGAGTAAAAGTAGGATTTGATGGGTAGATTATTAGTAAAAAAGTATGATGTGATAGGTAGGGTATGAAAAAGTAAGGTATAAAAGTGAGTTTTTAATAGAAATGAGAAGTGTTTTTTGGAACGGATGAAAAAAGAAAGGAGAAAGGTTTTCAGGGACAGATGAAGTATTTAATAATGACTAGTGAGAAGAATAATGTCCAAGTGATGCTGGACATTTAGTTGAATAATGACTAATAGATAATGACCAATGGTCCTACACTGAAAAATAAAAACATATGGTGCTATTTTGAAAAAGTCATTATATTTTAGTCCTATATAAGTAAATTACGCCTCTTACTTTTGTTGATTTTTTGTGACACTAGCTTATTTTAATTTTTGCTAAACTAACAAATAAATTTAAAAAATGTGACTAAATTAAATTTCATTACTTCTACTATTAGTTGTATCTCATCCTGGCCACTATTTAAGAGAGGGGTGTGTGGTGCATTAAAGTATTAAAGCATCACAATAAAAATCAATAAATACGGAGTAAAGGGTAGGTACGTAAATTATTCCCATCATCCCCAAATTAATTAATTATTAGTACAAGTACTATAATTAAGGATGCATAAATATTAACATCACATGCAGGAGGAGGACACAATTAAGTATACAGTGAATAATATGCTGGCGGGGATGATGCTGAGACGACCGCATTATACTCACCAGCAGCAGCAGCAGCAGTATGGGAATGGGATTAGGGTGTTGTTAGTTGATAATGACAGACACTGCCCTTGTCCTCGTCCTCATCAATCTCTTCGCTCTCTTCTTCAAACCTTCAAACTTTACTCATACACAGGTATATACTCTCTCTGTCCCACTGTCTTTGTCCACTTACTTTTTGGCACACCATCCAATGCACTTCTTTAATCCATTTTATCTTGTAATTTGTATATTAAAAAATTATAGAAATTATATATTCATAATCTATATGTTAAGACAAATCAAACAAGATCACACATGACTATATTTAGGCTTACACATTGAGAGAATTTGATGAGTCAAAGTGCTTAGATGAACAGTTCCAAAAGTCAAAAGTGGACAAAGACAGTGGGACGGATGTAGTATTTATACTCCCCTACCCTCCCCCCCATTAACATTTTTAATCATGTTTTACAAAATATGAAACAGTGGAAGTATAGGGAAGGTAATGATTAATGAATAACGGTTAGAAATTGTTAGAATATAAATAACTATTCCTGCGTCACAACCACAAGCTTGAGTTTTTGGTTGAGTTGGTTACTTGACATGGTATCGGAGTCTCGTTGACTACTAAGAGGTCACGAGTTCTAAACTCAGCGCCACCCAGTTTAAAAAAAATAAGGTTTCACGTGCAGGTCTCGTAAAAGCCTACGCCTGCACGTGAGAGGGCGTGTTAGAATATAAATAACTATTCCTGAGCCACAACCACAAGCTTGAGATTTTGGTTAAGTTGGTTCTTTGACAGAAATCACTAAAAAAAAGTTATTTCTAAAATAAGGATTAATACTGTTATTTCTAAAATTTCCTTATAAAAACACATTGTGATCAGTGTCCATATATAGGCACTTTTGAAGTGACACAAATCACACTATATGTACTCTTGTTTTGGAGAGTCATAGCGGTGCAATTATTGGATCCCGAGGTCTTTGGCACATTGTAATGTTTTATAATATGGAATTTGATAATTTACTATGTTAAAAAAATTATCAAGAGTTATATCATAAAACTTATGAATAAATCAACTTCCGAATTGAAGTTGGCGGTAAAAATCAACTTATAATCCTTAATGTTGGACGAATGTAGTAATAATTTCTTTTGTTTAAACGACATACGAGTAAAATTTGACACACCCAACCATACGCTTATTTATTAAAAAGTCGCATTTGAATAGAATTAATTCATGTGTTGAATTGAACATTGTAGACAAAAATACGGAATACCCTATTTGTCTAGTTTGACTTTTATAAGTTCAATTAGACAAATTTTAATCATCAATTATTTGTATTATGTATTGCATATTAATACTATCAAGGAACCAACTCAACCAAAAGCTCAAGCTTATGGTTGTGGCCCAGGAATGATTGTTATATACTCTAACAAATACTATGAAATCAAATTTTTAAAGTTCACAACGACATAAATCTAGTTAAACTATTTTTATACTCCCTCTGTCCAATAAAGATAGGGACATATTGACTAAAGTGGTAAAATAAGGGAGAAATAATTTTGTGTTGATTTTCTAAAAATACCCTTAACGTGATGGGTAAAGTAAGATGTGATGTGTAGATCATTCGGAAAAAAAGTATGATGTGATAAGTAGGGTATGAAAAAGTAAGGGGTAAACGTAATAGAATTGGGAAGAACTTTTGGGGGCACAACTTTTTTTGAAACATGAAGGACTTTTTGGGACGAAGGAAGTATTAATATACATTAGTATAATTTTTGTTTAATTATGGTCAAAGGTTCATCCAGTTTGACTCAAAAAAAAAATTAAAATAGACAAATACATTAGGATGGAGATGGTAAATTTTAAAGAAATCAACCTAAATATGAGAAATGTAATATTTGTCCTCAAAATATTTTAATCTCCAGAATAGAAGTTTGCACGATAAGATTATAACATTGTATAATTGCATTCCACTGTAATTTGCCCTAGTGTTACGTTCTTGTTCCTACAATAATTTGCCCTAGTTTTTTTAATGAAGTTCTGTCTAAAATATCCGTCTCTTAAGTCTTATTTATGCTAACGGGACATAATATTTATTTAGCATGTACTCCGTAGTAATTACGGAGTAGTTTACTTCACTTGTGAGTTGTGAACATATAAGTCTCTCTTAGAGATTGGTGGTGTAGTACTTAGAACTATAAAAAAAAAGCCTTATAAGTATTGTGCCCGCATGGAGAACTCAACTGGTAACAAAGGTGTAGGAGCAACTTTTTAAAAAAAATGAGGGGGGCTCTCTGTGCACTGTGAACGCTGGTCACAGCCTCTGTTGCCAGTTGAGTCACCATGATTTACATCTTTTCATAATTTCGTCGGGCAGGGGGTGAGAGGCACTCGGGTAAGCGATTTCGCCTTTTTGAAACAAGACTTATGTGTATTGTTTGTAGAAAATTGTCAAAGGAAAAAATAACTTTTTGGACAACAAATATTACTTCAAACATCATCCATAATTTATGTGATTAAAATATAAATGCATTTTTATTTTTCAATGAAAATTCAATGTATATAACTTAATTTGCATCCTGGAGCAACGATTTAAGAATGAGTGATTTCTTGGACCAATGATATTAAATGTATCTTTTCCTAAAGATTAACTAGTATAATTCTTTTAGTTTAATTCGAAAAAATTAATTTGAATAAATATTTTGGAAGAGCGGTTAAGCTAAGTAGTGGAGAAGGGAGAGGGCAAGGTATAAAATTAAACAAAGTCAAAGATATTTAAAGGTGGAAAGAGTTACATGCCCTCTTAAATACTCAGTCATATGTTGGACTATTTTCAAACTAGCACATGTTTTTCACTTGTACCACATTAGTGGATTTTCAAACCAATTGTGTTTCGAAAATCCAAATTTGGAATTTCAATTATGTAATACGGAGTCCTCTTTTTTTGTTTATTTACACTCCATAAATTATCAGATTTTACATTACTACTTCAATCAGTGTAGCTGAATTAGCTCTAGACTTAATTATATGAAATTATTTTGACGGACATACATCCAAAATAATGAGTCACTAACACATTTGAAGTAAGTGAATTAATTAATCGTCATCTAATCTTTTTTATATAATTTCAATAAACCTTAATTGAAACCGGTAATCATCCATCTTCTTCCTCTTCTTCCCCAACATCAAAACATCTGTGACTGAGAGCTTTGACGTACTTCGTCTTCTTAGTCAACGTGTTTTCTATCTTTTCTGTAATTATTAAGGAGGCAAAATACACATTGAGGTAGAAGTCAGAGTACGTCGAAGCTCTCAGGATGATCGAGTTTCTTTCACGTAGGGGAAGAAGACAAAGAAGAAGTTGCATTGGACGATTTCACCAAGTTTAATTAGAGTTCTTTTTTTAAATTACTCAAAAGTCCAAATGACGTCCAATCTAATTATGTTACTTAACATTTGTTGTCAACTCATTATTTCAGATGTCATGTGTGCCAAAACAATTAATTGCATGTCATTAAGTCAAAGTTGACACAGCTAGATACAGCAACGTAAAATTTGATAATTTTTTAGAACATTAGCATGCAAAAAAAAGAATTTGGAAATAATATGTATAATCGGCAATATTGTATTAGTCTGATAGAGGTAATGGAGTGAAATAAGACTAAAACATATCAACAAGACAAAAATATGACATCCATATTTTTATCCTCAAAATATGACTTAGTGGATAAGGCCAACATATAATACCATAAAATCCTATGGAATATAAGTATACAATATCATATTGTTACAACACAATAGTCTTATTTATAAATAAAAATTTACTACACTTTGGCCCAAAAATTTCTTCTCTATTCTTTTTTTCTAGTCCCACAAAGTGATTTCTCTTTCAATTAAAAAACTCTTTTGCCCATATTAATTTTTAACCTACGTATCACATCATACTTTTTACTAATAATCTACCCATCATATTTTATTTTTACTCATCACGTTTAGGGTATTTCTGAAAAGCCAACACAAAAAATATATCTCCCTTAAATTTTCTTAAAAGTCAAAATAGAAACATCTTTATAGGACAGAAGAAGTATTACTTCTCTTCTATGGATAAGGAGTATGATTTTCTCCTACGTGGATGATTTATTTGTGAATTTTCATTTTTTTAAGGGATTTGCTAGGAGTAACCCAAGGTGGTGTACACCACCTTCTCACAGACACTCACCGTGTGTGTTTCACACAGACAGTGGATGTCTATGTGTGTTTGTGAGAAGCTAGTGTACACCTGGGGTACATCACCTTAGGGAACACCTAGGTTTTTCCTTTCATTAATGTTTTATTTGACATCTATGAACGTAATAGCAAATTAGATCATAAGCTTGATTATATAAAATAATATTTTAAAAATATTTTATATTATAAATCTAATAAAACTATTTTTGTATCAATATCCAATATCATTTTGATTTAATTTGAGGTTAAATTTGATCAATTTTGACTAAAAAATATCAAAAGTGGACAAATACTCAAGAACGAAGGGAGTAATAAATAAAGAACTAAATGAAAAAAATAAAAAACAGCCAAGGGTGATGCCTGGTTTGAATCATGGCAGGACTTCGACATGGGGGGAGAACTCACTCCCACTCGCTAGCTGTGGACTGGTCCTCCTCTTCCTTGGTCTCCCCCATACGATCTAGAGTTGCTCCAGACTCTATTGTTCCTCCCTCGCCATGATAGGCGATCTAGGATGGATTCCCTTCGGTTCTCCTTGTAGTGCGAGGAGTGTGCGCTAAGCTATACAGCTGCAAAACTACCCTTCACTGCTCAGGGGTTCATTGGAGGTGCATCATCTTCTCTTGTCCTTGCTCGAACCTGCACCCAGTAAAGCAAATCAAGTAGAATAGGAGTTTCTTAAATTTATGTGATATTGGTAGTTAGGCGAAAATTGTTCTCGTGATCTCTTTTACGAATATGTTCTCTTGTAACCCATCTAGCCCGGTCTAGTGGATGTTGGATTGAGGTGGTATTGCCCATCTTTTAATGTGACGAGTTTTACCATTGTTGGACTTAGCCTCTTTGGTTTGAGCGTTTAGCTTGGGCGTCATCCTCTACAACTTAGCTGATTAACCATCCTTTATAGGGGTGAGTCAACTCTATACTTGTTATTGGACTTAACCCTCTGATCTGAGTGTTTAACCCGGGCATCATCCTACGTACCCTAATCGTCCCGACCTCCATCGAGGTGGGTCGACACATGCCTCACCTTGGACTTGGTTAGTGCAGTGCCTCACATATTGTTTAAGGCAACTTAGCACAAACATTGTCCTGTTGAATAGGTACGAAATCCCCGCATGTTGTGGTAGAAGCTTATTCCCACCTTTCTTGAGGTTTGTGTACAGCGTTGTCCCGGTCATCCCTTTTTTTGAGTAAGTGATGGAGTACTAAACTAAGTAGGAGATCAAATTAAGTTTATTCATTGTAATAATGGTGTACATTCATTGCAAGTAGCTGATAAAATTTGATCAAATTTTTGCTATTCCAAAGACGTGGGACATCTCCCCCACTTGGGGTTTGTAATCTGTAGGTTCTGTCCACCAACACCCCCTTTATGATGTAAGGGTCCTTTGTAGTTCTTTGCAAAATTTCCTTCCTCCGTCGGCTTGTTGAACTTCCTTTTCCTCAACACCCAATATCCTTGCTGGAATAGCCTGGGTCAGACTCTCTAGTCGTGATATGTCTTGACTTGTCGAAGGTAGTTCCCGGCTCACATGTAGGACCTTTCTCTTCTATCATCGATCAAGTGGAGTTCTGCTGCTAGGTTTCCGTCATTGTCTTCCGCATCAAAACTTTCCACCCGATGACTCAGTAGTGTGGTCTCCGCGACGGCCCTTTCCTCAAACTCGTAATTTAGGGAAAACGACGTGTCTCGAGTTGCTTTCCTCAGAGCAGTTTGATAAGTCCATAAATGTACGGTAGCTCCTCCACCCAGTCTTTCCTTCATTCCAAAATCTTTTTTTAGGTCGTCTATGATGGTTTTGTTGGTGTTTTCTACTTGGCTGTTTGTCTGAGGATATCCGACCGAGGCGTAGCTATGCTTGATCCCCCAACTCTACAAGAACTCATTGAATCCTCTAGCCTCGAATTGTGTCCCGTCATCGGTGATGATCTGTTGTGGCACCCCAAATCGACAAAGATTCTGTTTAGACACGAACCTTTGCATCTGCTCTTCCGTGGTGGTTGCCACTGGAGCGGCCCAACCCACTTAGTAAAGTAATTGATGGCAACCACCAAAAGTAATTGTTTCCCCCAGTTCCCTTAGGCACTATGCTTACCAGGTCAATCCTCCACATTGTGAATGGGATTGCAGTTCTGATTGGGGTGTAGTTGGTCGCCAGTTGACCAAGTACCCTCTAGGATTCCTCGCATAGTTTACATCTGCGAACGTAATCCGTGCAATCCCAAATAATCGTAGGCAAAAAGTAGCCTTGCAAGGTGATCTTTCTGGACATGGTTAATGCTCCGTGGTGCACTGAACAAATCTTCTCATGGATCTCCTCCACTAGTTTTTATGCTTCCTCGGTCCTGAGACACCTTAGCGAAATCCCATTATAGGATCATTTGTATAACCTCCTGCACTCCAACATGTAGCTTGGTGCATGTTGTTGGATGACCTTTGCCATGACCGGGTCGGTTGGCACCGATCCCTCTAGTATATTTGCCGTCAACTCATCCACCCTGTCTGGTTCCCTTGTCGTGATTGTCAAGATCTCACTAGGACTTATGCTTGATCCGTGAAGTTCCTCTTCTTGAGTCATCGCCTTTGTGTGTTCTGGTGAGTCCCGGTCGAGCTTGGAGAGTATGTCTACCACAATGTTGTCTTCTCGAGGGACATGCTCCACCCGGTAAGTGGTAAAAGCTCTGAGGAGGTCCAACGCTGCATCCTGACATTTTTTCATTCTCTCGTCTTTTGCTTCAAACGCTCCTGATATGTGGCTGGCCACCTGCCTTAAATCGCCTCGTATTCTACCTCATTATTGGACACCTTGAACCGGAACGTTATCGAGTAATATTCTTTAAAACCCTTTGAGGATATGAAGACTACTCCGCCTCTAGAGGCGTCGGTCGAAGATGACCCATCAGGGAAGACCTTCCAACAATTTCCTCCTTCATTATTTCCCTCAACCGTCACTTCTTCCCTTGCAGTGCATTCAACCATGAAGTTCGCTAATGCTAGACCCTTGATAGTTGGCCGAGGATTGAACTCAATTTGGAATGACCCCAAGAACATGACCCACTTCCTCACCGGGATGGCGCATTTTAGCTCCGAATGAGAACCCTGATGGGCTGCTGCGATAAAACTTTGACTAGATGTGCTTGGAAATAAGGGGTAAGCTTTTTTACCATGCAACCACGTCGAACACTGTCTTCTCAATCACTCAATACCTTAGCTCCGCTCCCCTCAACACTCTGGCTACGTAGTACACTAGCTGCTGTCTACCATCCTTTTCCCTGACAAGCACTGAGCTCACAACTTGGGGAGAGACACCCTGGTATAGGTACAGCGTCTCCCATGGATCTGGCTTTGAAAGCACCGGTGGGAGAGGAATAGACCTTCAACACTTCAAATGACCGCTGGCAATATTCCGTCCATGTAAACCCTTTGGCTTTCTTGATTGTTTGAAAGAATGGTGCCACTCGATTAGCAATCTTTGACAGAAATTTGCTGAGAGCGTCTATTCTTCCGGTTAGTTGCTAGACTTCCTTCACATTTCGTAGTAGTTCAATGTCAAGGATCGCTCAAACTTTCTCGGGGTTTGGCTTAATCCTTCTCCTCATAACCATATGCCCTATGAACTTACCACCCTATACGCCAAGCGTGCATTTTTGGGGTTAAGCTGAAGATGGTACTTTTGCATGATCCAGAACACCTGATC
Organism: Cuscuta australis; assembly: GCA_003260385.1. Taxonomy (NCBI): domain Eukaryota; kingdom Viridiplantae; phylum Streptophyta; class Magnoliopsida; order Solanales; family Convolvulaceae; genus Cuscuta; species Cuscuta australis. Next base: position 233,635 of record NQVE01000200.1, on the reverse strand, counting down.
TAGATCATGGGCATGCGATCCGACATGCTTTAACTTGACGATCATATCATCCACGTATGCCTCCATGAATCCGTTTAAGACTGGGGCGAATAACTTGTTTATCATTTGTGCATAGGTCGCTCCAGCATTATTCAACCTGAACGACATTACTCGATAGCAATAAACTCCATTTGGTGTGATAAAAGAAGTCTTCACCTCGTAGACTGCGAACATCCGGATTTAATGATACCTACTAAAGGCATCCATAAAACTCATTAGTTCACACCCTGCGGTTTTGTTCACTAATTAGTCGATGTTGGGCAGTGGGAATGGATCCATTAGGCATGCTTTGTTCAGGTCGGTGTAGTTTACGCACATCCTCGAGTTGTTCCCTTTGGGTGCGAGGACTATGTTTGCCAACCACTTTGGGTGCTTACCTCTTTAGTCACACAATACCTTCTCTCCAAGGAGACGGAACATTTCTTCTCCTTAACAGGCTAATGGGTTCAATCGACCGCCAACTTATGGCAGACGACCCACAGATAGACCCCAAGCATGTCCCCTGGTCCCCAAGTAAACAACACCTTAAATGATATGAGAGTCTTGGCCAGCTGCCTCCTCTGTTCCTACTGTAGTTTTTTCCCGATCTTTACCCTCTGGTCTTTGAAGGATCCAACACTACTTACTCCACTTTTTCCGTTGGCTCTAGCATGGGCCGGCCTTCCTCATTCTGGATTGTGGCGCAGATCATGCAAACATTCTCGTCAATCTTGGCAAAGCTCTTGGTTTCCCTAACATAGCACGACCTTGATAGGCGCTGGTTCCCTTTTGTTACTTTGGGAAAAAACCTTATTAAAAGGACAATTTTGAGAATTTACTCAAAATATTTAGTCATATTTGGTGAAAAAGACTATTTGTGGAATAGTTTTCAAAAATTGAGAAATATTTATGGAATATCTTTTAATTGGGGACTAAATATGGAAAACTACATATATCGGGGGACTATTTATGGAATTTACGCTTAAAAAATACAACTACTTGATTAAAAAAATTTAAAGATCGCATCCCAAGTTGTCAACCGCACTTCCAAAACAGTTATGACTAATTTTGTCCTACTTCTTAGAACAGTCGCGCGCTCTAGATGTGGAAAATAATCAACACTCTCCATCAGAATCACGCTTAGCTTTGCAAAGTGAGGGTGGTGAAGTTGTCTATACTAACAAACTGGTTGACTTTTTCATTCAAGTCACGGTATTTGGAAGAGATGGCGTCGATGCAGTCGTAGGGTCTGTGTTCATAATGGTGTGAAACTTAGTAGTGACCCTACCCCAAAAGACGTCTGCATTTTGGGTAGGCCATAATCACAAAATTTAAAAAAAATGTTTCAAAAAAGATAGAAATTTGTATGTAAAGTTACTTGGGGAAAAAATAACTTTTAATTGGGTATTCCGAAACATTCACGCACGCCCGACCAATGTTTCCTTTTTTGTCTGCGTCCACGCTCAATTCATCATATCCCTTAACTCGTTGACTCTTCATGGCGCAAGGCCTTCCCTTTAAATTTTTGGGAAGGTTGCGTTTCGGAATACTCTCAAGGTTCTTAACATTGTTCTCCAAGAAGGGTGTCAGGCCAGCAGTTTTCAGAGGTTGTTGAGAATTTCCTAAAAATTATCATTGTCACTTGAAAATGGCAAATACGAAGGATCCATAGTATAATTTAAAAAATATCTAAGGAGATGAAAAGATTTTGTATATAAAAGAGTTCGAGAGAAGTGTGAATTTCAAAAAGGGGTGAGGGGTGCTCAAATAATGGATTGAAAAAAATAATTTCTACTTCATCCGTCCCATAAAACCTTTCTGCTTTCTTTTTTCATCCGTCCCAAAAAACATTTCTCATTTCTATTAAAAAGTCACTTTTACCCCTTACTTTTTCATACCCTACCTATCACATCATAACTTTTTACTAATAATATATCAATCAAATCATACTTTTACTCATCACATCAAAGGACATTTTTGGAAAATTCAATACCGAAATACACTCTCCTTAAATCCCTCTTCAAAATCAGAACTCTCATGTTTTCCGGGACGGAGGGAGTAATAAAATAGCTGTTGCAATGGCTAGTTGGGAGAGGGGAGATGCTGATTAGCATGATGTCACGCCACCATGGATCACCACCATGATTCTATTTGTATCTCCGCGCCGCCGCCTACGCCCTAATATTTATTAATCTCCACCGTGTTGCTATTCTCCGCTGCAATTCTATTCGTATCCTCGCACCACCTGTTCTAAGTACACCTGTCTAATTCCTTCGCAGTGATTATGTTCTTCGTTGCGATTTTGTATAGGTTAAATTTCTAAAAGCACTAGGCACTAGTTTGTTCTTCATTTGTAAATCTGAGGTGCAAATTGATCGAGGCACCTCCATAAAGTAAGGGTGTTTTAAAATCGTCTACTCACAACAAATCTATGATCTCAAGTCTTCAAATTTTTGGATTCTCAAATCTAGAACTCATTTTTAAGAGAGTTTCATTCGAAGGGTTGAGAGCTTCAAGGAGGCATTCCTGAGGGTTCTACTACCATACATACTCATTTTGAGCATCAAGGTGTGGTGAACTTCATTCTCTTTGAGTTGATAATACTAAAGAGTAATTTACATAAATAGGACTAAAACATAATGACTTTCCCAATATAAGACTATATGTTTTTATTTTTCAATATAGAACTTTTGGTCATTATCAAGTAGTCATTATTCAAGTAAATGTCTATCATTACTAGACATTATTTCTCCCACAAGGTCATTATTAAGTCCTATTTAGGCAATAAAAAAGTTTAAGTTCTACATTAAGAAAGTCATTATGTTTTAGTCCTATTTAGTGCAAATTTCACAATAGAGTAGTGCAAATTTCACAATACTAAAATATATTGAAGAACTATTCTAACTATGTATGTTAAAGAGATTGTTGAAGATTGGTGGAATTTTTACAATTAGTGGCGGTGGAAGGACAATGGGAGTGTGAAATTGATGCTGGCGGTGTGGCAATGACGGTGGCAGTGGAAGTGTAAGGACAGTGTGGTGGTGGCGATGCCAATGTGGTGGTGACTGTGCGGTGGCAAATGTGTTGAAACTCTAATGGACATTAACACATTGAGTTGTGCTTGGTGGTGGCTGGCAGATGGATGTGGGGTTGAAGATTATGGTTACAATAAATTGAATTTTGCATTATCAAATGGAATTTGGATACCTTCATGTTAATAATAGGGAGTAATTAATTAGTGAATTAAATACTAAGAGCATGTTCTTTAGGACTGGAAAAAAAGAGCTGGATGTTGGAAGAAACTGAAAAAACTAGAAGAAACCGGACAAAAGTAGAAGAAACTTAATGAAATTGGAAAAAAACTTAAAAAATATTTAAAATTTTAGTTATGTATATTTTACATAGTATTCTTATTATCATTGTTATAGTTATAATTATTATTAATATTCTTATTATTTATTATTCTTATTAATTATTGTTATATTATTGTATTCATAATAGGTAAAAAAAATGAATAAATTTTGACCATGTAAGTAATATAAATGTCATTTAATTACTGACAGAAAGAGTATTATAATTATTATATTTTATTTAAATTTTTTTTATTTTTCTCAAGTTAATTTAGATTAATAAAATATCCATAACTTTTAGAACATTTAGTGTCATGTAAATTAAAAAGAAAAATTTTCACAATAAAATTGTACTAGGTATTATTTATACTAAAATAGAAGAAAAATAATAATGCACGTGAATCACAAAATAGTGACATGAGAAAAATGAAATTAGAAAAATCGAAATAATTTTACACTATAGTTATAATGATGATGATGATGATGACGATGAGGATGATGATGATGATAATAATATATATTCATGAAAAGTGTATTATTTTTTAAGTCATTTTTGGGAGTAAAAATGATTGTAGAAAATGGGAATAGTTGGGAAATTTGGAAGAAACTGGAAAAAATGTGAAGAAGTTGGAAGAAACTAAAAAAAACTTGGAAAAACTGGATGAAATTGGGATATACCGGAAGAAACTAAAAGCTAAGACTTTAAACTCTAAAGAACAAGCTATAATGAGTGAAAGTTGTTGATATATTGAAATAATAATATTGCTCATTGAATTATGGAGTACATGATAGTGTATATATAGGATAGACTCCTAACACAACTAGGAATAGAGAATAAAAACTAACTAACATACAACATCTATCACAAATAGGATTAGGAAGCTGACTAATAATGAAATACTACCATAACCAATACTACAAGAAGTACTATTAATATTACTGTCTAACATCCCCCATTAAGCTGAACTCTGGCTGAAGCAAGAGGAAGCTTGGACACTAGCTGGAAACAGGAAACTTTGAGAAGAGAGAAGTCTGACATGCACCGGTGGCTGCTCACATCGTTGGAGAAGAGAGAAGTGTAACGCGCGCCGGTGGCTGCTGACGTCGTTGGAGAAGAGAGAAATCTGACGTGCGCCGGTGGCTGCTGACGTCGTTGGAGAAGAGAGAAGCCTGACGTACGTGCACTGGTAGCTGCTAACGTCGTTGGAGAAGAGAGAAATTGACGTGCGCTAGTAGCTGCTGATGTTGATGAAGATGATAGAAGGTTGACGTGCGCTTGTAGCTGCTGACGTCGAAAAAGAATAGAGAAAGCTTTTGGAGGTGTCTATTTGACTGAAGATCCTTGACATTTTTTGTCTTTTTCTTGGATCCCGGAAATGCCTTATTTCCTTCTTGAAGGGGTGAGTTGTAGAGGTCTTATTTCCTCTTTCACTACTTCCCCTCTTGGCTTTGCTTTTGTGCTGATTTACTTTGGATTTTTTAATGATTTAACAGAAGAGAAGGAGAAGGGAGGTTGATGATTGGAATAAGTGATTTTAGAGAGAAAAAGTAGGTTAAGAATTGGTGATGGAAAAAAAATTTGGGTTTGAGATTTTGATGTGGTGAATTGGAGAGAAACAACTATCATTTTTTCCGATGATTTTGAGAAGATACAAGGATGAATTGAGAGAGTCTGAGAGGAGTTGGGGTTTTTTTTGAAGAACCATGGAGATGACAAAAGAGAAATTTTTCCTTTGATGGTTTTTTTATGATTTCAACAAGGGAAATTTTTTTTTTTTGTTAATGGAGATGTTAACTTGAGGATAAAAGAAAGAAAAGAAAATAGAGGTGAATAAGGTGGAGCCGCCGTCGCCGGAATTACCGGCGGCAGCGGTGGGAGCAAAGAACTTTTTTTTTTTGGTGACCAAGAGCGGTGGCTCCGATACCATGTTGAAATATTGGAATAATAATATTGCTCATTGAATTATGGAGTACATGATAGTGTATATATAGGATAGACTCCTAACACAACTAGGAATAGAGAATAAAAACTAACTAACATACAACATCTATCACAAATAGGATTAGGAAGCTGACTAATAATGAAACACTACCATAACCAATACTACAAGAAGTACTATTAATATTACTGTCTAACAAAAGTACTATAAAGGAGAATTGAATATGTTTTTGTACTTCTTATATAAAGTTTTTGATATCATACGAAGTAATTTATCACTACTTCAATCCCAAACTAACTTGATGGAGTAGACATTTTTTATTACAATCTCTGTCTACCTTGAAATGTTCGTGTCAAAACAAATGAACTCTAATACTCCAAGAAAATATTACTATCTGTGCATGCAGTTACTGTGGAGCCATCAGCCTCAGAAGCAGTGTCAATGCTAGAGAAGGGAAAGGAGACGTACCATTTAGTGATGGCAAACATAATGGACTCCTTCGACGCCAACACTTTCAAACTCCTTCGCGTTGCTGCTCTGCATTTAGGCCTCCCAACTCTGCGTGTGTCATCTAGTTTAATTATTTTCTTCTTCTTTTAAAACGTCTCTTATGTTAGTAATTTGTGCATTTTGATGCAACAAAAACTAAAATAGTGTGGTTTGTATGCGTAGTGATGACCGATCACGAGGACTGCGGTGGAGCACTAGCGAGGGTTGCGCTGCGGGAAGGCGCATTTCTTTGTCTTGAGAAACCCATTTCCGCTTATACAATCAAATATTTATGGCAACATGTGCTCAGAGAGACGTCGTCTCGATCTTGCTGGGAGGTGTCTAACAACAACAACAACAACAACAACAATAATAATAAACAAGTTGTGTTTACCAATAATGGTTTCATGGTTAATAATAATATTAATGATAATAATGCTGCTGTTGTCGCCGTGAAGAAGAACAAGGCGAGAAATAATTATAATCACGAGTACTCGAACCGCGAGAAAAAGAGGAGTCGTGGTGTGTTGGTTTGTAAAAAACATTCAAACACCACAACTACTTCCGGGGAGGAACGAGTTTTATGGACAGAAGAGCTACATAGCTTGTTCATGGATGCAATTCATAAGCTCGGCGAAGGAAGTACGTACGTAGTATATATACGGAGTATATAGTGTTTAATTGTTTCCTATTTAATTTAAAGTTTGCATATTTTTATAAAACTGAACTCATAATTTACATTATATGTTCAAAATAAAGGGTGTTTTCCAAAAGAAATAGTGGAGACTATGAACGTGCCTAATCTCACTCGGATGCAAGTCGCCAGCCACCTTCAGGTACGTACATTATTAGTAGTTCTTTTTATAGAAATTTACACATATTACTAAAATATAAGTCATTTCTCAATGTAGGACTTAAACTTTTTAGTTATGTTAGAGTATATATAACAATCATTCCTGGGTCACAACCACAAGCTTAAGTTTTTGGTTGAATTGTTTCCTTGACATGGTATCGGAGCCTTGATGACCAAGAGGTCACAAGTTCAAAACTCACCGCCACCCAGTTTAAAAAAATTAAGGTTTCACGTGCAAGGCTCAAAGAGGCCACGCTTGCACGTGAGGGGGCGTGTTAGAGTATATAACAATCATTCCTGGGCCACAACCACAAGCTTGAGCTTTTGGTTGAATTGGTTCCTTGACAAGTTACTACCTTATTATTACTACCTTATTATTATTATTATTATTATTATTATTATTATTATTATTATTATTATTACATGGAATTATTTAAATAAACGTATATGAAAATGTACTGGTATGGATGGTTTGTTATTAAGAGGAATTTACTTAAATAGCACTAAAACATAATGACTTTCCCTAAATAGCACCACATGTGTTTTTCTTCCCAATGTAGCACTTTTAGTCATTATGCATTAGTTACTATTCAAGCAAATATTCATCATCACTGGACATTATGAACATTATTAAGTGCTATTTAGAGAATAAAACAATTTAAGTGTTATTTAGGAAAATGATTTAAGTTTTAGTGCTATTTAGTGCAAATATTTCTTGTTATTAATGTGGTCTTATAATTATATTGTAGAAGTGTCGCAACAATGACTGGCATGGTCCCAAAAATAAGAAGAAGAAACCTAATAATAATAATAATAATTATAACCAGCAGCAGCCAAGTTCCCAAGGTGACGACGGCGTCAAAAAGCGACATCCTCCGAGGTTTGGAGCAATGCCTGTCGTCATTGAACAAGACAACGCTGAGGAGGAGTCCAACCTCGACGTGGATGACTTTTTAGTCGATGATCTGTCACGCAGCCCCTTTTATAATGAAAAGGTTACTGCTAGTCATCTCTGCTGGTTCAATTATATCTCTATTCTTAATATCACCTATTATCAAAATAGCAATTTGGTTTTCTTATTGTACTTCAATGAATGAATGCCAAGGTTTCTAATTACCCTCATAACTATATATTTTTAATATGGCATGCAGATTTGAACAAGACATGAAGAAAAATGTGACATTTTCAGATATTGTCATATCGAGGTGCATCAATGTGATTGTCGAATTGAGGGAAAGTAAATATTGTCTTAAATGTGCTGTTATCATTGTGATATTTTGTAATTTTAGAGCAAGTCACTATAGCATTATGAACTTTGGACATGAAAATGAAAACTTGCACGAATTGTCTATCAAACAAGCTAAAACACACCACACAATGTTTCACAGCTTGTTACAGTACATGTTAAAAAGGAAAGATGATGCTCAATGTGCTGTACCAATCTCTGATTCACAAATAAACAATTAACAAGGACAAATCTATCTCTTTTATGTTTTCTGTAAATGAATGATATGAATAAATCTAATCTGACATTATCGTCGTCTTTGATTCAAGCAACTTTTCAAGTTCTAACTTCTCATTAGTGCATCCAATAATCTAGGTTTCTTTTTTAATCTCTTTTCTTAAATCTCTTAATCTTTTCACTCCATGTTTGTAGAATCATACATACTCCATATATGAAATAATGGATCATAGTGAGATACTTTTGTCAATTGTTAAAGAATTTTGCACATTGAGAGTTGATATATGTAAATCATTTACCATCTTTACTTATTGGGTTGTTTCGGCAGCCCGGGACTCAAGTTGGAACACCATAATAAGGCACTTCAAAAGAAATTCATCAGACCATCTGACTTATTTATCCCATCACACAAAAATTGAATCAGAATGACCTTCATAAGATATGGTGGCATTCATCATCTGCACAATTCTATTTCATTTGTTTTGCAGAATCTCATTAAAAGAAGATAAATAGAGAACTATAGTATACCTTTTTCGCTTTATTTAGGTTTTACATTATCATAGTGAGGTATTTTGTCAATTTTTTTAAAATTTTGCACATTGAGAGTTGATATATGTAAATCATTTACCATCATTACTTATTGTATTATGTTAGCGGGATTTTACACAAAAACAAATATTTGATTTGTATTCGAAACAAGATGTCTGGATTTTACAATCATTGAATGATGACAAACAGGTACAAATTAAGACTTGAGTAATTGACACTTTTAGACAGTGCTACTATTGTCATATTTGAATATTTTACTTACCATGGCCAAAGTTAATTTCTGCCAATGATAAGTGTATTTTTGTTTCATCCATTTACATACTACTCGAGTATATATGATATTCTTTTCACTACAGTTCCTCTTTAATTTTAGATTTTGTTCATGCTAATGAAAAGAATATATGAACAAGAACCTGATATTGGAGATTGAGACAAGTTGGTCACCAAGTTTAAGAGTGATAAGATTGAAGAAAAATAATACGGAGTATTATACTTAATTTATAAAAGAGTTTTGTTTTATGGTTTGACTTACATGATATGGTTAGACTACACCATGTAAGAGTGGGTAGTAGTAGATGATTTTATGATTTTGTCTACAAATACTTTTATTTGGTTTAGCCTAAAAGCTTAAACGTATGTCTAGGTTCAAATATTTTGGTCTATGATAAATTTAAAATTCATTAAATTTATGTAAAATGGTCTTTTACCGTATATTACGTTCTAACACTGTTGTTCTTTATAATATAGTTTTTATTTATAAATTTTTTATGATGGGTCGTACCTACTGATGGAAACCGCTTTTTCGGGGCGTCGACCCGACGAAATTGGTACCGGGTCGGCACCGCACCGAATAGCGAAATCCGGAAATTAAATAAATAAATAAAGCGGAGAGAAAGTATTTATACATGGAAACCCAAATCAGGAGAAAACCACGGGCCTTTTTAGGCGGTGCCATGCCAAAGGGGAGGAACTTTTGTTAATCTCGGGGGAATTTACATATACATCATTGTATGAGCTTGGAGCCATTAATAGAGCTCCAAGCTTAAAGAAGAAGAAGAATGAAGAATAGTAGTAAGTTGTTGTAGGAATCTGGCCTCCCTCCACTGTATGGCTCTATCTCCTTCTCTTATAAAGAGAATATATGGGACATATACTTCATATCACACTTATGGAAAGACAAGCCCATGTGGAGGTCAAGTGTGTCCCATGTGGTGATGTCTCTTGGGCTCCATCAAATATTTTTATATCACTTCAAATTATCTTCTTCGTTTTATATCTCGGGTTCCATCTTGAATAATTTATCTGATTTGTAAATGGGCCGAACTGAGTTGGGCTTACTTGTACTGTTCAAATAATATTGGATTAGGAAAAATCCCTAATCCATCACATGCCCCCTAGTTTTGAGTCTGTCTCGGAGAACGAGACAGATTCAAAACTATATGACTCGGTGGGTTGCCTCGTGGGACAGAATTTTTCTTGGTGCCTCGGAAAGAAGACTTTTATCAGGGATTTGAGCCTCTTGGAAGATGATTTTCTCAGGGCTTAGTGCCTCTTGGAAGAGGACTTTCTCAAGGATTTGTTCTTCTTGGAAGAAGACTTTTCTCATGGATTTGAGCTTCTTGGAAGAAGACTTTTTTCAAGGATTTGTGCCTTTTGGAAGAGGACTTTTCTCGGGGATTTGTGCCTCTTGGAAGAGGACTTTCTCAGGGCCTTGTGCCTCTTTGGAAGAGGACTTTCTCGAGACTTTGTGCCTTTTTGGAATAGGACTTTCTCAGGACTTGGTGTCTCTTTTAAAAATGACCTTCTCGGGACTTTGTGCCTCTATGGAAGAGGACTTTCTTGGGACTTTGTGCCTCTTTAGAAGAGGACCTTCTCGGGACTTTGTGCCTCTTTAGAAGAGGACTTTCTTGGGACTTTGTGCCTCTTTAGAAGATGACCTTCTCGAGACTTTGTGCCTCTTTAGAAGAGGACTTTCTTGGGATTTTGTGCCTCTTTGGAAGAGGACTTGGTGCCTCGGGGAAGAGGACTTTTCTCGGAGATTTTATGCCTCTTGGAAGAGGACTTTTCTTTCTTTTTAGTTCCTCGGGAAGAGGACTCGGTGCCTCTTGGAAGAAGACTTTTCTCGGGGATTCGTTGCCTCTGGGAAGAGGACTTTGCTCGGGGCTCTTTTTTCAATATTTTTTGGGAGCCTCTAAACCCCCACCTGATATCTATTTGACGGTGGTTGGGCGCTCCGCTCTTATTGAATTATAGACAATCTCCGTCTACCTTTCTCTTCGTCCATGTCCCTCCAATTGAGGGGGGGCCTACTCTAATCTCTTTCATAGGATTCCTTCTTTTTGGGTAGCTTGTTCCTAATGGGCTGGGCTTCAGCCCATCCTTAAGCCCCAATCCTTTTCCTTTTCCTATCTTTCCTCAATCTCGGTACGGGAGTCTATGACTATCTCCAGTAATCTGATCACTTAACTTGATCTAATTACTGACATCTGCTTTCTATTCTTTTACATTATTACTTTTATCAACTTATACAACTCGGAACGGACCACCTGAGGCTTGATCCGTCTATGTGAAGGACCTATGAAGATGGAGAGGTCCACTGAGGCCAAATCCGTCCATGTGAAGGACCTATGAAGATGGAGCGGTCCACTGGAGGCCAAACCCGTCCATGTGAAGGACCTATGAAGATGGAGCGGTCCACTAGAGGCCAAATCCGTCCATGTGAAGGACCTATGAAGATGGAGCGGTCCATTAGAGGCCAAATCCGTCCATGTGAAGGACCCATGAAGATGGAGCGGTCCACTGGAGGCCAAATCCGTCCATGTGAAGGACCCATGAAGATGGAGCGGTCCACTGGAGGCCAAATCCGTCCATGTGAAGGACCCATGAAGATGGAGCGGTCCACTGGAGGCCAAATCCGTCCATGTGAAGGACCTATGAAGATGGAGCGGTCCACTGGAGGCCAAATCCGTCCATGTGAAGGACCTATGAAGATGGAGCGGTCCACTGGAGGCCAAATCCGTCCATGTGAAGGACCAGTGAAGATGGAGCGGTCCACTGGAGGCCAAATCCGTCCATGTGAGGGACCCCTTAAGCTGGAATGGACCTCTTAAAGCTAGATCCATCCCTGGCTCGCTTAAGAGGACCGCCGCTGGAGTGGCTATGGGAAGGACCGCCGGAGAGGTCCGCGAGAGAGGACCACGGGAGAGGACCGTTGGAGAGGACTGCGGGAGAGGACCGCGGGAGAGGATCGCGAAAGAGGACTATCGGGGATGACCGGACCGGCGGAGAGGACCGCCAGAGGAAGTGGGAGCTCGTCGGAGGGCCGCCGCCGCTGGATCGATGCTAGAGTGGCTATGGTTTGCCGCTTGGTCCCGCCAGAGGTGAAGCACGCTAGAGGGCTCGCCGATCTGGGAGGATGCTCACCGACCCTGGTGGAGGGTACTACCGGCGGCCCTGTCGCTTGCTCGCTGCTCGCCGGAAAGATCCCCGCGGTCCGCGGCTCGCCGGCAGTCCGGACTATAGCTCGCTGCCACTGCCTATGGCTCGCCGAAGGAAGTGGGAGCTCGTCGGGGAGGACCGCCTGCTGTATCCCGCCGGAGATGAGGCGCGCTGGAGGGCTTGCTGGAGAGGACCAGGAGTGGCTCGCCGGAGAAGAGAGGAGTTCACCAGAGGCTCGCGGCTGCTGTCCGTGGCTCGCCGGAGGAAGGGGGAGCTCGTCGGGGAGGACCGCCTGCTGTATCCCACCGGAGGTGAGGCGCGCTGGAGGACTCGCTGGAGAAGACCGGTAGTGGCTCGCCGGAGAAGAGAGGAGTTCATCGGAGGCCGGCCACTGCCGTCCGTGGCTAGCCCAAGGCCTGGCAGAACTTGCCGCTGTTCGACGGAGGAGAAAGGCCGCTGGATTTTATCTCTGGAAAGCCACCAAAGCAGGAAACCACTTTTCTCTTTTTTTATTGACTTTTAACTCTCTTCCACTCCCTCTCTCTCTTTTCGTTCTCATCCCCTTTTTTGCTCTTTATTTTACCTTCTCTTCCACTTTTTTCCTCCATTACGGACTCGGAGTACAAAAGGTTTTTGTGACCGGTCCCACGTTCGGCGCCAGTGATGGAAACCGCTTTTTCGGGGCATCGACCCGACCAAATCGGTACCGGGTCGGCACCGCACCGAATAGCGAAATCCGAAAATTAAATAAATAAATAAAGCGGAGAGAAAGTATTTATACGTGGAAACCCAAATCGGGAGAAAACCACGGGCCTTTTTAGGCGATGCCATGCCAAAGGGGAGGAACTTTTGTTAATCTCGGGGGAATTTACATATACATCATTGTATGAGCTTGGAGCCATTAATGGAGCTCAAGGCTTAAAGAAGAAGAAGAATGAAGAATAGTAGTAAGTTGTTGTAGGAATCTGGCCTCCCTCCACTGTATGGCTCTATCTCCTTCTCTTATAAAGAGAATATATGGGACATATACTTCATATCACACTTATGGAAAGACAAGCCCATGTGGAGGTCAAGTGTGTCCCATGTGGTGATGTCTCTTGGGCTCCATCAAATATTTTTATATCACTTCAAATTATCTTCTTCGTTTTATATCTGGGGTTCTGTCTTGAATAATTTATCTGATTTGTAAATTGGGCCGAACTGAGTTGGGCTTACTTGTACTGTTCAAATAATATTGGATTAGGAAAAATCCCTAATCCATCACCTACATATATAGAAAATAATTTAGAGAATATAAATAAGTAACAAAAACTGAAGTATAGAAATAATGTTTGTGGGTACAAACCTTTCTCTCATCTTCATACTATAAAAATTATGATTCTACTTCAAGGGAAGAAAATTGCAGTCTATTTCTAATTAAATTTAATTTATTCTACCACGTTAAAGAAAGATATAAGTTTTTTAATAAATACAGTGTAATTTTACTTTAATATTTCATCAAGTTTTTTTCAGTGTGACTACAAAAAGGACAAACTGGATGAATATTTTGGGATAAGAGTAATACCAGAATTTTAATTTAAAATGGGGATTGATAATATACCACGTACCTAAGCCATGATCATCTTTATGTTTTTTCACGATAAATACATTATTAAAAAAATTATTAAAATTATTATTTATAAATGACAATAACAAACATATTGTATAGTTTGAAGTCTTTCAAAAAAATTAGAAACAAAAAACACGTAGTCAAGTACATTCTCAATTATTCAAAAATTATTTATTCTACTTTAGTGTTGAATTGTGTCTATCGTACCAAAAATCTTGCTATTTTTTTGTTCTGGAAAATATATTGCATTGAAGAAAACTTCGAAATTGAGGAAAAATTTGTTTGGCCTCGTGTGCGGCATGAGTCAAAATACTAGTTTGTTTAAAAGAGATAGAAGAAATGAGAGCTACATATATATTCTTTGCTTTATTAGAAAAATAAGAATGTGTATGAATTAATTGAAGAGAACTTAAAAGAAAAATGTAAAAATAAATTGGAAATGAGGAGAATAATATTCTTACCATAGATTGCACAAGTTAAAAATGTATAGTTTCTATTACAATGCCACATTATTCCTCTTATTTCAGGTTTTATTTTGTTAACCATAGAGGCATAAATAAATTTAAATTAACTTCGCCTGTTTATTATTGGGGCAAGGTTCCCATGACATTGGGAACCAATGTCATGGGATGACCCGGGGGCGCTCCGGTGCCCCGTTCGTAAAATTGACGGTTCCTACCCCCCGATAAACCTCCCCACCCCGCCCCGACCCGAACGCACCCCCCACCCCCTTCAATTGCACCCCACAAGTTGATTTTGACTTTGGAGTCAAATTTTGACTGCTAAGTCAAAATCAACTTGTGGGGTGCAATTGAAGGGGATGGGGGGGTGCGTTCGGGTCGGGGCGGGGTGGGGGGGTGCGTTCGGGTCGGGGCGGGGTGGGGGGTTTTACCGGGGGGTTAGAGGGGGTAGGAACCGTCAATTTTACGAACGGGGCACCGGAACGCCCCCGGGTCATCCAATGACATTGGTTCCCAATGTCATGGGAACCAAGGTGTTATTATTGAGGTCAAGTAATAAACACTTACAAATCCACACACTTGCCCATGGCCCACAAGCCAACAAGGCCACAACGGTTGCATAATTGAGAGTACAAAACAAGCCCACGGTATTACATACAGTACATACTGCATTTATTTATCCGTAAACGCCGGTCCGTCAACAGAAAAAAGCAAATAAACCGGCGTCAACGGCAAGCGGAGACGGATCTAATCGCTGTCGCTGCTGCTGCTGCTCTCATCGCCGTGGCCGTCGTGCTTCTTCTCCTTCTTTTTCTTCTTCTTCTTCTTCTCATCCTTTCCGTGGTGCTCGCCGCCTTCGCCGTGGATCTTGTCCTTAATCTTCTCCACCAATCCTTCCTTGTGATCGCCGCCTTCGCCGTGGATCTTGCCCTTGATCTTCTCCACCAATCCCTCCTTGGGATCGCCGCCGTGGTGGCCTTCTCCCTCATGCGTGACATCGTGGTGGTGCTTCTTCTCTTCCTTGTGGCTCTCCGCCGCCTTGTCCTGGCGGTGCTTCTCCCCGTCCTCCCCTTCTTTGTGGCCGTGGAGCACATCGCTGATCTTCTCCATGATTCCTGACATTTTTCTTGAAAATGGAAAAACAAACCCGATTTGGATTGATTTGGATTACCTTGTGGGGGATTTGATGGAAAGAGATGATCTAAGATTTATTTACTTATAGGAGGGAGATGCGAACGCGGTTTACACCAAATGACCAAATTAACCTCTATACGTGGCCCAACCGCGTGACTGAACTTTTTCACAAAATGGATAATTAAAGAAAAAAGTGGGGTCTACTCCTCCGTCAGGAAATAATCTTTTCATTTGATTTTTCTTGGTCAAAGTTTGTAACTTTTGACTCTGAAATGTGAAAAAAAATATTGTATTATGATATAAGTTTAATGTCAATATATTGTTGTTGGAAAGTAATTTTAAAATATCAAATTTTATAAAATATATCCATATATAAATATAAATATTAATGATCAAAATTGACATTGGAGACCGTGAAAAGTCAAATAAGATGAATATTTCTAGACAGAGGGAGTACTCAACTTACACACTAATTATTTTTGTACACACACAAACAACTATTGTACACGTACAGACAACAGTTGTTGGTATGCTTCTGTGATACAATTGTGTTCGGGTCCGTTCCTTAGGACTTATTTTTTCTACTTATTGCTTAATCTTATTAAAATCAGATCAGATCACACCTAATCAGGTCAGATCAGATCAGACTCAATCAAATCAGACCAGATCCAAACATATCAGATCAAATCCAATCAGATCAGATCCAATCAGATCAGACCACAGATCAGACCAGATCCAATCAGATCAGATCAGACCAGATCAAATCCAATAAAATCAAGAAAAATATAAAAGATAATATTTATATTTTTCAAGGATTAAGTAATTATTATTATTATTTGATTAAATCAAATTAATTTATTTAAAACTACACACACCTAAATCTTAATTAATATTAGAATTTTAAATATTATTGTTGTTATATTATTATTATTATTGTCATTATTATTATTATTATATTTCAACTACAAACCATTATTTTAAATAATTGTTTAGCTTGTAGGATAGAAATGATGCATGGAAGTAATGTTAAAGCTTAAAAAGTTTTATTTTTCATACTTTATAAAAAGAGTTATTTTAAAATACTTGTTTATAAAATAGTTATACAAAACTTAGTTTTCAAAACTATAAATATTTTATACTTAAAAAGACATATTTTTAAACTTTAAGATGGTATAATATACACAAAGGTGAGTTTATGACAAAATTGATAGAGGTAAAAGAGATATTAGTGTTTAAAATTTTATATGATCTTTAATTTGTAACATGAAATATATTATTATGTAATACAGAGTATGTATATAGAATGTGATATTTTTGTACAATAGCATCAATATTTTCTAATATTTGTTTATTTTAATACCGATTATTTAGTTTTTACACAAATTAAAAAAGTCGTGATATCGAAAAGATGTTTAATATTTTAAAAAAAGTTTAAACATATTAATGATTAGCTAATTTTCTTATTTTACTTTTTTATGTATATATGAATTGTAATACTTTAAAACTATTAAATTTTGTAATAATTTTAAATTTAATTGAAATAAACTTTAAATTCTTTTACACCAGATCGAGAAAATCAGATCAGATCAGACCCGATCAGATCAGGTCAAATCCAATCAGATTAGATCAGATCTAATCATATCAGATCATATCCAATTAGATCAGATCAGATCAAATCAGAACTTCAAAAATTCAGACCAGATTCAATCAGATTAGGCGTACGGAACATAGCCTTCAAGACTTTAAGTTGAGATATAAAGTTTGGAGTCCCTCTAGAACACCTCTATTAAATAGTCTCTATTTCTTTATTCTCGAATTATATGATAGTACAATTTGATTTTATAAACATTAAAAAAAATTTAAAAAGTGTGTACTTTAAGTTTGTTTAAAAAATAGAAAACTTATGAACCATGAATCTTAATTTTTTTTGGATATATTGAAAAGAAAAGTAAGATGCTTAATTTGGGATAGAAGAAACATATATAAAGTATTAGGGCTCCCTAATCTTTATATATGTAATTTGAGATTTGGGCTTCTAAAATTTTGACATGTGGCACGCTTATTTGGAACTTTTTTGACATGTCAGCATGTTATGTCAGCAAGTAATATTTAGAGGATTAGTTAAAAAAAACTTTTTTTTGTGGAAATTAAGTTTCGCATTCTTACTCACAAATTTCTTAGCATAATCATGTTTAAAAACTTTTATATTTTAATTTATTATTATAAATATTTAAATTAAATAGTAGATTTTGAAATTTAAAAAAACACATATTCAAAAATAATAATCAGAACAAATACATTTATTCTAAAAAAAGGATCGATTGGTAGGGCTAAAGGAAATTGCGTTTGATTTTTTTCTTTGATTTAATGCTAATTGGAGATATTTTCCAATTTTAAAAAAGAGAAACAAATATATAAAGGAAAGAGATTTTTATGGGCATGTTTATTTAATAGAGCATTAACTTTATTCTGTATATATTAAAAAAATTCTAATTCAAATAACAAGTATGCTTCATTTTAAAATTAGTAGTTTCCAATTTAAAATTATTATTTTTCATTTCTAACTTTGTAAAAATTTATAGATTTGTGCCACAAAAATACTGTTTTCCATTAGTAACTTTGTAAAATGATGAGGACTTGGTACGCGATTATTTATGTGTAAGAAATTAAATATTGATTGGTGTTCCTAATAGAAATAGTTATGGTATAATATTGATTGTTATATGTGTAATTACTATTAAATTAAATTATTGAAAAATATAAAACGTGCTAATTATTTTGATATCTATGTCAAAACAATATAAATAAGTAGTGTTCTTAACTAGCTTATTTTTACATCCGACTATCAACAAGAATGTAACAAATATTAGTGGTTAATAAAAAAATATTTAACATTTTTGGATAAAACAATTATAGTAATATTCATTTTATGATGGTTATTACAAATACAAAAGTAGAGGGATCGTTATTGGCTTAATTAGTTGAAGTTTTGAAAAATGTGATGGATGTGAATAATATTTTAACACATGTTTTCAAAAGAACTAGAGACTTGGACAATGAGCCCACTTCTAATTTACTTCTTGCAATGCCCCTACATCCTTGATTTATTCGGTCCTTGCCATGCCTGTAGGTGTCGTACATTATTGCATTACACTCAGGGAGTGAATCGTAATTTACATGTCTTATTGTATGCTGAAAAAGACTTTAACTAACCTTGGTGCCTCTACTATACCCTTTGTTAATCTGATGCTATTTTAACGCCAGGTTTTTTCTTTGTCTATTTTGATGATGAGCGTGATGTTGTTGATACTATTCATTTTCTTTTTAATTTATTAAACATATGTCCATATAACTTTATAAAATTGTCAAGTACTAAGTATTTAAAATTTACCTTTCCGGAGCAATGCTGGAGGATGAGTGGACGAGATGCACTACTATAATAATTTTTTTTCTTATTTGGGTCCGAAAATCATTTTAAAACCTTAATGCTCCGATACCAAAATGTAACACATCTATGTGACTACAATTTGGTCCTATCAAAGCACTCAATTGCTAGAGCCCTTAGGCGGGGAGTCACGCTTTGCCACCATTCATGCGCGAGGGTTCCCAAGGATCATGAGTTGGTTGTATGTATCTCCCAAACTGTGTGTCCCATACCACACAGATTAGAAAAATATCTACCTCCACCGGCTACATGTATCTTACCAAGCTGTATGTCTCATACCACACAGATTAGAAAGATGAGGATTTTACTTAAATAACACTAAAACATAATGACATTCCCTAAATAGCACCACATGTGTTTTTCTTCACAATGTAGCACTTTTAGTCATTATGCATTAGTCATTATTCAAGTAAATATTCGTCATCACAGGACATTATGGACATTATTAAGTGCTATTTAGGGAATAAAGTAGTTTAAGTGCTATTTAGGAAAATGACTTAAGTTTTAGTGCTATTTAGTGCAAATATTTCTTAGAAAGATATATGTCTCCGGCCTCACTTTGCTCCGATACCAAAATGTAACGCCACGACCTGGATATCCGAATTTATTCGAATATCCGACTCGCGTTGTTAACGGGTCTAACTTTTTGAATCGGTAGATGGAGCATTAAACAAAACTTTACTTATTTATTAATTATATCGGAGTAACTATTATACATGCGGAAGCTTAACATATTCGTACAAAATATATATTTTAAAATAACATTTTTATTGTTATTATCTTTCTTTATGTCATCTCGTCCATTCTTCCATCGCCTTAGCATTGTCCCCTGGTTCGGTCACTATTCTGTTTGTGTACCTTAAAAAAATGGAGCCAACCCGATCAGGAAAAGCTGAGTGGTACCAATTATAACAATAGGTACAAAATATAATAGCGTACACATATACTTTTCTCAAAATTCTTTAGTTTGATAATATCAACTCATTTCTGTTTCAGTCTTCCATAAAGGTGCAATATCCACATATTTGAATTTTTACTTTACTCTGTTGTATTCTTGTTTAACTGGGACTTCAAGTACTTAACGTACAAGACAAGTCCATTATGTAACTAGGACTCCGAGTACTTAACGTACACGACTAGTCCATTATGACGAGCTCGTACGTACGGCAATGGAGGGGTACTGGTTAACCCTGTGGAACCTTGTGAACAGTAGTTCACATATCAGAAATCGTTTATTAAATTTAGAAAATATAATTTGTATCTGTATGTGTCTCATTAACTTCTTTGAATCCATATTTCAAATTTAACACATATCATATTTTACTCTATATACGTAATTTAAAAATAATACATAGAGTATTTTATATTTGCTTCAAAGCTATCCTTTTTTCCTTACTAAAAACTTATTAAAAACTTCCTTAGAATGTAGAGAAGTAGTTTTAGGCATATAATGTAAAAGAATCTTGTCACTGGAGTTGGTCGTTTCCGGTCATCTTCTCCGACGAGGTAGCTTTGTTTTTATGTTCAAAACCCAATTTTTCTTCTTTTTCTCATCAAATACTTTTTCAAAAACATATATAAATAGTTTGGACGTAAAAATTTGTAGAAAACACGACTCACCATTGAGGCCCATTTTTCGGTCGCCTTCCTTAACGGTGTTCAAAAATTTGTTTCAAAGCCTTATTTTCTATTCGCATGCCCTTATATAATCACCATAAAATCCTTTTGGGGAATATTTTAGATAATTTGGATGTAACGCATGTTAAAATAAAAGTCGGCGGCGTTTCCGATTATTAGTGGTGGAAATTAAATCAATTGAATATATAACAAATATAGCATATATTAACGTATTATATTAAATAACGATTGTTATACGGGCGGCGGTACTCACTTTGGCGTTTGAGACGAGTTGTTTTGATAAAAACAATGAATGAACTTTTGGCAGCCGCTCAAACTCAGACGTTCTTGCCTACTCCACGAGTATATATATAATATACGGAGTATATAACAAGTTGATTACTAGGATAATTTGTTTTGCCGCGGAGAAAACATGGGCTTTAGCTTAGCTTCAATATACTATTTATAGCTAAGTTTTCTTAAGTAAGATTTGCACTAAATAGGATTAAAACATAATGACTTTCCCAATGTAGGACTTAAACTTTTTTATTCCCTAAATAGGATTTAATAATGACCTAGTGGGAGGAATAATGTCCGTTATTGATGGACATTTACTTGAATAATGACTACTTGATAATGACCAAAAGTCCTACATTGAGAAATAAAAACATATGGTCATATATTGAGAAAGTCATTATGTTTTAGTCCTATTTAGGTAAATTTCTCTTTTTTTAATGCTTAAGAATTGGGAGAAATGATGAGGTTACACGTGGCTATTCAAAGGATAAGTTAGTGTCATTTGCCACTTACCCTTTACATGTCAAGCTTAAAGATTATGATAAGATTTACTCTACTTCCTCTATTTTATTTCATGTCTTATAATTGATTTCATTTATTATAAACTTGTATTTATATTTTTTTTATATAAATTGTCTAATTCAATAAAATACCAACTTATATTTAATACTAACTTTATTTAGAAAATTTTGATATAAATTTATTTTTTTTAAAATATTAATTTACGCATAACTTTTAATCTATAAATATATTTTGCTCATAAATTATGTCGTTGGAAAGTTCTTGATAAACTCTATAAACAAACTCGTACCAACATTGATTACAAAACAATCGACCTTTTTTTGTATTTCTATTTTTTTATCGAACAAAATAGTTTGTTTTGTGAAAGATTTTATTAAAATTAATAGGCTCATTTTTAGGGCGTTACAAATATAGTTTATTTACTTTAAACTAGAATTTGTTTTAGGGTTGGTAAACATGATAAGAAATTGGCCTTAGACTAATAATAGTTAACGATATTGTTGAATCTTGAATATGAATGATGAATATTGTGAATATCATGAATAATAAATGACTTGAATTAAATATTGTATTAAATATTGTGAAAATTATGAATGACTGAGGAATGTTACATAGGAATGATGAATATAAATGATGAATGTTGAATATGAACAATAATGTTGAATAATGAATGATGAAAATTGAATATTGATTATTTAACTTGAACATTATGTGCCTGATATCAAATGAATTGATTATGAATTGAGATTCAATTTATATGGATGTTCGACGCATTATGTATGCTTACATACTCAGCTTCAATGCTGAGCGTGTAGTATGTTTTATTTGCTATACGCATATTAATAGAATGATGTGACGTGATCTTGAAGGCAGACGGAGGCAAGATTGTCGGAATGGATGTGATGGTTTTGAATTGAAGAATATAATATTGAAAATTCCGTACTATTATGTTATGGAAAATATTATTGTGATAAATAAATGTGTTGAAATAATTTAAATTTTTAATATAATACCAAGTTAATACAGAGTACTTTATTCCCAAAGGGGCTGCAGACTTGGACGAATTTGGGTGTTACAATGTTGCATTTGGGTAATGCTTTATTGTGTTGTTATAGCAACTCTTGTATATTTTCAGTGATAGTGATCCCTTCTTTTCTCATGTTTATCCTTTTCAAGGGGAGGGTCAATTCGTGAGGGATCCAAGGTTATGGCAAATCAGAGGCCAACCATAACTCTGTTTGTGATCAATTTTGATCTTCACCAAACTAGAGTCTGTGACATTGAGAGACACTTTGAGCCTTATGGAAAAATCCACAATGTTTGGATTCGGGGAAATTTCGCTTTAAGCCCGTTTGAAACTCAGGAAGAGGCAACAAAAGCTTTAGAGTGCACTCACATGGGGTAATATAATTAAAATTTTGTAAAGATATGTAGTTCCGATTATCTACACAGAAAAAATGTGTTCATGAAGTTGATAGTTTATCTGCAGCAAGATACTCGATAGGGTGGTGTTTGTTGAGTATACCTTGAGAGATGATGATGAGAGGGAAGATATGTTTGACATCCCCACAAACTATGGCATGCTTGGGGGAATGGAAATCCCTTCTCCATATAGAACGTCACCAAGCTCAATGTATCGCAGAAATCGATCCAGCCCTAATTACGGATGTCCTCGCAGTCCGGTCTATGACAGGTATAGTGGCCCCGTGTATGAGCAAGCCAAGAGCCCTGACTATGGAAGGTACCGCATGTAGTGCTTTCCATATGTTGATGTTTTAGAATGGATCGAGATTGCCCTGACACTTTATGTGTCTACTAATCTAAATTGCATGTCATATCTTTGAGTATATTTGATGAGTTCAACTTTATGTGTCTACTAATGTAAAAAAAATACACTAAAATAAATGTTTTAAAAGCTTTTTTAGATTCTTCATTTTTTCTAGTTTTTTTAATTTTTTTAATTTTTTACAGTTTTTTCTAATTTCTTTTAATTTCTTCCAATTCTCCCACTTTCTTCCAACATACTCCCTCCGTCCTAAAACGTTCTTCTCACTTCCCTTTTTTCTCCGTCCTAAAACTACCTTCCATTTCTAAAAAAAGGGTGTGAGTGACAATTATACCCTTTTATCTTTATCCCCACCAACGATCCCACCCTCCACACAACTTTAATATTTGTTCTTACTCTTCCTCTTCCTCCTTACTGTTCTCCACTCCCCATCGTCATTTGTTTCATTTTCCTCTCCATTTATCCTCTATCAATCGTCATCTCTCTTCACCGTCGTCTCTCTTCAATTTTCTCAATTTCTTGAAAGAATTTTATTTTCTCTCTCGTTCACCTAACATGGCGAGGGGGCTGCAGATCTGGGAATTATGAGGAAAGCAGTGAATAGTGAGCATACAGATAAATCTGAGAGATAATAAAGATGATAAGAGACGAATATGAAGATATGACATTTGCGATGATGGATCTCGCGGATTATGAACTCCATTTTTTATGATGGCAGATCTAGAAGTGGAGCTCCCCTAAAGCTCATGCGCAAGTCCATATTGAACTCCATTTTGGAGTGAATTTGCACGGAACTCCTGACTTTCAACTCGAGATTTATTTTAGATTTCTTATTCATCTAGACTGTAATTTTAATTTTGATGCAGTGCATTTTCGAAGTGTTGGGGGAGTAATTTTAGATTTGCTCGTTGTTGGGCAAAGGGGAGGATTTTAGCGGTATTTTGGGAAAGTCAACCCAAATTTTGCACTTCCTTAAAAACCGAACCGGGAAGATGATTTTAGGACGGAGGGGTTTTTTTTCATTTTTAAAAAAAAAGCTCTAAATTATACTCTAGGATAAAAGATTATTTTTAAAATTTACTCCAAATTACAGAAAAATACCGAGTGATTCTCATTGACGTGAAGAACAACGCAAGGCGGAGATTTCTCTCATTGGCAATACCATGGCTGCGCTCACAAGTTGTAGCTTTAGCAGCGCAACAAACCTGAGGCTCCGTTTGAATCTCCATACGAGTTACATTCTGAAGCAAAGAAATCCGCTGAGGACAATATCCAAGAGGAATTCAGGCAGATTGATAATTAGGTCTTTCAGTGGCTCTGGCGGCAGTAATGGAGGCAGGAACGGCGGCGACGGGAAGCTGGAGAAGGACAACCCTTCCAATTTGGCCACCGCCGCCACCACCACCCCTACCCATGACACCACGGAGGATAGGCGCAGGCCGGGCGGTTCTGAAGATGTTGAGGAATCTCCAGCTTCTGTTTCGTCAAGAGTGAGCATTTCTAGTTCCCCATTTCGTTGACATTTTCATAAAAGTTGTTCGGATGATTGAAATTTGATATATGGCATTGCTGGCCAATAACAAATTACATTAGTTCGATCTAGAGTAAAAATGCCTGTATGATCAGCAGGATTTAACCATAGTTTAATAGCGATCCTTGTAAAAGATCAAACAAGCTTCTGCACTAATGTGTCAAATACTTAAAGATATTGGAAACTGTCAAGCTTTTGATAAAATCGGTGTGAAGAGAAGATTATTGTAATGTAATAAACCATTTGTCTTTGGCCTTTGCAACAGCCAACACTGGTTGGATCGCCTTATAATAGTTTCCAAGTAGACTCTTTCAAATTGATGGAACTTCTTGGACCAGAGAAAATTGATCCTCCTGATGTAAAGATCATTAAGGAGAAACTTTTTGGTTATTCCACTTTTTGGGTGACAAGAGAGGAACCATTTGGAGATCTTGGGGAGGGCATTCTTTTCATTGGAAATCTTAGGGGAAAGAGGGAGGATGTTTTCTCCAAACTGCAGACTCGACTATATGAAATTATGGGCGATAAGTACAATTTGTTCATGGTGGAGGAACCTAATTCTGAAGGAGTAGATCCACGCGGTGGGCCTAGAGTCAGCTTTGGAATGCTGCGTAAAGAGGTTTCTGAACCTAGTCAAACAACTCTGTGGCAGTACGTAATTGCTTTTATCTTATTTCTTCTTACAATTGGATCCTCTGTGGAGCTAGGAATTGCATCTCAGGTTTGTTAATCCTTATGTTCTGATATATGCTTATTTGGACATTTATTGTATCATTATTATATTTAGTACACAAAGGTTCAATAGAAGTGCTCTGATTCATTAAGATTGTTTCTTAAACAGATTAATCGCCTTCCTCCTGAGGTAGTCAAGTACTTCACTGATCCAAATGCCATTGAGCCACCGGATATGCAGCTTCTATTACCTTTCATTGATTCTGCTTTGCCCCTTGCGTATGGTGTCTTGGGAGTGCAGTTACTCCATGTAAGAATTCTTCCTTTCAGTTAGTTACTTAATTGATACAATGTCATTGCATATCTAATTGAAGATTAATATAGACTTAAGTAAGAAAACAAGGCTCAAACCAACAATAATATTACACCAGTGCCTCAAAGGCTCCCCGCCCATTGCAGGATAAGGGGAGGGGGGGGGGTCGGATGTACACAACCTGACCCCGATGTGTAAAACATAGAGCGGCTGTTTTTGGATGACCCATGATGAGCGCCAAAACTTGCATTGACCAACTGCTACTTCACTATTGAAAGAAGCACAGATAGTTTAAAGACTCTCAACCATTTTGCTTTATTCCATCATATCCCAACGCAAAAAAACAAGGCTCTAACCACAGGTCCATAATCCATATTCTTCTATAGTTCTATGGGATAATTTCACTTTGGATGCTCTGTAGTTTGTGGTTTGCGCTAGTGCACCTGGACTGAGTGCTTTAGTTTGTTGTATTTACTTACTTCCTTTGTGCTCCATCTTCCTTTCTCTTTTTATCCTACTTGTTTGTTCTTTCATTCTCTTTGTTCATTTTGTTTCGAGTAGGGGTCACTTGGAAATAGCCTCTTTACTCTCCAAGTAGGGGCATCATATGCGTAAACTTACCCTCCCTAGAGGCCCAGACCCCTTCTTTGTGGCATTTCCTTGGGGTTGTTGTTGTCGATAATTTGGTATGATAAAAGAGTCAAGCCACCCCTTATTTGTAACTTTTGAAGTATTATGTAAGTGCTCCTTCCGGCCTATTAAAGAGTTCGACATTTTCTTTTTTGTTTGTCCTAAGAAAAGATTCATCTTTCCTTTTGAGGACGGAATTGTGTGGTTCAAACATTTTTCTCTCCTCCACACAAAACTCAACCCCAAACTTTCACCTTTTTTAAATAGTTGTCTCCAACCAGTTGTGGTCGGTGCATTGCCAGGAGAGCTAAGAATGCCATTAATGGCAATCTGTTTTGTTTTGGGCATATAATAGACTAAATCAAAATAGAATATTAAACTTCCCTTGCTCAAGTTCTTACATTATGCGAAGTATTGTGTAGTAAATGCAGCAATGCATCTAGGGTCTAATGGAAAAAATCTCTCTTTTTTTTGGAGGAAGGACTGTACATCTTGACCCTCAGACCCTAACGGAGTTGGGATTATATTGGGTTATTGTTGTCAAGTCAATTGTGGAACTTTGGTTTGGGGAAGAAGGGAGTAAATAAATTGAATTGAAAATAACATCAGTTAAACATTGTGAGATGAAGAAAAAACACTAAATATAGGAATGGAGGCAGTATCATTTTTGTGTAAAATCCGGTATCCTTTAACATAATCAATGAGTAATGTGTAATATTCAACCACATTGGTGCATAGTTCTAAATTTCCTGATCAATTTTATGCATCCAACTAAACATGTGGTTCTATTCACGAACAATTGTTAGCACATCTTTAGACAAATAATAGTACAATGATCAACTAGTTAAGGCCCTAGGTATTTTAGTGGCTATTCTAGTAATCTAGAACCAGCGTTCTTTCCCTTGTAAATCTTTCGGAAAATTCTTCGGTGTTCTAATTCTACATGAAAGAGTTGATTTCCTGCAGGAAGTTGGGCATCTTCTGGTTGCCTTCCCGAGAAAAGTTAAACTGAGCATTCCTTACTTTATTCCAAACATCACTCTCGGAAGCTTTGGAGCAATCACTCAGGTTAGAATACTTCAAGTCACTGATAGAAAATGAAAACTTAGTGAAGTTCGCAAGTTGATTGTTTCGATGTTTCTATTAGATGTGACAGTTGGGGAGCCTATTACGATAAGAGTGCACTAGATCACTTCCCATATTATGCACATTTTACCCATGGTTTTTGTGCAAGCACAAATGTGCGTAGATCAAGTTGATGTTTTTTTGAAAATATCTTTATCTTTATATGTTGAGACATGGAGCAGCACATGCTTGCAGTGGCAAACATGCAGAAATGCCAAATAGTTACATTATTTGGACAAATGTTGTTTGACTTGTCTTTTATGGAAGTCCTAGAATGCATTATACAAGTACCACCTTGAGAACATATGTTGGAAATATCCTAAATAATGTAGAACTGCATTTTTTTAATATTTAAAATATGTCAGCGCCCTGTTTTGCACTAGATTGAAGTATTAAGTTAGGAGCATTTCTCAGAATGAATTTGCATGATGTCCATTTTCAGTTGTTTTGTGTTTACTTTCACAGTTTAAGGCTCTTAATTCCGAATATAGATGTGTGTGCGTTTGTCATTCTTGTTAATCATTCCCATCCTTCAATTTTGCTCATTCAGTTCAAGTCTATTCTTCCTGACCGAAAAGCAAAGGTTGACATTTCTGTAGCTGGCCCACTGGCTGGAGCAGCATTGTCGTCCGCCATGTTTGCTTTTGGCCTACTACTTTCTTCAAACCCAGCTGCTTCGGGTGACTTGGTTCAGGTTCCTAGCACACTTTTCCAGGGCTCATTGCTTCTTGGACTTATCAGTAGAGCTACTCTCGGTTATTCGTAAGTTCAGCTCTCCAAACATCTGTCAAAGAAGAGTTTGTGGAACAAAATTGTGACAAACTACATGCTTGTGAATTGTGATATCATACATGCTTTTGTGCTTGCATCTTTTTAACTATCCGTTCAGAAATGGAGAAGACCATTTTTAACATTGTCTTTACTATTGAGATATTCTTGCATGTCAATTATTATCTCTATCTGCTTCCATGCAATCTCTTGTTTCTTATACATTCGGTTCTCTACTTCACAGAGAAATTCATGCAAATGCAGTCTCAATACATCCTCTTGTGATTGCTGGATGGTAATAACTTAATGTTGTACTTGTCCCTTTTCCTAGCTTACACCTTCCTTGCAAGTTAACTGTAAGGTTGTCATTTCAGGTGTGGCTTAACTACATCAGCTCTCAATATGCTTCCTGTTGGATGTCTTGATGGTGGAAGAGCTGTGCAGGTAACTTCAATCTGCCCTTTTTATTTTTCTAAATATAGTTTCGTGGTTGGTTGAAATTGCATAAAAGCATCAATGGCTCTCCTAAGAAGCCTAGATACCATTTCTTAAGGATTTAACTATTTAAGGTATTGTTTCATTGTTCAACAACATGGCCTACAAGTTATACATGATGTGCCGAACACTTACATAATTGCACACTTACTCTTTGTTATTATGTTCAATAGAGAAGAGGGGAGGAAAATGGAAGAGTTTAGAATTGTTATGTTTGGTTCAATGGAGATGTAAGGATGTAAAAATATATTTTAAAGAAATATGTAAAAATATGCTCCGTAATATTTAGTATATTCTTTTTTAATTAAAAATATGCAGGAGTAATTTGTATCTAGAAAATATTTAAAAATGATAATGTAAAATAATTTTGATTAAAAAATTGAAAAAGAAATGCTAAAACCCCGATCCAATCCTTATGTTTCCTATCATAAATCCTCCAAATTTGGGGAGTGAAATATGAGGAATGAGGAGCATTGATGATTCTACAGCTCGTCCACTTGATCACCCCCCCCCCCCAAACACCTATAACTCCTACCAAACAGACACCAGCCCTCAACTTTCTTCCTCTCCCCTCCAAAGTCCCACCATAGAAACATTTCAGTATGTGCATCAGTGTATGTATGCAAGCATACCTTAAATTAATGACGCTTTTCCCTCAGTTTAGTCTAATATTTTTTATTTGATTTTTTTGATTAATTCTTTGGGTTTTGACGAGTGATGATGATCATTCCTCTGTATTTGATAATTTTACGCTACACTTCTTTTGGCAGGGTGCTTTTGGAAAAAATGCAATCACCGCCTTTAGTCTGGCAACCTACACAATGTTGGGACTTGGAGTGGTAGGCCTTTCTTAGGACATCTCGTTTGGGCTAATAAATTTGTTTTAAAACCCCTTGGGGTTTGGGTGGAATTAGACTTGGGTAAAATTTACTCTGTGTTTCATAACCCATTTGTTTGGGTGGCTTTGAAAGAAATGTGAAATCAAAATATAATAGGGTTTTGAAACAAAAAAAAAATGTTGGATTTTACCCTAGAAAATGCAAAGGAAATGAAAATATATTTATTTTTTCTTTTTACCTGTGCTTAATTTTCCCTCACATTCTATTTCCTTTCAAATTTCTCACATACTTTCTAGCGTTTCCCACGTTCCAAATGGACCCTAGAAGAATAACGCTCCGTTCTATTTTTAACAGTAAATAGTAGGTCAACAACTAGTCCCTTCTCCGTATTTCACCATTTTCTCTCCCTTGTACTCATCATAAATTAGTGCTCATCAAGATTTTTGATTTGTGCTTTTCCCAGCTTGGCGGACCATTGTCACTACCATGGGGATTATACGTACTCATTTGTCAGGTATTTTGTTTTTTCAGAAAAAAACTAGCATACATAAAAGATACACCAAACAAAAAGATTGCTTCCAACTGGCTTATTAATTATTCCATGACACTCCCTCCTGAAGTTGAACTCTCTGTTCCCTTACGCATTTCTCATGTAGAGGACACCGGAGAAGCCTTGCCTGAATGATGTGACAGAGGTTGGAACCTGGAGAAAAACCCTTCTCTCAGTGGCCGTGTTTCTAGGAGTGTTGATTCTGCTTCCGGTGTGGGACGAGCTTGCCGAGGAGTTGGGCATTGGTCTCATATCAAGCTTTTGAACGTAAGGGCGCCAATGATTATTATCATTCTCAATTTTGATTCTCAAAACAATGGCTCAAGTGAGTAATGCATCTTTCACCTTTCACACTCACATGATAGTCATATACTCATATGCATTTTTTTTCTCAACAAAATTTGTTGCATGTAATGTGTTTGGGCTGTGAATGAATATAGCTAGCTAGGATAGGTTTCTATTTGGTAAAACTTGGGATTATTAACTGCGAGTGGTCAATAATATTTGACTGCAGTGGAGAAATTCTTTGTATACTACACATTTCAATACTTAACCCAAAGATAGGTTAGTTGTACATGCTTCCAATTGTCTTCGCGCAAGAGGTAGACCATTTGATTGCAGCTCTAATTTTTAGACTGATTCAGTGTATGTTTTGTAAGTGGTTTCACCTAAATAAATGATGTGTGGAATAATCCAATTTCATTTTCACTTTTTTCTCTTACGTAGGTTTTCCATTTTCATTTTATCACCCTATCCAATCATTATTTTTATTATTTTTTGTCGTGATCTGATCTAGATTTTAGTAAGAATAAGTAATAAACAGAAAATTAAGTCATACACGAAAGTATCCTTAGTAATATCAAATTTTATATTGCCAGTTAAACGAAGTACAAATTTCATGCAACAAGCCTACTCGTGATGTTTCATCTATCAACCTTATCAAGAACAAACAGTAAGATGATGGACGATTGGACGAAATGGAGTAATTCAAGCTCTCCATCTCAAGACAAATATTTTTTAGGAAAAATTATTTGAAATAGTCCCATCTTTTAGTGCAATTTTAAAAATAATCTTACTTTTCACTCTCACCAGAAATAATACCACCTTCCCGCATATGTGCGAGTTTTGGGTCGCCGTTAAAAAACTAACGGTCACTTAACGGAAATTTTGAAAAATGCCCGTTTTTCGCAAATAAATGAAAGGTGGAATTATTTTAGGTAAATTCTCCCTTTTTCGTTTTTTAATTTCTTTAAATGTATTTTTATTTTATTTTTTTGGAAAAAATGCCAAATATAAGTGTTTTTAGAGTGAAACTAATTGTTTTTTTTTCAATAACCAATAATATGGTAATAATTAGAAAATAAATTATTCTACACAATAGAGCTAATTTATTAACTTCATAACTAACTACTGCCTCCGTTTGGAAAAAGTGTTCCTCTTTTGACTTTGTGTAAAAATAAGGAAATATTAAATTTTAGTTGACTTCCAATTTTGCCCTTGATGTGATAGGTAAAAGTAAGATGTGATGGATAGATTATTAAAGATAAAATATGATGTGATAGGTAGGACCGTAGGGTATGAAAAAGTAAGGGTAAAAGTAGTTTTTTAATAGAAAGTAGAAGTGTTTTGTTGGAAGGGAAAAAAAATAAAAGAGGAAGTGTTTTTGATAGCGGAGGGAGTATATTTTTTTGTAAGTTGCATTTACTGTATTTTTCTTGAGCTGCACTTCAAATTATTTTTTGATACTACATTATTATTATTTCTTAAAAAAATGGCACTACAAAACTTATGAATATTTTTCGATAGTTCTATATAAATATTTTTTGTGAAACAACATTACAATAGTTGTGAAAATAACACAACAATTTTTTTCTCTAAAATAGAACTTTTATTGTTATAACTCACTACATTTTCTGATGTATTGCAATTTTTCCATGAACACTCTGAAATATTTATTGATAATCTTATATTGCAATAAAATTTTCTTTCTAAAATGGAACTACCCAATTTGTGATTTTTTTAATAATTCAATACAAATTTTTCCCCAAAATAGTAATTCAAAAGTTGTGAAAATGACACAATATTTTTTTCTCCGAAACGGAACCCATAAATTTTATAAATCACTACAATTTTTTTATTGTAATTTCTTTCTTGATCGATATTCTGAATTATTTTTGATAATTCAATACTATATTTTTCCCCAAAACAATTAACAAAATTTGTTAATCATTAGACAAAATCTCTAACAAGAGTGTATTGTTATATTTTTAAAAATATTAATTTTAAATTCAAAACTGAAAAAGTAAAAAGTAATTTTTTCTAAAATAATCCCACCTTTCATTTATTTGCAAAAAACAGGCATTTTCAAAAACTTCCGTTAAGTGGCCGTTAGTTTTTTAACGGTGACCCAAAACTCGCACATATGCGAAAAGGTGGGATTATTTCCGGTGACAGTAAAAAGTGGGATTATTTTTGAAAGAGCGCGAAAAGGTGGGATTATTTGAGATAATTTTTCCTATTTTTTACATTATTTAATAATACTCCTTCCGTCCCAATTTAAATTATATGTTTACTATTTATATGATCAAATTTTATTCACTTTATTTACCTATTTTCATTACACATTTGGTAAAATAATATAGTCTTGTTACCACTAATTTTGCAGTTTTTATATATGTAATTTTATTTTTTAATTCTACGCTATTTTTCATGTAAAATAATTAGAAAATAAATTCAATCAAATTTCGTAAACCGAAACAAGCATTTTACATTGGGACAGAGGGAAACTACGTAATGCGAAGTATTATTTTAAAGGAAGCGTCTAAAATGACATCAGTTACTTATACACCTGTTGCTTACACCAGTTCGTTTGGGATACCTACGGTGCTCCGTTTGTAAAAACGACGGTTCCTACCCCCTAACCCTCCCCCAAACCCCCACCCCAGCCCCACCCTTGCCCCCCACCCTAGCTCCACCTCCCGCCCCCTCCATTCTAGGTTGCCACAAACGTCCCTTCTAACGGCAGAAGAGCACAATCGAAGACAACTGTTTCTTCCTGGGAGCATAACATCACATAATTAACCGAGCACTGTTGGATTACCGGCCAATCCCGACCCCTATCCGTAGTACTAGCCTCTTGATGCTACTCTTTTGCCAGCTCATTTTTGATGGAAGTAATAAGAAATACTGTTATTAGTTTACATATTATGTTGTTACCATATGTCCATATTTACTTTTTCTACTTGACTTTCTATTCTTAATTCAATTTGGAATTCCTATGTATTTTCTATATATAGGGGTGAAACCTTCCTTATTTGATAAGATCAATTATTATCAAATTATATCATAATATCAGAGCAGGGAGAGAGAGAGCGCGGATATGGAATGACAGCTGTTAGACGCGCTCATAATTTTTTGGCGAGAATGACCCAAAAGAAGAAAAAGAAACTTCTCGCCTTTGCTCAAATCGCCAAACCTCTCCCTGAAACATACTCGGAAACACACTATCAAGCATGTTTATCATGCAACAAAGATCTGCCTCTATCCTTCTACCTGCCACTTTCACGAAAGCTTTTCCACCAGCTCCATTAATACTTGTGCTTTAAGCTGTTCATCTTTACCTGTGATCAGCTTGCGGAAAGATAATAGAAATATTTAAAAAATATTATTATTAATTTCCATTTTATGTTTTTATGATATTTATTATTGCTACTTTATTTCTTATTCTTACTTTGGTTTAGAATTTCTATGTATTCTCTATATATAAGGTTAGAGCTTCCTTATTCTCCTAAAAAATAATTTTCCTAGTAGTAAAAAATATATTAAAAACAATAATAATAAAAGGATATTAAAAAAGAATAATACAATATATAATACGAAGTACTCCATATATGGTAAAATAAAGTAGACAAATGAGTATTTGACATTTTCCATAGATAGCTTTGAACGGTTAGATATGTGATAATCGGTTTCAAATTTTTGTATCACGGTCCTGTCCCATTTGATATTGGTTCGATCGGATGTAAAAAAATCAGTCCCGTTTAAAAACATTATAAACAATTAGGTGCCATTATGATCTAGTATGGTACCGTGTTAGTTTAATTTTTTTGTCCAGCGTAACTAGCGTGACGAATGGAGGAGGAACGTGGGTATTTATAAGATTTGGGAACCATGTTGATATGAAAAGAAAACCGTCAGAGCGTCGAATATCAAAACTTGAGAAATTTCAATTTTGTGGAGATTTTGATATACTCTTCTTCTATTTTGGGACTTTGACTACTTCCACCGAGCATCATTACTATGCCCAAGAAAATGGACGACTGGTAATGGAAAGCTGTTAGACCCTTTAAAATTAGGATGGCTTTTGCAAGGCCAAGGTGGCCTTAGATTGGCGTTGGCTAGTGTTGATCAAGGTCGAGTGCTGGCTTGGATAACACGGTTGGCTCTAAGGGAAGGATGGCCAAGGTTGGAGACGATCCTTGGGGCGGGAGTCGCCGGCAAGGTTGGCCAGACTTGCAGGAATAAAGTGGCTCACAATTGGTTCGGTGAAAAATGAAGTTCGCTCGAGTTGGCTCACAGGTGGCATGGTGATGGGGCTCAACGTGGGGCGAGGCTCATGCCAAGGTGGCTTCGGGTTGAAGTCACGAATTGGCTAAGGACTCAAGGCCAGGGGGCGTGGCAATTACATTGTCTAGATAAGATTGGCAGTTGGTGATTGAAATTCAAAATAGTGACTGGCTTTTAAATTAACGAGGGGCGGTTGGCACTGGTGTCCATTCGTGAAGGATCATGTCTCGCTAGATGGTTGGCCTATAACCATCACGTTTTACATTTAATTATTGTTGCGCATGGCATGTGTTGGCCACTAGGGTGAAAGAACAAAGCTTGTTTGGCTATTCCTTTGTATTATATGAGATTTATACAAGGTTGGTTGTTGGTCGTAAATATGTGTTCTTCGTGTTCTTGAATATATTATATCCCTAAGAAAAGTAAAGGTTGACTATTTTGTGAGACAAAATAGGTCGTACGGGTGTGAAAAACGTGAGTGAAAAATTAGCCCCGTAACAGTTGGTATCGGAGCCGAAGTTGTTCCTAATTCTTAAAGATGGAGACCCTGAAGTGCAATGATCTTTACCAATCGGCGGTGCCGGATGAGGAAGTGGACAATCCTGCTGACTTCATTTCGCATTTAATAAGCGAGTAATTTAAGGGCGTGAATGAAAAGCTTCATAGATTTTGGTAAGCCATGAAAGCGTGTCAGGCACAAAACAATTCCCTTAAAAAGGAATTGTTGATTTTGAAGCAGGCTGTCTCGATAACTGTGAGGATAAATATGGATGTCTCTCCTTCAAAGATCAAAGTGCCGGAACCCAAAAACTTTTATGGGACTATGAACGCTAAGGAATTGGAGAATTTCTTATGGGATATGGAAGAATATTTCAAAGCTGCCAAGATCCCATAATTTTGTGAACCGGGGACTTACGTATGTGTTGGTTATTGTCAATGGTGTGGAATTGTTGGCAACGATTGACACGGGTTCTAGTCACAATTTTGTGACTGCGCGGCTGGTTGGACGTCTGCAATCTAAGTTAGAAGGGAATCATTTATGATCAGGACCGTAAATGCTGCATCGAAAAAGGTCACTCTGTGGGCATATGTCAAGATCAAAGTTGGGGAATGGCAAGGAGAATGCAGTCTTACGGTATTGCCTCTTGATGACTTTGTTTTGATCGATCTTAGGGAATGAGTTCTTAATTATGGTTGAGGCAGCCGTGTTCCTTTACCTTGAAGGGATGATCATAAACGACGAGTGTTTTCCTTCGTTTATGAAGGGACGTTATGCTGATCAGAAATAGGAACATAAGGGGTTGAGCATGTGCTCGACGATGCAATTCAGAAATTTTTGTGAAAGGATTTGAAGTTTAGGCACCACTTCAAAATTTCAGCTAATGTTCAAGTACCATTGGTGAAATTTACTCTGTCATAGCTTGTGGGAGAACATATCGAAGCCCAGAATTAGAAGCCCATTTATACTGTTAAGAGGGTTGTTTGGCCCGCTACAATTCTATCCGCTCGCGAATTCCATCCCAACTGTGAACGGAGAGAAAACCACCCGAAAACCTCTATTCACCGCCGCCTCCGCCGCCTCCGCCGCACCCCGCTGCGTTCCCGCCATAATGAGTGGTACATCGAAGTTCCTTACATTTCTCACCGCCACTCATTCGCCAATCGCCCTACTTCACCGCCCCTGCTGCTTCCTACATCGGCGGTCCGTTATTTTCGCCCGCACTCTCTCCGCCTCTCCTAGCCGCCTTCCCGTATCTTCTCCCGCCCAATTCCCACCCCTTCGGACACCCATCGCTACTTCCCGGCGTCAATATCAATCAGCGACCCTTCCAGTTGATAATCGACATAGCGCGCATGCCTCTTCTCCCTTGACAGCTCACCCGTGGCCAGAATGGTTCAACCTAATCAACGCGATCTCCGCAAGCGGACAGTCGGAGGAGAACGGATTAATCCTGGAGGAAGATGCATTTGTGGCGTTCGAGCAATTGCCAGATGATTTTGTTCGGGCTGCTAGAAAATGCCTTGCGTTTGCTAGACAAAGACCAAATCTTTTGGGGTTTGTTATCTTTTCCTCTGTATCTTAATTATATGCATGAAATTTATATGTATAGTTAATATAGTTTTGTATAAGCGTGAGTTAGGGTGTAAATAATGCAATTGGACTGTTTTCTGCTGGGAACAATTAAACTATACTCGTAATATTATAGTTGTTGGTGCCTAATAATATGAGTATGTGTTTAATTCTTCCGTGTTTGAATGGTTACACAGTTCACTCTCGAGGAGGGATATTGAGGTAGTTGTGTCAAATGGCACACCATTTTTGTTCAGAACCGCTCTTGAAACAGCATGTAGGCTGAGGGCTTTTCTTGGTATTGATGGAAACCATGTAAGTGATGAATCCCATATTGACCGAGTACAAGTTCTTCTCTATTACGGAGTCCTTCATACTAGGGAGAAATAAAATTAAGGTTAGGGGTTGGAGGAGGGGGAATGATCGTCCTTTGTCGTAATAGTAGTACTGCTAGCATGTGTTCACATTAGATTTGAATGCATGAGAGAGAGAGAGAGAGAGAGGGAAATCTACTTAATTTGATTGCAGCTTTATGATTAACATTTAGATCATTTATCATTCAGTTGATTACTTGATTAGCACCGAACATGTATCTTCGTTGTTTTGCTTAGTTCTAAATTATCAAATCTCATTTCAGGCATTGGATCGTGGTGATGCATACACAGTTGATATTATGAAATATATATTGAGTTATGCCAGCAATCCCGCTGGTTCTCCTGGACAAAATCCTGTGTATAGTCGGAAACTCCTAGAAACATCCATTAGAAACCTTTTGCAAGAATTGATTGAAGTTGGTTGGGGAACTCCAGCAGCTGTCTTGCCTCCTCGAGAAGTTCACCAGTTTTTAGGTATAGCTGGAGAAACACCAAGGTTTGCTGGACAAAACATAGTAATGAAGAGAGGTGACTGGATATGCCCCAAGTATGTGATTAACTTTCACTTCTTTTAAAACATTATTCTCTCTTTACCACTGTATTGCTTCCTCCATCGCTTATTAGACCACCTTTTTGGGGTTAGTTAGGCCATGTTCTCCTCAACTTATTCTTATTACTTATTCCCTTTGTCCCCCAAAACATTTCTTGTTTTGATTTTTAGGGGATTTAAGAGGAGTGTATTTTGGTGTTGACTTTCCAAAAATGCCCTCGGATGTGATAGGTAAAAGTAGATGTGATGGGTAGATTAGTAGTGAAAAAGTGTGATGTGTTAGGAACTTAGGTAGGTTAAGAATTAGTAGGGGTAAAAGTGAATTTTTAATAGAAATGAGAAAAGTTTTTTGGGACAGATGAAAAAAAGAAAGGAGAAAGGTTTTGTGGGACGGAGGGAGTATTATTTATTCTTATTGGAATTAGATTAGATCAGATCAAACCAGATGAGAAACAGCTTTAAATATAACTACAATCATATCAGACCAGATCAGTTCAGAACTTATTTCAATCAGTTCATAACCAATGAGATCGGGTGAAGAGAACATGGCCTTAGTGTGTGATACATAGTTGGCCTTTGTATATATGCAGCATCATTATAGCATAATAGGTTTTTTGTGTTAGCAGTGTGTGTTTGTGATGGAGGGAAAAAGGCAATGAGTGCGAAAATTCTGTCATAAACTGTTGTTTATCAGTCATATTTTGTAAGCTATAGTTGAAATATCCGTGCTATGTAACCTGATTCAGTGTTAAGCAGGTGCAGTTTTATGAACTTTGCAAGAAATTTGAAGTGTCTCGAGTGTGAAGAACCTAGACCGAGAAGACAGCTAACAGGCGGGGAGTGGGAATGTCCCAAGTGAGCATTATGTTCTTTGTATTTGTCTCTCTTGTCTTTCGCTCCCGTCCCAAACAAAGTCATATCTGAAAACTTATTTTTCTCCCAAAAACAGTTCTTTTTGAAAAAAACCAAGCAGACTTTCATTATATTTAATGTATTGTTTTCTATAGATATCCTAAACAAGCCAAGTACGTAAACTACTTCACCAGCAAATGAATTTTTTCCTTTAATAAAAATATATAGAAAATTTGATTAATTCCGATCGATGTACCTTACTAAAATTTAAAATTTCTACAACAATCCTTTTTTAAGGCAGAGGTACAGTAGCACCTTTTATAATGTCATATTTATCATCTTAATGCTCTTTTGTATAAATCCAGATGTGATTTCTTGAACTACGGAAGAAATGTGGCCTGCCTCAGATGTGATTCTAAACGGCCAGCTGCGGCTTCATTCAACACTGTTAATAACAATAGCTCAGGGAATGCTTATTATAGAACTGTAAACCGTGATAGGCTTACCAGTAGTGAGGAGAATGCACAAAAATGGTTTATTAAAGCAAACGATGCTTCTGGTATAAATGACACATCAGCTGATGGAGACATCTTCCCTGAGATGATAATGCCATTAGGGAAAGAAGAAAACAAGTCTGTTGTGAGCGCAATAAGAAAGACACTTTTGGAAAGGAGGCTGGCCAATTCTCGGTACAAAGGGAACTCTGTGAACAGTATCTTACCTGAAGAAGAAGAAGACAAAGAGAGAGCTGAAAAATCAGGAAATAATTGGTTCAAAAAAATGGAAGGACTGCACAATGATTTTCCAGAGACCGTGCAGACGAATGATGATTCTTTAACCACTCCAATGAACAAAAGGGAAACAGATAAGGATTTTGTCCCTTTCGTTCCATTCCCTCCCGGATTCTTTGCTACAAAGGAAACCCACGATAAGTTGGAAAATGACATAGGAGGGAGTAGCCACACCGAAAATGATCATGCATCCCATGCCAAACAGAATCCAAGGAGAAGTGTGTGGACGGGAAAGAGCTTAGAAGGGTGTGGGGTTAAGGAGGAAGCAAATGATCCATTGGACATGTCCGAAGAGGCGAAAACAGAGAGGTGGTTCCGGCGCGTGGCTCAAATAAAAGACATATCTGAGCTTAGCCAGATACCGGATGAAGACTTCCCTTCCATAATGCCAATGCGTAAAGGGGTTAATAGGTTTGTCGTCAGCAAGAGGAAAACCCCATTGGAGAGGCGGTTGATGTCTTCACAGTATAAGAGGAATCTCCCGGCGGTGAGGAGTACTGGTGATTTTGTGGAAAAAGAAGATGATGTTAATGAAACAGAATGAGAATAGTTTGCCACCAGTTTTCTCGTTGGGTGCACCCATAGTAGCACCCATGTGGTGGCACCCTAGCATTATTCTTATTATTAATATTTGACGTAAATAGGTCACCTTTTTAAAACTTTAAAGTGCTCCATCCATTGTTTAGTTTCTGTGTTCTCATTAATTATGGAGTACTAGAGTAGTGCTGTTTTTTGGGGGAGTACGGAGTACTCCATGTGTATTAATAAAAGAAAATGTTACTCAGTAATTTGCTCCAATGTAAATAAATGTGCTCCATTGATGATGTTTGTAAATAAATGTAAGTCGTGTACGTAATATATTTTAACTAAATAAAAGTATGATATATTAAACTAATAATGATGTACATATGTTTGAGTTAAAAAATTACCTCTACAAAAAGGATAGAGACTATCACGAGAAATTTTGTCTGACATTTTCAAGTATTCGTCCCATGAAATGATTGTTGTGTCGTATACCAGTTGCCGGATAGCGTTTGTGCACTTCTCCAGCGAAGTGAATCCCTTTGCTTCTGTAGCATGTATTCGTTGTTGAAAAAAGGGAAAATGCTTCTATGTCGCTGACAATAGAATTGAGTAAATTGTGACTCATTTGGAAACAATGTTTAAATTGATCATCGTTATTAACTGGTGTTCCTAACCAATAATCTTCAATAAGGCGTTGGTTTGCAACCCTACGATTGCGGTTGATCCATCTCCAATGCTTAATCTCTTGGGAGGAACTTTCATTACAAATAGTCACGATAGTGCTTACCGTAGCTTCAACGCAACGCAGAAACATAAACGGTGAATCGTCATCGTTAGAAGACTAGAACTGATTGTTTTCTCCATCCAAATTCATCGTTTTTCTATGGAATATGTAGTGGATTTTTAGGGGTGCGGTTCCTATTCATCTTACTCAATTTATATAATTTTTTTGAGACCTAACGGCTATTTTTGAATTCGAAAAAAGAAAAAAGTCAAACGACTTCAAGTTGTTGCCAATTGGCTACTTCCTCAGAAAAATGGCCAGCAAAGCCCGTGGTGGCCATCCAGCCCCATGCGTCACACCTCCGTCACGCCGGCTGTGTCACCGTGGTCATGCCGTGACGGGGTGCAACGGGCGCAGTGACGCCGGCGGTCAAGCCCCATAACACATGGTCTAAATGTAAGTGTTTGTTTTGTAATTTTTGAGGGTTAATACCATATGGGTTCTAAAATATATTTAAAAAAATATGAATTCTCAAATTTGAAATGAAAGTTTATAAAAAATGTCACGCAGAAGTTCACCCATTTTTGAGATCCTGCATAAGAATTGTCTCTTTAAGCGTCGTCTATACTATATTTAAAAGGAGAGAAAGTTTTTTCCCGCCTAAACGTGAGAAATAAATAGAAACTTTTGTGCAGGTTACTTCATTGCATTTATTCTAAGCATTAATATTGGTAAGTATTACTTAATAAGTACTATATTACCATTTTTTGTTGGGAGAATATAAAAATGTCAAAGTAATATATAGAAAGTGTGTGTTACTCGAGTAACATGTGAGTAAACATTAATTTTGGTAAGCATTGATTAAAATTTATTATGTTTCCATTTTTTTTGGTTGGGAGTATATATAAAAATATATATCATATTTCTGTGTTACCATTTTTATTAAAATGCTAGGTTGATTATTTTTTCTAATCAAAAGGCAAAGATAAAAAAATAAAAATTCCGACATCAATAAAGAAATTATTTTTTCTACATATTAGTAAGTATTAATTAATAATCACTATGTTTCCAGTTTTTGGTTGGGAGAATATAAAATATATATTCCATAATTCTATGTTATCATTTTACTAAAAGGCTAGCCTGAATGCTATTTCTAATCTAAATACAAGAATAAAAAATATTTACAAATTCCAAAATCAATTAAGAAATTAAATTTTTTCTACATATCGATAAACATTAATTAATAATTAATATGTTTCCATTTTGGTTGGGAGAACAGAATAAATATAATGGTTAGCATAAACTAAAAATAATTATGTTTCCATTTTTGGTTGAGAAAATATAAAAAATATATAGTGTATTTCTAAGTTACCATTTTTATAAAAATGCTAGGCTGATTATTATTTATAATCTAAATACGAAAATAAAAAATAAAAAATTCCAAAATCAACAAAGAAATAATTCTTTTGCTACATATTGGTAAGCATTAGTTAATAATTACTATGTTTCCATTTTTTGGTTGGGAGAATATAAAAAAATATATTGCTTATTTCTATGTTATCATATTTACTAAAAGGCTAGCTTGATTACTATTTCTAATCTAAATATAAGAATAAAAAATATTTATAAATTCCAAAATCAATAAAGAAATTAAGTTTTTTCTATATATTGGTAAACATTAATTAATAATTAATATGTTTCTATTTTTCGGTTGGGAGAATACATAAAAATATATTGTGTAGACATTTAGTTTGATAAGCATCAATTGATAAATTCTACTATATTTCCATTTTTTGGTTGGAGAATTCAAAAAAATAGCATACCAATAAGTTTTCGGCCATTTTTATTAAAAAGGCTCGGCTAACTACGCCATTTTTTGGTTGGAGAATTCATCATATACTACGTATATAGTTGCTCAATTCTATCTTTCGAGTAACATGAGGTTGTTAATGGCTATAAAAAAATATTGATGAGGAGTCCTCAGTTTTAATGCTTAAATTAAGAGCAATAAGAGTTCATAATGTCCCCGTCTATGCAAGGGGAACCGAATCCATGGAGATCATTTCTCATGATTCAGATGTTAGTTGTTTCATTAAAATTAATCTAAAATATGTATACATTCAGAACTTTGTAATGATGCTAATATGTACTTTTTTCATTTGCATTCTCAGAGAGATCAAATACATGCGTAGATCAGATATTCGAACATATGAACTTTCAAAAGTGTTTATTTACTGACGAGAGTCAAAGTATAACGCAATTACCAAACAATAAAAACTACCAAGCACACTACTTTTGTTCTCCAATTCTTTGGCAGGACGAAACTTGAAGAGATTTCGCGAAACAGATTTCCAAATTTTCGTTACAAATTTATGGGATTTGAAAAAATTCACATATTGAATTTTGGTAACAATGTGCTGCTAATTGACAAGCCCCACTTAGATTATTATTATTATTTAATTTTCTTACTCATATTTATAATGTATATATAATACCTCTATCTTATAAAAAAAGTTGTATTCAATAATTGGTAGGGATTTAGCCACAAAAAATGTTATTGTATCAAAATGATTATAGTTTGCAACACCTTAGTTTTTTCTTTTACTTTCTCTTTCCTTTCCCTTTCAAAGATGTGGTTCCCCATTCCTTTCCATTTTTTGTAAAGTTAATTTTTAAAATATAATATAATTTAAATTACTTTAACTAAGAACTTAAATATCAAATAGTACAAACTTTAAAAAATTGAAAAAAAATAAAAAGAGAAATCAAAAACTTAAAAGCTAGGAATTTTTTTTATAAATATTGATAAAACATTTAAAACTGAGGATTTAAAAAAGGAGAAGTTTTTTTTTAAACTAAAGATTAAAAAAGGAAAACTTAAAAAATTTAAAAGTAAACATTAAAAAACAAACATTAAGAAAACTAAAAAAGGAAAAAAAATTGAAGAACGAAAAGAAAAGATGCGGAATGCAAAGAAGCTGGGGAAAAAGGCAACGGGAGGAACGGCAAGGTCGTTCCCTCTATCCTTCGTTAGAGCATTCACAATGGCAAATAAAGAAATGGAATGCAACACGTTGATATGACACAATTCAATCAATTCGAAACTACATAATCATTTTTTAAATTTTTAACCTAATTTTAAAAATTAAAAAATAGAGCGTGACAGGCAGCCCTAGAGGCTACCTCACTTACCGTGGAGGAACACTAAAAAACGCGAAGTAGATCTGATGTGGTGCGAGGCATATGCGGATGTGGCAGCGTGCCAGCTAAAATGGCACGCCATTGCCATTGCTCTTAGGGTGTTCCTGCCTTCTTGCGTGCCGACGAGGCCTCTTGCTTGACGCACAAGATACATACCATATAGCCTTACTTGCAAGGCCGGTCCCAAAAATTGAAAAATAAAATTGGTCCGGTCTAAAATTTTCACTTTCGGCCCTATTTTATTTTTTATAGAGTACTTATGTCTTAAAATTAATGTCGAATTTAAAAATAGGGGCCTTAAAATTTTAAAGGCCCTATGCGATTAGTCATTTTACACACCCTCTAGACCACCATGCTTACTTGATTTGAATAACAATACTCTCCCCGTCTCATATCTTACTTTCCGTATAGACTTAGACAAATTTTTATATTAGGAAAAATTACCTAAAATAATCCCAACTTTACCCGGTCTTTCAAAAATAATCCCACCTTTTACTGTGATGCATAATAATCCCAACTTTACTGAAATTTGCCAGTTTTGGGTCGCCGTTAAGTTTCTAACGGAGGGTAAACGGAAATGCCCGTTTTAGGCAACAAAATGAAAGTTGGGATTTTTTTTTGATGAATTTTCATTTTTTTATTTTTTTAAATTTTTCATTTAAATTTTTTAAATTACTTTCTACCTCCATCATAATTTCTTTTTCCTTTTTTAAAGATAAGTCTTAGTTTAAAAAATAAAAATAATAGATATAAAAAATGAAAAAATGAGAAATGTAACTAAAATTATACAAAAATAATAAAATAAATAAGGTGGTCAATGGAAACTAACTTGAAATTGGTAAAAGTAAAATAAAATTATACGGGTGGGTTTTAATATTTTACGCATTATATAAAGTATTAACATATCAGTTCTTGTTTTTTAGAAAAAATAATCTACAATAATTCTAACTTTACCGGATGACTTGTTCTTTTAAAAAATAAGTAGTACATTAAGACTCGTATAATGTGTAAAATGTTATAACCCACCACTTCGTATGTATTTATTTTATTTCTTACCAGTTTCTGTTTAATTTCTATTGATTACATTATTTATTTGATTAATTTTGTATGGTTTTAGTTATTTTTCTCATTTTCATTATTTTTTATATCTATTTTTTCTAAGATAAGAATAATCTTTAAAAAAGAAAAAGAAATGGAGGTTGAAAGCAATTCAAAAAATTTAAATAAAAATTTCAAAAAAAATTAAAAAACAAAAATTCATAAAAAATAATCTCAACTTTCATTTTGTTGCCTAAAACGAGAATTTCCGTTAACCCTCCGTTAGAAACTTAACGGCGACCCAA
Organism: Cuscuta australis; assembly: GCA_003260385.1. NCBI lineage: Eukaryota > Viridiplantae > Streptophyta > Magnoliopsida > Solanales > Convolvulaceae > Cuscuta > Cuscuta australis. The sequence goes on along the minus strand of NQVE01000200.1, from coordinate 188,745 downwards.
AACTGGCAAATTTCAATAAAGTTGGGATTATTATGCATCACAGTGAAAGGTGAGATTATTTTTAAAAGACCGGGTAAAGTTGAGATTATTTTAGATAATTTTTCATTTATATTAAATGAAAATGCTTTCACTTTCAAAATCCCCCCTTTTCAAGTATCAAATGAAAATTGTAAACAAAAGAAATTAAAATTAAAATATGTGATGTTGGAGTAGGTGGAACCAATATACGCCAGTACGCCACTCCGTAAGGTTCTTACTTTGCTGTCAATTGCAATTTCAATTGAAGGTAGGTGGTCTCTTCGTCTTCTTCATCTTTCTCATTCTCCGTTCCATGTCGCTGAGCCGTCGGAATTCGGATCGGTTTCAGCAGACTTTCTATTCAGATTACATATATACAGTAGTTGTATAGATCTATTTAAGCTTTCAAAATGTTCATGCTTCTTCCTTTCTCTCTTTCGCGGCGATCAATTTGAGGCTACTTTGTTTCTATCTCGCTCCAGGTTTTGAAAAGATGGAGTTTTTCGATGAACCCGAATCTCAACTTTTTATAGGGGTTGCAGTTGCTCTGCTCGCAGCTGCTGCAGCTGCGGCTTATGTCTTCTCTTCCAAGAAGACCAAAGGTTTGGAAACTCAGTTAATAGTGTTCTTTTACCAGCTCTAGTTTCGGCTCTTCTTTATAATGTCTTTGTTCGGAAACAACCTTTGTAATTAGATTAACTTTTTAAAAGCTAAAAAATCAGGTCGGATAGCCATTTTAAAAACACTAAAAAAAGCTGAATCTAATGCCAAATGCAACCAATATTTATTTCCACCGTTTGGATTTTACTGCCCATTCACCATAATTAGTAAACAAATTATTCTGGAGGATCAAAAGTACCTTCTACACAGTATATCAGCATTGCTGTCATCAATGAAATATAAACTAGTTTCAGTTTTTTATTTGTATTTTACCCTCATTCCTTACATTTGAGTTATTTTGGATGGAGTATTATTTGTTATTTTAATACTGAGTATTAGGCATGTTCTCCCTTTGTATGTTAAGCATTCACTTGATTTTGGTTAATTTAAGAATTGATTCATTGGATGATTTGTGGGTTAATAGGATGCTTGGATCCCGAGAAGTTTAAGGAATTCAAGCTTGTGAAGCGTACACAGCTGAGTCATAACGTAGCAAAGTTTAGATTTGAGCTTCTGACACCGACTTCTATTTTGGGTCTACCCATTGGACAACACATTAGTTGCAGGTTTGGTTCGCTGATATATAGGGATTTTAAATTCTTTATATTTAGAGTATGTTTGGATCATGGAAAATACTAAACTAAGAGTGTTAAGGAAAATCGTTTTTTTATGTTTAGTTTTACATTGGAAAGGGCAAAGGAAAATGGAATATGACTGTTTTATAAATATTTTTACATGTATCTAAAATAAAAGCTTTGGTTTCAAGCCCATCTTTTATTTTCTCCACATTTTCTTCCTCTCCAATTATCTTTTCTGTTTTCCTTCCTATTTTATTACTTTAGTATTTTCTGATTTCCAAACTGACCCTTACTGCTCAATGATATGGGAACTTTGTTGCTACACAATTTCATGGTTCCTGCTGCTGTATAAAACAGGGGTAAAGACAGTCAAGGTGAAGATGTTATCAAACCATACACTCCAACTACTTTGGATTCTGATGTTGGCCATTTTGAATTAGTCATTAAGGTACATACTCCAAATTATTTTTTTAAATAAAAGATTACACTTATGTGTCTCTAATGGCTGGTTTAATGCTATGCACATGTATATTTAGATGTATCCGCAAGGAAGGATGTCTCATCATTTCCGAGAGATGCGTGTCGGTGATTATTTGGCCGTGAAGGGGCCCAAGGTAAATCTAAGGTTATTACTCCATATTACATCAATTTGTGTTCCATGCTTTCTTCTAGTGTTTTGTTTGTTAAGAGAAGAGTTTATGGTAGCAAATGGATGGACTGGACAATTTTTATTCTGACCATAGTTGATGGATTAAAAACAGTCCATTTAGGAGCTATCAAACTCTTTTTAAAAACTCTAACCCATCCATTAACATTTTGCTACATGGATATCCAATCTATTCAATTTGTTATTACTTTTAACAAAAATCTAATGGTAGTCTTTATAGTTAGCGTTTTTAAAATCAAACTTCACCATTAAAATTTTTCTCAAAACAGACGCTCTAATTGATAACATTGTTCCCAAACAAAGCCTTAGCAAATACACCGTAATCAACATAATTGTTCTTTGATAAAGCCAGTTCTAAATTCTAATGGATTAAAAATGTGATTCAATTGAATAAAGATAATGAGGAATAGAATGGGTAGTGGACAAATGGATTCTTGCTTGGTAGTTGCTACCCCTGAGAAAGATTGAACATTATCCATTGAATTAAAAATTGTTCTCTTTGGACTGTCAAAAACACTTGTGTTTTCATTGCTTCATCCACTTATCTATTTTTGCTTACACTCTTACAGTATGGGATATATTCTCTTGCCTGTCACAGGGTCGTTTTAAGTACCAACCTGGCGAGGTACGTGCTTTTGGGATGCTTGCTGGAGGCTCAGGCATTACTCCAATGTTTCAGGTTTGTGTGTGAATGTATGCAATATAGCAGCTTTTGAAGAAAATAAAGAAAGAAAGTCCGAAAAGCTGCTGACATCTTATATCTTGTCTATGTTAAGGTTGCCAGAGCAATTCTAGAAAATCCGAACGACAACACGATGGTGCACCTTATCTATGCCAATGTGACATACGAAGATATTCTTTTGAAGGTAAAACACAATATGCTTTCTTTGAATAAAGATTCATTTTTGAAATTCAGACAAATTATGAAACTAGAGCATTGCATTTATGTGTTTAAAAAACCATTTTCATTCCAAGTGACTATTAGTTCATTGACGATGCATTCTAAATATGCTTTTTGTCTTCTTTTCCAGGAAGAATTGGATGGCCTTGCTTCCAACTATCCACGACGTTTTAAAGTTTACTATGTGCTTAACCAGGTCAGAATGATTAAATTCTTTTTTTCTTATTTGTTTTTCTTTTTCTTTTTTTAATTATAAAATAACTGCCCTGTTTCTATAGCAAAATTATTTATTCTTTGAATGCTTTTGCAGCCTCCTGAGGAATGGAGTGGCGGTGTCGGTTTTGTATCAAAGGAAATGATCAAATCCCACTGCCCACCACCTGCAACCGATATTAAGGTATCTCCCTATTTCCAAGTTGGTTGTCCAATCAATTAGCTAATTCTACCCAGACCTTACATCCTCCCCAGACCTTTTTTTGGTGAGATTCTATTGGGTTGTTGGTCTTATTATTTGCTGCGACTATTATATTCTTTAAATGACAAGAATCCATAACAATTCTTAGAGTCTCATACTAGAACATCAAATAGAGAAAAATGATTTAAAACGATCTGGGTCGAATTAGCTAATTGATTAGATTAAATCTTTTAGTCTACTTTGACCAATGCGTCTCGTGACTCCAACCCAATCCTAACTTCTATGTTGGTATCAGAGCAAGTTGGTTATACGTCAGGAGGTCCATTCTCAACAATCTCTTTAGTTGGGTTGACCATATGGAAGTTTATTTTGCCTGTAGTCCATCTAACCCACCCGATTGTTTGTCTAAAAAAGTCTATTTGCAAGTGTTCCGTCTTTTAGATTCAAAATGACTCAATTGTTCACTTATTAAAACTTTTAAATAAAAGAAGGATAAATCAATAAGATACTGAGTCCCATACCAGAAATTTTCAACGATTGGATTCAATCAATATCCAGTCTTCAATTCTTTTGAATAATGATATATGGAGGTTTTGATGTGATGATGAATGACTGTGCAGATATTGAGGTGTGGGCCACCACCCATGAACAAAGCCATGGCTGCCCACCTTGAAGCTCTTGGCTATGACACAGAGATGCAGTTCCAGTTCTAGAAGCTCTTGCTTCAGTGGTCTCCTTTCTTCGAAAATGCAGCTGTAGAATGAATGGATTGGGGGCAATCTCTGCTATAATTTGGGGTTTTTGATGCTTTCTTTGTTTTTCTTTCATCGTCGTCCTTTTTTGTTTTGGATTTTGTTTGATACACAGTAGTCAAGATTCAGATTTCAAGTTCAAAGAAGGTGGAAAAGCAGGATTGATGCTTTAGTTTTGTTGAAATGTTGTTGGATTCTCTACCTCAATAAAAAATATTAGTGAAACAAAATGTTCTTCAATATATCTTTAGGGATATATTAATCCACGACTTCATCCAAGCTCAAAAGGGTTCCTAACAGTGTTCTTCAAAATAGTTGATTGATTATCATGGGTATTGGGTAGGCTGTTCAAGATAGGTTTGGACTGAAAAAATTAATTGAATCGGATCGTTAGGTCCAGATTGAACCTGGATTGAATGAATTTTGGGTTGGGCTTTGGCTTAAAAATTTTAGGCATTTGGGTTAGGGTCCGTTTCTATTGGACCTAAAAGAGTTAAATATTACTACTAATAAAAATCTACTTTTTAAGTTTGGTACTACACATTGTTTAATTTTTAGAGATATCTTAATTTATTTAAATAACATAGTCATTTCTTCAATAATTTTTTTTACAATTCAATAGAACTTCAATAATTTATTTAATAATTCTTTTTCAATAATTTATTCAATGGTTTTTATGATTATATATAGTAGTTCATGTTATATATATTTTTTTTGTTTTTTCATTTTATTTTTTCTATTTGTAAGGTACAAAATATAATTAAAAGATCAAAATAATTACAAAATTCTTCATCCATTCAAAAATTCTCTTTTCGTTTACTATTTACAAGGTCAAATTTTATTTATTTTATTAGTCTATTCTTGTTATTTATTTGATAAAATAATTTAGTCATGACAGTTTTATAGATCTTTTGATGTAGTTTTTAATATGTAATTTATATTTTTTAATTTCACACCACTTTTCATATAAAATTATTTGAAATAACTCAAGTCAAACATCGTAACACGCAACAGAAAAACAATTTTTGGACTGAAAATGTAGTTTTTTTATTTGGCTCAATCAGTCTAAATTGGTTTGTTTGTATGTACTTGAGTTTAGTTTGATTCAAAACCAAATAGGTTTTGGTCCATATTTTGTTCAATTTGATATGGTTTGGTTTAGTCTTAGACTGATGAACACTCCTAATCATGGGATGAGAGCTCAAGGATTGGATTGGCCAGATTGGATTGGTATTTTCATATAGATTAAGAGCTTGTTCTTTAGGGCTTAAACTCTTAACTTATACTTCCTCCGTCCCAAAAAGATTTACACGTTTCAAAAAAATTGTGTCTCACAATCTCTTACCCATTTCTATTAAAAAAACCACTTTTACCCCTTACTTTTTCAAACCCTACCTATCACATCATACATTTTTCCTAATAATCTACACATCATATTCTACTTTTACCCATCACATCAAGGGTATTTTTTGAAAGTCAACACAAAATTATCCCTCCCTTAATTTCAACTTTAGTCAAAATGGGTAACACTTTATGGGACAGAGGGAGTAGTTTTTTCAGTTTCTTTTAGTTTCTTCCAACTATTCTCATTTTCTTCAAACTTTTTCTACTCCCCAACCAATTACTCTAAAAAAGATATATATTTTTAATGTCATTATTATTATTATTGATGGGAAATAATACGTCGCTCGGCCTACATTTCCCAATTATTTACGAAGAACAGTAAAACCGAGCCTGTTTAATAAAATGGAGAAATAAGAAAATATTCCTCCGTAGATGCTCCCACTCTCTCCTATAAAAAGAGGGTTGCCCTAATTGTTAGGAGAGGCCATGTTCACTCTCTCCCGTGCCCATTACACTTTCTCTCTCTAGAATTTTATAGTTTTTGTTCTTCAATAAGCTTTTAAGCTTCATTAATGGCTTCCGAGCCTAAACCATGTACCATGTACACACCTCCGATATTAATAAAAATCTCCCGTTGGCAAGGTACCGCCAAAAAAGGGTCGTGGTTTTCTCCCAATTTGGGTTTCCACGTCAAAACTCCCGTGGTTATATTTCGGTGTATTTTTTTAGACAAGTTTATCGTTTTTGTCCAGCTAAAAACGATACACCAGTCGATAATTTACACATCATTTTGGCGCCGACCGTGGGACCCGAGAAAATTGCCATTTTGCTCCTTTCTTTCATTTTGCTCAACAAAAAGAGGAGAAGCAGTCTAAAGAAGAGGAAATGAACCGCCACCGCTAGAAACAGGGGAAGGAAGAGGAAGAGAAGGAGGAAGGTAGCCAACGATCACAACAGCAACTCCTCGAGCGGCTGGGCTACGGCGGCGGCAACATTCAGGGCAGGTTTCGGTCCCGGTACGTTAGAGACTCATTCCAGACAGACAAAGACACGTCGCAGAATCTTCAAGGAGCAAAAGATGGAGGCCACATCGTATGCCTCAAAGCAGAGGATCTTCTCTCCGTTCTCACCGTGCCATTTTCTTCCCCAGAGGAAGACAACGACCAATCCTCCTCCACGCTGTTACCATCTGCCCCGGAACCTCCATGGTACAACAGAACATCCACGACTCCTAACGCACCGACATCTCTGACCCACTCGTCGGTTACTTCCTCACCGTCAACAAATATAGCCTCCCCATTTTCGACCTAGTCAAACTCAGCACCGGCCACGGCTCTCTTAAAAGGTCGCCTCGTCCTCTCCAAAGTTCAACGCTGCAATCACGGCCCATTCACTTATTGCCGCCGCTGCCCCTATTAAACGGGGGGAGGATGATGCAACTTGTTGCCAATTGATTCTCTCCCGCGCGCATGAGTTCGTGGTTTTCACTACGAACCGCCATCACCTTACTATGCCTCGTCCCAAATCGAGTCAGTAATCTACCGCCAGGTGTGGAGCAGTGGCATCACTGGGCGCTGCTACCATTGCTTGACGCTGCTCGTCAGGATCTATTCATCGCGGCTACACCTGTGGAAATATATTTTCCCTGAAGATAGCTTGAATTGGACCTCGTTTCCCCTCTAAAAACGGCAATTTTCGCCGCCACTGGTTTTGGCTCTCGTCCACTTCTACCGAAATAGACCGTTGCATCTGCCCATTCTTGTGTCGGATGTGTGTTCACGCCTCCCTTCAGAAGCTCCATATCGCCTCAAGGGGTCGTGAAGGGATCATATGGAACTAATCAATTGAAGGAATTAGCTCCCAGGACGTTCGATTGACTCCCGGCGGGTCTAGGGTTCCATAGCTGGGGAAAACGTCAATTTAGTTTCAGCATAGATCATGCTCAACAGTAGTCTCCTCGTTAATCCAAGTCGTCGGAGTCGAATTCTTTGCAAGGAGGAAGAGGACAAGCAAAAAAAATAAAATAAAAAATGACCAGCAATCGTGTAGGAGAGAAAAAGTAAAAATGACAGTAGCTTCCACTACAAGAAAACGCCAAAAGAACGACGGAATTTGGCGACGGAATACTTTCTATCGTTGGTAGCGACGGATTTTGGATGCCTACCATACGTAACGACGCACTTAAATTTCCGTCGTTAGGTATATGCGGGAAGTGGTGTGCGCCCTTTATAGCGACGGAAATGGCGACGGAGTATTTCCGTGTTAGTTTGGCGACGGAAATAAACCGTCGCCTCCTTCATTTTATCTAAACGCATCGTTTTGGCTTAGCGACAGAATTTTCCGTCGCTAAATTCCGTCGCCTCCTTATTTTTTTAGGGTAAAAGTGGACATGATTCTTACTTGTACTCTTCGTACAAACGCACACACATACACAGAAACATGATGGGAAGACCTACGTCAATAACAAGGCAGAAAAAGTATTAGTAACTGACAATGAATATATATATTGTATATATATGATTAGTTTTCATTGAATTCAATAATTGAATGTGAATTCATAATACATGTATGTTTGATGTATTGCAGCAAAACTACGTAGCCATGCAGGAGGCAAATCGTGAACAAGGCTTAAATGTGACACCTGACGAGATTTTTATATCTATAGTCGGAGGACATGGTGCCAAGAATCGGGTTCATGGTGTTGGAGATCTCGCACGGAGCCTGCCACGAATGCATGCAAGTGAGGCAAGACGTGCTAGTACCAGCTCTATGTGGGATCCTCGCGATGATGAGATCAGGAGGTTGAGAGGAGAGCTAGACGAAATTAGAGCTAGTCGATTAGAGAAGAAATGACCCGAGTGTATGGAAAAGTTTTCTCACGTGGAAATGGAGATGGAGGAGGGTTGGGGTTTGCAGGCGCTTGTTGTGTGTTTTATTAGAATTGAAGAACATTATATTAAACTTAAGTTTTATGGTTATGTAAGTCTAGTTAGATATCTTTGTTAAGTTGAATTTTATAAATATTATTTGAATTTTAATTGTAGCTGGTGATTTGAATATTTTTTGTTGTTTGATACTCTTCATTTCTAGTATTTGTTGGTTGTTTGGTGTTGTGTTGTGATTTAGAGCAGGTTGATGTTGTTCTTGTGTGAAATTGAAAAAATTGCAGGATTTTGTGTAATTGCTGTCAATTCGGCAACGGAATTGGCGATGGAATACTAATTCCGTCGCTATGTGGTCACATTGCTATAACGGTTGACATTTCCGTCGTTAAACGTGGAATGACGACGGAATTCAAAAACTGTCGCTAACTTTGATACTAACGAAGGAATGACGATGGAAAAAAACCGTCGTTAAACCGATTACCTACAGAAAAAAGCCTTTGGCGACGGAATTTTTCTGTCGCGATTTTAGCAGTTTTTTGTAGTGTTCACACTAAAAGAAAAAGGTTGACGGGCTATCAAGAATTACTCCCCCACATATTTCAAAAGGGGCCCATCAATTGATCATTTTGATGGGAGATGAATGTGCATTGAACATCGAGGGAAGAGGGAAAAATAAGCTCCCCACCTATTTATCATGGGCCCCACCACTAACAAGTGATGTTACATTGCACCAAACATTATGGAGCAATAATTTGGGTATGTGCACATGCCTTTTAGACGAATTCAGAGGGAAGACTGAGACACAAGCCGAGCTTGGTACGCTAGTTACCACATCGGTCTTGCTCAGTATTTAAAAAAAAAGTGGAAGACTGAGACACATGCCCGGCCTGGCACGCTAGTTACTACATCGGTATAATAAAAAATATTAAAATATGTGACACAGGCCCGGCTTGGCACGCTGGTAAATATCATTCTTCTGCGCGAGACAGGCCAAGAATGATATACACACTGGTCTTGCACATATTTTCTCGTAAGTCTGAACCCAATCGAATTGGGTACACCGGTGTCTCAGCTGAGCTTTTATCGGGGACACCCGATTCTTCAAGCCTTTTGAATAAGGCACTCCGGAAGTGGTCTCTGCATGACATGAAGATATTTGCATTAGTTAGCCGGGATAACATCGATCTTTGACAAAGCTACTGCAGCGTACTTAATTCGTATTAAGTAACGTCGGTCTTTTCGATATACTAATTTCTCTATATATCGTACTAAAAACGGTCTCGACGAAATAACAACTTGAAGCACCGTCGCTTCATCGTACTAACTCCGGTGTCATATAACTACTCGAAGCATCGTTGCTTTATCGAACTAACATCGCTCTCATTACGATATTTATTCACACGAACTTTAATCACCTAACACCGAGCTCCTCGATAAAGATAATAATTTTTTGGGCACGGCATAGGCCGGTCAAAAAAAATGTTGTACATATTATTTTTTGCAAGAAAAACTTCTGATTCAAGAAATTAGAGAATTAGTGGAGACTCGGAGGACTAGCAATAATATCAACTCGTCAAGAATCCAAAGTACGAAGACTGAAGATAGAACTCGGAGGACTTATTTACTTTTTTATGTTGATCATTCTCACAACTTAAAAAAGTGGAGGACTTCTTGATGAGAAATAATACGTGGCTCGGCCTACATTTCCCAATTATTTACGAAGAACAGTCAAACCGGACCTGTTTAATAAAATGGAGAAATAAGAGAATATTCCTCCGTAGATGCTCCCACTCTCTCCTATAAAAAAGAGGGTTGCCCTAATTGTTAGGGGAGACCATGTTCACTCTCTCCCATGCCCATTACACTTTCTCTCTCTAGAATTTTATAGTTTTTGTTCTTCAATAAGCTTTTAAGCTTCATTAATGGCTTCTGAGCCTAAATCATGTACCATGAACACACCCCCGATATTAGTAAAAATCTCCCGTTGGCAAGGTACCGCCAAAAAAGGGCTGTGGTTTTCTCCCGATTTGGGTTTCCACGTCAAAATTCCCGTGTTTATATTTTGATGTATTTTTTAGACTAATTTATCGTTTTTGCCTGGTTAAAAACGATACACCGGTCGATAATTTACACCATCAATTATTATTATTATTATTATTATTATTATTATTATTATTACAACCCTTATGTTCATAACTATAATTTATAAATTATTTTTTTCAACTCACCATTTTTACGATTCACACTCATTATTTTTTCGTCATCTTTTTAATATGAATAAGGCGATTTTTTTGTATATTAATCAACATGATAAAACAAGAAAACATCAATATTTTAAACTACATTAAAAAATTATAGATAAAATAGTTACATAGAAATTGTTAGACAATAATAATAATAGTATTAATTATTGTAGTGTTTGATTATAAGTCAACTTTTTATTCCTATTTAAGGTAGATGTTATGTTTTAGTTGGTTTCTCTTTTCTATTTCTAGTTCTATTAAGAGTCTCTCCTATACACACTCGATCATGTATTCCAAAATTCAAGGAGCCATATTATTATTCCAATATTTCAACAGAAATAGAATATTTTATTAATCTAACTTTATATAAGACTTCTCAGCTTTCCCTTTATTTCCAAAAATTTGCTTGTTTTTCTAATTTTTATAAAAAAAATTGAAAGTCAAAATAGTTTAGAGAAAAAGACTAAAATAGGAGTAAAACATAAAAAATGTAAAAAAAAGTTTTATGTCTTTATTATAAAAACAGGACTTACAATGAAAACAAAATTTCAATTATGAAAGAAAAAAATATGTTTGATTACATTATGTGACATGTCTGATATTTAAAAACAATCTTGTAATATGTAAAGTATAATTACAAATATACTATTTATAATAAATACTGGATAAATAAATTGAGGTGCAACATAACCCCAAAAACTTTTGAAAATTTAATATTTTGATATTTATGCTAACTTTGTATTATAACTTTTTTTGAAAAACTAGTTTTTTGTATTTGAAAAATAACAATATTTTTTTAATCTTAAAAGCATGCATTAACATAACGTGATGATGATGATGATAATGATAATAATGATAATAATATAATAATAATAATAATAATAATACTTTATAACAACAAAAATTAGAATCGGAATAATATAAAAATATACTAGCATAAATTTTTTAAAATTTTTTTTAGATTTTCCAATTTTTTTGAAGGTTTTTCCTGTTTCTTCTAATTTTTTTAGTTCCTTAAGAACAGGCTCTAAGAGTATTTAGGATGGAAAGAATTTTACACAAACTCACTACCTATAAAGAATGTGTTTACATACAAGATACAAACGAAACTATAATCTTGCCCCATTTGTAGTAAAGAATACAAGTCCATTAATATGATGCTAATTGGATTAGGTCATAAAATACAAGAGTTTAACTGCATTAAAAGATTAAATCTAATCGATTTTTTTAGTTTAACTTAAGAACTTATATATCAATTATATTTATTTTCTCATCAAGTTTCCATGTGGGATACTTTAACAACTCGTTTGCTAAGTTTTGTAGATGTGATATGATATGAATTTTGAAATTTTAGAGAAATGATATAATTTTAAAATCTGAAATAAATTTATTTAGAGAAATTTAAAATCATGATTTAATTAGATATTAGCAGAGACTGATGGCAACATGTGTGGTTGGCAGTGGTAGCAGAGACTGCTGGCGAGCAGTCTCTGCTAATACCTAATTAAATCATGATTTTACTCCTTTCATATAAAAGTTATCTTCTTGTTATACGTTATAATGTTTGACTAAAATTATTTTTAAATCATTTTATATGAAGAATTATGCTATCTTGGTCTTAAGATCCACAAGTGAGCTCATAACTAGATTTCTTTTTTAAGGCTCAATACATATAATAATTATGTATTGAGATCTATATAAAGAGCATGAACCTAAAGATCACAAAAGAACTTGTTTTATATAAAAAATGATGTGCAATTAAAAAATAAAAATTACATATTTAAAAATTATATCAAAAGATCTACAAAATTAAAAATAAATGACAATTGTATTTAATTAGATATGTAATAAAATAAAGTTTAACAATCTAAATAGTGAACAAGAAATATTTTTTAGAGGGAAGGATTACTTTTTTTAATGTAGATATGATATGAATGGATGTGTGAAAACAAGAAATAGAAACCCCATGGGGGGGTTTTCAGCAACGCGACAAAGAATAAAGAGATACCTTTGACTTGAAACTTTCAACATCATTTGGTGTAACCACCTCCCCACCAGCTTCTCCATTTTTGCTCCATCTCCTATTTCCTCATACCCAAATCTCTTTCCTCTTTTTCTCCTGTCTCATTAAATCAAATCTATCCAAAATCCTGAATGCAAAAATAAAAACAAAAACTGGGCTTTCACTTTTCTTGGCTTGCATTGCTCAAGAACCAATTCTTCTTCCTTGATCGAACAGAGCATTGGGTTTCTGATTCTGATCGATCTTGATACATTCACAGAAGTGCCCGGAGGAAAGAAGAGGGCGTGATTCTCGATGTGCAATGCTCTGCGATGATGATCTGCCGACTCCCATAAAATGAGGGGTTTCTTCATCAATGGCGGAGAGAAATGCGCACTCCATGGGAACATTCGGTAAGAAATGGATGTTAGGGTTGTTTATCTTCACCTCGATTCTGTTCATATTCTCTTGGTTTTCCGTGTTGCGATCCACCCATAGGCCTCTCTCCGTCGACCTAACCCTTTTGTCCCCTGTTGACCCAATTCGAGGTTATGATAGATCGCCTTCCTCCTCCTCCTCTAGCAATTACAGTCTTAAGCCAGTCCTTAAAGTGTACATGTACGATTTACCCCCAGAATTTCACTTTGGGCTCTTAGGTTGGAAGCCTGATGGCAATAATAAGAACGGTGTTTGGCCTGATATTAGAACTCAGGTCCCGGAATATCCCGGCGGGTTGAATGTGCAACACAGCATAGAGTATTGGCTCACATTGGATCTCTTGAATTCCCAATTCCTTGATGACATAAGCGGTCGATCTGCCTTGAGGGTGACAGATTCAAAGGAAGCAGATGTTGTTTTCGTCCCATTCTTTTCGTCGATTTGCTATAACCGGTTTTCGAAATCGAATTCGCCGCGTAGGAAAATGAGCATGAACTCTTTGCTGCAAGAGAAACTGGTGACTTTCTTGACTGCTCAAGAAGAATGGAAGAGATCGGGCGGGAAGGACCATATCGTCCTTGCCCACCACCCGAACAGCTTGATAGATGCAAGGTTGAAGCTTTGGCCCGCAATTTTCATTCTGTCTGACTTTGGAAGGTATCCTCCCTCTGTGGCTAATGTTGAGAAAGACATTATTGCCCCTTACAAGCACGTCGTGCGGAACTATGTAAATGATACGTCCGATTTTGATAGCCGTCCTACTCTGCTATACTTCCAGGGAGCCATATATAGAAAAGATGTAAGTTAGCTCAGCTCTTCAATGGGGTTTTTTTCTTACCTCTTAATGTTATTTTTTCAATTAGGCTTTATGGTGTGTTGGGTTTTGTGTTTCTTCTCCAGTTTCAGCACATTTGTTGTTTCTTGATTGATTCATGGGTTTTCAGGTTCTTGATCAAATAGTTTTGTTAGCCAAATTCTGCTTATTAATTGTGTAGAATAGTTAGCTTGTCTTGCTTTTCGAGTCGTGCTAGAGTAACCCCAACCACCATTTTGGGGTTACCATGATCTCATGCTTTGCACAGACACGCATAGACGATTCTTGATTGTGTTGTTTCTCATCCTCAGGGTGGATTTATCCGGCAAGAGTTGTTCTACATGCTAAAAGACGAGAAAGACGTGCACTTCTCATTTGGGAACATACAGAAAGATGGCATACGGCAAGCGACACGTGGGATGCAATCCTCCAAGTTTTGCCTCAACATTGCAGGGGACACTCCCTCTTCGAACCGCCTCTTTGATGCCATTGCCAGCCACTGTGTCCCAGTCATCATCAGCGACGAGATTGAGCTTCCCTACGAAGATGTGATCGACTACTCCCAGTTTTGTGTCTTTGTCAGAACGTCGGATGCCCTCAAACAGAATTTTCTCCTCGACTTCATAAGGGGCATCACTAGAGAGGAGTGGACTAGGATGTGGAGGAAGCTGAAGGAGGTGGAGAATGTGTTCGAGTACAGGTACCCTTCAAAGGAGGGCGATGCCGTCCAAATGATCTGGCAGGCAATCGCCCGTAAGGTACCTGCCCTTAAGTTGAAAGTACATAGAGCCCGGAGGTATTACCGGACTCCTGAGGTGGAGGACGGAGAGCGTAATTTTGCTCCTATCCCGAAAACGTTTTGGTAAATTTGATTGCTAGGTGATGAGTTGTTGCTGTTAAGCTGAATAGGAAGGGATGATTGTCTGGTGTTATCAATTCATTCATTAGTTTACTTGTTGCTTTTGTTTATTTCCATTTTTAGACTTAGCTTCCAGTTTTAGGCCTGTCGATCTTTGTTTGATATGGAGAGTTATGAGATTAATAGTTGAAGGGTAGGATGGTACATTTGATATAGTTTTTCAATTTTTCATATTCCCACAGCAAGAGCTGAAATGTATGGACGGATAAAGAAAGTATTTCCCATAGTAGTATCTTAATTAGAGTATGACTTCTTTTAACATAAAAAAGTACTCTTAATTATTTCAACATTTTTTCCACTTCCAAAACACAACTTCTGTATCCAAATAAGTTTAGGTAGTGTTTGGCAACTAGCATTTCAATTCATGTATTTCAATTCCAAATTTTGAAATCTTGAATTTTAAATGATAAGGGGAGATGCATGAATTTCAAATTAAGCATTGTTTTAAATGTAAAGAATTTGATTCAAATCTAAATTCAAAATGCTTAAGTTTCTCAAACATGGAATTTAAGCCAAATCCGGATTTGAAATCCAAATCCATGTTCCCAAACATACAATTACTTCATTCTATTAAAAAGGAAAATGATCTTATGTATGGTTAGAGGAAGGAGTCATGTTTTCATCTTCTTAGCTTACTATTTTGTTTTTTCTTTCTATTTTTGTTTTCCTTTCCTCCCTAGGCAACATGAAAAATAGTTTTCCATATAATTTTTTTCTGCTCTGTGATAATGTAGTAACTGTCTATATTTTTCTCCAACTTATTAAAGCTCATAAAATTATTGATCTTACTAAAGTTGTGTTCTATTCGGCTCATCTGATCTGAATTGAATTTTTTAAGAATGATTTAATTTGATCTGAATGGATCTGATCCGATCGAATGAATCAAATCAAAACGAATTTGATTTGAATTGATTTGTTCTCATGTGAATAAATCAGATCTGATTTGAATGGATCTGATCTCATGTGAATTAATTTTAATTGAAATTCAAATAATAAGAGTAATAATAATAGTAATAATAATAATTTATTATTAATTAATAATAATACTCATTATTAATATTTACAATAATAATTTTTTTATGAATAATTATAATTCTAATTATTAATTATTATTATTATTATTTTAATAATGATATTTTTTATTATTATTAAAATAATAAGTATTGTTAAAGTCAATTTTTATTATTATTAAGTTATTATTATTATCATCATCATCATCATTATTATTATTATTATATTTACAAAAAATATTATTATTAATTGTTATTATCATTATTATTAATCATTATTTGTTAATATATAATAATAATAATAATGAGTATTATCATTTTAATCATTATTATTATTAATTACTATTAATGTTATTATTAAGTATGATTACAATAAATTATTATTAGTTATTTTTATTATGAAATAATGATATTATTAATAAATAATGAAAATTATTATTATTATTACCATTATTAGTTAATACTCTCTGCGTCCATTAATTTCTTTCTTACTTTCCTTTTAAGAAATCTCCCTGGATAGAGGTCATAAGTCTTTTAAGACCAAAATAAAAGTATATGGTAGTGTGGAGTAAGACTACGCGTTGGCAGTGAGATAAAAAAGTGATGATAGTGTAATATGTTAGTGTGATCAGTTAATATCCCACGATTTGCGGTGCCACTCTGGTGGCCGACGACGACTGATGACAGTGTGATAGTGATAATGTAGAAGTTACAGTGAGATAATGTGGTCAGTGTGACAGTGTAGCAATGACAGTGTCAACTTTTATTTTGGTACTTCCAGAGTTTTTTACTCCTATCTAGGGATTTCTCCTTTCCTTTTTGGGCCGTCCAAAATTTTTTCCCCGTTTCCTATTTTGACAATTTTTTTATTGGATGTGTCATTATACCCCTACTTTTAGTCTATAATATTCACTTTATTCCATCACATCAAAGATAAGATATTTACAGTCTTTACACTTTTTCTCTGTGTCAAGTCAAAAGGGAAAAGATATTTTTGGATGGAGAGAATTATTATTATTATTATTATTATTATTATTATTATTATTATTATTTTAATCATTTTTATTATTCACTATTACTATTATTATTAAGTATGATGATAATAAATTATTATTATTAGTTATTATTATTTATTAATAATGATAATAATTACTATTGTTACTATTGTAATTATTATTATTATTTTAAAACTATCTATTTTTTAAATTTTTTTTATACTAAATGGATTTGCCCTGAGTTTGATAAAAATAAGCAATAAGTAGTAGAAATACGGTGAAGAGAACGAGACCTAAGTTTCGAACACATGACTTCTCATTTAAGAAAGCCACACCAGTGCCACTAGGCCACAAGATCCTTGGCCCATTATTGTACTCTGTGTAACACCCTAATCCGTCCAGGTCTGCAGCCCCTTTCAGACTAAAGTATTAACTTGGTAATTGTAAAAATTTAAAAAATTTCAAACATTTAAAAACTTTATTTCATAATAAATCATTCAGGAAAATAACAGAGTAGTTTAACGTTGCGGAAACTTAATAAATAAAAATTACAAGACATAATAATTTTATGTCTTTCAGAAAAGTAATTCAAAATTCACACATACATCCCGACCATTTTGCCCCATCCGCCTCCAAGAATACGTCACTTCATTCTTTTTGTTTACCTGCGTGTAGCAAATAAAACATACTACACAGTCAGCGTTGAAGCTGAGTAAACATATATAATGCGTCGAACATCCATATAAATTGAATCTCAATTCATAATCAAATTATTTGATATCATGTACATAATGTTTAGTTCAGATATTCAATAATCAATATTCATCATTCATTATTCAACATTCATATTCAACATGCAAAGTGGCAACAATGGTCATAAAATATTTTTAGTCCTAGGGCAATTTAATTCTTAAACTAATTCTATTTTAAGGTATTCTTAACCAACCCTTAAGCTATGCCTAGTTTAAGATACAGATTTTCAAAAAGGTTTTCAAAATCTTAAACTTACCGTCGCTTAAGGTCAACTAGAAACTGAACAACGGAATGTTCACTGTCGGGTTGGGTGGTACCCCCAAATGAGTAGGTACTCAAGTTTGCTTTCTGGATCTCGTACGTACGTTTTAACCCTGGCCACCGGACATCATACCCGCAAGGCCTAACTAAATTTTAGAGTTTTTCTAAAGACCCTTAAAAATCAACATCACTATGGGTATATCTTAAAGTTCTTCTAAATACCCTTAAATTCAATATACATTATAATCATCAATATATTCATTTTTAAATCATAGTTCAATCATTCACCATAATTATTTTAATGAGTAGGTTCATCAAATCATAATCATCCATAATAATAACATAACATCCAATAGTAAATAGCGGCCTAACTTGGAGTGTTAACACCCTAACTTATCGTCATGCATCACATAAGATTGTTTTTGTCAAAAACATCATTTTTATTGTGAAAATCATCTTTATATTGATAATAATTGTTTGGTATAAAAAAATAGGATTTTAGAGCTCAAAAATAACATTTTCAAAAATATTTTTGGATCAGAAATTCAGGGATCGATCCAGTACTCTGGATCGATCAATGCTAGAGAAAAATATCCCCAGGTGATCGATCCAGTAGGGTGGATAGATCCACTCTGCTGAATTTTGGATCACTGTTCATCTTCTTCTTTGTTCGACCAGTTTTTCTTCAGCCCCATTTTTGGTCACCAAACTTTAATTAAATTATATAGAAATGTTCTCCAAGGTTCATAAATCATTTTGGTATCATTAATTCATAGTTTTAACAACAATTTCATGGTTTATGATTCTTGGTTCTTCAAACATGTCAAACACAAAACTCAACCAAATGACCGATTATGAATGTAGAAATGATTTATAAAAACATTCTAATCACTAGATTTGTCTACGGGCTTACCTCGAAGTTTAACGAAGGTTTTGAGAATTTTCTGGCAAAACTTCCGGCGACAATTACTCTCAGCTCTGACGACTTCACACCAAATTGACAGTACTACTTTACTCTCTATACTCACAACTCTCTTTTGGAAGAAGAATGATGAAAAATGGTGAATGTTTGAGTTCTTTATATAGGAGAAGAAGAGAGAAGAAGACATGGGAGATGACCGCTTCTCTTGTTTTGGTGTCTCAGTGGAGGGGCTTGTGATTTTTATGATTCCAAATGCAAGTTCCTGAATGGGACTAATTTCAGTCCCAGTCTGGGTACACTTTTTTATCCAACTTTTTTTGGGTGTTTGACTTTGACAGAGTCAAAATTGATTTAGTTGACTTTTATTCAAAAAGGTTCTCTCTTCCAATTCATATTATTTATTCTCATGATTTATTTCAATAAATCATTTGACCTTTAGTTCACATCATAAATAATTTTTTTATTTCTTAATTTGGGTCTATACTTTAGTTCCCAATCAAGACCACACAAATAGTCAACATATTGGATTTATCTTTATGAGATTTATCTTGATTGTGATATTCGATATCAAAACATATTCCGTATTTCATATCGCCCCAAAGCCTAACAATGATTTATTTTAGTCAAAACAAATTTGATTAATTGAATAATAATTAATAATAAATTTTAGGGTGTCTTTTGGGGCGTTATGCTCCGTATATTATTAATGTTATTTAGATGTGACAAAAAATGACCCGGCCTATTTTTTACCCGAAACCCAACTCGAAAATACTGGGTTTTGAACAAAGATTTTGATTACTAAACTTGAAATGATCCGATAAAATGGGTCAAACCCGATCAAACCCGAACCCGACCGGATCGACCCGCTCATGTAAGAGTTTTTTAAAATTATATACTTTGTACTTTTCTAATCATTTTTATATACTTTGTACTTTTCTAATCATTTTAAGTATATAAATTTATATTTTCAAACAAAATTTTAATGATATTACATAAACATCTTTTAGAAAAATGCATAAGTTTAGAAAAAATGCATGTTTTAACATCATGTATATATATAGGATATAAGGCTCATAACTATACAAGGCCCACAACAAACTAATACACATGGACATAATTACAATAATTATGCTAATACAAATACTCCAAAGTCTTGTGATCAGTGTTGATGTATGTATTTTCTTCCTAGAAGTAATGATGTAAAATATGTAATGTTAGAACTCTGGGAGCTAGTTTTAAGTCATGAGTATCTTCTTGTTGAAGTAATGGTGTAAATTTTTCTAGTACCTTTCACATGATTTGCTCTTATTTTAAATTAGGTTAATTGTAGAGTTACATCATTTTAAATAATGTAATTACGTGACACCATTTCAACTGGAGTGTTTATGATGTTCCATTCGTAATATTTACATTTCCTACCCCTAACCCCTTATTTAGCCCTCACAACAATTTCACCCCCACCCCCACTCCCACTCGTATTCACCTAGAATGAAGCATCATAGGTGAGTGGTTCCAATTGAAATGGCGTGACAATGGTTTCACACTAGTACAAAAATGACCAAATATATCGCCTCATTTGCATCGTTAAGCTAAACAAACGATGTAAATGCAAAAAAAAAATTCGCGTATCGCTTAGCTTTTGGATCGGTTATCCGTAATAACCGATGCAAAAAATATTTGAATCGGTTATCACGGATAACCGATTTAAAAGCTGACCATCTTTTGGATCGGTTATTACGGATAACCGATTTAAATACCTTTTGAATCGGTTATTAGTAATAACCGATCCAAAAGAGTGTGATAAAATTAGCCAACCCTACCTTATCCTTCGCGTTTTTGAAAAAAAAACCTCCAATTCCGTTCTTCGTCTTCGTCGTGCTCTCCGTCGTCTTCAACTCCACATCACGCTGTCGCCTTTCCCATGTCGCCCCCAAATCTGGTCTAATTGCGCCGCCTTCGTCCACCTCACCTCGACGTTCGCCATTGTAAGTGTCGCTGTCTCCAAGGGAACGGCGACAACGTCGACGACCACCTCACCCTGCCTCCGTCGCCAAGCCGCCGTTGCCAAACCGTTTTTGCTGCCCCGCCGTCGCCAAGCCGTCGTCCCTTCCTTAAGGTATTTTTTTACCTTTAAATATTTAATTATACTATTATTTGTTTATATATTTTTGCATTAAGTTAATATTTAATTTACTATATATGTTTTGTGTACATGTTTAAGTTGAAATTTTTCATTGTGATATACATTGTTTTTGAAAAATAGATTGTTTAATTATTTTGTGTTTGATTCTACATGTTCTGAGACGTTATAATATAGAAATAACATATATTGACCGACCTAGATACCCATTTAAAATTCACTCATTAGGAGTAAATTTTAAATAGCTCCCAGTTTGGAGCTGTTCTTATGAGAATGATGATATTTTAAACTTCTTCTTTAAATGATTCTAATCGGGATAATCATTTCTGTAGTTATTAATTAATTTTTCCAACTTATAGATTACCAAATAACTTTTAAACTATATTTATATCCTTTATGAAACAAAAAGAAGAATAGAACTATTGGAATAATAATACGAAGTAATTGTTATTATATTATTATTAATAGCACTCTATATTAATAACAACAACAACAACAACAATAATATTAATTATTATTATTATTATAGTAATAATGCTAATAACTTTAACGAATTTACTTTCAACACTTTTCTAATATGATTTGATCTAAATGAATCAGGTTTGGCTTGAATGAATCTAATTTGAATGCAATTGATCTAATTGAATGAATCTAATTTGAATGGTTCTAATCTAAGTAACAACAAAGAAAAAATTGAACAAATTAAGAATATTGTAAGAGAAATTTAAAACCTTTGACACCCAAACTTTACCGACATTATAGACTCAAAATAGTGATCCTTACATGTGATGTCTTATAAAAATGGTGTCGAATATGGTAAAACTCTCGATTATGGTTAAGCCTGGTAGAATATGGTATGATATTTAGTTTATAATATATGGATATCGTACTAAATACTTTGGTTCGACATGAGATTTTATATCGTACCGATCTCGATCACGAAATATTATCAGTTCGGTATGGTTCAGGATGGTTCGATATCGTTTATGTACAATTCAGAATAAATACATGCCTATCTAATTTTCACTTCAAAATATAACAAAATCTTTTATTTTTGAAAAATCGAACGTACATTTAAATAAAGAAGCATAAAAAATTGAAAAAAAATGAATAGTTACATGCAAGAATTGCTTACGAAACTTACTTTATATTTCAAAAACTAAAAAGAAACGAATGCTAACAAAATATTTTGAAAATGCTTTTAAATATTTTTAAGTTCATCCACAAAAAAAATTGGAGTAAAAGTACAATTTACACGTTGCAAAACTTGAACCAAATTTTCAAAATAAACTTATCACTTAAAGAAGAAATATAAAGGGATTATTATATTTTAAAATATATTAACATATATGTTCGGTTCGAGATTTTCGGTAAGAGAAGTTGCCTCGTACCATTCCCAAAATACCGAACCGACTGTTCAATTCGGTCTTTTTGCGGTACTTTTTCGTTTCAATATTTTTCCATTCAATTTTTCAAGAAACTTCATGATCAATTCAGGACTTGCTCATCCCTACTCTTGAAATTAGGAGTAATATAAAAAAATTAAAAGTACATTTAAATAAAAAACATAAAAATAGGAAAAATGAATAATTACATGCAAAAATTACTTAGGAAACTTATTTTATATTTCACAAACTAAAAACAAGAAAAGGTAACAAAATATTTTGAAATGCTATTCGTTGGTCCATGCTAGCGATATGCGAACAAACGACAAACGACAAAATTACTTACGAAACTTATTTTAAGATTCATTAGACCAGACAAAAGACGATTGACAAATCTTGACCACTTCTATCTCAATCATAGGCTCATAGCCCTTCTAGTTTTGTTAGACCATGCTAAGAGTACACCAAAATGGTATACCCCATTTTTACACCAGGCAAACATAGACAGTGGGTGTCTGTGATCATAAACACTTAGTGTCTGTGCTTGTTGTACAAATGGGGTACACCATTTTGATGTAGCCCTTATTTTATTGAATTCCGTTAGGTCCGCTTTTCACTATCTGTGGTTCTAGTGTAACCTCAAGTTAGGGATGACAATTCAACCAGAATCTAATCGTAACTGACTTGATTGAACACTAAAATATCCAAACTCGAATCGAGAATTTAAAAGTTCAAATCCGATCCGAAAAATCAAACTTGAAAACAATACTAGTTAGGTCGGGTTCGGGTTCAAGATTTTCACCGACTCGAACCGATCTGAACCCAAACATTTAAAACTAAAAATTCTATCTATGTCTATAGAGAGTATTGCCTAATGTGAATAATATAACATAGGAAAAATTACCCAAAATAATCCCAACTTTACCCTGTCTTTCAAAAATAATCCCACCTTTCACTGTGATGCATAATAATCCCAACTTTATTGAAATTTGCCAATTTTGGGTCGCCGTTAAATTTCTAACGGAAAGTTAACGGAAATGCCCGTTTTAGACAACAAAATGAAAGTTGGGATTATTTTTGATGAATTTTTGTTTTTTAATTTTTTTTTGAAATTTTTTATTTAAATTGTTTGAATTACTTTTAACCTCCATTTCTTTTTCTTTTTTAAAAATTATTCTTACCTTAGAAAAAAAATAGATAAAAAAATTAATGAAAATGCGAAAAATAACTAAAACAATACAAACTTAATCAAATAAATAATGTAATCAATAGAAATTAAACAGAAACTGGTAAGAAACATAATAAATATATACGGAGTGGTGGGTTTTAACATTTTACACACTATACGAGGTCATAATATACTACTTATTTTTTAAAAGAACAAGCCGTCCGGTAAAATTGGAATTATTGTAGATAATTTTTTCTAAAAAATAAGTAGTGATATGTTAATACTTTGTATAATACGTAAAATATTAAAACTCACCCGTATATTTTTATTTTACTTTTACCAATTTCAAGTTAGTTTCCATTGATTACCTTATTTATTTTATTATTTTTGTATCATTTTAGTTACATTTCTCATTTTTTCATTTTTTATATCTATTATTTTTATTTTTTAAACTAAGACTAATCTTTAAAAAAGAAAAAGAAATGATGATGGACGTAGAAAGTAATTCAAAAAATTTAAATAAAAAATTTCAAAAAAAATTAAAAAACAAAAATTCATCAAAAATAATCCCAACTTTCATTTTGTTGCCCAAAATGAGCATTTCCATTAACCCTCCGTTAGACACTTAACGGCGACCCAAAATTGGCAAATTTCAGTAAAGTTGGGATTATTATGCATCACAGTGAAAGGTGGGATTATTTTTAAAAAATCGGGTAAAGTTGGAATTATTTTGGGTAATTTTTCCTATAACATATTATCCCATTTCTTCACATCTTGCTCTTTTTCACACTCAACCGCAAATCTCTCTTGTTCACATCTTGCTACTCCATTTTCGATCACTTTTTTACCTCGCATCTTCGGCCGCCGATCTTGTTAATCATGTCCTTTTGTATTTATTTTTTCCATTACAAAATGTCGTGTATTATTTTAGTGTATATATGTTCTTTATGTGTTTGCATTTGGGCTCCTCGTTTGTATCATCATGTACATATTTATATAGGCCTTTGTTTCAGTTTCAAAATTCTACGAGCAATTCCTGAGGAAGTCATTAACCCTGATTGATGTTCTTCGTTAGTGTGCACGCCCCGCCACCATAGTTCGACGGTGAGGCCTGTCCGGAAACCCCCGCTCGTCACTGCTGTTCTTCTGTCTGCTAGTCCGTCGATCAACAGCCATTCGTGAGATCGGCCGACCGTCAAGGCACCGGTGGTTCTTCTTCCGGAGAGCTCGTCCAGACTACGTTTGAGTCTCTGTTCATCCAGCATATTTGTCCCGTCCAAAGCTCGGCGCCGTTGGTTAAAACGAAGGGTTTCTACAATATGCCAATCACAACTATGTTTCTACCGTCCGTGTTGTCTTATCGGACTCAACTAATTATTCAATTGTAGCCATTGAAGTTCTGCCATTTATTTGTGGTGTTGGTTGAAGGATTTCACCATCAAATAATTGCAAATTGTGAACAATTTGTAATTGTTAGCAAATTGAAAACTGCAAGGTGCATAAAGCATCTGCCGTTAATTCCAAAGTTCCCTTGCTTTGATCTTGGGTCTGTTGCAGTAGCCCAACACATAACTCTAGTACCAACCATGGCAGCCGTCGGTAATCTCAATGTCGCTCAAATAACTCGTTTGTTGTCCCTTGTGGAGTCGTCTTCCGCAAATCAATGTAATGGCGTGTCTTTGATTGATAGTGGTGCCTCACATCATATGACGGGGACCCTGTCTCATTTATTCCGGATGTAACTCCTCAGTCTATTTGTCTTCCTGACGGTTCTCGTATCCAGGCGAGCAAAAAGGGAAGTGTGTGCTTATCTCCCAATTTGGTTCTCCATAATGTTTTATATGTCCCAAACTTGCACTATCATTTGGTTTCTGTTGGTTGTTTGGTTCAAGAAACTACTTGTCATGTTCTTTTTAATGATCAATATTGTGTAATACAGGATCATTTGTCGAGGACGGAGATTGGACGGGGTGAACTACGAAACAGAGTATACATCTTTTTTCCTCATACCTAGCGTCAGCCCTTGTTGTCAAGTCAGATCCATTCGTTCTACACCAAAGATTGGGTCACCCTTCCTCTAATGTTTTTCCCTTTCTTGGTTATAATAAAACAGGTTCCGATCAAGAAATTACAAGCATGTGAAATTTGTTTTCTGTCCAAGCAAACTCGTTCATCGTTTCCCATGAGTCATAATAAAACTCACTCCATTTTTTATTTAATTTATTGTGATTTATGGGGACCTTATTCTGCTTGTGTATCATATGGGGCACATTATTTTCTTACTATTGTCGATGATTTTTCTCGAGCTGTCTGGGTGTATCTCATAAAACACAAAAGTGAGGTCACATCTTGTCTCAAACGCTTCTTTGCTATGATAAACACCCAATATTCCAAAATTATAAAAGTGGTGCGCTCTGACAATGGTACCGAGTTCCTTAATGCCTCTTTGAGTCAATATTATGATGATTTGGGTGTTTGTATTCAAACCTCTTGTGTAGGTACACCACAGCAAAATGGTCGAGTCGAATGAAAGCATCGTCATATATTAAATGTCGCTCGATCTCTTATGTTTCAAGCATCACTTCCTGTTGAATTCTGGGGGGAGTGTGTCAAAACTGCAGTCTACCACAAGATTTAAGTCATCTCCGTGTCTTTGGTTGTTTGTGCTTTGTTCGTCGTATGCCAAAACTCTCAAATAAATTTTCTCCCCGAAGTGTGAAATGTATGTTTGTTGGTTATCCTTACGGTACCAAAGGATGGCGAGTATACAATCTTGAGGCTCATCAGTTTTTTCACGCTTGGGATATCACATTTGGTGAAACCCAATTCCCCTTTACACAACCTACACGGTCCCCGTCACCTCTACCCATCTTGAAGCCATCGACAGAGGATTTCCCGGCCCACCACCACCACCTCACATCCACAACATACATCTTCCACCGACTCTTCTATATGGTCATCTCATTCAGCGTCTTCGTCCTCCAATAACGAGGACAGTCCCGTCACCTCTCCATTACCGTCACCTCCTCCGATCCTCTTCCACCACGTACTCGACGTCCTCCCTCCCATCTCAGTGACTATGTTCTTCATTCCGCCAAAGTCGACACTCCGATTCCCTCTTCATCTGGTTCGTCTTTATCAGGTACACGGTTTCTCATTACTCACTTTGTTCATTATAACAAATTGCATGACAGGTACAAAAGTTTCTTGGGTGCAATTGATGCTTCTTCCATTCCTAAAACTTTCAAAGAGGCTGTTCAATATGCTTCGTGGCTTGAGGCTATGGCTCAAGAGTTTTTGGCTCTAAAGCGTAATCATACTTGGGATATTACTTACCTCCCTCCTAACCAGCGTGCCCTGGGTTGTCAATGGATGTACATGACCAAATACAAATCTGATGGTACCAAGGAACGAGATAAAGCTCGGTTGGTTGTACTGGGGAATCACCAGGAGTTTGGGAATGATTTTACTGGTACTTTTCCTCCCGTGGCCAAATTAGCAATTGTTCGTGTGTTATTGTCTGTTGTAGTGTCTAGGGGTTGGCAGGTAGATCAGTTGGACGTCAACAATGCCTTTTTACATGGGGATCTTCATGATGAGATATATATGAAGATTCCTCCAGGATATGAGCAGCTATTTCCTGGGAAGGTTTGCCGTTTGCGCAAATCATTATATGGGCTCCGTTAGTCTCCCCGTAATTGGTTCACTAAACTTTGTATAGCCTTACACCGTTATGGTTTTCGTCAGGCTCATGCAGACCATACTCTTTTTGTGTTGTGTCGTGGGCCGGATATGTCGGTGGTTTTGGTCTATGTGGATGACATTCTTGTTGCTGGTAATAATCCTTCTCTGTGTTCAACATTCAAGAAATATTTAGATGAATGTTTTCATCTCAAAGATCTTGGACACGTTTCCTATTTTTTGGGCATCTAGTGTGCTCGATCCCGGGAAGGCATGGTCCTTAATCAGCGTAAGTATGCTCTTGATATTATCCAGGAGGCGAATTTATCAGGTTGTAAGCCCGTTGACACCCCGTTACCTAGTAATCACAATCTCGCACAGTCTACTAGTGCCGAGATACGTGATCCGACGAAGTATCGTCGTCTTGTGGGTCGTCTGTTATATTTGACTATTACTCGTCCAGATATATGTTATGCCGTGCATGTCTTGTCTCAGTTCATGCAGGCTCCACGTTAGGATCATTGGTTCGCTGCCCTGCGTGTGGTTCGCTACCTCAA
The DNA here is from genome assembly GCA_003260385.1 of Cuscuta australis. NCBI lineage: Eukaryota > Viridiplantae > Streptophyta > Magnoliopsida > Solanales > Convolvulaceae > Cuscuta > Cuscuta australis. The sequence goes on along the minus strand of NQVE01000200.1, from coordinate 161,237 downwards.
AGGCCATTCTGGACAGGGTATTTTGTTACGCAGTGATAGTAACCTTGCGCTGACTGCTTTTTCAGATTCAGATTGGGCGAGTTGTCCTTTGACGCGTCGTTCTGTTACTGGTTATTTTATCTTACTTGGAGGGTCACCCGTTTCTTGGAGAAGTAAGAAGCAGAATACAATCTCTCGATCTTCTGCTGAAGCCGAGTACCGGGCTATAGCGAACGCCTGTAATGAGATTCGTTGGCTACGGGGTCTCCTCGCCGCCCTATATGTCCCGTGTGTTGTCACTCCTAAATTATATTGTGATAATAAATTTGCTTTGTTTATTGCTGCGAATCCCGTGTTTCATGAGCGTTCGAAGTACATTGATATTGACTGTCATATTGTCAGGGAATATATTCAGCGCAATCACATCGCCACCGCTTATGTTCCCACACGATTCCAAACAGCAGATATTTTCAATAAAGCTCTTCCTAGACCATTATTCCATTCTTTGTTATCCAAGTTGAGTGTTTTGATATTCATGTTCCAACTTGAGGGAGAGTATTAGCGTATTAGTGTATATATGGTCTTTATGTATTTGCATTTGGGCTCCTCGTTTGTATCACCACGGGGCTCCTCGTTTGTATCACCATTTACATTTATATAGGCCTTTCTATTAGTGAATCAATCAAAGTTTCAGTTCTAAAATTCTACATGTATAATACAATATATTTTCCAATTATTGTATATGCAAATATAGTAATTTAATGTGTCAAAATTTTGGTCGGATCCGAGTCAGATGTTTAGTTAAAAGCTTGGTTTAAAATTGGATATTGATTAAATTGCGGGTTGGGTTTGGGTTTGGATTTCGAGTTTAAAAGTCCCGTTCGAGTCGAGTTCCCAGTTTGAAAATCGAATTCGGGTTTGGGTTCTTGTATCCACTTATCTTACTATCAGACCAGAACCAGACCCATTGCGACTGCTACGGCCCCAGCCTTGGTATCGCTCTCGCTAGCATCTTCTCCCCGGTAAAATATAGTACTCCACTCTCTATTTGGTTCTCCATGATTCATCCATATTCTGATTATCTCTCCGCACTTCTTATCAACTTTTGATTTTATTCGATCAAATTGTTCACAGCTTTTCGGAAATGGAAAACCGGAACAATTGCAGCCGGCAACCGGAGGTGCTATGGGCTCAGCGTTACGGCAAGGTCTACTTGACTATCTCTTTGCCGGATGCCAAAAACGTCTCCGTCGAGCCTGATTCTGCGGGAGTTTTCGCATTCTCAGCCATGGGCGCACTAGGCGAACCCTTCTCCTTCACTCTCCAACTCTTTGACTGTATTGTCCCTAAGGTAATTGTTTGATTTTCTTCAACCTAAACTATGGAGTTATATTCTTATAAATCTGTCATATATGCTGACTGCTGAGCTATTATTCTGATTTCTGATCTCTTTTGGCTGTGTGATCTTGATTGATTTACTGCACATTTGGGGGGTGTGTTCTTGTTTCGTGCTAATTTCCCACGTGAACTAAGGCAGTGTTTGTTCCATTTCTGTCCGTGCCCTAATGTGATTTTCAACCAGGATTCCTTCCCTTCAAGTATTCAAAATGTTGGGACTATTTATTCTCCCTTTCATTATCCATCTGTACTGATGCCTCTTCCAGGATTGCAAGACGAAATTTGGTTTGAGGAACATTCTATGCTCAATTCAGAAGGAGCAGAAGTCTTGGTGGCCAAGGTTATTGAAGTCTGATCAAAAGCCTCCCCCTTATATTAAGGTTGATTGGAACAAGTGGTGTGACGAAGATGATGAAGAGTCTTGTAAGTTTTGATCCCATGGTTTTTACTTTAAAGAAATCTTTTAAGATTACTGGGCACTTTTCATGTTTACATCTCTTACACTGCTCTTCAAGTTTGTTAAAGTTGAGTGTGACAAACAATTTTGTTTTAGTATTTTGATTGGTTATTAATGGCACAAGGGATTTTACTTTACGCTGCCAACCGTTCTTGGAAAACGCACAATCTGGTCCCTATGTAGTTTATTAGAACGAATGTCATATAGAGGGAATTAGTTGCTTCTTAGAGTTCCATATTCTTCTATGCTTTGAAGTTCCATTTGTTTTCGTTTGGATGGAATTGAAGCAAGGACTAAAAACCCCGGTTCGTGCTCAGACTGCAGAAGTTAAGCGTTAAGATGAAATTTATTAGCATTTTCATGATTGATTTTTCTTATGTCATGGGTATAGATGTTATCAAGTTTTGGGAATGGAGTCTGCAGAGCATAAATTAAGAAGGCTGTTGTACACTGGAATCCAATGCTAATTTTGGGTGGAGATATGCATGTACAAACATACAATTGTATCATGTATAGTCCCTGATGTTGAAATAGGAGGTGTAACATGTATTACAAATTATCTTCTAATCTTCTTGCTCTTGCATTATGTTGCTGCTCGGGATTTATCGCTTGACCTCTCTTGGGGACTCATAATGCATTTCAGACCTAAATCATAGCTGATGCATTTGATTAATCGGTGGACCGGTCTATTGAACTGGTAAGACATTGCTGAGAGCTCCCCACGTGATTGTAGAGAGTCACTAGGCTCCGTTCCGTTCAACTTATTTTTTCTGATCTGATCTGATTTTGATAAGTTTTGATCTAATCTGATTGGATCTGATTTGATTGAATCTGATCTGATTGGATCTGATCTGATTAATTATGATTTTATTTAAAATTCAAATCAATAATTTGATTTGACTTTATAATAACGTTTGAAAATTGTAATGATAATTCATATTATAATATAATCAATATTTTTTATTTTACGATTATTTTTTAATAAAATAAAATTAGTTAATTCATATATTAGAATAACCATTCATATTATAATGTAATAATATTTTTTATTTTATGATTATTTTTTTTGTGAAATTAGAATATTAATTTAATATTTTAATAATTACTTCATATATACATTAGAATAAATATTTAATTTATATATACATTATAAAGTAATTAAATTTAGATAATTAATATATAGAAGAGATAGTATTTTTATTAAAATATCTCATCCTTATAAAAAATCAAAACTTTAGAAACTCAAATTACAAGTAGAAATAAAAATGTATTTTAAAAGTAGAATTAGATTGACATTGTCAACGTATTTTAAAAATAAATTTTCCGACATCTAATAATTAAGGATTACTTTCTCAGTTTTCTATTTAACTTGTTTCTAAAGTTTATTCTTTTTCATTTTTAAGAATAATAATAATAATAATAATAATAATAATAATAACAATAATACTAATAATAATAATAATAATAATAATAATAATAATAATAATAATAATAATAATAATAGTTCTTGATGGGGTCTGATCTGGTTTGATCTGATTTGATTCGATGTGATTTGGTCTGATCTGATATGATTTGATTTGATTTTAATAAGAATAAGAAAAAATAAGTTGAACGAAACGGGGCCTAAGTGGCCTTCTCGCTGGAAGAAAAAAGTTAGTGATCATAAATTTCCAGTTGGCAACTAGATGCTCCAAGTATTTATAGGGGTAAATGACAGCTCTATACTAAGTTACTAACCACCTGAGTGTTCTTGTACCTAAGCTGTACCTGTGCCCTAGGCATGTTGCTGTTGGTTCAGGCTTACGACATGAGTGGCCTAGGTGACCACTGGATCGGGTGACCGGGTCAAGTCGTTTGGGCTGGGTTATTTACCTTGAGAATGCTAGATGTGATTAGTAAAACAAACCAAGAACCTGAATTTACATAATGAACAGTGAACACGAATATAAACTTTTTCCCTGAATGGTTGATACATTATCACAGTATCCTTGAGATCCAACTATGTTTCCTCAGTTTAATTTCTTCCATATTAGATGACGTCAGTACAAGTTGTTTACTTTTTCTAGTTGAGGATTTGTACATCTAAGCCTAACAATTGTTTTTTGGCACATGCAGCTGATGCAGACTTTGATGATAATTTCGCGGTAACTTCAGCCCTTACTGCTCTGTTCTTTACTCAACATAAATAGACAAATACTTTTTATTAGTTGGTTAACACGATGAGTGGTATGTGCTTGCAGTATACCGGAGAAGATGATGAGAGCAGTGATGATGGAGGAATGCTTTGTAAGTAACAGATCTTAATGCATATACACATTGGTTCCACAATATTGATCTTCCAAGTCCAAACCCTTATTCTTCTTGGACACAGACACGTAATTTGAAATATAATACGTATAAAACTATACCAGGCAAATGGAGGTTGAAATGTTTCTACCTAAGAATATAATATAAACCCACACATATGACGGAAAACTGGTAATTGCGACAATACTGTAATGATATTCATACAATTTTGTGTTTGCATGAGTAACTTATCTTAATGTCAACTTGTTTACTCCTACCCATAATGTCCGATTGCCCCTAGAAAGAACAAAGAAACGATATACCAATCTATTCAATCTAGAGAGAAATGCCATTGGAGATGTTCCATCAGTTTCCGCTTCTGACTCTTTAATTCTGTGTTTTATCACTGCAGATCTTCCTGACCTCGAGAAGGCGAGAGGGCGTTAACAGGATACGATAAACCTGGAAGAATCACAATGGGCTAGCCACTATTTGTATGGGTTGCTTTTTAACAATTTGAATTGTCTAACAAATTACTAAGATTATTAGCCCAAAAAAAATGGATCCCTTCCTCACACATAGAGGTGTATTAATAATTACATGAGTCAATTCCTATGTCACCTTAACATAGTTCATGGCTCATTATCTTAATAAGGGATAGATGTGAGGTAACACCTTAAGGGATTATCCTTTGTCTCTTAGTCCTAGCCACATTTCATCCGTAGTCTAGGTGGGTTTTGTCTTATTTACTGGATTGAGTATATTGGATTTATATCAATATCACATTGAACTGGGCTGGTTCAATATACCTATTAATTAATTTATCTAATAGTAGTGGGCATTTCCACCAACCTTATTTTACTATAATAATGATATTGCACCGATTTGAAAGTATTTATACTTGTGCTCTATTTATATCGGGGCAAGAGTGCTTGCATCCTAGTTAACTCTATTTAGATCATCTCCAACCCAACATTCAAATGCTTTATTATACTCCCTCCGTCCCAATTTATAATGTCTGTTTCGATTTACGATGTCTGACTGAAATTATTTTTAAATTATTTTATATGACAAATGGTATAGAGTTAAAAAATAAAAATTACATATTAAAATACTACATCAAAAGATCCACAAAACTAGTAGTGACAATTAGGGTTGTTCATGTTTAGGTATGGACCGAAAAAACTGACCGAACCGGACCGTTCGGTCCAGACCGAACCCGGACCGAATGGATTTCGGGTCGGTCTTCGGTCCAAAAAAATTAGGAATTCGGGTTTTGGTCCGGTCCGGTCCAAACCCGAAATGATTTAAGTCCGGACCGATTGGACCGGATGGACCTAATAACTCTATTGGATCTAAAAGACCTAAATACGTAAACTCTATTTTTTAAGTTCCGTAATACACTTTGGTGCTTTATTTGAATAGATATTTTAATTTATTTAATTTAAAATATTTTTGTTAAGATTTTTTTTAAAAAAAAAAGTTAAAAAAAGTTCAGCATTAGTTTTTATTATTCTACATAGAAGTAGTTCATGTTGTGTATCTATTTTTAGGTTGTCTATTTTTTTTCCTATTTGTATGCTACAAAATAAAAAGACTAAAATATTGTTTTTGAAAAACAAACAATCAAAACCTAAAATATATTTAAATGATCAAAATAATTAAAAAAAATACATTTTTATTCGGTCCAATCGGTCCGGACCGGTTCGGTCCTAAGTATTTCAGTCCGGTCCGGTCCAAACCCGAATAGATTTAGGTCCGGTCTTCAGTCCGTGATTTTAACCAATTTGGTCTTCGATCCAGTCCGGGTCAGTCCGGTTCGGTCCGGTCTTGGACCGATGAACACCCCTAGTGACAATAATACTTTATTTTATCAATTGTTAACGAAAATAAAGGGAGAAAATGAATGAATTTTGACTCTTGAATACTGAACATGCACTATAAATTGGGACGAAGGAAGTAAAAGATATAGCTTCTATTGTTCACAGAACACATCTCAAATGAAACCTTTATAAAATAGACTGCTTGCTATATTTGATTGAGCATCATCTATGCCGTTGAGGCACAGCTCAGCGGTTGGCAAAGGATTACTACAAGGGAGAGATCCCGAGTTTGAAGCTTGGTGGCTGCAATGAGAGGTAACTATGCAAAGCATGGGCTTTTGCAAGTACCAGACACGGAACTCCACTCTTATGCCAGTTGATTGAGATTGTAGTTCAATTTATATCTTCTTAGCTAACTGTTTGACTATTGTTGAGGGGCCCTCGGGAATGAGGTGTCACCTTTTTTTATTGAGCATCATCTATATAAAAATGACACTATAGCATCAACAAAAAAAATTGAAAATGAAATGTAACATTCTTTTTGGGATAGAGGGAGTAAAAATTACCTACTCCATCTGCTCCAATTTAAATAGTTTGTTTTGATTTACGATGTTTGATTGAAGTTATTTTTAATACAATTTATTTAAAAATATAAGTGAAATTTAAAAATTAAATTTATATATTAAAAAATTAAATCAAAAGCTCTATGAAATAAGAGGTAATATTTTTTTAATGCTTGAGGTAACATAACTATATTAATTTATCAAATTAGTAACGAAATTGGAGAAAGAAAGTGATTAAACTTAGACCATGTGAATAATAAATATGCAATTTAATTTGGAACCGTATAATCATACTTAAAGATTTACCTGCTAGGGTTAGAACAAAACCTAAATTTAGATGGTTAAAATATTGTAGATAATCTCTTTTAGCTTTTCGCTCTCACATGTCCAGTTAGAGCTGCTCTTACACTAGAGTATCTAGAAGTATTAACCATTTGAGACTAGTTAGAAAAAAGAATTAAGTTATTTGTACCCAAAAATTATACTCTACTTTGTACCCAAAAGAAATCACCAACATTTTACGTAGTATATTACGGAGTAGTATAAAGTTAGTATAATGGTCAACAATGACACAAAATATTAGTGCAAATTTCTTTGATTACACTAGCATTTTATGCCAGTGTGAACCGTTCGATACATCTCTTTGGATACAACTTGTGGTAAATTTCTTGGTGTACCCCTAAGATGCCCTAAGATGGTTGAAGAAAAAATCCCAAATACACACGAGCACTGTACTAAAGTTGTATTTAAGACCTACTAGCATCACTCCCGTGCGTTGCACGGGTCATACTTATATTACTAAATTAAGATCATTTTTAAAACATACAATTTCTTATCTAATACTCCCTCCGTCCCTGAAACATCTTCCCTGTTCATTTTTTCTTTGTCCCACAAACTCCTTCCTTTTTTATTAAAAAATTACTTTTACCCTTTATTTTTTCATACCCTACCTATCACATCATGTCTTTTTACTAATAATCTATCTATCACATCTTACTTTTATCAATCACATCAATGATATTTTTGAAAAGTCAACACCAAATATCTCTCACTAAATTTTCCATAAAGTGAATAAGGGAACTTCTTTCGGGACGGAGAGAGTAGAATATAAAGATTTTATTATTTTAAGGTACAAAAGTTAATTGTTTTACAAATAACGAAAGACTTCTTTATAAACTACATTACTCGTATAATTTTATATATCAAACTTTTAAAACATTTATTTATTTAAAGAGTTCTTCATGATTTTTTACTCCGAAAGCATGAATCTTATTTAAGAACTCAAGGGGGTGTAAGTCATTCAAAAAATTTGAAAGAGGCTAATTACGAAAAGTGATTGAGAATGACTGTATTTAAAGTATGAAAAATTAAAGTATTTTTTCTATTTCCATGCATCTAATTGTTTCCGGGTAAGTTATTAATTAGTGGTTGATTGTTCAACATATAAAGGTATATATTATTCAATACGTTTCCATGTATTAAAGGCACACCTCTTAAAACGATGTCTCCATAAAATGTTTGGACCTAGATCTCTAAATGGAAATATTATTAAATTGAAAGCTTATTTGGTTAGAATTATTACACGATAATAATAACTAAGTACGATAATATTATTAAATGGTATATTATTATTATTATTATTATTATTATTATTATTATTATTCTTTTACAACAATAAATTAATAATGATTAAATACATTAATATTATTGCACGGTATATTAGTATTATTATTTTTTCTACACGGTAATACATAATTTATTCTTGCTACAAAGTAATTTATGATTTAATTATTATTTCTATATTCAACACTTAACATATGTGCCACCATTTCTATGTATTACTTTGACATTTTTTATATTTAATTCCTTTTATTATTTTTTATTTTGATTTTTTTAATTGTGCCTTCCTTAAATGCATAAACTTATAAATTTAAATTTCTTCATAAAATATTTGGCACCGAATCTCTAAATGGAAACATAATTAAATTAAAAGCTTATTTTCTTAACATAATCACACCGTAATAAATTAATAATGATTAAATATGGTAATATTAAGTTTGGCCATGGACTCTAAATGGAAACATTTTAAAATTGAAAGCTTCTTAGATTAGAATTATTAGACGATAATAATGACTAAGTACGGCAATTTTATCACACAGTATATTATTATCATTTTTCTTACATGGTAATAAATTAATAATGATTAAATACGACAATATTATTACACGATATATTAATATTATTATTCTTGTTACATGGTAATACATGATCTATTTTTATTGCACGGTGAGTTATGATTTAATTATCATTTATTTATTCAACATTTACTATATGTACCGCCATTTCTATGTATTACTTTGACATTTCTTTTAGATTTGATTTCTTTCCGAAAACGAAACAAATGGTTTGTATGATTAAAATGGTTTGTTTCTTAATTGGAAATTATATAAATTATGAAATGCATTGATTAAAAAATTTACACCTTAACGTGATTATTACCTTTTATGGACAATATAATATTATTTTTAGTTGAATGGTAATCATTTTTTTATTATATCAATTCCAATTTTACAAAGGAGTTCGGTATTAGAAAAGAAGTTTATATAAATAATATTTTTTATATTTTGTTTCCTTTTTAGAAATGCATTAGGCATGCGAAATTTCCTTTAATTTATCATTATAAATAAGAATAGAGTAATTAAGTAATTATGCATGCAAAATTATTCTAAAAAGGAAACAACGTAGATCTTGTTTGCGAAATTAGTCCCTTCCTTTTTTATCAGAATAAAGTAATTATGCTTGCGAAATTTCCTTTAATTTATCATTCTATTATTCTTAAAAGTATTTCCTTTTAAGAATAGAGTGATTAAGTAAATAATTACCTATTTAATTAGGCATAAATAATTACTTTTTGATAAAATAATCAGGCGTAAATTATTCCAAGTAATTATAATAATAATAGTAATAATTATTTAGGCGTAAATAATTACCTATTTTAAAAGGAAACAAAATATAAAAAATCTTCTGCACCGTCCCTTCCTTTTTTTATCACAATCAAGTAATTATGAAAAATTGGTTAGGAAACAAATTACTCCCTTCCTTTTTATCAGAATAGAGTGATTATGCATGCAAAATTTCCTTTAATTTATCATTTTAAATAGGTAATATTACACAACCAATCATAGCCGTAGATCTTGTTTGTTCCTTGATATCGACGGTGCAGGAGATGAGTGCATTGGGCGGGAAAATAATTCTCCTGCCTTTAAGAATAGAGTGATTTACATGTCTTACATATATACTACTCCCTCCATTCCAAATTAATTTTTTGTTTTCCTTTTCAGGTCGTCTAAAAAAACTTGCATGTTTCCTTTTTTTGGAGAGGCTTTTATGGTTCACCTTCTTTATCTCCCCTCTACATTATGTTCAACCACTCAATTTCAATTTTTTAAAATGTGTGCCAAACCTGATCAAGAAGATTAATTTTACATATTACACTAGGGGTGGTTTCGATTTTGGCGGTTCTATATTCACTCAAAATCAAAGACAAAACGGAAGATAAGTTAGCGATTCGGTTCGATTTTGCATAAAAAATCTGTAAACCATGGATTGTTCGGTTCGGTTTATATGCATTTTTTATTTTGGTTTTTTTCGGTTATTTTGATTTATAAAAATAAAAATTTATAAGCATTAAAATATGTAAAAATACTAACCCAATGAAGAAATAACAATATGTAGATTTGGATTCGGTTTTTTGTTTGATTTTTATACAAAATCAAAACCCGAACGGAAGGTTAGTGTTCCGTTCGTTTTAATTTTACAAAAAAATATGTGTCAAGTGCCCAACAAAAATCTAGGAGATTATATTCCAAATACTCTCAAAGACATCGTATGTAAATATACAAATAATTTGCGTTTTTCGTATAATACTTTCATTTCCATTATAACACCAAAGTTTTTTATGAGTGTGGGTGTCTGTGTTATATATATATATATATAAATAAATAAATAAATAAATAAATAAATAAATAAATATATATATATATATATATATATATATATATATATATATATATATATATATATATATATATATATATATATATATATATATATATATATATAGGATTGACTCCAGTGAGATGATGTCAAGCTCACCACACTACACTACAAAGCTCACCCAGAAATAAAGCAAAGCTCACCACTTTGAACACCAAAATTCACTTTTTTAAATTTTAAAAATTTAAAAATTAATAAAAAATAAAATAGCAACCCATATATATATATATATATATATATATATATATATATATATATATATATATATATATATATATATATATATATATATATATATATATATATATATATATATATATATATATATATATATATATATATATATATATATATATATATATATATATATATATATATATATATATATATATATATATATATATAGGGATTGACTTCAGTGAGATGACACCTTACGGTGAGATGACATGCTTCGGTGAGATGATGCAAAGCTCATCACATTAAACTGCAAAGCTCACCAATGACCAATGTAAAGCTCACCTAGAAATAAAGCAAGCTCACCACTATGAACATCAGAACTCACCTTTTTTTAATTTTGAAAATTAAAAAAATAATTAAAAATAAAATAGTAACACCGGTCAACCACCGGTCAGCAGCGGCAGCGCGGCGGAGATCTGCGGCGGTGGTCGGCGGAGGCTGGTGGTGGTGGTCGGAGACGGCCGGCGACGGCGGTCGGAGGCGGTGGTCGGCGGCCGGCGGCAGGTGGTGGTCGGTGATGGTCAACGGTCAATGGTCAAAGTGTTGAAAAAATATGGTGAGCTTTTGCTTAAGAGTTTGTTGAGTCTAATTTAACTCAAAAATGCCTATATATATAGTCTAATTTAACTCAAAAATGCAAATTAATAAATACATTGGAACGGTGAGAATATAGTACAAACAGTTGTGAGTTTTATTTGGAACGTTTGTGAACATGGTTGCATGGGTACACATAACCTATATTTTTCTCTATTGTTTAATTTATACGTACACCAACATGCAGTCAGTGGAGTGCATCATTCGATCAGCGATCAGTCCATACTGTTGGAACAAAAGTCAGTATTCACTAACATGCTCCATAAAACTTCTTCCCTTGGTTGTAAATAAAATATGGTTGGTGCCATTTATATGGGATGCAAATTCTGCAAGTCTTAGATCTTGTCGTCCTAAAAACTACAAATACTTGATACTGCATCCCTATAAAAAAAAGTCCTCTTCATCAAGCAATAAATTTTATAAATCTTATAAAGATTGTAATATACCACCTGATCCGATCCTCACAACCGTAGAGTTAATTCCAGAGAGTGATAAACTGATTATCATAAGCAACAAGAATCGGTCTCTTTTTGCGCAAATAAAGTGTTCAACTCACACTTTAACAGATACATCCGCGGGCCATTAGAACCACCATATCTTTTATCCAAATCATCCCATAATTGAAATGCAATTTATGATAAATAATACTTCGCTGAATAGATTTGTCCACACTGTTACAAATCCAACTATGTACTACAAATAATAGAATGATTAGACTCTTAAGAATTTGCTTTACCGCGACCTCCAAGAACATGACGAACAACTTTTTCTCAGACATCATAATTAATTATCACTACGAATTGAATCGCATACTTGGTAAAGAATTACCAGGACCTTCAGACAAATGAATATAATTTATTGTGGATGGATCGTGAATGAGATGTGCCTTCTTTGCCGACATGATATACTGCGAATAGAAGAACGGTTGCGAACTGCGGTGGAAAGCTGCAGACTGACCGTTGAAGATGGACTACAGCGGATTGACGACGAAGCACAAAAGACGGTTGCCAGATAGGCTTTTCCGTCGAACTACAGAGGCTGTGTCAAGGAACCAATTCAACCAAAAGTTCAAGCTTGTGGTTGTGGCCCAGAAATAGTTATTTATATTCTAACACGCCCCCTCACGTGCAGGCGTAGTCTTTTTCGAGTCTTGCACGTGAAACCTAAATTTTTTTAAACTGGGTGGCGCTGAGTTTCGAACCCGTGACCTCTTAGTCAACGAGGCTCCGATACCATGTCAAGGAACCAATTCAACCAAAAGCTCAAGCTTGTGGTTGTGGCCCAGAAATAGTTATTTATATTCTAACAGGACGTGTGCACCGAAGAAGAACGGCGATCCTAGGGTTACGTGACTTCTCAGAAAAGCTCTGATATCATGTAGAATTTTAGAAAATAACGTCTCACATTTTCATTATGCACATGGCTCAATATGTATACAATTTGGCCAAACACAAAGCATGGGCCTAATTACAACTAATTACAAAAATATAATAAATACTCCAATAAAGATAGAACTACAAGAAGTTATTAGTTCTAGCGGTGCGGTTCCATTAGGTACAGAAAATTCTTGTAGTCAACTGGCAGTCCAGAGGCACGAGGGTTAGGGGTTGAAACCAATCTTGTTTGCGAACGGAGTAATGTGGTACCGTACCGTAGTGTCAACTGGGTACAGTGTCTATAGAACTGCTCCAATAATATACTACCTCCCATCCTAAAAATATTTCTGGTTTTGACTTTTAAAATATTTAAGATGAATGTATTTTTATGTTGATTTTTTAAAAATTTCTTGGATGTGATGAGTACGTAAAAGTAGAATGTGATAGTTGGATTAATAGTGAATAAATGTGATGTGAGATACTCCCTCCATCCCAAAAAGTTTGTTACGTTTAGAAAAAACTGCGTCCCATAAAGTCCGTTACATTTCTATTAAAAAACCATTTTTACTCCTTACTTTTTCATACCCTACCTATCACATCATACTTTTTTTCTAATAATCTACCCATCACATCCTACTTTTACCCATCACATCAAGGGTATTTTTGAAAAATCAATACCAAAATATCCCTCGCTTAATTTTCCAAAAAGTCAAACCGTCCCATTCTTTTAGGGACGGAGGGAGTATATGTTAAGAATTAATAAGGGTAAAAGTTTTTTTTAAGAGAAATGAAAAAGATTTTTTTTGAGACGGATGAAAAAAGAAAAAAGAAAATTAAAGTTTTCAGAGAGGTAGGAGTACATCTCATGATTCGTGAGATTGCTAAGAAATTGTAAAAATTGTAAAACATTATTTGATTGCTTATTATAATATTTAGTAACCCATTTTTTATTAAAATAACTAATATATCCAAATAAAGTCATTGCAATATATTCTATCTATATTGTATTGATATTATAAATTATTTAACTTATTTGTTTCTCTTTTCTTTCCAACGTAAATGATTTAATTAGAAACTATTTTGGTGAACGGTATAAGTTGGTTTTTAAATTGTTGTGGATCTCGACCGTCACTATAGTTTTAAGTGTCTTGTGATTCCTAATTAGGAGATGTGTGTGGTATGTGATTTTTTTTTCGCAAAACATGTTGCCTTTTAGGGAATGATCAAAATTGAAAAATTATTTAAACTATTTTTATTCCTAATTACTTAAACTATTTTTTTTTTCAATCTGAAACATATCTTTAGCCTTCAATTTAACACAAAATGATAGGAAGTCAAACAAAAAAATTTCCGTGAAAAGGTACTCATAAAGAAGGATCACGTGTGTAATACTAATACTCCCTTTATCCCACAAATTAAAACTTTTCTCATTTCTCTTTTCATCTGTCTCATTAAACATTTTTCATTTCTATTAAAAAAATTACTTTTACGCTTAAAAACATCACATGTTTTCATTATTAATTTATCCATCACATCTACTTTTATCCATCACATTTAAGAGCATTTTTAGAAAGTTAACATCAAAATATACTTCCTTTAAATCCTTTAGAAGTCAAAAACCAAAAAGATTTTATGGAACGAAAGAAGTATTTGATAATAAATGAATAAATATAGAAAAATCCTTATTATACTAATAATAACTTAACACTTTCTACATGTTATATACTCCTACTAACCAGTGGCGGACCCAAGATTTTAAGGGAGTGGGTTCACATTTTGTGCACAAAAAAAATGTTGATATTTGTATAACAATAAATTTAAAACCTTAAAGGTAAAAAAAGTATCAATAAATAGCATTCTGAGATTAATATTGTAAATTATATGCAATATTTTTGAAATACTGTATAAAAAGTATCAATAATACGCTCATTGTTTTAACCAAAAAAAATTAAAGAACTAAAGTAGTAATTCTAGACATTTCTTCAAATACTAAGTATATCTTAGGAATCTTTTTAAAACAATTAAACTTTTTCATACATTTCAAAAAAAATTGAACATTTTTTAATTAAGTTTCAGTTTTCCAAATCTAGAAGAATTAAAACATAAAATTCTACACAACTATAGGATGTGTCCTCTCTTCCATTTTCAAAAAATAACACCTAATCACATATAAATATACTCTCCTTGGATGCCCTTAGTCTACATATAATATCTAATTATATACTACTACTAATAAAAAAAAAATTTTGGAGTGGGTGCAAGTGACCCCACTGCAGCCACCCTAGGTCCGCCCCTGCTACTAACCTCCAAATCTCATTACGTTTCAGTTTCTTTAAATCTCATCCAGTTTATGACAGGGAGGAGTAATAAACTCGTATTTGATTCCTACACAAAAAGTGACTATGTATCTAGGATATTGAAATAATATTTCATTCGCCCCGTAAATAACTATGTGTACAATCTTGTATTTTTTTTTAAGTTAATAATATTTTTAAATTAATTTAGGATTAAAAATGCAATTACATCCAAAAACCTATGTCCAAAATTTTATAAAACTATAAATGACAATAATATTTAACTTTATCATACAATAAATAAAAATAAATGAATAGATAAATAAAAATTATCACAAGAGCTGAATAATGTGATGTGATGCTCCAATGCTCCATGTCCATGACGAAACTTGATACACACACGCTAAACAATCTTTGGTGAGCACTATACGTCCATTACCTAACTCATCCTTCTAAAGTTGAGTGGCTATTTGCTTTTTTTGGTAAGGCCTCTTTGTTTGACCAATCAAAGTGTCATTTCCATTTAACATTCTTTTTTGTAGGCCTCAAAGTGTCATTTGACAAATTTCCATTTAAAGAATAGGTCTCAGTTCTCCAAATTGTTTTTTTTGAAACCGAAGGCAAAAATATATTAACATAGGAAAATTGTCGGAGTTAAAAAGTATAAAAATACCAAAAATAGAAGTTGAGTCTTTTAAAACAAAAAAAAGAAGAGTAAATTTTATAATTAGTCCTTTGTAACAGAGGATTTTCCTTATTTATTTTTCTATTATCAAATATTACCTCAATGGTCTTTCTTATTTAGGTATCTTTCCACAAATGATCCTTTTTATCTTTTGTCATGTTGGTGTTATTTTAAGTATTAAAAGTGTAATTTTACAATATATAATCGTATATGTTTCTCGTCATACATAATCCAGAGACCACTTTTGATGCGTCGTTTGTAAATTATAGTCACTTTGTATTATAACAATAGTTTAAAGATGTGATTTATCTTCAGAATTTAAATCCATAGTCATGGTCATTATTATTGTGTTGTCCATCTTACCAACATCAGAATATGTCACTAGACAAAAAGTTGATGTTAAATTATATTTTTAGCAATCAAATTAATACCAACATAATAGACGGTCAAAAAAGAACTATTTGTGGAAAAGATAACCATAAAAAAGACCACTAGAGTAATATTTGATAATAGAGGACAAAATGTAAAAATCCTTAGTTATAAAGGACCAGTTATACAATTTACTCAAAATAGAAGTATAATGACAGTTGATGTAAGAGTACGCATTGGCAGTGTGATAGAGAACGAATGACAGTGTGGTATGATAGTGTAATCAGTCGACCGTCGGTGATCCATGACGACACTCTTGTGGCCAACGGCGAAAGATGGAAGTATGACTGTGATGGTGTAGCTAGGGGCGGACACGGTACCGTTACCGGAGCCGGTACCGCCCCTGTCACCGACGACAGGCACGGTGATGCAGTTCCGGGAACCGATACCGAAACCATCCCGCACGCTACCGGTTCCGGTGCCATTTTTTGGTATCGGCATCGGCGGTACCGGTACTGGTTCCGATACCGTTTAATTTTTTTTCCTTTTCTTACTTTTGCAGCCTGCAGCACCAGGCAACCAGTGGAAGTGGGGGGGGGGGAGGTCACTCAACGGCATTGTAGCTGTTTGAGGGGGGTTGGGGGGTTTAGACTATAAATAATCTCCTAAATTTTTTCAAAATACCACTCAAATCTAAAATTCTCATTCCCTTCCTCTCTATTATCACTCTTCAATCTTTATACATTTATATTCATATTATAATTAATATAAATATATATTAATATATTATATAATATATAAATATATAATCATATTAATTTTTTAGTCATACATTCATATATTACTAATATATTACGGAGTATATGATTATAAATTAAAATTATAATTTCGAAATTCAATATATAATTAATATTTTAAATATCTAATATAGTCCTTTTTTATCAAAATAAAAATATATTAAAATGTCGAAAGAGTCCGGTAGAAGGTCCATGGATATGCTGGGGTGAACTGAGGTTCGAGGAAAGGAAAAGCTAAAGCTACCTCCAACGGTTCGAGCTCACGTGGTTCTCAAGGAAGACACTCCTTATCTTCCTTCCCTACTATCCCTGATCAATTCGTGGGCGATGCTATGAAGAATCAAGAATTTGAACACTATTTGGGAGGTAGGGCGGACGCCAATCTTCAAACTCTTGAAGATATATATTCAAGGACATTGATGATGCAGAAATGGACGTGGAGCCTACACCGGAGAGCAGCAATCCTATCGACATCGGCGAGGAGGCAGGTGAGCCCGAGACCTCTGAAGGATCGGGGAAAGGTAAATAAATTTAAAATATGATTTATTTGTTTATTGTGGAACCATCATAAAAATGGAAATTTCCAGAGGTTATGGCGGTCCGAAAAAACACCTAAGAACGAGGCACCCCGTGGAGTACGCCAAATACGCGGTGAAAAAGAAGGGACGACAAGAAGCGCAAACCCAAATTTCTCAATTTGCTAATAGGGGTAAGGGAGGCCTTTTGCTTATAGCAACGAGAAAAATAAGCAAAAAATGACCGAAATGATTTGTGAAGAAAATTTGTCATACATGTTTTTGAAAAACTTGGATTTATGGATAATTGTAAAAATGCATTAAACCCTCAAGCAAGAAGCTTTTCAAAAAAAACAATAAAAAGAGAAATTACTAGACAATATAAAGTTTAAAAAATGAATTTGGCCATTTTTTTCTCACTTTTAATTCTCGTGTTACTATTTGTTCTGATATTTGGAGTGAAACATATCATAATTTGTGTTATATAGGTGTTACTTGTCATTGGATAGATAGTGATTGGATTATGCATAAATGTGTCCTTGCATTTCGTAATTTCAATTAATCTCATACTGCTGAAAACATTTTTCTATTGCTTGAGCGTATTCTCCGGGAATACAGTTTAGTTGATAACGTGTTAGCATTTAGTTTTGATAATGCTACTAATAATACTGCTACTATTCCTAGACTTAAAGAAATTTCCCCCCTACAACGAGCATGGGTAGATTACTACATCAAAGGTGTGTCTGTCATGTTTTAAATTTATATGTTCAACAGGGTTTAGAAGCTATGGGGGGTTGGCCAATATTAGAGGTGGAATAAAAAAGATTTGGGGAAGTCGTGTTAATACGAAAGCATGAAAGTTGTATTGTAAATCTAGGGATAGAAAACCAATAACATTTGCTAAAGATATCACCATTGGATGGAATATTACATACAAGTTGATTGCACAGATTCTAAGCTACAAAGATGAATTTGCTGCATTTCTCAGGAATGAACTTCATTATATGATTCAATTGAATGAATAATTTATTATTGTTGAAAAATTGAATGCCGTATTAAAAGTTTTTAAGAATGCAACTCTTACTTTCTCGCATGTTTACCGAGCTACTACAAACAAATTTTTTTAAAGAGTGTGTTACAATTGAAACATGTTTTCGTGAAAGTTTATTCTATCTGATCCAGACTAGTACCCCTATGTCTCTCCTATGAGGGATAAATGGTGTGCTTATTATTTGTATGTTCTTGATATTTATAGAATTTGTATTATTTGTGATCCTCGCTTTAAAGATTGAAAATTTTCAAATTCTGATTGAGTATTACTACACTTATTTTTTGGATGAAAATAATTACTACTACAATCATTAAATAGAATGGAAAAAAGAAACATGATGTCATTGATCTTTTTGAGGCTTTATTTAAGCATTTAAAGGAATTTAAGGTAATGTACCTGTTAGACAATAATAATAATAGTACTTCTTGTAGTATTGGTTATAGTAGTGTTTCATTATTAGTCAGCTTCCTAATCCTATTTGTGGTAGATGTTGTATGTTAGTTAGTTTCTATTCTCTATTCCTAGTTGTGTTAGGAGTCTCTCCTATATATACTCTATCATGTACTTCATAATTCAATGACCAATATTACTATTCCAATATTTCAACAGTACCGAAAGAAACAACACATCCTCCGCCTCCTAGAGCAAAAAAAGGTTTTAAAGGGATAATCAATGGGCTTTGGGCAAAAAAGGTAAGCGTGATCACACTTCAACGAGTTCAGGCGGTACAACTGTAAGGTCGCACAATGAACTTGCTATGTACCAAGGGGTGCCATGTGATTACAACGACGATGACGTGGACTTTGACATCCTCGAATGGTGGAAGCGGAACGAACACATGCTCCCATCTCTCGGAATTCTAGCCAGACAAGTTTTATCAGTCCCGTATCAACCGTAGCTGTGGAACAAAAATTCAGTTCTAGGGGCAACATTCTAACCAACTACCGAAGTGTTCTTAGCGCTGAATCGCTTGAGACATTTGTTTGCAACCGAGATTGGCTCTTGGCAAGACGTCGAGCTCAAGAGTCAAGGTACGACATTAATTCTGAACATTACATGAATGCAACCACCGATGGAAGCCCTAGTTCCGAGGAATAAGTTATTACTCTTTTTTATGTTAATGTAAGTAGTTTTTTATGTGAGCGATATATAAGCTCTTTTAAGGGTTTCTTTACGGTTCTTTGTCTCGTCGCTTTTTTTGAACCGTCAGGATATTAAATGTAGTTGTTCGTGTATTACTCATTTTTCAATATTTAAATAACAATTACATTTTTAGATATTTTATTTTATTATTTCCTTTAACACTTACACTTTTAAAAATTAAAAAAAGGAGGGTGGCCGAAATTGGGCGGTACCGTACCAGAACCGCTGGTACTAGTACCGGCACATGTACCGTCTAATTTGGTGACAGTAACGGTACCTAGGTGTGGCGGTACCAAAATTGACGGTTCTGGAACTGGAACCAGCCCAGAACCGTACCGTGTCCACCCCTAAGTGTAGCAAATGTAGTGTGACAATATAATGAGTGTGAGAGTTTTAACGATGACAATGTAAACTTTTAATTTGATCTTAAAAACTTAAGACTTCCATTTTGATGTTTTAATAGTTCTTTACTCTTATAAGAGTTCTCCATAAAATCATCCATACATCAATATATATACCACGGACAAAGGAAACCAAAATCTCTAATGTTTAAGTGATTACTTTAACTTAGCCCTTTGGAGTTTAAGAAAATACTCGCATGATATTTGGTCCAAATTGCTAATGCCTACATAGATATAAGATTATATATACTTAATTATTTGAAGAACGAAACAAATAATATACACGGATTCTAGCTTTATCTTTCAAAAAGTTACTCCACTACTTCCATGTTCTAGAACACATTACGAGATTATTACAACACAGAACCATACACGTAGAGTTATACGGTAACACTCTAACCTGCGTAATCCAAATTATTGAGTTAGCTAGTGAACTGGAATCCTACTAAATTAGCATCCACATACATTATTTTCAAGATAATTTTAAAAACATTTAAAGTAATTCCAAAACATTTCAAGTATTTATCGGAGTTAATTTAAACACTTCAGAAGCTAAACTATCATTCAATTAAACCTCATCACCATTTGAATTATTGTCCATTGGAATCCTGCACCCGTACAACTCCACCTTCTAGCTGTCATCCGGAATCAACTTGTCTCTAACCTCAATCTTACCTACGTGTAACCAAAATAAAACAACTGCACCCTCAACAATGACGCTGAGTGAAAAATATCTAACGCCAAAGTAAACACATAAGCGAATCCACAATCCATCATAGTCATGTGATATATATCATGCAACAACATACAAGTCATACACATAGTTCATCATAAATTTACCTGACATTTTGATATATATCCGGGAGCATGCCCGAAGACTCTCCGTAGCCCGCCAAGGGATAGACGGATCAGGGGAATAAAGCCCAAGTGTGGTGACATTAATTGGGTTGAAACTTCTCCATTTTCCTGCCTTAGAACCCAACCCAACACCATGGTTGTCCTACACCCACCCTAGGCTGAGCCCACACTTCCCATACCTTCCATAAACATCCAAAATATCTCCTTTTCAAAATAAAGTTTTCCCTACTCTTATTTTAGCCATGGCCGAAAATAAGAGTGTGTAAACCAAAACCTTTTTATTTGTTGTTATTTTCCTTCTTTTAAGCCTTTGAATAAACCAGTAAAAACCTCTCTTCCTTCCTTTCATTCCCTGCCCAAATAAACCTCACAATCCCAACACAACACCCACAAAAAGCCAAAACCATGACCCACCTCCAGCCCCTACTCCTGCCCATGTTTTTTCCTCACAATAACCCAAAGCCATAACTCCAAAACACCCACAAATAATACCCAGCCCTGTCCCCTTTTAATGACCAAAAACAACCCTCCATTCTTACCCAAATAATACCCACAAAACCCAGGAAAACAACCACTACAATCCTAAAACCCAAAACCCCACAACCCCCAGCCCCATCTCTGATTTTATTCCACTAAGGAGACAAGAATGAGTGGCCAATACCCCATGCCTTGGAAGAGATAGTTGCAAGGAAGCTTCCCTAAGCTTACATTCAATGTATTGTGAATTATCTCCCCCTTCCCCTGCCTACTTTCTTTGAAGTCATGATTGTTCCACTAGATTAGTAGGTCATGCTCAACCAACAAGGGGGTTCTCCGTTGGGCGGGTGGAATCTCCACCTGTATGTTTACCCGAATAGCCATTGGGCCCGGTAGGCACCACATGGCTTTACTCTTAATCCTATTATTGGGCCAGTCTTAGAGTCCCTCTAAATAGATTTGCCTCATCTCATGTCTCATGGTGTTAGATCGACACCCATGCAACCTTTACTTCACATACTGGATCAGCTCGATCTTACTATTTGATTCAAGGTTAGATCAACCCATAACATTATAAATTCACATAAGTGTTGTATCAACACATACAATCAAACACATAGCAGCCTAGCGTATTGTAAAAATACACTCACTTACCGTCATGCAACACATAAAGCCCTTAAGTATGCTATGTTCTCTTATTAGGATGACCTGTTCGAATAGGCCATCACCAATTCAAGTTGTTCATGCAGCATTAGACCAACTGACCTATTCGAATCGCCCATCACCTATTTGAACAGTTCAGCACCAGGCAACCCAACTTATTCCAGTAGATAGTCACCCATTCTAAACGGTCCAGTCTAGGACCCCCACTTTGAACTGGCGACCTATTCAAATAACTACCCACCTATTCAAATACTTCATCATCTTCAACCTATATTTGTCCATGACAGGGAGGTTTTCAACTTCAAAACTTACCCAATTCAATACCAACCTTCCCTTGACATGCACAAATCATTTTAGGACACTAAAATCAGAGTTCTAACGTAAATTAAGCTAGTACAATCTAGGGTTTAGCCAATCCAAAAATCTCATTCTCAAAATAATAGCATTATTTAGATTCGTATATCCACGTCAAACAATTCAATCAAATACACACATAACTCAATTATAACAACAATCACAAACGTGAATTTCAATCCTATATGCATATTCTAGCGTTAGAGTCTACGTATTCACCTCGAAACAATAAAACTGAATCACGGGCGCAAGGGTTGGACGTTGAGACGACGACGATCGACCGGTGACAGCGATCTTCTTTATCTTCTCCTTCTCTTCCTCTCCTTCTCTTCTTCCTTTTCTCTTCTTCGTTTCTTGGCTCCATTGGTGTGAGGGAGAGAGTTACGTGAATGTGTGCAGCGTGGGTAGGTTTAGGAGCATATAGGAGTATTTATATACCCTAGGGATTTGTGCATAAAAATATATTTTTTGGGTAACCGTTCTAAATTGAGACTCGTTTGCATTGTTGGATTCATCTCGTGAAACCCTACTTAATGGTATAGCTTTTATTATTTATTGACAAGTATTCGTGATTAACTCCAGGTGCGTCTCAGTTCTTAATTAACTCTCGTGAATAAATAATACTAATAGGCCTCCTAAAATACGATCGTCGCAGTTATTTAATTAAGTTGGCCGTATTGTTCCCATCATATGTGAATGATTAAAATCTCCACTATAATATGTAATTCTATACAAAATTACTTTTTCATAAATATTATTTATTTTTTAAAATAGCGGTTAACTACTAGATCGAGTTCGTAAGCGTTACATGTACATCATCTATGCCGAATTAAAATAAAATAAAGAATATGCAGTCCACAATATTTCTCTTTCTTTGAATCAAACAAAATTTAATCTAGCATGTACTCCGTGTTTGTTACTCTTCAGGTTTCTAAAAAATGTCATTTTGCACTAATAAAATCATAGTAACTTTTTTTATTTTTGCATTTTTAATTATTATTTGATAGAATTTAGAATGATGTAGAGATCACTAAATCTATGTCATAAAACAATTGGGTTGAACTACATTAAAATATTGAATCGAATCAATTAACCACTTAACGCAACAGCTTATAATCTATTATATTTTTTCAAATGATACTTTTGTTTAATTAGAAAAAAGTAATTTATACTCCGTATTACATTGCTTAATCAATGGATAAAAAATATACTTTTAATAGTAATAGATAAATTTAATTATATGTTGTGTGAAGAAATAAATTAAAATGCATCATGAAATAAATGATTAAAATACTATTGGTACCATTATATATATATATATATATATATATATATATATATATATATATATATATATATATATATATATATATATATATATATATATATATATATATATATATATATATATATATATATATATATATATATATATATATATAATATATATATATATAATATCTCTTGACAAAATGTGAATGAAAACTAATGGTATGTTTGGGAACATGAATTTAGATTTCAAATCTGGATTTGGCTTAAATTCCATATTTGGGAAACTTAAGCATTTTGAATTTGGATTTGAATCAAATTCTTTATATTCAAAACAAAACTTAATTTGAAATCCATGCACATTCCCTAGTCATTTGAAATTCAGGATTTCAAATTTTGGAATTGAAATGCATGAATTGAAATGAAATGCTAGTTGCAAAACACTACCTAAATGAATTTAACATATCATAAACAAATATTCCGCTTAAAAAATTTTTTAGAGGTGAAGAAATCATCTTATATATGCAAAATTTTTGTTAAAAACGAAGATAAAAATTAAAATTATGAAAGCATATCATCATAAAACAGAGATCTCTCTTTTATAGTATTCAATATAGGGTTTAATAAGGAATGCAATCAAAATACTAATTAAGGAAGTGTCTTTAATATATTTAAATTTTTTTCTTATTGGAGCTTATAATTGAAGTCCTAATTATGAAAGGAGATTGTTTTTTTCCGGTTACAACTTTCCGCATAAAAAAGTGGAAGAATTCACCTAGTGATTTACATGGCATTTGATATGTAGGGTCATTAGAATATTTAGTTAAATATTACTCCCTCTGTCCCTTATATATCTTTTCAATAGCCTTTTTTCTTTGTCCACAATAGATCTTCTTGTTTCATTTTTTAACAATTAAAATACTACAACTACCCCCACTTACTTTATTTATTACACCTCACCCACCTCATTTAATACACTCCACCCATTTTTCATTAAGGGTATTATGGTAAACTTTCACCTTTTTTCAACTCTCCTTAAAAAACACTAAAAGTCAAAATGAGAACATCTTAGGGGGACGGAGGGAGTAGTTAATTAATATTCTACAGTTAATAGGTTTTAGAGTTTTAGCATGAGCCCGCCCAAACTCATTAGGTCAGTTATGGTGTTCTCTCCTCTCTCTACACTTCAACCTTTAACCAGTATCATTCAATGAATCAATAAAGATTTATTAGCAACCTTTTTCCTCTCTTTTTCTAGAGCCCAAAACGCTCGAAGTTTTCTTGTCTTTCTTTACCTCCCTTGACTGACTTTATTTTTAATTTAATGTAATTGATTATAGGAGTAAAATTTTAAAATAAAATTTATATAGTAATAAATTACATGAAAAATTCTACAAAATTAGAAGTGACAAGATTATATTATTTTATGAAATAACTAATAAAAATGAGCAAACAAAGTGAGTAAAATTTGACCCTGTGAATAGTATCTGGGAAGATCTATGGTGGACAGATGGAGTATTAGTTAATTAGTATTTATTATTTAATATTCTATAGTTAATAAGGTTTAGAGTTCTAGCATGGGTCTGAGTAATTAGGTCAGTCATGGTGTTCTCTCCTCTCTATATATTGTAATCCTTCCTCTCTTTTCTTAGAGCCTGAAAATGATCAAAGTTTTCTCTCTTTCTTTGCTTCCCTTTTATGGGTACGAGTATTATCCAATGAATCAATACAAGAATTATTCTCAATTTTCTACCTCTCTTTTCCTGGAGCCCAAAAACGCTCGAAGTTTTCCTCTCTTTCTTTGCCTCCCGTTTCTGAAGTTTGAGGACGCTCAAAGTTCTTTTCTATCCAATACGAGTTTTTATCACATTGCTACGTGTCAAATTTAAAAAAGGCCACATAGATAGTACACTTGCCAGCTTCTTAGCTAGAGAATGGAGTCTGAAATTTATACTCCGTATATCTTTCTAAATAAGGTAAATGTAATTTATACATAAAGAATAAAGGATTACTACTATCAAGTTATGTTTTTACGACTTTATCAAATTGTTATCTTTTGCAGACCAATTTCTAAGATTTCCTAGGCTTAGGGCGAAGAAAAAAATGGGTCTTACCCAAAATTACCAGCTTAAAAATAAAATATTTTTTGGCTTAAAAGTGAAACACAATATAATAAATATATCAGTAAATGTTTTGCATATAAAGAAAAAGTATAAATAAAAGAGATTAAAATACCTTAATTAACACTAGTTGAGAATTGTGTCGTTAATTTGACATTCAAATGTGTAAATATAGGATTAGTAATAACTTTTGAATTGTACAATAATTTTCAATCTTCAAATATGATGAAGTATGAATAAAATAATAATTTTTGGACTTATAAATTTATTTCTAAACTACTCATAGAACTACGCTTAAAATATCTGAGGTCTCTGAAACTCAGGAGGCTCGAAGGCGTCATCCGCCTCGACATCCACGAGGTCCACCCCTGAGTTTTCGTATTTTTTTGTCAAATTCTTATAAAATTATTATCAAAATGTATTTCTTACCCAATTCTTACCATTTGTATTTTTGTAATTCGGAGTAAAGAAAATCACTTGTTAAGAGCCTGTTCTTTAGGACTAGAAAAAAGAGTTGGATGTTGGAGGAAACTGGAAAGAACTGGTAGAAGTTGGAAGGAACAGGACGAAACTGGAAAAAACTAGAAAAAATTGGAAAATCTAAAAAAATTAAGTTTTTTTGTGTATCTTTATATTATTCTCATCCTAATTCTAGTTGTTATAAATTATTAATGTTATTGTTATTATTATTGTTGTTGTTGTTGTTGTTGTTGCTGCTGTTGTTGTTGTTATTGTTGTTGTTGTCATCACGTTATTTTAATGAATGCTTTTAAGAAGAAAAATATTGTTATTTTTCATACAAAAAAACTACTTTTGCAAAAAAATATTAATTAGAATATAAAATTAGCATAAATATCAAAATGTTGAATATTTAAAAGTTATTATGGCTACGCTGCAAGCCACTTTATTTATGCAATATTTATCATAAAATAATATATTTGTAATTATATTTTATATATTACAAGATTTTTTTTAAATATAAGACATGTCACATAATGTATTCAAACCTGTTTTTTATTTAATGATTTACATTTCATTATAACCCTACTTTTGGAAAAAAGACATATAACTTTTTTTTACATTTTTATGTTTTACTTCTACCGAGGCAACGAACAACGGGAGATAGGCCCAAAGTGATGTTGTTTGATGAACAAACTAAAGATGCAATGGAGCAGTTTAGAGATGAAATAAAAATTAATATTCTACAATGCAGTTAAACTTAAATGAAGATACTAAATACGGAGTATAGTTTTTACAATATGATTATGTTGAAAATGATTGGATTATTTACATTCATATACACAATATTTTACATATTCAAGACGATAAAAAGCAGATCAAATAAATGAAAAAATAACTTTTGTTAGTTGTATTTTAATTATTGGTCATATTATTTGTTATTTGAATTTGTTTTTTACACTTTTTGGGTCGTTTTTTGTTTTTCAAGATATAGTTCTCTCTTGGTTTTCATAATGTAGTACTCCCCACTCCATCCCATTATTATATTTTAGATTAAAAAATTGATGTTTTCCTTATATAAATTTAGATTAAAAAACATTTTATGTTACTATTTTATCCATAGTTTTTTTTATATAGTTTAAAATATTAATGTTTTCCTATTTTATCTTGTAGATTAATATACAAAAAATATTATTATTCATATTAAAAAGTTGAAGAAAAATAATAATCAGTGTGAATCATTAAAATATTGAGATGAAAAAAAATAATAATTTGTAAGCTATAGTTATGAACATAATAGGTGTAATAATAATAATAATAATAATAATAATAATAATAATAATAATAATAATAATAATAATAATAATAATAATAATAATAATAATAATACTAATAATAATAATAATATATCGTTTGTAGAATAATTGTAGAATAAACTGGAAGGAACTAGAAAAAACCAGAAGAAACTGGAAGGAACTTCAAAGAGCTCGAAGGAACTAGAAGAAACTGGAAAGAACGGGAAGGAACTAGAAAGAACTAGAATGAACTTGAAAAACTGGAAGTTAAGAGTTCGCCCTAAAGAACAGTCTCTAAATCATGAATAATGTTGGTTTTATTTTCATTAAAAAAAACTATTAAAATTTAAAATATATTTTTAGTGAACATTTTAAATGAGATTATGCATCTATAATAAAATATTTTCTGACATTTGCATTTGATTTTTTAACTTCTCACCAAATAGTTGTGAATGTAATTTGAATTTAAAATTCATACCATTTCTTCTAGATTTGAAAAAACTCATATCTTATCATATCTCTGAAACTTACCAAACACTCCCTTATGTTAAATTTCTCATTTTTTATTTTACAAAATCATATACTCCCTCCATTTTTAAAACTCTTCTTATTTCGTTTTAAGTTATAAAAGTCTATGTTTTTAAAATAATTTTATTTACAAATTAGTATAGAATTAAAAAAATAAAACTTTACATACTCCCTCCGTCCCATAAAACATGGGATGTTTTGCTTTTTGAAGAGATTTAAGGGAGTGTATTTTGGTATTGAATTTCCAAAAATGTCCTTTGATGTGATGGGTAAAAGTAGGATTTGATGGGTAGATTATTAGTAAAAAGGTATGATGTGATAGGTAGGGTATGAAAAAATAAGGGGTAAAAGTGACTTTTTAATAGAAATGAGAAGTGTTTTATGGGACGGATGAAAAAAAAAGGAGAAAGGTTTTATGGGACGGAGGGAGTATATAAAAAACACCAAAAAAAACATTTTTATTTATTACTATTTGTTAAAACCAATTATTAACAAGTTGTATCAAAAGTACATACATTTTACTTTAAGTAACTAGGACTGGGTTGGGAAAACCGAAAACGGCAAACCAGACCGAAACCGATCGAAACGAGCTTGAAAAAAAACCGAATCGAAAAAACTGAAACCGAATGTAAAAAAACCGAACAGAACCGTTATTGTTTTGTTTCCGTTTTGGTTTTCACCTTGAAAAACTGAACCGAACTAAATAAACTGAACTTGTTTAGGTACTTCGCTTTATATATGTGAGTAAGGGTATATGTGGTATGCAAAAAAATCATAGAAATATAAATTCAAATAACTGATTAGACAATTAAAGTTTTTTTCCTTAACTATTTAACATTTTAAAACCATATTATAAACTTCAAAAAACCTATAAATTTAAACACCAATAACTAATCTGACACATATTTATATTAATATCAAAAATTGATACGAGTAATTACATATTTATATGTTAAACTTTGATGTTATAATTGAAATGAAATTATTATACCAAAAAAATTAAATTCTTTATAACTCATATTTTCATACATGCCAAAAGCTTTGGGAGTATTTAAAAAATTCTCCTAGATAGTTGTTGGGGACTCGACTCATAGTTTTTACGTAAAACTAAACTGAATCAAACTCTAACTTATTGTTCAGTTTTTGGTTTAGGTTAAAAATCAAATTGAAAAACCGAAATCAACCCAACATATTTTTATTGCTTCATCAAGTTAGTGTTTTTACAACTTTTTTAATGCTTATAAATTTTTGTTTTTAAAAATCAAAAAAACGTATAAAACTAAACAGAATAACCAACGGCTTACATATTTTTGGTGTAAAACTGAATCGAACCGAAAACTTACCTTCCGTTTTGTTTTTAGTTTTGGACGAAAACCGAACCGTCAATTCCGAACTCACTCCTAACTTTTACTCTGTATTCGAGAATGTAAGAAGAGGCTTAATTATAATATAAAACTTTTCTCATATTCGGTTTACGAAAAGATCAACCCAACCGTTAAAATGACATTCATTTTAGGTGTCATATTATGAAACTCGCACAATTGAGACCCTTGCCATATTTGGTTCAAAAAATAACTCGCACAATTGAGACCCTTGCCATATTTGGTTCAAAAAATTAATGATTCATTCCTCCTAATTCTCGGATTATTCCCTCTCCCACACCTGGCCCAATTTCACCACCCACCAATTACAATGTAACTCCAAATTTAGTTGACTTTAGACACTTCAATAGAATGTCGTCTCAGTGGGCTGTAGTTTAATTAACAAGTGGTAACAAAAAATGTTCGGCACCTGTGTATTACAGATACACAGACATCAACTGTCACTGTGCATAGATAATTATTGTCTGTGTCTGTCTCAAGACACAAGTAGGGTTTAACCTCGCAAATCCTCCGTATATAAGTGAAGTACTGTTGTTTTGTATGAGTGTTTTGTGGTTGATTGTTTGGAGGGTGGAGAGACAAAGTAACAGATGAAAGCTTGGTTCTGATCAGATGTTGGCCGGCGATAGCAAAATTACTTAGCAATGAATCTGGACGGCTGATACTCTCTCTCTCTCTCTCTCTCTCTCTCTAGCGGACAGTGCCTCACTGGAATTCAGCTAGTCCAGGGAGGTTTATATTGTCCGTACTCTACCCCTCAATTCATTTCACATTATTGCCCTTTTTTTTATTACTCCATTTTAATATAACAAATGCGTCCGTGCGTGTATCCTCTCTATCTCAACGAACAATACCCTGCAACTGCCAAAAAACAATACCCTGCATAAATTAATTAACTAATTTTATATATATATATAGCCACAAAAATAATTTATTATTCTTATAAAATATTATTAACAAAATATCTTATCCAATTAATATAGTATATAATTTTAATTTAATTATTTTTTTTAATAGTCAACCAGAATTAACTGTTGATCCATAATTAATGTTAGAATATAAATAATTGTTCCTAGGCCACAACCACAAGCTTGAGCTTTTGGTTGAAAGGGTTCTTTCACATGGTATCGGAGCCTCGTTGACTAAGAGATCACGGGTTCGAAACTCAGCGCCACCCAGTTTCAAAAAATTAAGGTTTCACGTGCAAGGCTCGAAAAAGACTACGCCTATACGTGAGGGGCGTGTTAGAATATAAATAATTGTTCCTAAGCCACAAGCACAAGCTTGAGCTTTTGGTTGAATGGGTTTCTTCACAATTAAATTAAAATTGAAATTAAAATTTTTAATTTAATTATGGATCAAAAGTTAATTTTGGTTGACTATAAAAAGCCAAAACGAAACAAATACAGTGATATGGATAGAGTATTTATTTGGGTGGAGTTAAATTCACATTCTATTTATCAAAATTGGACAATTTTTCTATTTCATTTTTTCCTTTCCTTTTGTATATTTGATATAATTGGGTGAATATTGTCAAAATGAGGTGTGAAATTAACAGCAAACCTATTTTTTTCTATACAATCTCCCAATCTCATAAAAATCATCTTCAACAAGTTTTAAACGGTGACGAAATGTAAAAAGAATGTTGTTGAAATATATGCTTGTGACCGGCATATTTTTTTTTAAGAAGAAATAAGACAATTATTACGAACGATGAAAACGTAAAGTAATGCAGATATTCAGGACGCAATAAGAAAAAAGTTCTTATTTTGGTGTATTTTTGATCAAACAGTTACACGCTTTGACCATAAACTAAATACAATCTAAATAAAGAAATATTAAAAAAATTTGAGATATCAAAACTAGATCCTAAGATAAATCCAATTATATTAAATTTATTTTATAATTCAATATATCTTTCTCACAATTTGTGGTGAAAGCGTGTAAATATTTAACTAAATACTATTCAAAATGAAAACTTTTTTGTGGGACGGGGGGAGTAGATCGAACTTTTTCAGATTATCGAATGGATTATGCTATGTGTACCCCAAGGTTTGTACCCCAATTTGTACCCCGCAGTTTTGCACCAACACTTTGTGTTGGTGTAAAACTAATTTTTGTTAAACGCAACAACATTTGTGTCCGTGTGAATATTTATTAACGCACCAACACTTGTGTCGATGTAAACCATCAAAATGTTTGTGCAAGCCTGTGATGTATAAATGGGATATATTTTTTGGTGTAAGTGTAGCATGGTCCTTATCGAATTGTCAGTTTTATTGAATTACTTTTTTGATAGTGGCATAGAGTAAGGTAGCCTTACATATTCGTAAATCGGTAGTTCGATTTTCACCCACCCTCGCCTGGATTGCTTGACATAAGTGAATAAACATAAGGGATGTAACTCAACAATGGCTAAATTCCACCACGATCTTTCAACTTTATGAGTTATACATAATTAATTCTTCAAGTTTTAAAAGTCTATAAATAATCTTTAACTTTATAAATTGTGCATAATTAGTCATTCAAGTTTCAAAAGTATCTAAGTAATCCTTGAAGTTCTCATCGGGCCTTCACATGAGGTCTTTTTGACAATACACGTTAAAAGATTAGCGAAATTCTAGCTCCATATGATACAGACTACTCGTACCTATATACGTTAAAAGCTGCAATGAGCGTCCTCGCCCTCGTCGCTCGCCCGCCTTCACCCAGGTGTCTCACCGCGGTGCGAGATGCAACTTTCGGCTTGCAATGGGTGTTCGCCGCTAGCCCCGCCCCTATGAACGACGCGGCGGTTTCTCCCCTCCCTATTGTAAATGTTGGGGATAAGTTTATTTTTTAAAAAATGGGATTCAAATTGTATAAAAGGACAAAATTTTAATTGAGGGAACCCATTAACTCCCTATACGTCAAAAACAGTCACTTACGTATAGGTGAGAGTACTCCGTATGGTTTGGAGCTAGTCCTCCGTTTAGCTTTTAACATGTATTGTTAAAAGCTATAAAATGGAAGAATAACTTATAAATTTTGAAACTTGAAAGACCAATCGTGCAAAGATCATAAAATGGAAGGACTACTTATGAACTTCTGAAATTTGAAAAACTAATCGTGCACAACTCATAAAATTGAATGACCAACGGTGAATTTTAGCCCTCAACAATTGATAAAAGTGACATAAGTAAATTAACACAAAATATGATAATGAAAACAATTAAGTCTTAAGGTTTAATCTTTAGCCACATCATGAAGGGGCATGAAATCATGAATGCCCTTCCACTAAATTGTTTCCATGTGGACTTTTTAGCCACACCATTTTAACTTTTAAAATTGCATAATAGCCCTATCTCTTTATCCTTATTTAATTTAACTCGTCTAAACACCCTAATGTCATTTAAAAATATTGTTTTAAAATTGAATAAATCATTTCGTTCCAAAAAAAGTTTTAATTTGATTTTTTAGGATCTAAATTAAAAACTTTGGCCATGAAATTTCAAAACAATATGTTGAAAAATAATATAAATTTAATACTATTTGATTTGTCTTTAAGTATAATTTTGAAATATCATATTTTTTATAAAATTTATTAATTAATAGTATACACACGCACATACATAGATACATGCATATTAATGGTTAAAGTGTCACATAGAAGACCTAATAATTAAAAAAGTGTTATCTCACTAATTGAACAACAAAAATTGGTGTTTGAATAATGGCTTTTTCACTTGACTGTTTGATTTGAAAAGCCAAAATTTGGAAAGCCAAAGGGAGTAGCTTTTGGACTTGGCTGTTAGAAAAAATATTATATGTAAAAAAAATAAAGTAGAAAAAATTAAAATTAAAAAATTGAAAATTAGAATAAATCTGATGACAAAATCAAAAGAAAAAAAAATTATTAAAACTTTATATACTCCCTTTGCCCGGAAATGTTCTTCCCATTTGACTTTTCACAGTTTCCAATGTTACATTTTGACCATTAATATCTATATTTATACATAGGTATATTTTATAAAATTTTAATATTTCAAAATTATGATTCATTAGAAATATATTGATATTAAATTTATATCATAATATAATATATTTTTCCCACAAATTAAAGTCAAAGTTTACAAAATTTGACTAATAAAAGACAAATGGTAAGAACATTTCCGGACGGAGCGAGTACTCTTAATTTTTTTATGAATTATATGAAAGTGAAATTTAGTACTTCATATATTAAAGATATAATTTTTACACTTTTAAATTGAAAAAAAATATTGTGTGTTGTGTGTGTGTGTGTGTGTAATTTTTAAATTTCGAAACAATTATTCTCAAACAGTTAATTTTACCAGACATTTTTAACGATCGGCCAACACAACTAGCTCGTCAAACCATCTTAACTAAATAACTATTTAGAACAGCTGACACAAACAGACAAGGACCATGTTTGGAAAATAGCTTTTCAGATAGCTTTTAACATCTTTAACAGACTTTGGTTTTTTTGACTAAGCGAAGAGCCAAAATCATTTTATTGCTAATGACTTTTTCACTTGGCATTTTGATCCGAAAATCCAAAATCTAAAAATCGAAGGAGAGTAGCATTTGTACTTGGCTCTTAGGAAAATTAATTTTTTTAAAATCATTTTTCTTGGAAGATATTCTATAATATATGTAAAAAATAAAAATAAAAGTTAAAAAAATAAAAACTAAAATAAAATATTATTTAAAAATTTAAAATTTCAAAAAAAAAGAGATGAGAAAATAAAAAGTAAAAATCGTTAAAAAGTTGTATGTTAATAATTTCTTATGAATTAAATGAAAGTAGAATTTAATACTCCATATAGTAAAGATTTAATTCTTACATGTAAAAAATAAAAATCAAATATCGTGTTTATATATATATATATATATATATATATATATATATATATATATATATATATATATATATATATATATATATATATATATATATATATATATATATATATATATATATATAATATATATATATATATATATATATATATATATATATATATATATATATATATATATATATATATATATATATATTTGAAAGTGAATATTTTTATTAAAATAATTTTTCCTTTTTTTATTTATTTTTTATATTTTTCATATGTTAAACCATTTTTATTTCATACCATGTACATGTATTGTAGTACCCCAGATTATATTTTTAATCTTACTTTACTTTTTTAAAACTCTTTAAATCAATATCAATAGTATACATTTTTATTTCTTAATTTCATATATATGTTAGACCATTTATTTCTTATTCCTTAATTTCAATGCCCATAACCCATGTACTAATATTTTTTCATTAATCTTATTTAAACCAAAAATTGGCATAAATAATCTAACATTATCTCAATCAACAAATAAACTAAATTATGCGGTATTACAAAATTACAAAGCGGAATGTATATATAATAAATTAATTCATTTAATATTTTATTATTTTACGTTGACTCTATAATCATAACTAATACTCCGTATATATTTTTGGGACGAAAGAAATATTTTTGTAAGAAAATTGTGTTATTACTTCAGTTCTTTATTTTATTTTAATTACAATGGTGATGACAAAAATGACAATAGTAGTAATAGTAATAATTATAATTACAATGAATGTAATAGGAATGTTATTTAAAAAATAAAAATAAATAAATTTTTTAAGTTATTATTGGTATAAATTTGAAGTGATTGAAAAAGCAGAAAAGAATCGAAAAGTATTGGAAATAAATTTTCATTCAGAAGAAAAGACCCTTAGATAAGTAAAAAGAAAAAAATGGGGTCATTATGTAATTTTAAAAAGTTAAAATGATGTGAAATGTTTTATTTACTTACATGATTAAAAATCCACATGGCAAGAATCCACTAGAGGGGCATGCATGCCCTTTGATTAACAAAGGCATGGAAGCAATTCCCTAATCTTTAATACTCCCTCGGTCGAGAAATGTTTTTTCGCATTTCACTTTAATGGTCTTTAATATTACATTTTGATCATTAATATATATATTTATACATAGATATATATTATAAAAAAATTGATATTTGAAAACTATGTTTTATTAAAAATATATTGATATTAAATTAATATAATAATATAATGTATTTTTTCTATAAATTGTAGTCAAAGTTTACAAATTTTGACAAAAAAAGTCAAATGTGAAGAATATTTGTAGATGAAAAGAGTAGTTGAATAATCAAAATGCTAAAATGCCAAGAAACTTGTTGGGCACCATAATAAATGTTCATATTATATTCACCAAGGTTCAAATAATATTGGACCTCAATGTCATAGGATGACCCGGAGGCGCACCGGTACCCCATTCGTAAAATTAATGGTTCCTACCCCCCAAACCCCCCACCCGCATGGGCAGATCTACTCAATAGCTAATGGGGGCACTTGCCCCCAGTGAAATTTAGTTTTTATTTAATCAATGCATTAAAATTTCTCTAAAAATTAATATTGTCCTCAATGAAGAAATAATTTGCCCCCAATAAAAAATGTTCAAGTAAAAGTTATTTAAAATTTTTTCAAAATGAACAAATTATTTAAACGTAAAATAAAAAAATAAATAATAAATAATAAAAATTAAACTATAATATTACTAGAAGAGACAAATAGTGTATATTTGTAGTTGATTTTTCAATTTTGTCCTTGATGTAATTGATAAAAGTAAGATGTGATAGATAGATGATAGATTATTATTGAAGAAGTATGATGTGATATGTGGGTAAGAAAAACTAGGGGTAAATGTAGGTTTTTGATATAAAGTGGAAGTGTTTTGGAAAAACAAAAAAATAAAAAAGTTAGTGTTTTGAGAAAATGGAGGGAGTATTAAAAATTATTTTTTTATAATTTACTTTAGTTTAATAAAAAACGAGGCGTTATCCTCGAACTATCTTACTACTTTTGCCCCAGTCGCTCCAAATCCTGGATCCGCCACTGCCCACTCGGCTCGGACCCGAACACACACCCCTACCCCCTTTAATTGCACCACACAAGTTAATTTTTACTTTGGAGTCAAAATTTGACTCCAAAGTCAAAATCAACTTGTGGGGTGCAATTGAAGGGGTTGGGGAGTGTGTTCAGGTCCGGGCTGGGTGGGGGGTTTACCAGGGGGTTTAGAGGGTAACAACCGTCAGTTTTACGAATGGGGCACTGGAGCGCCTCCAAGTCATCCAATGACATTGAGGTCCAATGTCACTTGTACCTTCTCTTATTATATTATTGAATGAAGATGATGATAATAGGGAGTATGAATGGGAATTTTTGTTATTTCTAAGAAGTTTTAAAATATTTTGAGCAAACGACTGTAATCGGCGGGGAATCTCATGCCATACTTGAGTCGGGTAATGGGCCCTCTTTTGCACACGCTAAAAACAATGCTCTTTAACGTCGGCCCAAATATAAATATCTTATTATATTCTATCATCTACCGTCCAAAATAATTTTCCATCAATTTTTTTAGCACCAATAATTCCATTAAACTTGTAATATTTATTTATAAATATTTTCTTAATTTATCAAAAAGTCAAGAGTTTTCTTTTCTCCGAAGGTTTGAAATCGTAATTACTCATTTAAAAGAGACTCTCTTTGATATTACTCTTCCAATCCTAAATTGTTTTCCTGTTTTAATTTTTTAGAATCAAACATTGACACTTTTTTTATTAAAAATTGTAAAAAAAGTATATTTAATTATATACAGAGTATAATTTAATGTAGTTACGTTCATCTCAAAATATGGTTTTGATATATCAAATTTTATATTATTCATTTATTTATATTATATTTAATTTATAATAAAAAATGTCACTGTCTAACAAAAAATCAAAACATAATAATTTTGAAGATGTAAGGAGTATTAGACTAGAAAGTCTTGGGCTAACCCACAATCATTATTTAAAAAACACAACACAACTTTCTCTTGGGGTTGACCCTAATCACACGTGCACACCCGACACCCCACCAATGTCGTTGTCCTCAAAGTTTATTTGTGCATTTAATTTTGTTTCCAATTTTATCCTTGGTTTCTCGTTTTTTTCACGGTTTCTAACTTGTTATTCTCTCATCTCCGTCCCTAAATATTTATCTATCTTTAATTTTTCCGTTTAAAATTAGTAAATTTTGAATTCAAATTTAGTAAAAATGATATTAGATATTCATACAAAAATAGTTTTATTATATTTATTGGTTCAAATATTTTCAAAATATTATTTTATCTAATTAATATATAATATATATATTATTTAATTATATGTCAAATGTTAAAAACAATTGACTGAAAGAAGTCAAAACTGGACAACTAATCAAAAACAGAGATAATACATAGTGCTAAAAAAGTTTTTCTTTTTTACTTTTCATCTGTCTCAAGAAATAATTTCGTTTTTAAATAAAATTCTCTTTTATCCCTATTAGTTTCGTTACTCTCTTCATCCCTATTGGCTCTTCTAAGAGGGTGTTTGGCAATGTGTTGCTTTTAATAATTTAGCTTCTGCTTTCAGTATAAGTGATTTTACTCTGTTTGACATGTCAACTTCTGCTTTTCACAACCACTATTTTGTACATAGAACACCGTTTCGGAGAAGCAGGTATGAGGTGTTTTTGCTTTTAGCTTTTGTGGAAATCACTTTATCCATAAGTTAATCACTCCCAAACACCCTCTTACTTGACTTGTACAGTCAAATTTTTTAAATTTTGACCATAATTTACGGGAAAAAAATATATTAAATTATGATATTCACTGCGCCTGAAAAGTAGTCTCTTTATTTTTTAGAACATTCCAAAAAAATATTGATTTTTCCTTTTATCAAAATTTTGAGTCGCTCACAATATTTATCTCTCCTCTGCATCACTTTCAGCAACACATTTTTATTTTGTTTAGATTTTGTGTCAAGTCAAACTGAGAACCTTTTTTTGGAACGGAGAGAGTATGATTTTAATATCATTAGGTTTATCTTGAAATACACTTTTACAATACCATATTTTTAAAATAAATGTCTATACATAAATAAAGATAGGGTGTTACATTGCTAAATCTACCCTTGAAATGGATATACCACCCCTTTCACTTAGATTTGCTAAATCCACACGAAATATCAAAGTTATGTTAATTGGTGTAAATTTAGAAAATATAGGAAAAAGGTGTGTATATAATTGTTTTTGGGTGGATTTAGCAATACCTATAAAGATTATATTGTTCAATGTGTTACAATGGAGATCTTGCAAGTCAAAGTTGGAAGAACGTAAAGGGAGCAAGGAAGTATTAATTTATCTATCTCATCATATTTATGAGTGATTCTGTTGTAGACCTAAGGTCCACATGAATTTTTTCACATATTTTTTTATTTTAAAAATACTTATTTCAATACTTGAAAATGCTTAATTATTTAGCATATATATATGAAGGTCCACCATAAACCTTAGGTATATGAAATAATTTGCCCATATTATTAATCTACTCATCATATGAGATCCTATCTTATTGTAAAGTAAAAACAAAATTGAGAAGTAAAACTAAAATAACACATTTTTTAATTATTTTAAATAAAAAAGATTTATAGGAGGGAGGTAATATTTTTTTTATTGCAATGCAGCCTCGTGATAAATTTGATATGCTTATAACTTATTACCCAGTTGCCAAAGGACCCCCACGTCTTCAAAACTTGTCCCCAACGCAAAAATATCTTATTCACAATCTTCCAGTCCCCATATAATCTTAGAAAGATTATGTGTCTCTTTTTGGAGTTCTCTTTTCATCAGGTTGCACCCTGCTTTCATTTACTGCACTTTCATTTCAATTCGTCGGTGCGGTGGGTAATACCTACTCCCTCCGTCCCCTTCTATCTTTCCACATTTGACTTTTGAAACTGTTTATCTAAGCACTTTGACTCATTAAATTCTCTCAATGTGTAAGCCTAAATATAGTCATGTGTGATCTTGTTTGATTTGTCTTAACATATAGATTATTAATATATAATTTCTATAATTTTTTAATATACAAATTACAAGATAAAATGGATTAAAGAAGTGCATTGGATAGTGTGTAAAAATGAAAGTGGACAAATACATGGGGATGGAGGGAGTAATAAGTATCAATAAATCTGTGCTTATATAATAAAAAACGGATGAGTTCTTTTCTCTAGGGTCTCCTCAGACCCGACTGAACAGTTACAAAGGGGAGGTAAAATGTTTGCTTAAATAATGAATTGAAGAGAAGCTCTCTTTCAAAGTTTCATACCACACTACAATAAGTCGGGAAAAAAAACATGGAGAACTCAATTAGATTGGCGGATGTGTGTTTATATATGTGAAATTTGTACTGAATAGGACTAAAACATAAATTATTTTACCAATGTAAGACTTAAACTTTTTTATTCCCTAAATAAGACTTAATAATGACTAGTAAGAAAAATAATGTCCAAGTGATGCTGGATATTTAGTTGAATAATGACTAATAGATAATGATCAATGGTTCTACATTAGGAAATAAAAACATATGGTCTTATATTGAGAAAGTCATTATGCTTTAGTCCTATTTAGGTAAATTACTCTATGCACACACACACACACACACACACATATATACATACATATATATATATATACATATACATATACATATACACACACACACACACATATATATATATATGTGTGTGTGTGTGTGTGTGTGTATATATATATATATATATATATATATATATATATATATATATATATATATATATATATATATATATATATATATATATATATATATATATATATATATATATAGACACACACACACCACTGTTTGCTTTTTCGTCTTCTAAAGGATCGATATGCCAGTTCCAAGATAAACAAACAAACTTGTAAAATGCATCGTGAGAGGACACAATGCCCAATCTGAATCACACCATCCAACGACATGTATATAGTTGTCGGTTGAGAGAAGGATACGTCGACCAGTACACCTTCGGGTTATCTTTTTCTAAGGTCAAAAGAACATTGTCCTTGTTAAAAAACTACTTCTTTCGTCTCAAATTGGTTTACTTTTTTACTACTGCAGTCTCTCAATAACTTTTACTCGGAGTATTTGTTTGCATGTTTTAATTGAACATTTTATTAAATAAATATTCTTAATTATAAGACTTATTTTGTAGAATTTTTGATGTTATTTTTTAATTATATAAATTTCTATTTTTTATTTTAATACCAATTTATAAATAAAATCATTCGAAAAGTCAAAAGATTTTGCACGTTGATCAAAAAAAGAATTCAATTTAATTTTTCTTAGATCTTGATACGGTATCGTATCGGGATAGGGAATGATTTCGAGCATCTTCGAGCTCCAAGGACAAAAGAGGCGAGGAAGAGAGAAAGATTGCGGTTTAGGAGAAAGTATTTTCTTTACTCATTGATTGATAATACTATGGTGGTGGATACATTTATAGGCTTCAACTCTAGAGAATCTCAATAATAAATGGTAACTAAATAATTAAGAATCCTAATTATAAAAGGTAACTAAATAAACTAGGAAACTAATTAATCAACTAACAAATATATTATTTCCTAATAATAGTTAACTAACTGTAAATAATTCTCTACCATAATAATAATAATAATAATAGTCCCGTAACATATCTAGTTCTCAATGACAACCTCTCGCCTCCTCCTCTCTACATATCCAAATGAGCAATGCTAGATTCACAAACAGAATACTCACAAACTTCACAAACCTACTATTTATGGTTTAAATTCTTATTTTAAAATTACTTTAGACCATTTAATTTTTTTTATTGAAGTTTACAAATAATAAGTTTATAAAGTTTGTGACTATTGTGTTTATGAACCAAACATTTTTATATCCGAATCATCTCAACATCAAATCACGCATTACAACCAATCTTATTCGCGAAGGAAGTTACTTCTACCTTGTCTAATAATGGAGTATAAAAGATGGTTCTCTTATATCAATCAATATTTGTACTTCAAATAAAAGTACTCCCTTCAACTCACTCAAAAGACCAAGCTTGTAATTATAGGGCTAAGATAGCTTTTTATATTATAATACGCCCCTTCACTTGCATGGGGTCGAGATTGAATTTTGTTCGAGTCTTACACGTGAAAATTAACTCTTTAAAACCAGATGAGAGTAAAGTGTGAACTCGTGGCCTCTTGTTAATCAAACTTTAGATACCATGTCACGAAATTTACTATATAAAAAACTCAAGCTTGTGGTTGAACACCTCCATTTGAAAGTAAACAACACATTATTTTTCATTTTGATACCTCCCAAGATAAAAGTCAATTTCCTTTTCTTTTTTGGTAACTCTGGTGGTTGGATTTTTTTAACTTTTGCAATTGTAAAAAGAGATTTTCCATTATACTACCTCCGTTCCAAAAAGATTTACACGTTTTGACTAAAGTTGAAATTAAGGGAGGGATAATTTTGTGTTGACTTTCCAAAAATACCCTTCATGTGATAGGTAAAGAAGGATGTGATGTGTAGATTATTAGAAAAAAGGTATGATGTGATAGGTAGGGTTTGAGAAAGTAAGGGGTAAAAGTGGTTTTTTAATAGAAATGGGTAGAAGATTGTGGAACGCAATTTTTTAAAAAGGTGTAAATCTTTTTGGGACGGAGGGAGTACGTGGCAAAAGATGTACTCCCTCCGTCCCCAATTAGATTACAATATTCCGTCTTATTTTTGTCCCAAAAAGAATTACAAAGTGTTTCTTTTACACTAAATGATCTCTTTTATCCTCCCTCCCCTTTATCATTTCAATGTCAAATCTCACCCACCCACCCATTCCTACATTATTTGGGGGTAATTTGGGGAAAAAATACTGATTTGACTCTTTTTTAATTTTGTCTAAAAGAGAATATTGTAATCTAAAAGAGGACGGAGGGAATATGTTAAGCTCCCCCCACTTCCTTTAATGTAGAATTGAAAACGTGGATTCAAGTTGCACGCACACGGGCGGCTCGTCTGTGAACAAAGTTATGATAGAGGAAAAATATATAGGTACCGATTCGACAACGTAACTAACACTCATTCAATGATTGATATGAACGTACGCGGAGCTAGACTATAGTTAAACGTCCGTAGTTGTCACAATCTAACAGCTACATCTGAACATAATTAAAGGTAAAATTTGAGAATTAGTACTTCTTAATTCTTTTCAATTCTTGTATTTTAATTCCAAATTTGTATTTTTAAATTTCAAATGACACGGACATTTACGTTCCCAAACATGCCGTAACATCATTTCCAAAAAAAATTAAATTTTTTAATTTAAAATATTGAGCCAAATTGGATTTGAAAATCAAATTCCAGGTCCCAAACATGTTGTAATATCATTTGTTTACACTTTTCCCCAATTATCAAAAAGGTGAGCTTCCTAAAAGTGTACTTGGTTCAAGAAATTTGAAAAGAAAAGAAAAATAATAAGATGAGAACTATTTTTTGTTGGATAAAAAAATTGAAAGGTAAAGAAAATAAGAACATAAAATAAACTAGGAAAAGGAAAAAATAAAATTCCTCCCATTTTTGTAAAGAAAATGAAAGAAAATTAATTTTTATATTTCTTACTTTTCTAATTCTTTGAACCAAATATAGTGTAAATTGAGAAAATAATCATAATAATAATAATATCAAAATATATAGGAAAAATACTCTTTTTGTGACATAAATAAGAGTTCATATTGCCACACCACATTGCACACTACCACACCGCACTGC
Organism: Cuscuta australis; assembly: GCA_003260385.1. Classification (NCBI taxonomy): domain Eukaryota; kingdom Viridiplantae; phylum Streptophyta; class Magnoliopsida; order Solanales; family Convolvulaceae; genus Cuscuta; species Cuscuta australis. The sequence goes on along the minus strand of NQVE01000200.1, from coordinate 118,066 downwards.
CACCATCACATTGCTATCATTCAAACTGTTATATTTCATCATATTGCTCAATGTTTTGAAAATCGGACCAAATATCAAGAATTTATCCGTGGGACCGGTGGAACTTGTTTAGTGATGACCTGGTCAACGTATCATTTAATTATTCTTACAACCTCCGTCCCAATTTATAACGCCTGTTTTGGTTTACGATGTTTGACTGAAAATATTTTCAAACCATTTTATATGACAAATGGTATAGAATTAAAAAAATTACATATTAAAAAAACTACATCAAAAGATCTACAAAACTAGTAGTGACAATAATATTTTATTTTATCAAATTGCTAACGAAAATAGAGAAAGAAAGTGAATGAAGTTTGACCATGTGAATAGTAAACAGGCATTATAATTTGGGACGGAGGGAGTACTAATTAGTGTGATACACACACACACACAGATACATGCATGCATGCATACATAATATTTCACACTCATACACAGTTAATTAAAGATTAAATTCCATAAAAGGTCCCCAGTTATAGGTCGTTTTACATATTTAGTCCATACATATCAAATATTACTAATTTAGTCCCCAATTATTATATTCATTTCCACGAATGGTCCTTTGTTAACATTTTCGTCAAGAACGTGGATAAAATTGTAAATTTATAATCCTTTCTCTCCTCAATTAAGCTTCCTCCCTCTCCTCGCATTCTTTTCACAAACCCGTTGCTGAGTTTGAAGCTTTGAACCCAAAACCAAAATCATCACTCTTCTCTCAATTGTTTTTCTGGAACCCAAATTCGAAACCAGTAACCTTCGTGGATAAGTTTTAATTTTTATTTTATTTGCAATTTATTGAGGCTAACCGATAAAACTCATCCATAAAGCTTATTGATTTTGATTTTAGATTCCACTAGGAAGACTAATAATTGAGAGAGGAATGATAATTTCAGTTTTGGGTTTAGAGCTTCAAACTCAGCGACGAGTTTGAGAAAGAGTACGAGTGGAGAGGGGAAGCTTAATTGAGGAGAGAGAGAAGTATAAATATATAATTTTATCATGTTTTTAACCAAAACGTTAACAAAGGACCATTCGTAAAAAATGATATACTCCGTAATATTTAGGGACTAAATTAGTAATATTTGATATATAGAGACTAAATATATAAAACGACCTATAACTCGGGACCTTTTATTAAATTTACTCTTAATTAAAATAAGAAAAAATAGAATAAAAGATACAAAGTACATTATATTATACTGCGTATTAAATTATAATGAGTACGTATTTAAGGTATTTACAATGATCCCAAATCAGCCCCGTTTCGATCAACTATAGCCACTTCAGCATTCCACTAAATTTTCTTCCCCGCCCCAAAATCCTGCAATGATATCGCCGCGAAAATCTGCCTCTCCATTTCTTTTACAATATTCATGAGATCATTTTTAATTCGAATCTCATATAAATTAATACAAATATTTTTTATTTATAAAAAATAGATAAATAATACTAATAAATAACATAAAAGTATACATTCAAAATTAACAAAAGTAAATTAAAAGATTAAAATTAATTAAATATTAATTATTGAAATTACAAAATAAAATTGAAATTAAAAAATTCAAAATTGATTACACTGGAAAGAGATTTAAAATTAAAAAATGACATTGCAAATCCAGCACGGCTTTGCGCTGCGGTTGAGGCGAGGAGCGCGGCATGCGGCGCAGCGGATGAGCTGCGATTTGGGCTCGGAATCCGTGCGGCGTGGCAGATTCCTTAGGGAACTAGTAATGCTCATAATGCCAACCGGTGTGAGGGGGCGTGAAACGCCCAGGATGCGTTAAACACCGCCCCCCTGCGGCGTTACCCGGGCGTCGTTCCCACTCCGTCATTCGTTTGACGCGCAGCAATCCCCCATTTAGCCGTTACCCCCCTCCCAAATTAAAAAAAAATCAAAATTTTAAAAAAAACCTATAAATTCCCTTAAAAAATCATTCTCTCACATATCTCTCTCTATCTTCTCTCTAAAATACTTATTATTTATTATAAATATGTATAAAATATATTTTAAAAATGGGACCATCTTCATCCGACGATGAAAAAAGGGCTCTCTTTTTTCGTTGTTTCGCCACGAGTTGTATTCAATGGTGGGAAGAAGGCCAAGAAGAAGAAGCTGAATCCTCCCATCGACGGACCCGACGACAACGTTTAAACCAAAATTGAACATATCTTTAGTCGCTCGAATAGTTAGTGATTTCTTTGTAGTGTTGTTTTTTTATGTAATATTTTTTTAATGAATTTATTTTTTATGAATGTAATTTTTTTTAATGAATGTAATTTTTTTATGGATGTATTTTATATGAATTTAATATTTTTTAATGAATTTAATTTTTTTAATGCACTAGTCTCATTGCAATTAATTCAAATAATAAATTAATTACATTTTATTAATTTAATTTTAGAAGATGTATATTTAAAAATGTAAAAAATAAAAGTTTGAAGCCTTGGGGCTTCAAATCCATTTCCAGTGAATTTTGGGTGTAAGTTAAAGCTGACGTGGCAGAGAGAGAAAGTTTGAAGTCTCGGGGCGTCAAATGTATTTTCAGTGCTCTTACTTGATTTTTAAACATCACAATAAGTTTTTTAGTACGTTAATTCTTTATACCAAAATTAAAACGTTTTTATTTGTATATGGTCTAAAAATTAAATTGTGTCATTGTTATTTATTCTAGAGAAAAAAGAAATACTATATAATAAAAACTTGTACTTTAATTTTAAAGAGAAATGTTACTCCGTAGAACATAAAAAATTTTCTGTGCCACATATTCAAGCTTGAGCTTTTAGTTGAGATTTTAATACAAATATTAAAGAAAAAGAAATTTTAAGATTTCATGCGACGCCTAAATCATAAGTTTTTAATTTTGTTATCATTTAATTTTTGAATCTTGCAATTATATTTTTTATGTAAGGATTGACCTTGGACATGAAAGACAATCATCTTCCCCCACAATTTTTTGTTAATCTAAGGTACACCGACACTCCACACTATAGATGTTTCAAGAGAAATTACCCTAGATAATAAAAGTATCAAAATAGGAGTTTAATATTTTTATTCTTGAAATAAGAGTTTGCACTGTGGTATTGTGGTGGTAATGCGGCACTAATCATGTACACATTTCTATACTTTTTGGTAATGTACACGACCATGTTTCGTAATGTAAATGTATTTTAACTCCTATTTCGGAAATAAAAACAAGGAAATCCTATTTTGATATATTTTTAATTTTTACTCCTACTTTTTTTCCCATGTGTCATCATTATTATATGCCGTGTAAGTCATTCAGAGCAAAGGCGGACCCACGTTGAGTCCCACGGGTCCCGGGACCCCACGGACCTCCACGTAGGGTCTTATATAGTTAGGTCCTCTGGTATAATTAGTACTCCCTCCGTCCCAAAAAGATCGTTACGTTTCATTTCTTTGCGCATCCCTTAAAATATTTTTATATAGTCTAAAATGCCAAAAAAACTTTCAAAACAATTTCATCTTATAATAAAGAGTAAATATGGTAAATTTTAGAAATTTTAGATGTGAGTAGTATTGCTTTTTGTGATGCGCAACGGAAGGAGTATATAAATTCTCTAAACCCATATGAAATTGAATGTTGAAGTAGTGTAGTGGAGGCGCATCTAGGATTTGTGTTTTGCGAGCTGGAGTTCGATTCCCATCTCCCCTTTATTTTTGTTCTTTTTATTGGGCTCAACTTTATCTTCAAGTACTTTACAAAAACATTTTTATTATTATATATTTTATTATATTTCTTGAGGTAGTATTTTTTGTATTAATATCTATTACTACATTAGAATTTCAATTTAAATGGGTACTCGGGGTATTAAATAATTATTAAAGTTTTTCCAATTTGACAATCAAACTATCTAAATTCATGTGCTATTTAAATTTGTTTAGTTTAATTCTTATATGAGTGCATTCAAAATTTAGTGGAAATCAAAAACAAAATGCGAACCTCCAATCTATTAAAATCACCTCGATCCTCATATGTTAGTAATAAACAAGCAATACAATGTTGATCTCATTCCCCATTGTTATAAGAAAACCTAAAAAATATACCTCATTGTATTAATTTATTTTGAATATAAAACATTAAAACTTCAAACTTGCACTCTTTGCGGTTATTTACAATACTGTGGATTTAGAATATATTGATGCATGCAAAGAGTTTACAATTTTTATTGCCTTTTTACAAGTACTTTTCCCTAAAAATACCTAAACAATTTTTTTTGTTTTATTTGTATTCTTTTTACAATTTACTTCCATTTTTAAAGTGTGATACTAAAAAATTATTGGATATATCTAAATTTTTCGTTCTAATTCGAGGCTTTTGACAAAAAAAATCATTATATCTAATTACTAAGTTTTATATTTAGAAAATTGTCAGATGTAAAAGTTATGATTTTAAAAATTCCATTTAAGAATCATATTTTGAATGTTCATTTAAATAGTAGAATTTTTATAGCATGAGAATAATTACGTAGTATAAATATATATTCACAATTTAAGAAACGGGACCCCATGTCTCCCGATTCCTGGATCCGCCTCTGATTTAGAGACTCTCATAATATACCTCATTCAATTCGTCTTAACATAAACTTTTACTTTCTATTTTTAAAAAATTTCTTGTGAATAATTTTTTTTAATCTTTCCTCTGTATTAAATTTAACTATACAATTTTATTTTCTTAATCTTCATACCTATTAAAACGTCGTAGAACATTTTAATAGGATGGAAGGAGATCTATATTCACTACAAAAAAATTAACTTTTTGTAACATCAAATTTTGCCACAAATACTTTTGCGAGATCAAATTTTTCCATAAATACTTTTTGTAACAGGGTACTTGTGGCAAATTCTAGAATTGAATAAGCCACAAATACAGTGTTACGAAAAGTCAATTTTTTTTGTAGCGTATCAGCATGTTTTCACATGTATATACTTAAACTAAGTCTGGCTCGATCACAAAGAATACCTAGAGCATGCTTTATTCAACTTATCTTGTTACGTATTACTTACTTTTATTATAATCAGACCAGATCACGTTATATCAGATCTTAACAAAATCGTATAAGATGAAGAGAGCATGCTCTTAGTCCAGCTAGGCCTAGCTAGCCCCATATATATAATCTAACAGGTTTGTAGACAAGGGTGGGAGGGCACACAACGGGGGTTCGGGGGCAGCGTCCAAGATTTTTAAAAGCCCATATGAAATACGGAGTACTAAAAAATACATATTATGTCCTAAAAAAAATTTGTTGTTTGATAAAAGGTGTGTTTTGGAAGTGAAATTTGCACCAAATACTACTAAAACATATATTTTTTCGCAATATAGTGCTGAAACTTTTAATTAGTACTTGAATAATGTCTAGTGACGGTAACAATATTCAGTGATGGTAGACATTTAGTTTGAACAATGTCCAGTGGCGCTAGACATTTACTTGAATGATAACTAGTTGACTATGAATTGCAGTACTAAGTATTACATTGAAAAATAAAAACATACGGTACTACATTGAGAAAGTCACTATGGTTTAGTACAATATAGGTATAGTAAATTCCCCGTTTAAAAATGTATAATTTGATGTTTTTTTCAAAATATAATTCGTCTATCATATTCATCATATCTTACCCTACTATAAAGACAAAATTAGAAAATATCATTAAAGTTACACAATTTTAGGACACGCTTGTGTTGGAATTTTTGGCATTTTTAATTGGCATTAAATGGACCAATTTGGATATATTTGTCAATAGGTCCACTAACGGTTTTAACCGTTAATTAATGGACGTGTGTTCTCTTAAATGAGATAAATGTTTTGACAATTTATACGCCAAAAATGGTAGAGGGTGAATGAGAAATTGATTTTCAGAGTTAACCCGTTGATAAAAGAATATGGTGAGGATTGCAATTTTTGCAATTTTACTGAACCAATCTTCTTTTATTAATTTTACGTTTTGTTTAAAATTAGTCCATTTTTAAGGAGTTAACTGGCCATTAATCTCCAATTATACGGGACAAATTTTAAACGGAGTGTAACGTAACAGACGTGTTAATGGCTAATTAATCACCATTAACACACCACAAATGCCATGATTAATTTTAAGGGTTTAATGGTGTAGGAGTTACACATTTTAAACACCTTAGTTATAAAATCAAAGGGCTCCTCTCCATTTTTTGTGTGCCTTGCGTGAGGAAGAGAGAAAGAAAAGAGAAAACACTTTATTATTTTCTTTTAGGGAGAGCTCTTGATTTTCCGGCCAATTTTTCCGGCCATCCCCTTTAAAGGTTTTTGTCGCCAACATTCCTACGTTGTTCTTGTTCGTTGGTGTGTGGTTGGTTCGTACAATCTCCACACACGATAGCGGTTTTATCCTGGGAGGAGAGTGCCCACGTTTTCCGGTACGGTAGGCGGGCACTACTACCTTAAGGACAGCTCCGGCGACTTCGCTGTCCTTCCACGGTGTTGTGTTTTTGCAGGTTCAGTACATAAAGACCTCGCTGCATTCTGTCCTAGTGCATAATGTCCTCGCAGCCCAGTGCATAATGTCCTCGCAGCCCTGTGCATAACGTCCTTTGCTTGCTGTCCAGTGCTTAAATACCTCGCTGCCCAGTGCTTAAAGACCTCGTTGTCCAGTGCTTAATGTCCTCACAGTCCAGTCCTTAATGTCCTCGTACAACAAGGCCGTTTGAAGATATAGCAATTTTTCTCAACTTTGTTTATTTTGTAATATTCTGAATAAATTATAAATTCAGAATTTTATTTATTTTTATTACCAGGGCCGTTTATCTTCCCCGTCCGTTGTAATCCGTACAAAAAATTGTAACAATCTTAAGGTAGTAGTCATATCCGTGCGCAATGGGGGGTATGGACGGATTCAGTTATGACGCTCACACCGGAAATTGGAGTAGTTCCGAGACTCCGGTTGTGAACGTTTCGGATGGATTGGGTGGCTCTGTAGGGCAGACCACTCCGATCAACTTTCCTTTCGGATCGAGTGCGGCCGTGGGGTCCACTCTGATCACCACATTCGTTGAATCGAGCGCGACTATGGGGTCCGCTCCGGTCACCTCGGTTATTGGACCAACCGCGGCTACGGCCACAATGGTCACCCCATTCGGACCGAATATGGCTTCGGCCATACCGGTCATTCCCTCACTTGGACCGAACACGGGTGTCTTCACATCCGCACCGGTCGGACATCCTACTGTCATGCTGCCTGCGAACTCTGTTAAAGAACCGGCAAAGTTCACAGGTGTTGGTTTTAAAATATGGCAGCAAAGGATGTTGTTTTGGCTGACCACCCTCAACCTTGCGAGGTACTTGAGGGAGGATCCCCATGTTGTGGGGGAGAACGCGGATGAGCCAACAGTTCAGGCTAAAGAGGCATGGATAGGGAATAACTATACGTGCCTTAACCTTATCCTGAATTGCTTGAGCGATGCCTTATATGCTGTTTATAGCAGGGCTGCATCCGCAAAGGAGTTGTGGATTACACTGTCCAACAAATACCAGGCCGAAGACGTCGGTGCGAAGAAATTCGTTGTCGGTAAGGTCTTGGATTTTAAGATGGTGGATTCCAAACCCGTGGTCAGTCAAGCTGAAGAATTGATTCTCATTTTTAATGAGTGCACTGACGAGGGAATGGGAGTCAGTGAGGCATTCCAAGTGGCGGCGATTTTCATGTGCTCCCGCCAGCTTGGGATGAGTTCCGAAGCTATCTCAAGCTCAAACGGAAAGAAATGACTTTAGAACAGTTGCTTGTTCGTCTCCGGATCCGTGAAGAGGGTCTCACTCGCGAGAAGAAAGTAGATGTTGCTAAGGCCAATGTGGTGGAGCATCCATCCAAAGAGGGTTCTTCCAAAGGGCCCAAGCCAAATAAGGACAAGAAGAAGATTGGTCCTAAAGGAGGCGTCGTGAAGCCCAAGTTCGCGGGAAAATGCTACAACTGTGGCATTACGGGCCACCGTTCTTCAGAGTGCCGCAAGAAGCCTCAGAAGAAGAAGTAGAAGAAGGAAGAAGCTCTCTGCTTGGAGCTAGATGCCATGGACCTTTGTGCTGTCGTGACCGGGGGTCAACCTGATCGGGTCTAACCCGAAAGAGTGGTGGGTTGACACCGGAGCCACTCGTCATATCTGCTCCAATCGGGCCATGCTCTTTGACTTTAAGGAGACTTCTGGCGACAAGGTGTGGATGGGAAACTCCGCCCAATCCGAGGTTCAAGGCGTGGGAAAAGTTAAGCTCAAGATGACATCCGGCAAGGAGCTCACGCTGAATGATGTGTTGTATGTGCCAGACATATGAAAGAACTTGGTGTCAGGCTCACTATTGAACAAACATGGATTCCGCATGGTGTTCGAGTCTGATAAGCTGATCTTGAGCAAAAAGGGAATATTCATAGGCAAAGGTTATATTTCTGATGGGCTTTTTAAGCTTAATGTACTCACTGTTGTTGAGAAAATTAATAAAACTCCTGTTGCCTATGTTTGTGAGTCCTCCAATGTGTGGCATGGAAGACTAGGACATGTTAATTATGCATCTCTTCGGAAATTAATTAACATGGAATATATCCCTAAGTTTGACATCGACCAGTCCCACAAATGTGAGACGTGTGTCGAAGCAAAGTCAACGCGAAGTTCGTTTCAAACAATTGAGCGAACCACTCAGCCACTAGATTTAATTCACACGGATCTGTGTGATTTCAAATCAACGCCTTCAAGAGGTGGTAACAAATATGTTATCACTTTTGTCGATGATAGCACAAAGTATTGCTATATTTATTTACTAAAAAGTAAAGATGAGGCGTTGGACACTTTCATTCGGTATAAGAATGAAGTAGAAAATCAACTCAATCGCAAAATTAAAGCGATTAGGAGTGATAGGGGCGGGGAGTACGAAGCTCCATTCGCCGATTTGTGTGCACAACATGGAATTGTGCATCAGGTAACTTCGCCATACACACCTCAATCAACCGGTGTGGCGGAACGGAAAAATCACACTCTCAAAGATATGATGAATGCGATGTTGCTTAGTTCGGGGCTACTCCAAAATATGTGGGGGGAGGCTATTTTATCTAGCAACTATTTGTTAAATAAAATACCCCGAAAGAAACTCGATAAGACTCCTTACGAGTTGTTGCATAATAGAAAACCTTCCTATAAATACTTGAAAGTGTGGGGGTGCCTTGCAAAGGTTTTAGCACCACCACCAAAGAAAATAAAGATTGGTCCAAAGACTGTTGATGGAATCTTTATTGGCTACAGTGGTAGCGCGTATCGATTCTTAGTGTATAGATATGACAATCCAGAAATACATAAGAACACGATAGTAGAATCGAGGAATGCAACATTCTTCGAAAATATATTCCCATTAAATTCGAGGGAAGAAGCAAGTTCGTCCAAACGTTCACATGATGAAATGTTGAATGATGGTTCCTCGGATCAGTCTAGTACCGGTATAGTTGATGAAACCGAAACTGAGACTGAACTAAGACGAAGTAAAAGGACACGAACTAAGAAGTCCTTTGGTAACGATTTTCTAACCTATTTGTTGGAATTTGAATCGGGGACTCTATCATTTCTGATAGAGACTAAACCCGATATTCTAACATGTTTATTATAAAATGAACCACGAACTTATCGTGAAGTAGTGACTTCGTCTGAAGGCCCTCAGTGAAAAGAGGCAATTAAAAGTGAAGTTGATTCTATTATGCAGAATCCCACTTGGGAGTTAGTGAATCTACCTCCTGGTTGCAAACCGTTAGGTTCTAAATGGATCTTTCGGAGGAAAATGAAACCAGATGGTTCCATTGATAAGTACAAAGCCAGACTTGTAATTAAGGGTTACAATCAACGTGAGGGCTTTGATTATTTTGATACATATGCCCCTGTGTCAAGGATTAATTCCATTAGGATGATACTTGCAATAGCTTCCTTGCGGAACTTAGAAGTACATCAAATGAATGTGAAAACAGCTTTCCTTAATGGAGATCTAGAAGAAGAGATCTACATGGAACAACCAGAAGGGTTTATAGTTTCTGGTCAAGAAAGGAAAGTATGTAAACTTGTTAAGTCATTATATGGTCTTAAACAGGCGCCAAAAGTATGGCATGAGAAGTTTGACCAGGTGATGATGAACTCTGGGTTCAAAATTAATGAATCAGACAAGTGTGTTTATCTAAAAAACACATCCCAAGGGTATGTCATGTTGTGTCTATATGTAGACGACATACTCATAGTTGGTAGCGATGACAAGATGGTCAAGTCTACCAAAGACATGTTAAACTCGCGATTTGACATGAAAGATATGGTTCTGGCTGAAGTAATTCTTGGAATTAAAATTGTGAGAAGACCTGGGGGTCTAGCACTGAGCCAATCCCATTATATTGATAAAATCCTTGACAAGTTCAACAAGGATGACGTTAGAATAGCAAAGACGCCGTTGGACGTCAATGCTCACTTGGCTAAAAACTGAGGTTCCAGTAACTCTCAAATCGAGTATGCGAGAATTATTGGAAGTTTGATATATCTAATGAGTTGCACTCGACCAGATTTAGCCTGTGTCATAAGCAAGCTAAGTAAATACACCAGTAATCCGAGTGATGAGCACTGGAAGGCTATTGTACGTGTGATGAGATACCTGCGGTATACACGTGACTATGGATTATGCTACTCGAGATATCCACCGGTACTGGAAGGATACTCGGATGCAAATTGGATATCTGATAGTAAAGACTTGAAGTCCACAAGTGGATATGTCTTTACGTTAGCAGGTGCAACAATATCTTGGAAATCCTCAAAGCAAACAGTGATTTCTAGGTCCACCATGGAGTCTGAGTTTATAGCTCTAGACAAATGTGGAGAGGAAGCTGAATGGCTACGTCACTTCCTAGAGGACATTCCAAGATGGGATAAACCGGTCCCACCAGTTTGCATCTATTGTGATTGTCAATCAGCAATAGGACGTGCGAAGAGTAATATGTATAATGGTAAGTCTAGACATATTTGTCGTAGACACAAAACCATTAGACAACTTCTCACAACTGGGATTATCACGATTGACTATGTGAAGTCAAAAGATAATCTGGCGGATCCGCTAACCAAAGGGTTAACAAATGAGTTGCATGAGAAGTTGGTGGCAGGAATGGGTTTGAAGCCCTTGTGCTAGGACAGTCCTATGAAGGAAAACCCAACCTGGCTGGTACCCAGGTTCAATGGGACAACCTACTTGTAGGATAAAGCGAGGTCACTGTGGGGGCGGTACTGGAACCTTCGGGCAGTCCCTTCTGTTCCTGCTGAAGATAGTGACTCCTGGAAATGATGAGGTTAGCATATAAATATGCTTTAATGATTCTTAACGAATAGACACGGTGGTCCAAGGGGATTAATCGGGATACTCTTAAAGAATCACCTATGTAAGAGTGAAGTGTGGTCGCTTCAAACGGAGGATCTTGGGCTTAATCCTCTAAACACTCTCGCAGAACTAGGCGCGTGTCCCACGACTAAAATGGGCACAACCATGAGAACAGAACGGCGTTTGGTTGGAATCTGTGTATTGTATACTATCGTTTACACAAGCGGCAGTACAGTTCAAAGACATCGCGTTCTACTGAACAGCCAGCAAAGAAGGTATACTTTACAAGGGACATGTTCAAAAGTGGAGACACTTACATGTTCTTTGCAGTTTTTCAACCGTGGGATGTTATCGACCCCAAATCAATTTTTCATTCATGTGGGGGATTGTTGGAATTTTTGGCGGGTATATTTGTCAATAGGTTCACTAACGGTTTTAACCGTTAATTAATGGACGTGTATTCTCTTAAATGAGATAAATGTTTTGACAATTTATACGCCAAAAATGGTAGAGGGTGAATGAGAAATTGATTTTCAGAGTTAACCCGTTGATAAAAGAATATGGTGAGGATTGCAAATTTTGCAATTTTACTGAACCAATCTTCTTTTATTAATTTTACGTTTTGTTTAAAATTAGTCCATTTTTATGGAGTTAACTGGCCATTAATCTCCAATTATACGGGACAAATTTTAAACGGAGTGTAACGTAACGGACGTGTTAATGGCTAATTAATCACCATTAACACACCACAAATGCCATGATTAATTTTAAGGGTTTAATGGTGTAGGAGTTACACATTTTAAACACCTTAGTTATAAAATCAAAGGGCTCCTCTCCATTTTTTTGTGTGCCTTGCGTGAGGAAGAGAGAAAGAAAAGAGAAAACACTTTATTATTTTCTTTTAGGGAGAGCTCTTGATTTTCCGGCCAATTTTTCCGGCCATCCCCTTTAAAGGTTTTTGTCGCCAACATTCCTACGTTGTTCTTGTTCATTGGTGTGTGGTTGGTCCGTACAATCTCCACACACGATAGCGGTTTTATCCTGGGAGGAGAGTGCCCACGTTTTCCGGTACGGTAGGCGGGCACTACTACCTTAAGGACAGCTCCGGCGACTCCGCTGTCCTTCCACGGTGTTGTGTTTTTGCAGGTTCAGTACATAAAGACCTCGCTGCATTCTGTCCTAGTGCATAATGTCCTCGCAGCCCAGTGCATAATGTCCTCGCAGCCCTGTGCATAACGTCCTTTGCTTGCTGTCCAGTGCTTAAATACTTTGCTGCCCAGTGCTTAAAGACCTCGCTGTCCAGTGCTTAATGTCCTCACAGTCCAGTCCTTAATGTCCTCGTACAACAAGGCCGTTTGAAGATATAGCAATTTTTCTCAACTTTGTTTATTTTGTAATATTCTGAATAAATTATAAATTCAGAATTTTATTTATTTTTATTACCGAGGCCGTTCATCTTCCCCGTCCGTTGTAATCCGTACAAAAAATTGTAACAGCTTGTTTTAAAACATGAAGTGTTTTTTTGAAACGGAGATAGTACCTAATAAACTCTATCTCAAACATTCAAATACTTCAAAGATTAACAATAAGTTAAAATAAAGATTTTTTATGTTATTTAATCTTCCAGCTCTCCAAAAAATTATTTATGTTCACCATTTACAGTGTCAAACTTTATTAACTTTGTTGGCATATTTTCACTGTCTATTGATAAAATAATATAGTCATGCCACCTTTTGTTTTGTAAATCTTTTGATGTAGTTTTTTAATATGTAATTTTTACTTTTAAATTTCATGTCATTTTTCATATGAAATGATTTGAAAATAACTACGGTCAAGCATCGTTACACAACGAGAAGCTAATTTTCGAACGGAGGGAGTATTCCGTAACAATAGTTCATAATATAATAAACTGACAATACAATTAATTCAACCGCAACACAAAAAGAAACAAAAATGCAAACGTCAAGTTACTCTATTAAAATGAGAAGTTATCATCCGTCACAAATTAAATTTAGGATATTTGACTGATTTTATTTTCAATATAATTTATTTGAGAATTAGAGTAGAACTAAAAAAATGAAATTTACATATTAAAAAACTATATAAAAATTTCTATGAAACAAGAAGTGACATGCCTATATTATTTTGTTGAATAAGTGACAAAAATAGAAAAAAAATGAATAAAGTTTGACCATATAAATAGTAAGCATTATGAAACTTAGTTTGGAACGGTGAGATGACTCCATAATAAAATTCAAAAATAGCAAACATAAAGCAAAATAAATATTACTCACTCAAAATATGAACACATCATCATTCTTCATTAAAAACAAAAAATCAATAAGAATATTATAATTAAAGGATTAAAATCTTTTTTTAAAACATCTACTAAGGCTGCATTCCGTTTGTCTGATCTGATCTGATCTGATTGCAGTTATAATTAAAGTTGTTTCTGATCTGATCAGGTCTAATCTAGTCTGGCCTAATATGAGGTGATTATAATAAAAATAAGTAAAAAGCAGAAAAAATAAGTTATGCCTCAATGACTAAAGCTGAAAACTTGAAACCTTTCCGGACACTTTTTTGGGCTCTATGTTTTTTAAATTAAATCTGCGTCGTTTTAGTGAAGTAAAAAAAACTTTGCCTATAAAGATGCTCGAGTACGGGTGGACACGGTACGGTTCCAGTACCGCCACCCCTTGGTACCAGTACCGTGACCGGACCGACCGGTACCGGTTCCGGTTCCGGTACCCGGACCGGCGGTTACACTGACACAAGTGTTGGTTCGTTAACAAAGATTTACACGGACACAAAGTGTTGGTGCGTTAACAAAAATTAGTTTTACACCAACACAAAATGTCGGTGCGTTAACAAAAATTAGTTTTACACCAACACAAAATGTTGGTGCAAACCTGTGGTGTACAAAATGTGGTACAAAAGTTTGGGGTACAAATAGCTTTATCCTTAAAAATCACAACACATAAATCGTTCAAGTTTCAAAAGTTCATAAATCATTCTTCAAGTATTCATCGACCTCCAAATTCACTATTTCAAGTTTCAAAAGTTCATAAGTAGTCCTTCAAATATTCATAAACTCTTCAAATGCAGTCTTTTTACAGTACGCGTTAAAAATTAAACTAAGTACTAGCTCCATATATATAATTTCTGACTTGCAATGGGTGCCAAATAGAACGAGCTCCATATATATAACTTTCGCTTCAGTGCCAGATGAAACTTCCGACCTGCAATAGGTGCCTAGTGTTGGCCCTGTCCTCAAAGCAGTGCAGTGGGTCTTTTCCTTCCATTGTAAATTATGGCATGGGTTTCAAAGGGGTTCAATTTGTGTAGTACAGAACACAAAACTTTGATTGGATTGTAGAAACTCATTAATTCCCGATACGTAAAAAACAATCACCTATGTATGGGTACAAGTACTTTGTATTATATATATATGGAAGTAGTAATCTGTTTATTTTTTAATATGTACCGTAAAAAATGCATTTGGAGGGTTGATAATAAATAGTTGAAAGACTACTTATGTAATTTCGAAACTTCAAGGACTGCATGTGGATGATTATGAATACTTAAAGGATTATTTATAAACTTTTGAATTTAAAGGAGTAATCGTCCACAATACATAATGTTGAAGGACTAATTGTGGATTTAAATCTATTAGGTATAGATTCAGGTGCTGTTTGTTTCAGCCTCTTAATGGTTCAGATGTCTAAATGGTTCAGCACTTAATGGTTCAGACTGTTTGTTTCAGCCTGTTAATGGTTCAGATGTCTGAATGGTTAAGAGATTTGCCTCTAAATGGTTAAGTATTATACAGAGTCTGAATGGTTAAGAGCTCTTATCTGAATTGATCACACATTTGCCTCTGAATAGTTAAGCAATATACTAGCTCTTAATGGTTCAGACCTCTTACGGGTTCAGCACTTAATGGTCAGACCTCTTACTGGTTCAGCACTTATCTATTCAGAAGTTGCCAAACAGCCCTCAAAGTTTCAAATAATTGACCAAATCAACCTACCTTCAATTCAAACAAAAGTCGATTGAAAACCTGTCTGAGTCCTAAACCGTAAACACACACACATGAAGTGCTAAAACAGAGTATTATCAACCAAAAAAGGAAAATAATATAATACTCCATCCGTTCTACAAAACTCTTCCTCTTTCGTTTTTTTGCTTTCCACAAAACACTTTCACTTTCTATTAAAAACCACTTTTACCCTTACTTTTCAAACCATACCTATCACATCATACTTTTTCACTAATAATCAAACTATCACATTTTGCTTTTTTCCATCACATCAGGAACAAAATTGGAAAGTCAATCAAAATCGTGGTGAATTTAAATCAAGGGGCTTTTGTGCCTGGAAGACAGATACTACATAATGTGTTAATGTGCCAGGACCTAGCAAAACATTACAACAGGAAAGGAGTTTCGCCCAGATGCATGATCAAGCTCGACATTAAAAAAACATATGACTCTATTAGTTGGGATGCTATTAAATAGATTCTCATTTACCTGAAAGTCCTTGAGATGATGATCAATTGGATTATGTTCTGTATATCAACACCTTCTTACACCATTAAAATTAATGGGGGGCAGTATGAAAATTTCAAGGGCGAGAAAGGGTTGAGGCAAGGGGACCCTATATCCCCCCTCATTTTTGTTTTGGTTATGGAATATCTGACCAGGCTGTTTAAGAAGGAAATGGAGAAAAAAGGCTTTCATTTTCATCCACTCTGTGCACAAGAAAAAATTACTAGCTTGGTGTTTGCAGATGATGTAATTGTGGTTAGAAGGGCAGATGAGGAGTCTATTCGATGCATCATGAAGACGTTGGAGATCTTTAAGGACACCACTGGTCGGGAAATTAACAAAGACAAGTCCCAAATTGTATTTGGAGGGGTGAGCCAGCAACAAGAGGAGACCTTGCTCAAAATGACCAGGATGGACAAAGGTAAATTACCTTTCACATATCTGGGTAGCCCGATCACTGCATCTAGACTCAAAACTGCTGATTTTGACAGACTCATTGGAAAAATCACCAGTAAAATCACAGCGTGGAGTAGTAGGTATTTCTCATATAGCGCCAGAATCAGACTTGTTAATGATGTCCTTCTTGGAGTGGTTACATTCTGGTCTAGAATATTTATACTGCCTAAGAAAGTGATAAGGACAATACAAAGCCTATGCAGGAACTTTCTCTAGGCAGGTACCCATGAGTATAAAAGAATCCCACTGGTAAATTGGGATCAAGCATGTCAACCAAAGAAATATGGGGGCCTTGGTCTTAAAAACCTGGAAACATGGAACAAGACTTCCATAATGAGACTGAATTGGAATGTGGCGAATAAGAAGGACATCATGTGGTTGAAATGGATCCATAGCCGATACATCAAGTCAGCCACCTTTTGGGAGTATATTCCTAAGATAGATACATGCCACTATTGGAAACAAATGATTAAAGTAAGAAGAATATTTGATGACATGACTATACAGGGTGAATATGAGATAAAAAAGGCTCCCAATGGCTTCAAGGGACTAAAAATAGCCCCCTTGGAAAGACTGGGTAAGGAACACACTTATCCCTCCTAAATTCCAATTTATTTTTTTGGTTAATTATGCAAGGCAAGATTCAGACCAAAGACAGGTTATGCAAATTTATGCCGATTGATACTACTTGTGTTCTATGTGGACTGGAACCTGAAAATATTGACCATCTGTTTTGGAACTGCAACTATGCAAAGGAAATCTATAATAGCATTCTACCAAGGTTTGATGTGAGAATTGTTTCTAGGGGCTTTGGGGAGGTTGGAGATACGACAATGAAAATTCAAAACAAACGGAAGAGAGGAATTAGTTGGGCAGTTTGGGCCGCATGTTGTTATGGCATTTTGAGAGCAAGAAATGGCAAGATCCACCACAAGGAGATCAAGGAGAAGAAAACAATAAATTATAATGATTTTCATGTTAGAAGTTTCCTTATTTATAAAAAAGCTTTGATGTAAACTTCAGTTGTAACATTGCTTTGTTATGGGTTGAGGAGTAATAAAATTGTACTTTCGTTTCAAAAAAAGATCAAACATTGTCATTTGTTAAATTATTTTTAACCAAATTCGTGTTCACTCAAAGTCAACTTTATGCTGCTATTTCACAGGTGAAAATAAAGACAAGGTTAAAAATATTAGTTCTAGATGATAGTGAAAATCCCTGCAACCATAAGAAAAATATTGTATACCATGAAATTTTTATAAAAAAATGAATTTTAAAAAATTCTTTGAGGTGTTCTCTTTTGAATTTATATATAATAATTTTCATAACCAAATATTAAATGCTAAATAATTTAATTTCCTATAAAAATTTTTCCATACTGTTAAAGAACACATTACATATATTTTTATAAAATCATTTAAAATATTACATTAAAGATAATTTACAGAATCGTCAAAAATTTCATTTGACCCCGTGCGTGGCACATGTTAGAATACTAGTAAAAATAAAATTAACAACTACAAAAGGAAAGAAAAAAAAGTTCAAGTATAACAACAACAAGGTAAAGTTAGATACATAAAGAATTTTAAAACCAATGTTAAAAAATGCTATTAAACTGAGTGAGTTGCCTCGCATAAGATGCATGTTTTAACGTCTTTCGCTAGACACATCTTACTACTTGCAAACGCATCATATATATTTATACATAAAAAAATTGAGAGTTAGGTTTTTAGAATTGTGACATGTGGCGAGCTTATTAGACAATTGTTTTGACGTATCACCACGTCATCTCATCATGTAATATTTAAAGAATTAGTTAAGAAAAAATTATTTTAATAAAATAATACATTTTGAAAATAAATAAAAGAACTCATATTCAAAAATAATAATAAAAAAATAAATTTATTCTAAGAATAGACATATAGGCAGGACTAAAGAAAATTACATGCGAATTTTTTTTTTACTTGGAACAAATACTAATTGGAAGAATTTTAAAATTTTGAAAAAAGAGAAATAAATATAGAAAAGGAAAGGGATATTTATGGGATTTTTTATTTAATAGATCATTAATTTTATTCCGTATATAATAAAAAAATTCTAAGTCCAATAAAAAGTACGTTCCATTTCAAAATTAGTATTTTCCATTTTTAAATTTTTATTTTCCATTGCTAACTTTGTAAAAATTTATAGATTCGTGCCAAAAAATTACTACTTTCCATCCATAACTTTGTAAAATGACGAAGACTAGGTACATGGGTATTTATGTGTAAGAAATTAATAATTAATCACTATTCCTAATCAAAATATTTATGGTATAATATTACTTAGTATAAGTGTAATTACTATTAAATAAAAATCTTGAAAAATATAAAACATGCTTATTTTGACATCTATGTCAAAATAATATAAATAAGTAATATTCTTGCTTATTTGTTCATCCGACCATGGACATCAAAGTAACAAATATTTGTGGACAATAGAATTTTTTAGGTTTAAAGTTTTTAGATAGAAATATTTGTAATATATATTTTATGATTGTTAATAAAGATACAGAAGGAGAGTGATCGTCATCGGCTATAGTCTCGTACCATCGAAAACGTTTGAGAAAGAATGTACTAAGTGATGTTAAAAGTTGTATTTTTTTATTATTCTGAATTAAATATTTAATTTTTTAATTAATTTTTCCCCAAAAATCATCTATACTGTGCTCCAATAAGGAGATAATTATATACACACTTCAACACATTTTCAGGTGCGTAAGATATATAAGAGAATTGATTCATCTTCTATAACACATGTTTTTAATATCTTTGAAGATGATAATACAACCATTATCTTTATGCATTAACTAATTATATGTTTAAGATATTATAAACAATGTAAGTAAATTCTAAGTAAATTAATATGGTGGACACACTCGATATATTTTAAATTTAGATGTCTAGTAAGGTACAAGGTTCATCTGCTTAAGATACATCAGTAAAATAGTTTTTAGATAATTTTTCATTTAGAGAAATATAATTTAAAAGTACGTTTATATTATATGTGCAACATGTAAGTTGCGTGGAATGCTAATTGTATATAAAGGACTAGCTATATCCTATATTATTATTTTTAGAGATCATCGATTTCAGGGATCCTACATTTATGTGTGAATTTTGAGAAGCTTTGTTATGGTATGAAGAAAGAACCAAACAAATAAATATTTAGAACATCTAGTGTTTTCAATTTGTTGCATGAAAGGAAAAGTTTAACTGTCTTTTCTAAGGAAACTCTCAGCTTTGCTCTATAATTTCTTTTATGGATTTGATGTGAGAAGTTCTCATTACCATGAAAAAATTAAGAAAATACAACAATTTGTTTTCGTTCATGTATATGGATGGAAATATTGATGCATCTCACAACAGTCGACCAACAATTTACTCTCAGTGAGCACAACCATCATCACATACCATCTTTTTCGTCACAAGATGGTGAAAGACTAAAATTTAGTCAATTATACATTTATTATACACAGAACGAGATATCAAACAGAATGACTCATTTTAGGTGTCTCGAATACTTTATTAAATGCACCCTTTTAATACAGGTAGGTATTATTACATGTGTTTGACAATATAATAATCATGGAACATTATTAACATACTAATAAAAACAAATTGTTCTATTTGTTTCATACAGTATAGAGAATAATTCTTTGGCTACTGGTAGAAGTTTTGTCGAAAATTTAAAAAAATATGATATATGAGTATAATGTTTAACACAAATTATTAGAAGAGTTAGAGACTTCATAGATAATGAGCTCACTTCTAATGTATCATTCAGGTTGTCGACGATTAAAATTTAAGTGTGACTATTGATCAAATTAATTTAAGTGTGACCATTGACTAAATTAATGAAAAATATAATATAAACTTAGTTGTTTGCTGATTACCGTATTTAAAATATAAAATGAAATGGAAGAAAAAAGGCTTGGTTTGACAACAATTATGTTTATTATTACTTGATGAATATTAATTATATTAGCCAAGTAAATTAAATTTAGACTCCTCTTAACTAACAAATTATGTCAAAATGTTGTATGAAAATGTTGAATTTAATAGTGTAAGTTTTGTATTTCTCAAAAATATTTGAAATCCAAAATTGTAGAACTCAAACGTGTACGGAAGAGCAACAAAAAAGAACATCTCTTGATCTTCCCCTCTTCTCCAATTTTCATGTCATAACCCTCTCGCACTTAGCACCATCATTGTGATGGTTATAATAAGAACAACAAACAATAATAACCACATATGTAATATATATCATCATCATATAAAAACAATATTAAATAATCATATATATTATTAAACGACTTAAAACTTAGTTATAAAAGATAAAAAGAATTCATATATAAATGAGGTCTCTAATATTTTATTCCACTAGTTTATCCTACTCTATATAAGAAAATACTGTACATTTTCATTCATTTTGCACAACTCATATATTTTCATTTTTAGTTTCAATTTTTATAAGACGATGTGTAATTTGTATAATATATTTTACGTGATATTATACGATTTCGTGCGAAGCATGAGAAAAAAATAAGTATTCACTTAAGCCACCAAGTATAAAGAGAAGTAAAAGTGTTTCTATAAAACACTAAAAAGAAATAAAAAGAAGGTAGCCTCAAAATTAACTTCAACTCCAAGAATAGTGATTTATGCATAATTAAGAATTAAAAATTAGATTCTCAATAACCAAATTAATATGAAAAATCATGTTCAAAATCAGATCAGTTCACTTTTGGAGCATATAGAACTTAAAATCAGCTTGTAGAAATATGCTAAATGCACCCAAGCTACTTTCAATGCAAGTTTTTGACAATTAAAAATCATAATTCAAGTAATAAGCTTTTAAGGAACACAACAATCAATAAAAAAGAGATGCACTTCAAATTAGGGTGTTTCTTAAAATAAACACAATGCATCAAAAATCAGCATATAAACACAATGACATGCTTCAAAATAATTCATATTCATGCAAAGGAGCACTCTAAGGAACAAAAACCAGCACATAAGCTAAATTAAAAAAAGTGCAGATTTTTATAAAAATCAGCAAGTATGAATCATTTTTTCTTACATATTTAGCATTAAATGCTTCAAAATCAGCACATACCTCCTACATAAAACATCCATACATGTTGTACTTATAAAAATGAACAAATTGGCACAAATTCAACATACTAGTGTTAAGTCCGTTATTTGCACGAACTCACATATATTCTAAATATATTTTGACATCTAAAAATGAAATATCATTTATTTTAAATTCTTTATTAATGATATATGATGTATTTGATAAACAATTTGTAACTATTTTAAAGTGTTATACAAATGTAATGGTCATCAAATAAAAAATAATGAAAATCATTTTAATTAATTAAAAATAAAATAGAAATGTCAAATAAATTTTATGCAAAACTTTCTCTGAAAACGGCGCCAAACTTTGTTGGGAACTCGTCGTGCGGTCCAAAACAAATTAAAAATTTATAAATAGCCCTTAGCTAACCCCCAAGATATAATCAAATTAAAACTATAGCTATGGAAATTAAGGGTCGATTTGATACGAATATCGTATCGGATAGGGAAGAACTTCGAGCGTCTTCGAGCTCCAAGAAAGGAGAGGTAAAGAGAGAAGGAAAACTTCGAGCATTTCTGAGCTCCAAGAAAAGATAGACGAGAGATTAAGAGAATTCTGTTGGACACGATTTTATTATGTGGCCTGAGTTATCATTTATCTAATTAATTGATCATTTACCTAATAAATACCCTACGTACTTAATTGGTAATTATTCGATGGACGTAATTACCCTTATGACCTAATTAGGGTTTCCCCTTGGGTGTATATATAGAGGTCATTAGGCAGAGATCAGAACACACACCAATCTTACGCCTTCTCTCTGCCTCTCTATTCTCGTGAGTCTTATCCTCACCTTAGCCATCATAACGATACACCCTAAACGGGAACTCGATCTGCGTGAGAATCATGGCTTCATCCCTAACTACGTTTACAGGATTATCAGGTACACATGATTAAATCCCTAATTTATATTTTATGTTTAAGAATTGATCAACATCTGGTATCGGAGCGATATGTTGATTAATCAATTCTATTTTCGTTCCGTAAGATACTGAAATTGAGATCAGATCAGTAGTTTTTAACCCTAACGAAATTTATGTGTTTAAACTTGCTTGCTAATGGGTTTCTAATGCATGTTCTCTAATTTTTTAGATAATCTTAAATTCATACGGCACTCCATTAACAGAGAAAAAAAATGTTTTTTTTTGAGATTTGGTGTATTGCGTCTCCACCCAAAAAAAAAAACACAAATTTGATCTGTTCTCGAAATCAGCAAGTATAATTTGTGATGAATTATTTAAGGTGTTCATCCTTATTTTGATCAAATCATCTTATTTTGGTATTTAATTTGGAATAAAATTGTGTTTCCTTAAATTGTATAACATATCTCACTTTTGTATAATATATTCTGTTTCCTTATTTATTGATTTATTTTACCTAGAATAGCAAAACTAAGTAAGGGATATGCTAAAATACCATAAAAAAAGATTAAATTGTTTTACTTGTTGGAAAATCTCTTGCCTTATATGCCTTTTGATTTTCTAATTAAATTAATCTTAATGGGTCCCCAATTTTTGTAGCCCCACCCCGAACCGCTATAACTTTTGCGGTTAATTAATTATTAACATTAAATTTATAAATCATTTGACTAATCTCAAATAAAATTTATTTTATGATTAATTAAATTGATTTATTTTGCTTGACTTGAATAATACCTTAGAGTACACTTCTGCCCAAAGGTGATGTGTAACATTTGTAAAAAATTTTCAAGTCTTATTAAGCATTGTCATTTAGTGCATATCCTTAAATAGATATTTGCATGACACTCGCCTTAAATACATAATATTTCACTTCTGTCCAAAGATGATGTGTTATAATTGTGTACTGCAAACTAAATATATATGTGCATTAAAATTTAAATGCTTCACTTCTGCCCAAAGGTGATGTGTAACATTCAAATTGTACATGATTATTTTATTATTCATAATACTTAAATAAGTGGTCATAACCAAAGTGAAAGTCATTTGTTTAAGTAGAATTAAATTTAGTCTATTATTTTTGGTGTTATAATAGACTCTTATCACAGCTTCATTACTATATAATGGTCTTTATATTCGCCAGCCTTAGTTCATTACCCCTTAAGTTCTCCTTTAATTATGTGTCTTATTTCTCTCATCTGAATCCGCTATCAGTCCCAAATATGGGAATTGAAACCTTGAACGGTGCGAATTTTTCTTCATGGAAAGATTCACTGATGCTAACTCTTGGCATGTTGGATTTTGATTATGCACTGAGAGAGCCTGCCCCTCCTGCCCTCACTGATAAAAGTACTGCTGAAGATAAAGTAGTACATGAGAGATGGGAGAGGTGCAACAGAATGGCTCTTATGCTCATTAAAAATTCCATCAGCATAATCATCAGGGGAGCTATTCCAGATTCATCTAATGCTAAAACATATCTGGCTTCCGTGGAGGAACAATTCAAAGCAACTTCTAAGGCACATGCTAGTACTCTTATTTTGAAGATGGTGAATAAAAAATATGATAGGAATAACGGCATTCGTGAGCACATCATGATGATGAACGACATGACTCGTAAGCTCAAGGGATTAGACATGGAGATCAGTGAAGGTTTTCTGGTGCACTTTATAATGACTTCTCTTCCTGCATCTTTTGAAGCTTTCAAGGTCAACTACAACACCCAGAAGGTCAAGTGGTCGATGAATGAGTTGATTGTTATGTGCGTACAAGAAGAAGAGCGTCTGAAGCTGGACAAACCTGATGTGGCTTACCTCATGACCGCTAATCCAAAGAAGAGGAAGGGCAATGTCGATAAGAAGGATGTTTCTAAAGTCCAGAAACGTGATGCAAGTGCTTCTTCCAGCTCTAAGAACTCTAAAGGGAAGTCTTACTGCAAGTTCTGCCGCAAGGAAGGACATAGGCTGAAAGACTGCCAAGACTTTAAGGAGTGGCTGACGAAGAAAGGTAATCATCTTTGCATGATACTTGAGTCCTTTAATTTAAATGTTCCAACTAATACATGGTGGTTTGACTCTGGTTCTATGGTTCATGTAACCAACTCACTTCAGGGATTCCTTACAATCCAGAAGCTAGAAAGAAACCGAAGAACACTTAAGCTGGGGAATGGAACAGAACTAGCTGTCGAAGCCGTGGGAACCTTAGAATTAATAATGAAAACTGGTTTATGTATTAAACTTTATGATACCTTATATATTTCTGAGATTACTCGGAATTTAGTATCAGGACCAAAGTTAGACATAGACGGTTTTGATGTTTCTCATGGTCATGGCAGACTTACTATTAGTTTCAATTCTTAAGTGTTTGGTCATGGTTTTCTGGATGGTGGTCTCTATAAATTAGAACTAGATGATGATTTTTCCAAATCTTTGTTGTCATATAATATCAATCAGACACTAACAAAGAGAAAACGAAAACGAGACTTAGAAACTTCATCCATGTTGTGGCATCAACGCTTAGGCCACATTTCACGAGAACGTTTGTCTAGACTCGTGAAGAATGAAGTGTTACCATCTCTCGATTTCAATGATTTTGGAACATGTGTCAAATGCCTTAAAGGTAAAATGACATCAGTGAATAAGAAAGGTGCCACTAGGAGTTCTAATTTATTAGAGCTCATCCACACTGATATTAGTGGTCCTTACTCTATCACTGGCATAACTGGACATAACTCATTTATCACTTATATTGATGATTATTCTTGTTATATGTACTTGTATCTCATTAAGGAAAAATCTGAATCACTTACAACTTTTAAAGATTATAAAACTGAAGTTGAAAAACAACTTGATCGTCAGATAAAAGTTGTAAGATCAGATAGAGGAGGAGAATATTATGGTAGACATACTGATGTGGGTCAAGCTCCTAGTCCATTTTATGAGTTTTGTAAGGGCGAGGGGATCGTGAATCAATATACTATGCCTGGTACTCCTCAGCAGAATGGTGTTGCTGAGAGAAGAAATAAGACCCTAATAGACATGGTACGCAGTATGTTAGCCAACTCAGGTTCACCTCTATATCTCTGGACCGAGGCCTTAAAAACAGCCATTCATATACTCAATAGGGTTCCTTCTAAAGCTGTCCCTAAAACTCCTTATGAACTCTGGACAGGAAGGAAACCGAGTCTAAGATATATGAAAGTATGGGGTTGTCTTGCCGAAGCTAAACTTTATAATCCCTTCTTGAAGAAACTCGACATAAAAACTGTAACTTGCTACTTCATTGGTTATCCTTCTCACTCAAAGGGTTACAGATTTTATTGTCCTTCCCATGTCACTCGCATTGTAGAAACCAAAGATGCTCATTTCCTTGAAGATTTTAAGCTCAGTGGGAGCAGTGAAAACCCTTATGATGAATTGCTAGAAGTACAAGACGCGGGGGAAGAGACTTGTCGATTAATTTACCTCCAATTACTCCTCTTGTACTTAATGCCAATCCGCAGGACACTGCACCTCCTCCTACTCCAAATGTACCTGGAAATGAAGACACCTCAAATGATCACCATCAAGCCAATGCTCAACCCGAAAATTTGCTTAGGAGGTCATCTAGGTCTAAAAGGCCTACTAACTTTGATGATTATGTTACCTACCTGACTGAAGCAGAAATGGATGCTGGAAAGTTTAATGATCCTACCTCTTATAATGAAGCCATTAACAGTGATCAGTCTTCTGAATGGAATAAAGCCATGATTGAAGAGCTTGACTCCATGAAGAAAAATGATGTTTGGGATTTGGTTGAATTACCCAACGGTGTAAAACCCGTAGGATGTAAATGGGTCTTCAAAACAAAACTGGACCCAAATGGAAACATTGAACACTACAAAGCGAGATTGGTTGCAAAGGGCTACACTCAGAAAGAGGGAATTGACTATCAAGAGACCTTTTCTCCTGTCTCTCGAAAGGATTCCTTAAGGAACGTTATGGCCCTTGTAGCTCACTTTGACTTAGAGGTACATCAGATGGATGTCAAAACCGCTTTCCTTAATGGCAATTTGGA
This sequence comes from Cuscuta australis, assembly GCA_003260385.1. NCBI lineage: Eukaryota > Viridiplantae > Streptophyta > Magnoliopsida > Solanales > Convolvulaceae > Cuscuta > Cuscuta australis. The sequence continues at coordinate 91,504 of NQVE01000200.1, read as the reverse complement.
TGAAGAAGTGTTCATGAAACAACCCGAAGGATTCGAATCTGAAGGTCAAGAGCACCTAGTCTGTAAGCTAAAGAAATCCATATACGGGTTGAAGCAGGCATCACGTCAATGGTATCTAAAGTTGCATCAAGTCTTGAAGTCAGAAGGTTTCATAAAGAATCAAGTGGATCAATGCACCTACCTCAAGATGAGTGGGAGCAACTTTACTATACTTGTCCTTTACGTAGATGACATTCTATTGGCAAGCAATAGTTTAGACATGTTGCATGAAGCCAACCGCTTACTCTCGCGTAATTTTGACATGAAAGATCTCGGAGAGGCTTCTTATGTTATTGGCATCGAAATACACCGAGATAGAGTCAATGGTATTTTGGGATTATCTCAAAAGGCTTACATTGAGCGTGTCCTTACACGTTATAACATGCAACATTGCTCTCCTTCTGTGGCTCCAGTAGTTAAGGGAGATGTTTTCGGTTTATTTCAATGTCCAAAAACAGAGGTTGAAAAAGAACAGATGAGAATGATACCTTATGCGTCAGTAGTAGGAAGCCTTATGTATGCACAAGTCTGTACTCGTCCAGATATCGCTTACATTGCTGGAATGTTAGGTCGTTATCAGACCAATCCTGGTCTTGATCACTGGAAAGCAGCTAAGAAAGTTCTTCGATATCTACAAGGGACAAAAGACTATAAACTGATTTACAGAAGGAGTGATAATTTAGAAGTGGTTGGTTATTCTGATTCTGATTTTGCTAAGTGCAAAGATGACAAGAAATCCACTTCAGGGTATATCTTTATGTTAGCTGGCGGACCTATCTCGTGGAAGAGTCATAAGCAAGAGTTAACTGCAACTTCTACAATGATGGCATAATACATTGCGCTGTACAACGCAACCTGTCATGGGATGTTGCTCAAAAACCTCATCACTGGACTCAAAGTAGTTAATTCCATCTCTCGACCATTGAAGCTTTATTGTGATAACTCAGCCGCCGTTAGTTTCTCGAACAGTAACAGTTCGACTGGTGCTGCTTTATATCTTGATACAAAGTACTTGTTCGTACGTGAGCGAGTTGAGGAAAATAAACTTTGTATTGAGCATATAAGTACTAAGAATATGCTTGCGGATCCAATGACTAAAGGTCTCCCTCCTAAGATTTTCGAAGAACATGTTTCGAAGATGGGGTTATTTAAAGACCTTATTTAGTTGCATATTGTACTTGCTTACATTTAATAATAAAATTTCCTCATTGTTTTGTTTGTTTTGTCTCTGAATGTGTCTATGCATGCCTAAAGACATATAGACAACATTTATATACAAAATAATGTTATGGGCTTAATTGTGAATTTGATCATTAGCTTATTTAAGTTTTAAATTTGGTATTGTACTATGATTAATGGGGGTCTTGAATTGAGTTTCGATTCAATGACTGTATTTCTATGCTACAGTTTTGGTTTAGAACTAAAATGAGTATTAAAATCTGATCAGACTTATCTAATACTCATCATAAATGATTACTCGACCAAGTGGGAGAATGTTGGACACGATTTTATTATGTGACCTGAGTTATCATTTATCTAATTAATTGATCATTGACCTAATAAATACCCTACGTACTTAATTGGTAATTATTCGATGGACGTAATTACCCTTATCACCTAATTAGGGTTTCCCCTTGGGTGTATATATAGAGGTCATTAGGCAGAGATCAGAACACACACCAATCTTACGCCTTCTCTCTGCCTCTCTATTCTCGTGAGTCTTATCCTCACCTTAGCCATCATAACGATACACCCTAAACGGGAACTCGATCTGCGTGAGAATCATGGCTTCATCCCTAACTACGTTTACAAGATTATCAAGTACACATGATTAAATCCCTAATTTATATTTTATGTTTAAGAATTGATCAACAAATTCTTGATTATTGATTGATTGACAATGATATGGGATTACAATATATAACGATGAGATATCCACCTACATGGCTACATGACCTAAATGGCTCGGGCCCATATAAAAACCCTAATCTATAGAATAATACTAAATAATAATAAATAAATAATAAATAATAATATAACTAATTAAAATATTCTAATTAACTATTTGTATCATTATCACCCCCTTAAATTCCACCTTGTCCTCAAGGTGGAGGCTCCCACTCGTGCTTTAGGTCCGGAGAAAGAATGTTGAACCAAAGGAGCAATCCACTCTTTGAATCTTCAACCATCTTGGATTTTGGAGCAAAGTGATGGAAAGATGAGATGGGGCGCAGAACATATGTAGTTGCTCTCGGTGAAATCAGGTGCTCCGTCGGATAAATGGCGGCAATACCTACTTGGACGGGAATTCCTCGTTCGTACCAACCAAAAGAGCTTGCGGGAGCTACTATCATAGGTCATCCAAATTCTGGATCAATAGTTTTATGTCCGGAAGTTGTTGGGTTTTTGGTTTAAAATTGAATATAAACAGGGTACCTCGAATCGGGTGGCCGACGCACTGTCATGCGTTGAGAATGATGTTGTTGAATCCCATATGTTGTTGTCCTCCTCTTGGCCAGTACCAGCCCTAATGGCTTATATCCGGGCATAAAACCACACCCAACCCGATTTACAAGCGAAGCATGCGGTGCACGCTTAAGGCACCCTTCCCGCTCCGTATGCTTTTGCTGATGGCCTACTTTATTATAAGCATCGCCTCTGCATTAGGGAAGCATCGCCGTTGCGCGTACCCTTAATCAAGGAGTACCATGACACACCACTAGCGGGGCACCCGTGTATTCAGCGTACTTTCCAACGGCTAGCTCAATCCTTCTTCAGGCCACGCATGCGGGCGGACATGACCAAATATGTGGCCGCATGTCATGTCTGCCAAACCACGAAGTACTCTACTCAACCCCCCGTCGGCTTATTGCAGCCCCTCCCCGTGCCGACACAGGTCTGGGACGACATCTCGATGGACTTCATTGTCGGTTTGCTGCCGTCGCAGGGCTTCACCGTTATCCTCGTGGTGGTTGATCGTCTCACAAAAGTGATGCATTTGGGAGCTTTACCTACGGATTTTGACGCTCATAGGACGATGTTCATGTTTATTGACATCGTGGTCAAGTTGCATGGTTTTCCAAAATCAATTGTCTCGGACCGCGACAAAATCTTTATGAGCACTTTTTGGTGGGAGACATTGAAACTTAGTGGGACAATGCTCAAAACAAGCACAGCTTTTCACCCACAAACGGATGGGCAAACGGAGGTCATGAATCGTTGCGTGGAGCAATATTTGCGGGCATTCACACAGGACAAACTAGCACGGTGGACGGTCCTCCTTCCTTGGGCAGAGTACTCTTTAAATACTAGCTATCACACCGAGTTATAGATGACTCCTTTCCAGGCATTTTACGGTCGGCCGCCTCCCTCAATTTTGCCTTACCATGCGAGCGAGAGTTGAGTTCTGGTGGTAGATGAACTCTTATAAGAGCGGGATGCACTCCTCCATACACTTCGGGAAAATCTCATGACCGCCCAGCGGCAGATGGTTATGATGGCTAATCGGGGACGCCGAGAACTTCAATTTAACGTCGGGGGACCTGGTACTTTTGAAACTTCAGCCTTATCGCCAGTATTCGGTCACACGTCGGCCCTCCCAAAAGCTAGCCCGACGGTTTTATGGGCCGTTTCCTGTTCTCGAAAAACTTTTCTAGGTCTCGTACAAGCTAGCGTTACCACCGTCTTATCGGATCCATCCGGTGTTTCATGTCTCATTACTTCGACCCTATGTCACTGGGTCGACGGGGTGCACGCCATTGGCTCTACATGCAAAATTTATAAATGGGTTGCCCCTATCCAGCCACGTTCGCATGCATGCCGTTCGAACAGTCCTTCATCACGGCATCCCTCTAGTTCAAGGCTTAGTTGAATGGTCTGATGGTAGCCTCGATGATGCTACTTGGGAGCCAATGGACCACCTGCACCACAAGTTTCCCCACTTACACCTTGAGGACAAGGTGGTGCTTGAAGACCTGGGGAATGTTATGGATCCAACCTCAGCAACAAACTCACGGGATAATGGGCCTTTGGAAGATTCAGCGTTAGAGCAGGTATGGCACAGCCAACGCGCACGCCGACCCCCCGGGGTGGCAACATGATTATTCTCTCTAATATTATTAATTAACACAGTTTATTTATTTATTTATGTAATTTATATTTTCTTAGGTGAGCGAAATTATAAGCTCCTTTGAGGGTTTCTTTACGGTTCTTTACCTCGTCACTTTTTTTGAAGCGTCAGGATAGATAAACTAGTTTAATTAGGATTAGGGATTTACTCTCTACTATAAAATAGGGATGTACGTCTCCATGATGGATTATCAATAATACACCCTAAAACCCTACTCTCTCATCTTCTCCCTTCGGCGCACGGTGGTTTCCTCCCCGGCGAACTTCTCCCCTCCCTCTCTTCCTAGATTTCGGGAGCTTGATAACTACTAAATAATAATATAACTAATTAAAATATTCTAATTAACTATCTCTATCACTCAATTGGATGGGGATATGGAGTTTTGCATTTGAGCTGGTGGTGAAGGCAATGTGAGATTAATAGTTTGGTGATGAAGAAGAGGAAGATTTGTCCGTAGTGTTGTCTGAGGCGGACATGATAATCAGCGAAGGGAGAGGGAGGGAGGAAGCCGGGGCAGTTGGATGCCGACGAAGAAGAGGGAGAGCCGGTGTTGAGATGCTGCGACAGAGGGGCCGACGAAAGGAGAAGCTGACGAGTAAGAGAAGGAGAGTCGACGGGGAAAACGTCTAGGGTTTAGGAACTCTCTGATACCATGAAGAATTGATAATTTCCTTCAATCAAATGTGGGAGAATACAACCATACATATACCATGACATTGGGTTCCAATTGCATGTGAACCTTGGTGAGGAGGGTGGGGTTCCCATGACATTGGAACCCAATGTCATGGGATGACCCGGGGGTGCTCCGGTGCCCCGTTCGTAAAATTGACGGTTCCTACCCCCTAGTAAACCCCCCCATCCCGCCCTGCCCCGCCCCGAACACACCCCCTACCCCTGTCAATTGCACCCCACAAGTTGATTTTGACTTTGGAGTCAAATTTTGACTCCAAAGTCAAAATCAACTTGTGTGGTGTAATTGACGGGGGTAGCGGGGTGTGTTCGGATCGGGGTAGGGTGGGGGGGTTATCGGGGTGTTAGGGGGGTAGGAACTGTCAATTTTACGAAAGGGGCACCGGAGCACCCCCGGGTCATCCCATGACATTGAGTTCCAATGTCATGGGAACCTTGGTGTTACAAAGATTCCTATGCTCATAATGGTAGAGTAATATAATAGGGAACATATACAAACGGAAACTACCAAGAATATCATCCAATAATATTTATACAATATATTTAACATGTGACCTCTTCATCAATTAGACATTAACAATGCATTCTTGCATGGGTTTCCATATGAATGTTTATATGGTGCCTCCACAAAGATACTCTAAAGCAAAACCCGGTTAGGTTTGCAAACTAGCAAAGTCCTTAGATAGACTCAAGCTAAGCAAGCATCGAGACAATGGAATATTGAATTGACAAAATTCCCTAGCTAGTTCTTTGGGTTTTGGAAAAATCCAAACATGACTTTTAATAATTTCCCTCTTTACTACTCCGTAGAAGGTTAAATGGACGAAGCTCAGAGACAACATGTTAAACAGCAACTACATGCCAAATTCACAATCAAAGATCACATGGTTAAGAGAACATTACAATAATATATGACTTGATCTCATGGTTAAGACTGCTCCCTTAAGCTCCGAGACCATCTTTGACTAGTCCGAGTTTGTTAAGCTGGTGGTTAGTTAGTTATCTTGGTGGTTAGTTGTTTATTAGTAAGGTCTCTTTCCGTTTCTACTTTTTGTATATAAACCTTACATCTCTCGTTTTTCCCTTTTTGAGCTGTTTTGTAATAAGAAGAAGACATCGTCTTCCTTCAATGAAATACTTCTTTTCCATCTTCTTCAGCCTTGATTCCTCTTTCTGAATCTTGATTACAAGTTTACATAAAAAAAACTCACTCCGTCCAGAAATAAATGTAAAATTTGCACTGGATAGGACTAAAATATAAGTCATTTTCTAATGTAGGATTTAAATTTTTTTTATTCCCTAAATAGGACTTAATAATGACCAGAGAGAAGAATAATGTCAAGTGATGTTGGACATGTAGTTGAATAATGACTAATAGACAATGGCCAATGGTCCTACTTTGGAAAATAAAAACATATGGTCCTATATTGAGAAACTCATTATATTTTAGTCCTATTTAAGTAAATTGGCTTATTTTCGTCACCCATTTGATAAAATAATAGTCATGTCACCTCTAGTTTTGTAGATCTTTTGATATAGTTTTTTAATATGTAATTTTTATTTTTAAATTTTACACCATTTCTCATATAAAATGATTTGACAATAACTTCAGTCAAACATCGTAACACGTAACGGGAAGTTTATATGTGGATGGAGGCAGTATGGAATTCTTTTAGTATTTTCTTTACGTTAACTTCTGTCAGGGTTTTTTTTATCAAAAAATTGTAACAAAAAATTGCTCCATATAGGATTCAAAAGACTTACGTTTCTCATTATAAGACTAATTATATTTATTTCCTTATCCAAGACCATTTTTATTCGATAAATGCTAGATTTACAAATAAAATTATTACAAAATTCACAAACTTATTATTTGTGTACTTCAATAAAAGAAATTAAATAAAAAAAATAAGTTGAACGGAGCGGGGCCTTAGTAATCCGTATTAAATGCCACTTTTTGAACCTTTTGATTGATCTCATTGCTCCCGTGTAACCATTTTCTTTCATTTTTTTTTTGAAAAATTTAATTTCAATTTAATTTATGGAAAAATGGATGTAAAAATAAAAAATAATTTATTTAAAAATTAGATTAAAAGTTTTCAAAACGAATCTGACAACAACATACTCCCTCATACTTTAATATTCTTTTGCTACATATAATTTAAATATAAACTTTGATATTCTTTTGCTACATATAATTGAAATAAAAATGATAGAAAATTTTGATAAATCAAAACTGTATAATAAGATGAACCTGATTATATTGATTTTACATTATAATTAAATATATATATTTCAAACTCTGTAGTCAAAGAGTCATAATTTAATTAAAAAAAAGTCAAAATAGAAAGGTTTTTCAAGGCGAGGGGTTGTATTATTTATCGAATGAGTAATGAAACCTTACAAAAAGTAATTAAGCTGAGATCGTGGATTAGTAAATAAAACTTCTTATTGGGACGTAGTTAGTACACGTATGATTCTTATTTCATACCTGTGGCAATAGACTATAAGGGTCCGTTTGGTATACGGAATTAGTAGAATTGGAATTGAAATTTCATGGGATTCAATTCCATAGAATTGAATTCTGCCAATTCCAATTTATTTTTTGCACTATGAATTTCAAATCCATATAATTTTTGTGCTACCAAACACCAGGTTTGGAATTGAAGTTCCCAATTCTAATTCCATAGTTTAAATTTCATGCACCAAACGGGACCTAATTAGAATCTTGTATTCTACATTCATCACCAAAAGTCAAATAACCTATTTCAATCTTTAATTTCGTTAAAAGATAGCATAAGTATGGGTTTTGTTAGATCAAAATAACATTACAAAACTGCCATTTTTGTTAGACATCATTGTCCTGGGACATTATCTCATAACACAATGTAGAGATACACAAATTATATATAGTTGTATACTATGACCAATTTCAGTATGTCCCTCATATGCAAAGACCTCTAAATGTTGCTCATTGTTTTAACTAGTGTGCATGAATTGAAATGGTCTGTGTTTTTAGCTCTCCGTATCTAAAATTTGATGCAATTAACTTAGTTTATTTCTTAGGGCACTGGAAATACATTTGAAGCCCCGAGGCTTCAAACTTTCTCTCTCTGCCACGTCAGCTTTAAGTTACACCCAAAATTAACTGAAAATGGGTTTGAAGCCCCGGGGCTTCAAACTGGGGCTTCAAACCTTCATTTTTTACATTTTTAAATATACATCTTCTAAAATTAAATTAATAAAATGTAATTAATTTATTATTTAATTATATTGAAACACGAATAATAAAAAAATACATTCATTAAATAAAAAAGCAACAATAATAAAAAAAGACACATTAATAAAAAAACTAAGGAAAATTATATTTCTCTTTGATCTCTTTTATTCTTTGCTCGTAGAGCATTCGTCCAATCTCCGACAACGTCCCGGATTGGTTGCCATGACTTTCATCTCGGCCTCCTGTTCCTTTATCTTCAACTCCTTCTCCTTTAGCTTCAACCTCTCTTGTTCTTGGAGATTGAACGCCCAAAGTTGTTCAACCATTTCCCGGCCGATTTTGTCGCGGGAAGAAGCGGAAACAGAGCCGGACCCTCCCAAAGCCGAGGCAATGGATTTTGCCTTCTTTCTTCTGATCGGCCGTGGAATGGGGTCCTCGACATCGGAATCCGCAACATTGAAGGAAGGGATTTGATCGGTCGAACCGATAGTCTCGTCGACCTCAACCTCGGCGTCGACGGAGGATCTTTTCCGGAACGATCCGGCGTCGGGATTGTTGAATTGTTGCCACTTCGGGGAACGGCTCAAAATCCTCCAAAGATCGATGGGCACCTTGCCTTGGTGCCCGTCGTCTTGATACTGGGCTGTGGCAAGCCGGAGAACATCGGCGTCGTTCGTCCCGCTCCTCCGGGACCGGGAGCATTCCTCGTAAACTCTGATAAACTTTCGGACTTTATGGTTGATGTGGCTCCATTTGGAAGTGAGTTGGTCCCGGGTTCGGTAGGTGCCATCCTTGTTCATCGCCGTGAAGAACTTCTCCTCGATACGATCCCACGTCGCATCCGTCGTTTGCTCCGAACCTTTAAAAATATATAACACAATTTTTTAGACACGATTAAATATAATATATATAAATAAAAACATAAATTTATCAGAGAAATAATTTTTTACCAATGATAGGATGCTCGGAGATGTCAACCCAAGCCGACGCCAACAAGCACTCCTCCTCCGGCGTCCACTTTTGGATTAACCGTGCCGCCTCGGTCATCGTGCCTTTGGCTTTGTGGCTTTTTCGGCGTGTACTTTTTTTCGACCCGGTCGGTTCCGGTTGAGTCTCCGGAACCGAATCTCGCTCGACGTACCCCAATTGTTGCGTCTCGTAGATCGGCGCTTGATCGCCCCACTCTTGGTACAACCACATCGCGGCGTCGCTCGGCGGGAGATTGTCGGGAAAAAAGCTGGAGCCAGAAGAATTCATGTTGAAAAGAGAGGGGATGATTTCGAAATTATGGGAAGAAGAAGATTGAAGAAGAGTGAAGAAGGAAGGTGTGAGAGATTGGGAGGAGGGTTTGAATTTATAAGGAAATTTTTTGTTTTGTTTTTGGGGTCCAACGGCTATAATAGCCGTTAAAGGGGGGGGGAAGAGAATGACGAAGCGTCATTCGTTTGACGCACGCCGCTTCACGCTCGGGTAACGCCGCCGAGGGGCGGTGTTTAACGCTCCCAGGGCGTGAAAACAACCCTAACGCCGAGTGACGTTATGGGTATACCCAGTGCTCTTATGACCTTTCAAAACAAAAATTAGTACGTATGACATTATTATAATGTCTTATGTCCTCAGACGTCAAAGAATTTCATTTGCATTCATGTGTAACGAAAAAATCTAAGGACATTATCTCAGCTCATGTCATCATACAAAAATTGTCCAAAGACATTATGGTCCCGTTTGGTACATGGAATTCAAATTATGAAATTGAAATTGAGGACTTCAATTCTAATTTTGGTATTTGGTAGCATAAAAATTATGTAAATTTAGAATTGATAGTGCAAAAAATGAATTGGAATTGTTGAATTCAATTCTATGAAATTGAATCTCATGAAATTTCAATTCCAATTCCATCAATTCCATATACCAAACGGACCATGTATATATGTCTTAGGCCCTGTTTGGCATCAGCGTCAGAGATTAGCGTTAGAGTTTTGAAAAAGCTATCCGACGGTAGCCTTTAGCGTTAGCGTTTTCAGAATTAATCTACACCGTTAAAATTTTATCCAAAATGCTAACGCTAATCGAAAACGTTGTTACCAAATAAAGCCTTAGTCCTTATACATCACGGCTCGAAATTTCTCCTGAGTTGTTTTCAAGTCATATGGACATATGGTACAAAAATAAAGTAACATTATATACTTTTTATATATAAATAAGAGGATTGCAAAATAAATAAAAAAGTTAAAGTTTGACTATGTAAATAGTCAACACAACTAAAATTTAGACACAAAGTCTCTCAAAAAAAATTAGACACAAAGAGTATAATAGAAGTCGTCTCTTCTTAATTCATTGTTCTATTTAAACCATGTCCGGTTGATATTTTCCTTTTCTTCAATTCTTTTTTTACAACTCTTTAAGTTTTTGAAATTTGATATTACTTAAATTAGTTTTTACCACATTATCTTACTTAAGAGCATTTACAATGGGGGGCATATTGCCTCGCCCCAACTTCTGCTACATCAGTATTCCACTAACTTTCCGTCCAGTCTCAAGATCCTGCAATGCTATCGCTCAGAAATCCGTCTCTCCGTTTCTTACACTATTCATCATTTTCAATTCCAATTTTAAAAAAATACATATAAAAAACGAAATACATATAAAAACAAAACTTATACTTCCTCTCTTTTGAATTGGATGCCACAGTCGATATTACAGTTTCTCGATAACTTTGGTTTATTTGTACACTTTTATTAATAATTTGATAAAATAAAATATTCTTGTCACTTCTTGTTTTGTAGAGTTTTTATGTACTTTTTAATAGTGTAATTAAAATTATTTTAATGTGTAATTAAAATAATTTTCAAAAAAGATGTGATTTTTCACGTTGTTTAGATTGTGGTATCCAATATGGGACAGAGGCACTATAAATTTAATACAAATGTTTATTTATTAATAAAAATAGATAAATAATACTCCGTAATAAATAAAATAAAATTATTAATTCAAATTTAACAAAAATAAATAAAATAGAAATCACCCTAAGTAGGACTAAAACATAGATAAAAGTACCAAAATAGGACTTTCATGTTTTTTTCTCGAAATAGGATTTTGCATTGTGGTAATGTGACTTTGCACTGTGGTAATGTGGCAGTGTACATGTGCACATTACTATACTTTTTTAGTAATGTATATGACCATGTTTGGTAATTTAAGTCCTATTTCAGAAATAAAAACATGGAAGTCCTATTTTGGTATATTTTCAATGTTTTAGTCCTACTTTGGTCTTTCTCCCTAAATAAAAAGATTAACACTAATTAAATACTCCCTTCGTCCCTAAATAAACTTCCTCTTTCGTTTTTTCTTTGTCCCCAAATAAACTTTTCTTTTCCCTTAAAAAACTCATTTTACTCCTTACTTTTTCATACCCTACCTATCACATCATACCTTTTTACTAATAATCTACCTATCACATCTTACTTTTACACATCTCATCAAGAGTATTTTTGGAAAGTCAACACAAAAATATTCATCCCTTAAATCTTAAGTCAAAAATGGAAGTTTATTTAGGGACGGAGGGAGTATTAATTATTGAAATTAAAAAAATTAAATTGAAATAAAAAAAAGTGGAAATTGAATCCATTAAAAAAGGTTTTTAAATTAAAAAAATTAAATTGAAAAAAAAGAAGGAAGGAATGAAGAAGGAATCAAGCACAGAAAGAAGAAATCGGGCACATAAAGGAAGAAGAAGCCGAGTACAGAAAAAACAAAATTGGGTTGCGGCGGACTGCAGAAGTGGGCGGCAGCCACAAATTTACACCGAGATTTCAGCTCGGTTCAGCGCTGCATATGGGGCGTGCGCCGGGGCGAGATTTGCAGTGGGAGTTCTGCAATGGGAGAGGGTCGCCCCGCCTCCCATTGTAAATGCCCTAATGTCCTCAAACGTCAAAAAATATACTCTTTATCTCAATTTAAATCGCTTATTTTGGTTTACGATGTTTGACTTAAGTTATTTTTAAATCATTTTATATGAAAAACGTTGTAGAGTTAAAAACTAAAAATTACATCAAAAGTTGTACAATACTAGTGATGACATAACTATATTATTTTATCAAATTACTAACAAAAATAGAAAAAGAAAATAACTAAAGTTTGATTGTGTGAATAGTAAACAGAAAATGCGAGTTCAATAAAAAACATTCGCACTGATATTTTGTGTCAGTGTAAACTATCACACTAACATCACATTAGCATAAAATGTTGGTGCATGCCTTCGAGGTACAAAGTAGTGCATAATTTTTGGTGTACGTACAAGTGGCTTAATTTTTTTTGGATTAAGCTATCTATACACCCAAAATTTGTACCTCATTTTAAATCTCAAAGACATACACCGAAATTTTGTGTTAGTGTGATGTTAATGTGGTGATTTACATTGGCAAAAAATGTCTGTGCAAATTTTTTTGATTGAACTAACATTTTGTACCAGTATAACTGTTAAAATGTAAGTTCATTTGTTTGGAGTATAACTTGGGGCACACTTTTTGGTGAACCCTATTATGGTTGGTCATTTTTCACGAATTAAATTATTTGTGCATAAAAATTTATACTCCATTTTGTACCCAAAAGACATGTATGCACATTTTGTGTTAGTGTGATGCTAGCCTTCAAGTTAACACCAACATGATTGAATATCAAAAAAGGAGTATTTTTGGAAAGATACTCATAAAAATGGATCACTGGGGTAATATATATTTGATAATAGAAAATTAAATAGAGAAATCTCTTGTTATAAAGGATCAAATATAAAATTACTTAACAATTTTTAACTCAACTTGAGATACACTTTTTAATTTGGGATATTTTCACTCAAACAATGGATATTTTCAGGGCAAGAGACGTACAAGAGCCATTAAATAGTCATGGCCCTCCATGAACATTTATCAAAGTTGTCTAACATTACTTTATTTCTGATATACATTTGACTCAGGTGTCGGTACGTGAACCGTACAAGTGCAACAATAATGACTTCAAAAGACAGATACTCCGTAATAAAAAGGGTGATGCTACGCTTACACAAAATTATGGCCATGATTGGAAAACAGCATTTGGGATAGCTTTTGGCATCTTTAACTGACTTTGGCTTTTTTGACCAAGCGAACCGCCAAAACCATTGTTTGGCTAATAGCTTTTTCACTTGGCATTTTGATCCGAAAAGCCAAATACTGAAATGCCAAGGTGAGTAACATTTGGATTTGGCGGTTAGGAAAAATATTTTTTTTAAAATCATTTTTGTTGAAAGATATTTTATAATATATGTAAAAAATAAAAATAAAAGTTAAAAAAATTAAATACGAAAAAATAAAATGAAATTAAAAAAAATTATATTTATAATTCATTAGAAAATTTATATTTATAATTTATTATGAATTAAATGAAATTAAAATTTAATATTTCATATAGTAAAGATTTAATTTTTACATGTAAAAAAATGAAAAATAAATATCATGTCTATATATATATAGACACACACACACATACATACATACATACATACATACATACATACATACATACATACATACATACATACATACATACATACATACATACATATATATATATATATATATATATATATATATATATATATATATATATATATATATATATATATAAATTTTTATTTAATTTTTTAATTTAAAAAAAATATATTTATGATATGATATTTAAAAAAATAGTAAAATAAAATATACCATAAATGAAGGGATGTCCTTTTATGTAATTTTATTTACAAACAGCTAACTATAAACATCTAAAATTGTCAAACACTTAAAATTTAACTGCTAACAGAAACAGTCGGTCAAAACAGCTAACTAAATCAGCCATTCAAATCAGCTAACATAAACAGCCAACTGTCAACTGCTAGTATCCAAACAAGGCCTATATCTCATTTATAGAACGCAGTTACACAAACATTTTGATGGTTTACACCGACTTAAGTATTGGTGCGTTAACAAAAATTTACACGGATACAAAATGTTGGAAAATTAACAAAAATTAGTTTTACACCAATACAAAATGTCGGTGCAAACCTGCGGGGTACAATTGGGGTACAAAAGTTTGGGGTATAAATAGCTTTATCCTAATAAAAATAACAAAAATGATAGGAGGACCCCAAGCCATTGTTTGGATAAGAGGAGAAAATGAGTGGAAAGAAAATAGTGAGGAAAGAAAATGAAGAGAAAATGGGAAGGAGATTATTGTTGTTTGGATGAATGGAAAATGAGGTGAAAATGTAAAAGGAAAGAAAAGGTGATAAAGCCAAAAAGACATTTTTTCCCTTTCTTTTTATAATTGAAAAAAGATATATGGAGGATATAAGATAGAATGCAGGGCAAAATTGTCAATTTACTAGTTTTCTCTTCAATTGGGGGGGGGGGGGGCGCCTCTCATGATTTCTTTCCTTCCCCCATTTTCATCCCTAACCAAACAAAGGAAATTTTATTGAAATTGTGTTTTCTTCTCTCCCATTTTCTTCCAAAAATGTACCCCAAATGTACACTACCCCTCCATTAACACATACTAGGATTTTCACCCGTGCGATGCACGGGATCGACGAAATTTTTGTCTATTCTGAATTTTTTTAATGCAATATATTTTCTGGATCAAGTAAATATATTTCTAACATGATTTTTTATCATTAGACAAAAACACCAAGGTAGAATAAATAATATTTGAGAAATTGAAAATTTACTCAAAAATGTCTTTTTTAATTCCAAACTTGTTGGCATGAAGAATAAGAAATTAAGTAGTACTATTCACCTCATGAAATAAAGGATAAGAAAAATTTATTTACCATTCAACAACCTCGAGCACGGGTGCCAATAGTGCACTATCTTAAAAAAAAGAATATAATAGTTTTTTATGTTCTCCAATAAGTTCGAATAAGTGAAGTTCACTATATTCTTGAGAAATAAATTTTGTTAATAATAAGATCTTTAACTATTAGAGCACCAACTTCATGTATTGTGGAGATATTATAATTTCTTGAGTCTCTAGTTTTCTTTGTCAACAACCTCAATGATACATTAGAAGTAGGCTCATTATACATGAAGTCTTACTTCTCAAAAGCCTCAATGATACATTAGAAGTAGGCTCATTATCCATGAAGTCTTTAGTTCTAAATATCTGTGTTAAAACATTATGCTCATCTACCATATTTTTCAAATCTTTGACCAAACTTTTATCAGTAGTCAAAGAATTATTCTCCCTACTGTGCGAAACAAATAGAACAATTTGTTTTTATTAGCATGTTAATAATGTTTCATGTGTATTATATTGTCAAACACATGTAAATAATACTTTTATTAAAATCGTGTACTCAATAAAGTATTCGAGATACCTAAAAAGAGTTATTTGTTTTCATATCTCGTTCTGTATACCATAAATATACAATTGTGTAAATTTTAGTCTTTCACCATATTGTGACATTAAACATGGTATGTGATGATGAATGTGTTCGCTGAGAGTACATTATTGCTCAACCATTATTGTGAGATGTATCAATATTTCCATTTATAAATGTTAATGAAAACATACAGTTGTATTTATTTAAGTTTTTCATGGTAATGAAACTCTTCACACCAAGACCATAAAATAAATTATAGAGCAAATTAGATGGTTTTCCTTAGAAGAGACAATTAAACTTTTTCTTTTATGCAATAAATTTGTAGTCTTGATCATTTTACAAAGTTATAAATGGAAATTAATTTTGTTACATGTATCAAGTCTTGATCATTTTACAAAGTTATAAATGGAAATGATAATTTTTGTTACATGTAAATTTTTACAAAGCTATATATGGAAAACAATAATTTTAAAATGGAATATACTAATTTTAAAATGGAACATACTTTTTATTTGATTTAGAATTTTTTATATATACGGAATAAAATTAATGCTCTATTAAATAAGCATGCCCATAAAAATCTATTTCCTTTTATATATTTGTTTTTTTTAAAATAATTATAAAATCTCTCCAAATACTATTAATTCAAAGCAAAAAAATCAAATGTAATTTTGTTTAGTCCTACCAATCTATCCGTTCTTAAAGTAAATTTATTTGTTTTGATTATAGTTTTTGAATAGGTGGTTTTTTCAAATTTCAAACTATACTATTTAATTTAAATATTTTCCAATAATGAATGAAAATATAAAAGTTTTTAAACCTGATTATATGGAGAAATTTATATGTAACAAATATGAAATTTAATTTCCGCATAATAAGTTTTTTTGTTAATTATTTTTTAAACATTACTTGCTAACATGACATGCTGATATGTTAAAAAATTGTCTAATAAGCACGCCACATGTCACAATTCTAGAAGCCCAACCCGTTTGGAATATTGAGGAATTTGATTTTGATGACGTGGCTGATGAAGTGTCAAAAAAAGATTCAGTCAGCACTCCAAATGTCGCAATTCTGAGAGTTCAACTCTCAAATATTATATATAAAGGATTTTGGCATGTAAAATAAAATAAATAAATAAATAAATAAAAATGAATGGTAATGAAGAGGGTGGTGTGCATTTGGGGTACACTTTTGGTGTACCCTTGGCATCCCTCTAAAAATAAGAATAGAATATTACTCATCTGTCTCTTATTTAAATTGTTTGCTTCGTTTTCTGAATTTTGGTTTAAGTTAATTATAATATTCCCTTCGTCTTTGAGTATTTTTGTCCATTTTTTATTTTTGATTAAAATTAGTAAATTATAACCTCAAAATAAATAAAAATGATATTAGATATTGGTACAAATTTTTTTATTAGATTTATTATATCAAAACTGGACAAATACTCAGCGGCGGAGGTAGTACAATTTAATGAATTTATTTGGATATTAGGATAGGATTAAAAATTACATCAAAAGCTCTACAAAATAAAATTTGACTATATTATTTTATCAAATCACTAGCAAAAATATAGAAATAAATAAATAAAGTTTAACATAGTACTCCATCCGTCCGAAAATACTCTTCCCATTTGAGTTTTCATGGTCTCAATATTACACTTTGACCATTAATATCTAAATTTATAAATAGATATATTTTATAAAAAATTGATATTTGAAAATTATACGTTTCATTAAAAATATATTGATATTAAATTTATATCATAATATAATATGTTTTTTCTACAAATCGTAGTCAAAAATTACAAACTTTGACCAAGAAAAGTTAAATGAGAAGAACATTTCCGGACGGGGATAACAATGAACAATAATCCATGACTATATACCTATGATTTGTTATTCTTGAAACTGTAACATACGATTGTACATGACTAAATACCGATTTCTGTAACAAAAATCCAACATGTTTCAGTGATTATCCCCGACTTTTGTGAATCATCATTTCATACGAAATAACCACAGAGAATTGTCTTCTTTGAAACTTGAATGTGGATCTTGTATCGGATGGTGTCAATGCTAATCTTGGAATAACCATTTCTTCATCCATGTGGCTTCTAGATAACTACAAGGATTAATGTATACACATTTAAGATTCTTATTAATGAAAGAACTAACCTCAGAGTCGTGAAAAATAACATCTAATGATTCCAGTCCCCTAGCATGGGCGGTAACTTGATAAACTCTTATTGCTCTCATTTTTAACATAAAAAACAATGACCTCTCATTAATATTTTTTACATCGGTTAACATCTCCATGCTTAGTTCGAATGACGATTTTGAAAGCGCACGAGTTTGAAAATGCACTCGAAAGAAACTAATTATGAAAGTCTTTGCTAATGGTTACGTTTATACTATGAAAAGTTTTTTGCTTATTCTATTTTAATTTTTCAGAATTTTTATTTCTAAAATTACAATGTAAATTTTCAACCAAATTACACTATTGGTGTTACTTACCATTTCAAAATTTGTGTTTCAACTTAATTTTTTGTTCAAGGTAACGCTTTCAATTTTTTTAAAGATGAAATTTTTTTATACACTATAATCATGAAAAGGAACATATCTTTTTTAATATTATTATTACATTGCTTATATTGATATTATCTTATTTAAAATACCTATAAAGTAAAAGCAGAAATAAAATTATTACTTGGGGATATTTAGAAAATACTAGACTTTTTCCTTCTAGAGACGTGACTAGGCTGGAACACCGCACTAGTCGATTCATAGTTTTACTTTGGATACCTCCCCGTGACCTCGAGTCTAGTAATCAGAAGTGAACCCTAGACGCACGGGGTCATCATTTGGTTCTCGTGCGCACGTTTTGGTATGATTATTTGTAGGCTAATCTACTTGGACATATACGATCCGGCCTTATAAAATGTGGTTTGACCCACTTGGTAAAACGTGACAATCCATGGTCAAGGTACGTCATTAGAAAAACTTTAAAATTTTACTTTGTCCACTTGCTGTTTGGTTAACCATAGTATGATCATTTAAATAAATCATTTGGATGTTCTCAAATTTAACTTTTTTTTCAAAAGAAAATCGTTTTCCCCTTTTGTTTTTGAGACATGCATTTGTTGTACGAGATAATAAAATGTCACTTAAGCATCCAAATGTTCAAATGTATAGCCACACAATTATTGACGCATCTTGACAAATACTTTCATTATTGGAAAATCAATTCAACCCACTCATTTATGGAGTATTTAACTAAGGGTGCATTCAACCCCATTAAAACAACAATAATAATATAAAAATAATTCATTAGGTTAAAGGTTTCAGTTTAGGCCATGTAATTATACATACACACACACACACACACACATGTTGTCCTTGAATGCCATACCCCGTAACCGTTTTGATGTGCCAAATAAGTCTTCCAATGCTACTAACATCATCAAATTGCAGGAAGAAACCAAACGCAAAACCTCTATTAGCTTTATTAGCATCACCGAGATGTACTCCTACGAGTTTAAAAATTTGTGTAAAGGTAACGATATCATTTAATGATTTACTTATGCCCTTTCACTCAAACCAATGCTCAACCTGATGTTCAAGCCGGGTTCAATGCTTACGCCGACCCACATATCATTAAGGGGGAACTCCTAAGCAAGATGACATCCCCGTCGCCGTTCTTGAACTAATTCATGAACAAGGTTAGAGTTTCTTTCTTCGACTCCAAGCCCCCGTGTACCCAGACCTCGTTCATCAATTTTATTCCTCAATAAAATATCATCAGCAAGACCCCTCATTTACCGCCGTTGTTGCCGGCAAAACCTTCGGATTCAACACCCAAAACCTTTCCGAAAGGTTCCACCTTGAGCGTCAAGGAGTCTCCTTCTATTGCAAAAAGGGGTGCATTTCCGACTCCCAAGACTTCAACTCGGATTTTTGCCTTCGTGTTCTCAACAATATTGCTCTTGACCATGTCTTTGAGGATTTGGACTATTTCTTTCGTCGGCCCAACGTCCAAGACTTGACCGCAAATAAGTTCATTCTTCTCAAAATCCTCAAGGAAAATATCATTCCCGTCCTTAACAAGGATAAACAAGTCGGGATTTATGACTGCACTCTCCTTTACCTCCTCCTCACTCATAAGAAATTAAATCTCCTTTCCATCATAATTCAACAAATGTACGAGTGCTTTGGCCGCCACAACAAACCATATGGCATGCTTCTCACCCACATCTTTGCCAAACGAGGCATTCTTGAGGTGCGACCTTCCCGTGTTCGCTTTCTTGACACGGAGTGCCTTGGTTATTGTGGCCTCGTGAAGATCGGAGAGGAATACTACATGAAGAAGGAATTTCAAAAGCTTGATGAGGCAGCACAAGCGGAGTATGGCCCTCGATGATCTATGTCATCCTTGCTTTCCACTTCTCAAGCACCCGATGCCGAAGCAAATGAAACCACGGAGGTTCCCGTTCGTGCTCCTTGGGTCAGACGATCAAAGTCGACGTCTCATACTTCCTCGACCTCTCTCTTGCATCCTCACTCCCACATGGCCCCCACTTCCAAAAATCCCTTCAAGAAGTTCATCCTCAAGACTGTGGTGGCTCCAATGAGGAAACTTCAAGAGAGTCTTGATGACCTCTCGTATCGCATGAAGAAAATGGAGGATCGTGAGGCACACCGAAAGCAACAAGAGGATCGTGCTTCTAGACGTTGCTAAGTGTTGAGCATTTGAAAAAATGATCAAACATTATCTTATTTATGTTTTAAAAACAATTATGTATTTTGTCTAAGGTTCAATACTCTTTGTCATGTCTTATGTTTCAAACTCGTATTTATGCACTTTTATGATTGCAAACCCCTTTGTTATGATTACGCTTATGGTTTGAATGCTTATGGATTCTTATGGTTTACTTGAATGCTTATAAAGTTTCCTTGGCGAATGCCTATGTGTTGAAACTTACACATTTCGTACCCCGCCTTTTTGAATGTTGCCAAAAGGGGAAAAATATTAGGCTTTCATATGCATACATTTAGGGGGAGTTTTGTCAAAAATCTCACGTGCATCAACTTAGGGAGAGTTTTAAAATCGAAATATGCTTTTCACAATATGTTTGTGCGTTTGCTTGTTATATTCGAAAGCCTTATTTGTCAACATAAAAAAGGGGGAGATTGTTGGCCTTGAATGTCGTACCCCGTAACCGTTTTGATGTGCCAAATAAGTCTTCCAATGCTATACTGGAAGAAACCAAACACCAAACCTCTATTAGCGAACGATTCAACCTCATTTTCAACAATTTGAGTAAGCTAAATAAAGTTTATCCTACTAGTGAGATTAAAACCTAGATTATATTCTGTTTCCCTAGAGAATGGCATAGTCTTGTTGTAAATTTGTTTCCCAAATGTGCGAATGTTGAAACCTCCACCATTTGGAGCAGCCTATACTCTCACGAGCTTCTTTTAAGGAAAATGAAGGAAGAAGAACATGTTTCTATCATCAAGAAGACCATGGCGATCAAAATCGATGATCACCTAGAGAGCAAAGGAGAAAGTGATGATGAACTTTCCATGTTTAAGAGATACAAAAAATTTATGAAATGGAACAAGGGCGAATCCTCAAAGACATTTCCACCAAAGAAAGGTAAATCTAATCAAATAACTTGTTATGAATGTGGAAATGTAGGACACATCAAACCGGAGTGCCCAAAGCTCAAAAAGAAGGAAGAACTTAAAAGGGGAAGAAGAAGGCTTTAAAAGTCACTTGGGACGATTTAAACTCGGATGAAAGTGATAGTGACCAAATCCAAGAAGAAAACGCAAATGTTTGCTTCATGGCCTCAAACGATGAAGAAGAGGTTAGTTTCCAAAACTCATTTACTTCTTTTGAAAGTCAAGTTACTTTTGATGAGTTAAGGCAAACGTTTGATGAATGCTGAGAGGACCTTTTTCGAACCATTAGGGAGAAAAAGGAACTCAAAGTGGCTCTTGAAATTTCCCGAGATGAAAACAAAATTTTAAAACATAATCTTGGGAAGCTTAAAAACCAAAATGAAGAATTTCAAAAGAAAATTGAAATTTTAATCAAAGAAAAAGACAAGGCCAAGCGAGGGGCTTTGGAAATGTTTTGTGATAGCTATAGCTCAATGAAGATGTGGGATGACCAAGCAAAACTAACGAAAGAAGGTATTGGTTATGGTCAATCCACAAACTTGATGAACATGGCTAAAAACCATTTTAATACCTCAAAAACTATCCCATCAAACCAAGCCTCAACTTCTAAATCAAAAGTAAATGCTTGCCACTATTG
Organism: Cuscuta australis; assembly: GCA_003260385.1. Classification (NCBI taxonomy): domain Eukaryota; kingdom Viridiplantae; phylum Streptophyta; class Magnoliopsida; order Solanales; family Convolvulaceae; genus Cuscuta; species Cuscuta australis. Next base: position 69,709 of record NQVE01000200.1, on the reverse strand, counting down.
CAAGCAAGTTAACCATATTGTGACAAAGTGTCTAAACAAATGGTTAGTTGAAATGCATAAATTAAAATGGGTCAAGAAGGGTTCTAACCGGTCAAAATCCAAGAAAATTGGATATAAAAAGAAACTCTTTTTGTAGGAAAATAAAAGAAATGATGGTGGATACTATTTCTTTTATTATGATGAAAAACGAAAAGTTCATATACCACTTCTGGAACCAACCAAGACGAAACTCATATATCGACATAGGGTATTCATCGATTGGAACCCCAAACCTAAGTCAAAAGCAAACTCCTCTTTGACTAGGTGAAAAACACCACTTGGGTTGTGGATAGTTGATGCTCAAGGCACATGACCGAAACAAGAGGATGGTTCACACACCTCAAGGAGAAAAGTCATGAACACGTGACCCTTGGAGACAAATCCCGGAAGAAAGTCATCGGTAAAGGTACGAAAGGTATTTCAAGTGATTTTTTAATAAATGATGTTTATTTTGTTGATGGCCTAAAATTCAATGTAATTAACATAAGCCAACTTTGTGACAATGGCCACAAAATTATATGGCCAAAATAAAGATGAAATCATTTTTAAGCTAAAAGAGATGGAAACTTATACAAGTTCAATTCCAATGACTTGATCAACTCAAAAATCACTAGTCTTACTATTTCGTTTGAATTTTCAACATTAGGGCATCGTAGACTAGGACATGCTAGTTATGATCTTTTGGGAAAACTTTACTCAAAAGAACTTGTTGTTGGGCTACCAAAAATGAGACATATTGTGATGAACACGGTATTTCTCACAACTTTTCGTCTCCTAGAACGCCTCAACAAAATGGAGTCGTTGAAAGAAAGAATAGGACGTTGCAAGAAATGTCAAGAACCATGTTGAATGAACATAACTTATCTCAATATTTTTGGGGAGAAGCAGTCAACACGACATGCTACGTTCTTAACCGGGTATTACTTAGACCTATTATTAAAAAGACTTCTTATGAACTTTGGAAGGGTGGAAAACCAAACATTGCCTATTTTAAAGTTTTTGGGTGTAAATGCTATATTTTGAATATCAAGGATCATTTAGGTAAATTTGAACCTAAATCAAATGAATGAATTTTTCTTGGTTATTCAACAAATAGTAGAGCTTATAGAGTATATAATAAATCAAATCATAAAGTAGAAGAATCTATGCAAGTGAAATTTGATGAAACCCATCCCTTTGGGTCGAGTAAGGTAATTGCAGGTTCAAATGAAGAAGAAGAGGAAGAAGAAATCTTGGAAATTCCTGCACAAGAAGTAGAAAGTGAAAAGAAAAAACTACCAAAGGCTTACAAACACTTGAAGAATCATCCAAGAGACAATATCATTAGAGATACTGAAAAGGGAGTTAGAACTAGGAACAATTACAATCTTTGTACACACTATGCGTTCGTTAGTCAATTTGAACCTAAGAACATAGAAGATGCACTAAAAGATAGTGATTGGATCATATGCATGCAACTAGAGCTTGAGCAATTTGAATGCAACAAGGTTTGGGAACTAGTCGAAAGACCGGAAAACCGACCCGTTGTGGGCACCAAATGGGTTTTTAGAAACAAGCTTGCTGAAAATGGTGTTATTATCACAAATTAAAGTCGACTTGTTGCTAAAGGCTATAGCCAAGTTGAAGGACTTGACTATGATGAAACTTTTGCTCTAGGTGCTAGGCTTGAATCTATTCGTATGTTATTAGCTTTTGCAAGTGCTCTTAATTTCAAACTCTTTCAAATGGATGTAAAAAGTGTTTTTCTAAATGGATGGTTGAAAGAAGAAGTTTATGTTGAACAACCTCCTGGTTTTGAAAATCCTAATTTTCCAAATCATGTTTTCAAACTCCATAAGGCTCTTTGTGGACTCAAACAAGCTCCTAGAGCTTGGTATGAGCAGCTTACCGAACATCTCATCTCACATGGATTTGCAAAAGGAAAGATTGATTCCGCACTTTTTTGTCAAAACAAAAGGAAAAGATCTTATCATTGTGCAAGTTTATATTGATGATATTATTTTTGGGTCAACTAATGAAGCATTATGTAATGAATTTTCAGGAATTATGACAAGCGAATTTGAAATGAGTATGATGGGTGAGTTGAACTTCTTCCTTAGACTTCAAATTAAGCAACTTTGAGATGGCATTTTTATTAGCCAAACCAAGTATGCCAAAGAATTAGTCAAGAAGTTCAACCTTGAAGACTCAAAAACATATCCAACTCCAATGAGCAAATCTTTAAAGCTTGACAATGACGAAAGTGGAAAACCCGTAAATGAAAAGGTATATCAAGGTATGATTGGTAGTTTACTTTATTTGACTGCATCTAGGCCCGATATAATGTTTTTCGTCTGTCTTTGTGCACGTTTCCAATCATCACCCAAAGAATCACATCTAAACGCTGTCAAACAAATAATTCGATATGTTAAGGGAACAACCAATATGGGTTTATGGTATCCCAAGAATACGAATTTAAGCTTGATAGGTTTTAGTGCTGCAGACTTTGGAGGGTGTCGCATTGATCGGAAAAGCACAAGTGGCACATGTTAATTCATAGGCCATGCACTAGTGTCTTGGACGCCTAAGAAACAACACACCGTCGCCCTATCCACCGCTGCAGCGGAATATGTGGCTCTGGGTAGTTGTGTTGCTCAAATTTTAGGGATGATGCAAACATTTGGTGACTTTAACTTAAAATTTTCAAAAGTGCCTATCTTTTGTGATAATTCAAGTGCAATAAATATTTCCAAAAATCTCGTGTTGCATTCTAGGACTAAAAATATAGAAATAAGACATCATTTCATACGTGATCATATTGCAAAGGAAGATATTCAAATTGAATATGTAAATACACTAGAACAATGTGCCGACATTTTTACAAAACCCTTGGATGAAAAACAATTTTTACATATTTTTCGGGAAATAGGAAAGATTGAATTAAAGTGAATTTAAGGTTCTTATTATCTCATTACAACATAAAAATAAATTGATCAAGTCAAAATGCTCAAAACACGCATCTATAGGTCGAAACAAAAAATTAAGGCTAGGCCACTGTACCCTTGGCGGTACCAAGTACTACCTTCACGGTAGGGCATACCGTTTAGACGATACCCAAGTGCCGTTTGGACGCAGATACCACTAGAGGAGATTGGATTTTGGACCCTTCACGGTAGTTTGTAACGGTAGCCTATACCGTAAGTACGGTACCAAGGTACTGTTAGCATGGTACCAAGGTACCGACCGTCACTTCGGGTCAAAATTCTTTAAAACCCTAAAATCGGACCATTTCTCCAACTCGATCTCTGCATCTCATTCCGGTGACTCCTTCCTGTCTCTCTATCCCATACTTCGATCAAGGTATTTCATCAATTTCATCATCTATTAACTTCAATTCATAAAATTCATCATATACTCTCTTCAATTCGTGCATTTGGTATCAATTTTCCCATTTTCGTCCAAAATTACCAATTTTCTCAATATATCCAAATATGAGTGAAATTGTATTCGATGTTCAAACCGATGCTCAACCCGATGTTCAAGCCGGGTTCAAGGCTTACGCCGACCCACATATCATTAAGGGGAGAACTCTTAAGCAAGATGACATCCTCGTCCCTGTTCTTGAACTAATTCATGAACAAGGTTGGAGTTTCTTTCTACAACTCCAAGCCCCCGTGTACCCATACCTCGTTCATCAATTTTATTCCTCAATGAAATATCATCAGCAAGACCCCTCATTTACCGCCATTGTTGCCGGCAAAACCTTCGGATTCAACACCCAAAACCTTTCTGAAAGGTTCCACCTTGAGCGTCAAGGAGTCTCCTTCTATTGCAAAAAGTGGTGGATTTCCGACTCCCAAGACTTCAACTCGGATTTTTGCCTTCGTGTTCTCAATAATATTGTTCTTGACCATGTCTTTGAGGATCTGGACTATTTTCTTCGTCGGCCCAACGTCCAAGACTTGACCGCAAATAAGTTCATTCTTCTCAAAATCCTCAAGGAAAATGTCATTTCCGTCCTTAACAAGGATAAACAAGTCGGGATTTATGAATGCACTCTCCTTTACCTCCTCCACACTCACAAGAAAATCAATCTCCCTTCCATCATAATTCAACACATGTACGAGTGCTCCGGCCGCCAAAACAAACCCTATGACATGCTTCTCACCCACTTCTTTGCCAAACGAGGCATTCTTGAGGTGCGACCTTCCCATGTTTGCTTTCTTGACACGGAGTGCCTTGGTTATTGTGGCCTCGTGAAGATCGGAGAGGAATACTACATGAAGAAGGAATTCCAAAATCTTGATGAGGCAACACAAGCGGAGTATGGCCCTCGATGATCTATGTCATCCTTGCCTTCCACTTCTCAAGCACCCGATGCCGAAGCAAATGAAACCACGGAGGTTCCCGTTCGTGCTCCTTGGGTCAAACGATCAAATTCGGCGTCTCATACTTCCTCGACCTCTCTCTTGCATCATCACTTCCACATGGCCCCCACTTCCAAAAATCCTTTCAAGAAGTTCATCCTCAAGACTGTGGTGGCTCCAATGAGGAAACTTCAAGAGAGTCTTGATGACCTCTCGGATCGCATGAAGAAAATGGAGGATCGTGAGGCACGCCGAAAGCAACAAGAGGATCATGCTTCTAGACGTTGCTAAGTGTTGAGCATTTGACAAAATGATCAAACATTATCTTATTTATGTTTTAAAAACAATTATGTATTTTGTCTAAGTTTCAATACTCTTTGTCATGTTTTATGTTTCAAACTCGTATTTATGCACTTTTATGATTGCAAACCCCTTTGTTATGATTACGCTTATGGTTTGAATCCTTATGGATTCTTATGGTTTACTTGAATGCTTATAAAGTTGCCTTGGCGAATGCCTATGTGTTGAAACTTACACATTTCGTACCCCGCCTTTTTGAATGTTGCCAAAAGGGAAGAAATATTAGGCTTTCATATGCATACATTTAGGGGGAGTTTTGTCAAAAATCTCACGTGCATCAACTTAGGGGGAGTTTTAAAATCGAAATATGCTTTTCACGATATGTTTGTGCGTTTGCTTGTTATATTCGAAAGCCTTATTTGTCAACATAAAAAATGGGGAGATTGTTGGCCTTGAATGCCGTACCCCGTAACCGTTTTGATGTGCCAAATAAGTCTTCCAATGCTACGCAGGAAGAAACCAAACACCAAACCTCTGTTAGCTTGATTAGCATCACCAAGATGTACTCTTACGAGTTTAAAAATTTGTGTAAAGGTAACGATATATTTTAATGATTTACTTATGCCCTTTCACTTAAATTATTTCTAAAATGTCAAATATATTCTTAGTTGGGGTTATTTTGAAAACGGAACATAAAAAACGAGTTTTGGAAAAACTCACAGGTCTAACGGTACTTGGCTACCGTGTACACGGCACCACGGTACCGCCGGTAGCAAAGTGAACAGACCGCGGTACGTTTCACCTAGGTGGTACACGGTACCCCCTATCGTGGTAACGGTACCTGGGTACCGCCGGTAGGCTTGGGACGGTTGGCCAGACCGTTTGAGCCCAGGTACCGACAGAGCCGAACCAAGTTTTAGGCTTACACGGTACCCTTAGTGGTAGGCTGTACCGTGGTCACGGTACCTAAGTACCGGACGGTACTGACCCTACCGTGAAGAGTACCGTATCCGTTGTTATCACTGTAGCAAATTGCCAATTTAAATTCAAATCACCCCAAATCACTCCCTAATGGCATTTAAAGTTAAAAACTCATATTTTAACCTTCCAAACTCCAATATAACCCCTCCCCTAAGTCTCATTTTTAACACAACAACTTCCCAATCATATCTAAAGCCTCTTTCTCTATTCTTGAGTGTCTCTTGAAGCTTTGTTCTTATTTTTCTTACTCTTTTGAGTATAAAGATTTCATTATTTTTATACACTCACACAAGGGCATTTGTGATTCATTATTTTATATCTTGCCTATAGGTTTTTGTTGTTGTTGATTTAATTTTTTGTTCTTCTCCTACCCAATTCATTTTTGTTATCATTTTGGTAGAGAAGCAACTTCAATCCTTTATTGATTTGTAAAATGTGTGGATAACCTTTAAATCCTCATTGTAACGTTGAATATAGCCTTAAAATCATCAGTTGTAAACGGTTGAGATAGCTGTAGTAAAATCTCGTTTGAGTCTTCTTAGTGAAGCCAAACAAGTTAGTGGAGGTTAAGTCCTTGGGGAGAAGCCTCGAGGTACTGGAGTAGGGAGTTCCCGAACTAGTATAAAATCGCTTGTGTCGTACTTTTAATTTTTATACTTTTCTTGCTCCTTTTCCGCTATTACTTTGTGCATATGTTTTTGATTTTTACGAAAAACTTTCAAACACCCTAATTCACCCCCTCTTAAGGTGTAAACCAATGACGCTGTAATCCCCCCTTAACGGCTATTATAGCCGTTGAAACCAAAAAATAAAAATTTAATTATTTTTTATAAATTTCAAACTCCTCCCCCTCCCATTCTCACATCTTCAATTCTCCAACTCTCTTTTGAACATGAATCCTTCCGGCTCCGGCTTCTTCCCCGACGATCTCGAGCCTCACGAGTCCGCGATGTGGTATTTCCAACAATACGGGAATCATCCGCCGATGTTCAAGACGCAACAATCGGGGTACGTCGAGCGAGATTTGGTTCCAGAGACTCAACCGGGACCATCCAGCACAAAAAAAAAAATGCACGCCGGAAGAGCCACAAAGCGAAAGGCACGATGACTGAGGCAGCATGGTCAATCCAAAAGTGGACGCTGGAGGAAGAATGCTTATTGGCGTCGGATTGGGTTGATGTCTCCGAGCATCCTATCGTTGGTAAAAATTATATGTTTTCTAATATATTTATGTTTTTTTATATAAAATTGTATATAATCATGTCATAAAAAAATTTGGTGTTATACTTTTTTAAAGGGTTGGAGCAAACGAAGGATGCGATATGGGTTCGTATCGAAAGAAGTTCCTCACGGCGATGAACAAGGACGGCTCCTACCGTACCCGGTATCAACTCACTTCCAAATGGAGCCACATCAACCGTAAAGTTTAAAAGTTTATCGGAGTTTACAAGGAATGCACCCGGTCCCGGGGGAGTGGGACGAACGATGCCAATGTTCTTCGGCTTGCCACGACCCGGTATCAAGATGATGGGCACCAAGGCAAGGTGCACATCGATCTTTGGAGGATTTTGAGCCGTTCCCTAAAGTTGCAACAACTCAACAATCCTGACGGTGGATCGTCAAAGAAAAGATCCTCCATCGACGCCGAGGTTGAGGTCGACGACACCATCGGTTCGTCATAACAACTTCCTCCCTTCAACGTTGCGGATTCCGATGTCGAGGACCCCATTCAACAGCCGATCGGAAGAAAGAAGGCAAAATCCATTGCCTCGGGTTCTTGAAGGTTCGGCTCTGTTTCCGTTTCTTCTCGCGACGATATCGATCAGGCAATGGTTGAACAACTTTGGCTGTTCAATATTCGAGAAGAAGAGAGGATGGAGTGAAAGGAGGAGAAGGACGAGAACAAAATCATGGAAACCGACCTTTCTACGTTATCGGGCTTCAAACGGATGATCTTCGAGAGAAGACAAAAAAAGATCAAGGCCAAATATAATTTACCTTAGTTTTTTTATTAGTGTATCTTTTTTATTATTGTCACTTTCTTTTTTTTAATTTAATGAATTTAATTTTTTTAAATTATTGTCATTTCAATTTCTTTAAATTTAATGAATGTATTTTTTTATTATTCATGCTTCAATATAATTAAATAATAAAATAATTAAATTTTATTAATTTAGTTTTAAAAGATGTATATTTAAAAATGTAAAAAAATGAAGGTTTGAAACTCATTTCCACTGAATCTGTGAGGTAGGTTAAAGATAACGTGGTAGAAAGAAAAATTTTGAAGCTCCGATTTGAAACCCGATGACTTGAGGGGTATTTGGAGTGCTTTTAGTGTCTTACCCCTTTGTAAATGGGGCACTCCGTACATAAAACACGGGTTGATTAATTAGTGCCAACATCTTGAGATGGAACCCCCCATTGCATTGCTGGCTTCCTGAGGAATGTTCCTTTGGGGCCGTAATTAACTTACTCTCTTACTTTCTTTTTTACTCTCTCATCTTCTTCTCTATAATATATCTCCACAGTCCACACTTAACTTGCAGTAATTATATACGGAGTACAATTCAGCCCGCACGTTCTATGCCTTTCCCCATCTATATATACCCACCCATCATTGCCCCTTTCTCTCCCTCATTCAAAACTCGATTCATTTTTCCCATTCTTCTTTAATTAGTTATCAATATAAGAGTTGTCTGAAATGGCGGCAGTCTCCACCATGGAATCCGACCACCTCACCAATCACATTTTCTCCATCCTTGAGAACAAGTTCCTCTTCGGCCGCTGCTCTGACGGAACCCCCACCGCCGCTTCGTCGCCGGGGAAGGTTCGGATCCTCTCCATTGACGCCGGCGGCTCAACCGACGGCGTCCTCGCCGCCAGATCTCTGGCCTGCCTCGAAGCTGCCCTTCGCGCCGAGTCCGGTAACCCCGGTGCCCGCATTGCCGATTTCTTCGACGTCGTTGCTGGCTCCGGCGTCGGCGGCGTTCTCGCCGGCCTTCTCTTCACGCGCGGGAAAGACGGGTCCCCGTTGTTCACTGCCGGAGAAGCGCTCTGTTTCGTCCTGGAAAACGGCGGCAGGTTTTCGAGGCCGGAGAAGAGTGGGGTTTTCCGGCGACGTTCCCGGACTTCGAAGCTGCTCAAGAAGGTGTTCGGGGAGGCGACTCTGAAGGACACTCTGAAATCCGTTCTCATCCCCTGTTTCGATCTCACGACGGGAGCCCCGTTCGTGTTCTCACGCGCCGACGCGCTTGAGATGGACGCCTGCGATTTCCCGATGGCCGACGTTTGCGGGGCCACCCTAGCTAACCGACCATTCGAGATAAAGTCGGTAGACGGGAGAACGATGACCTCCGCCGTGGGCGGCGGCGTGGCCATGAGCAACCCTGCCGCGGCGGCCATCACTCACGTCCTCAACAACAAGCAGGAGTTTCCGTTCTCCGCCGGCGTGGAGGATCTGTTGGTCGTGTCATTGGGAAACGGAGAACCGGACTCCGGCGACGGTGACCTCACGCCTTCGTCGGCGTCGCTCGTTAAAATTGTCGGATGTGGAGCTGCCGACATGGTACGTTCCTTTCCCCTAGTAAACATCTCGTAGTTATTCAATTAAAAAAAGTTACTACTCCAAAAAAACAATGTGCAAAATCTTTATTTATTTTAATTCAATTTTATTAATAAATTAATACTAAAGTAAGAAGTACTTGTACAATATATATTTAAACAGTATAAAAGTTTTTAAAAAACAAATAATAACAAAAATATTTTAATTCAACAAAGGACAAATGAAAAAATAACATAAAATTAAGATATCAGAAACTAGAAGTAGTAAATAGGAACATTTTTTTAGGATAATGAGCTATAAAAAAGTGAGTAATAACGCATTAACTTAAATTATACCAAGTAGTAATTACAAAACATAATGAAGATTGTCTGAAAAAATATGCTCCGTAAATAAAATTTTTATTTGATGTGTCCAAATAATTTTATTAAAAAGCATATTTCAAATCTTTTAAATACTCCATATCCTATTGTCACCCTGTTTATTATAAAAAATCATATTTCAAATCTTTTACTCGTATTTTTTTTTAATTTCAAAGCAATATCATATCAATCATTTTAAAGTAACCAAAGAAGCTTTAAATACTTTTAAGGACAACTCTTTACCAAGAGTAGGAGAAACAAAAATTGTGAAATGACAAATATACCCAAATTAAAGTATCAACATTCAACATCTTAATTGGTAAAGATGTTTGTGGTATTTTAAATCTTGTAATTGTTGTCTTCTCCTCATCTTCCAAACATATACTTCACGTCCCTAAAAGATTGTCACAATTTCATTTTTTTATGAAATTGTGGTATTATTTAACTACGAACTAAATATACTTTAAAATAATTGAATATTATAAAAAATTGATATTTCAAAACTATATTTTAAAATAAATCTAATTTTACTAATTTTATAGTATAACTAAATACTCTTTACGTGTACAAATAAACTTTTTGTTCACTATTCACATGGTCAAACTTTATTCACTTTGTTGATCTATTTTCGTCACCCATTTGATAAAATAATATAGTCATGTCACCTCTAGTTTTTTAGATCTTTTGATATACTCCCTCCGTCCACAAATAAACTTTACGTTCACTATTTACAGGGTCAAACTTTATTCACTTTGTTGGTTTATTTTCGTCACCCATTTGATAAAATAATATAGTCATGTCGCCTCTAGTTTTGTAGATTTTTTGATATAGTTTTTTAATATGTACTACGTAATTTTTATTTTTCAATTCTACACCATTTTTCATATAAAATGATTTGAAAATAACTTCAGTCAAACATCGTAACGCGCAATGTAAAGTTTATTTGTGGACGGAGGGAGTAGTTTTTTAATATGTAATTTTTTATTTTTAAATTTTACACCATTTTTCATATAAAATGATTTGAAAATAACTTCAGTCAAACATCGTAACACGCAACGAGAAGTTTATTTGTAAACGGAGGAAATATATTTTTTCTATAATTTGCCATTTGCGATCAAAGGTGTAACGACTCCAACTATGACCGTCTTCTGGGGACGAGTAGAAAGGAAATGATAATTACAGAATTACTCCGATCCTTGGGAAGATACTACCAATTACTCCGTTTTTTCTAAATTTATCCTTCAAATTACTGTTCTATTTAATGTAATATCAAAGAGATCGACCTGTCAAATTAAGCATATCATTTGTTTGACTCCATTAGAGCATCAAAATAAAAGCACACTCAATTATTTCATCCTTGCTGTGTCGACCGAATATAGTATTTTTTTTATATGAAAAACACACAAATCCTTTTTTTTATATAATGAAAATCTAAAATGCTCCAAAATGTCATTGTCAATAATGTCAGGTTGATTGTTGTTCCATATATAAAAAATGAACAAAAACAAATTTTTGTAGTACGGACAGCTATGATAATTAGAATTATTCTTATTTACGGAGTAATATAATGGCCACGATTTTCCTCTTAAGTCCCTATCAAATTAGGAATGAAATTATGTTATATGAATCTACTTTTAACTTTTACTTCCTCTGTCCCTAAATAAATTTTTCCTTTCGTTTTTTTTGTCCTCAAATAATTTTTTTTTTCCTTTAAAAACTCCTTTTACCCCTTACTTTTTCATATCATACCTATCACATTATACCTTTTTACTAATAATTTACATATCACATCTTACTTTTACACATCACAACAAGGGTATTTTTGGAAAGTCAACACAAAAATATCCCTCCCTTAAATCCTTAAAAAGTCAAAAAGGGAAATTTATTTAGGGACGGAAAGAGTAAGTCCGTAACAAATTTGGGTCCCTCCGAAGTAGTGTCAACTTATACATAAAAGATTTAATTCATGCATCGTATTTGATTTTGATTGAAATTATTTTTAAACGATTTAAGTAAAAAAATTAATCGTAAAATTTCAAAAAGAAATTACTGTATATATACTTAAAAACTACATTAAATGATTTATGGAGTATAGAATACAGAGCGACATAAGTATTTTATTTTGTCAAATATCAATGATGGTCTTGTTTGGGAACAGCGTTTTCGATTAGCGTTAGCGTTTTGGATATAATTTTAATGGTGTAAATTAATTCAGGAAACACTAACGCTAAAAGCTACCGTTGGATAGCCTTTTCAAAACGCTAACGCTAATCTCTAACGCTGATGCCAAACGGGCCCGATATTATACTCCATATATAATAAGAAGAAATGGTTTGTCTGTGTTACTATTAAAGTGAAACTTTTTTGGGAAGAAGGAGATCATAGAGTGTATTACATTAGAGAAGGTTAGGTGATGTAACATTGTTACACCAATTTAATTGGGAGATTTACGATTCTCTACTCGTAAAATCGATTGTTCCTACCTTCTTCGGGTAAACTTTCCAGCTCAATCAGTCTCTAATGCACCCATCCAATTACACCGTCCAAATTTTCTCAACTTTATTTGACTTTTAAAGTCAACAAAAATTTGGATAGTGCAATTGAAGAGAGTGCGTTAGGAACGAGCCGCCTGGTTATAGGGGATCGAGATTAAAAACAACAATCAATTTAACAATCGGAGTAAAGCAAGTACTGTAATTAAATTGATACAACAATCTAAGACCAAAAAAATCATTGATTACACAATAAAATCATGCGTGTATGCAAAAAAAATGGTATGATCAGGTGGATCAGGCGGTGTCAATGGCGTTTTCAAGCAGGGGGAGCAGAAGCAGCTACGTACGGATCCAAGGGCGGGGGGAGGACGACGGCGGGGAGGAGATGTTGAAGCAGAGGATCGTGGAGACGGTGTTGTTCCGAGGCAAGAAGTTGGCCCCCGCCTCCAATCTCCAAACGCTCCTCCACTCCGCCGCCCCTCAACTGCTCAAGGAACACCTCCGGAGAACCACTTGCCGCGGCATTCTGCCCCCGGTGGTCCTCCTCAAACAACAGCCGCAGGCCGCCTCCGCTTCTTCTCCCCGCACCTCTTCTTCCTCCACAATTTTATCCTCCAACTCCTCCTGTTAATCAATCATCTGCATGCCTGGCTCTTATCATTAATTAATCGTCGACCATATCAGTGTTATTATAAGCTAAGTGGAGCTAGCAAATGCTAATATGAATTAGGCAGCAGCTAGGCTAATCCAGATACATATATAATTATTATAATTATGTATGTTGAATAATAATATGAATATTCATCTGTTTTTTTTATTAGGTTGGTTAGTTTAGAGTGCGTACATGTTGATGGTGGATCGAGTTTTTTGTCTCTGGATCGGACGAGTTTAAGTTAAACATCCCAAAGAGTTGGCAAATTCTGTTCCTAAGCCTTTTGCTACATACTTAAATTTCTTTTTTTTTTCTTCCCTTTCTTGCTATCTCACAATCTCAGGTCATTGGGCATGTTGTTTTTTTGTCTACTTCTTTATTTGGGACTTTTCTAGTGTTCTTGACTCGATTATAATGTAATATATGATCATATTTTTCTCAATCTAATGATGCATAAAGAATCAATGCCTCTACTTTCGCTCGAACTCCAACTTGAGTGAACTTCCTCACGAATGACTTCCATTTTTTTACTTAGTTAGGACTTTCGCTCGAACAATTTCGGGTTAAGATTTGCTTTCATCTTCGTCAATTAAAAAGAACCATTGCATTCATTAAACTACATAAATTCTCTCTTTGTTCCATGGTATTTTTCCAATTTTGATTTTTTGTAATCAATCATAGTGGGCTTTTGGTCTATAATTAAATAAAAATTACATTATATACTTCTAGATAAAATAATATTTTAAAAATATTTTACATGAAAAAAAAAATAAAATTATTCAATTGTATCAATATCTAATATAAATTTTATTTAGTTAATGGTAAAAGATTATCAATTTTGGCTACAAAAAGTATTACTAAAGCTAATTTGGCTATAATTGCATAAGTGTAGTTCTCTACTTACAAAATATTCTTTGTCAAAACAAGTAATACTTCATAATAAAGAGTAGAAAATACTACATCCTCGAGGTGTGAGATAGATATATTGATTAGAATATTCGTGATTGGGCAATATTCTTCCAATCAGGTACATTTAGCCTCATCCAAGTAAACTTTTTCATGGAATGACCTAGTAGTTCAGCCAAGAGAGTTTCACCTTCGTGTCCACGCAAGTATCATTTCGATTTAGACAACCATTCTGAGTACAGTATGTCCATAATAGTGGAATATAATCTTAAAGCATATGCACCCCTCCAAAAGGGGTAAATAGAAGTGTTGCCCTATTTGACCAATTTTTAGAAGATTTTCTTTTCAAATTGTAACGCCTTGAAATATATTCTAAAAGTTAATAATGAATTTCTAATAAATCATAATTCTAATTTTGATTTAATAAAATAACAATGGAAAATTCAGTACTAAAATAAGTTATTTTTTAAATTATCTTTATAAATGAATTTATATTCAAATTTCGAGTTTTTGGATAGGACACGTGAAAAGATTACCAACGACGAATAATTTGTCAAATTTGGAATTTTTTGTAAAAAGTTATAAATGAAATAGACGTTACATTTCAATAAATAAATAAAATGATTTTATTTATATAATATTTCAACATATGGAGTAATGAATAAGGAAAGTAATAGTCCTACACCTAATTGGATTCTTCAAACCCCCAAACGTGCGATACACACACGCGCGCACACACGCACACACATATATATTATCCAAACTTGTCTGCCCACACATCCACCGTGGCATACACATCTCTGCCGCATGCAGTTGACACCATGAACTTTCTTCACCGTGCAACACTCTGCTCTATAAAGCATAGCCGGCCTGACTACCGACCGATAGAACTTTCCCTTCATTTTAGCTAAAATCTTCATGTTACAAAGGACCCCTGAGGCGAGCTTTCACTTAGCCCAGGCGACTCCTAAACGTTGTAAAAATCCCTGTCTATCTCTCCATCTGCTTAAATGATCGATTCAAGATACCAAAATTTGTCTCTCTTTAGAACTGGTGAGCATCAATCATAACTTCCTCTTCAAATTTTGACATCCGACCGCTAAAACCACATTCCAACAACTTAGTCTTTATCCTGCTCAGTCTGAAGATTTTGGACTCTAGGGACTGACGCCACAACTCCAACTTGTCATTGAGTCCCTCTCATGTCTTGTCGATCAGAACAATATCATATGCGAAAAGCATGCACCACAAAACTTCACCTTGAACATCTTATGACTAAACATCCATCACCAAAGCAAAGAAGAAAAAGGTTAAGAGCAGACCCCTAGTGTAATCCCACCTTTAAAGGGAAGGGGTTAGAGTCACCCCGATAGTCCTCACCTTAGTCTTTGGTCTTGCATACATATTCCTAATTGCACGAATGTACGCAATCAGAACCCCTCTAAACTCAAGACACCACCACAAGATCTCTCTCGGCACCTTGCCGTATGCCTTCTACACATCAATAGACACCACGTGGAGGTCCTTCTTCTAAGCCCTATAAGCTTCCATCAAGCCTCCTTAGTGGTCGACTTACCAGACATTAAACCAAACTGATTCTCAGAAAGGCACGCCTTCTTCGAAGTCATAGCCTCGACGATACGCTCCTAAACTTTCATGGTGTGGCTAAGGAGATTAATACCTCTATAATTATCACAACTCTGAATATCACCCTTACCTTTATACAGTGGGAACACCACACTCTCCATCCACGCGTCCGGAATCTTAGACGTCTTAAAATAACATTAAAGAGCTTGGCTAATGAAATCAACCCACTACTGCCCACAACATTATATTCCAAAACTCCACAAGGACCTCATCCGGCCCCAAGGCTCTTTCTTTATTCATCTTGCATATGGCCTTCACCACCTCCACACGACTAATGCACTGACAGTACCCAAAATCTCTGTGCCTCTCAGACTGGCCAATTCTCCTAGCTTAAGCCTCCGTTCTCCTCCACCGTTTATAAGGCTATGGATGCACTCCCCCCATCGCTGAGACACCTCAACAACATCAAACAAAACCCTACCATCAATGCCTTTCACACAAAGAACATGTTCTAAATCTCGGACTTTCCTCTCACGCGCCTTGGCTAGCCAAAATAACCTTTATCACAACAGTGCTCCTCAATAACCTTATAAAGGCGTTTAAAAGCTAAGTTCTTTAATTTAGTAACATCAAATTTAGCTTCCTTACTTGTAAGCTTATACTCCATTTTAGGAGACACCCTAGCTTTATCATCACTACAATCAATAAACCTTTTATACGCCACCTTCTTAGCTTCCACCATACATCAGACCACATCACTCCACCACTAGTCGCCTCGATGTCAGCTCCTATCCTAGTACCTCTTCTCACAGCGAGTACCTCCGGGGCAGCTTCCCTGATTCAATCAGCAGTCCTAGATCATATGTCATTAGCTTCCCCATCAGACTCCCAAACACCTCTCTCGTGAAGTCGAGCGGCGACCTTCGAGATTTTCTCCCCATTCATGGTTTGAATATTTTCCATATTAGTCAAAATATTTATATGGAATGACACATGGCATTCCCCATTATTTTATAAATTATAAAATAAATATGTACACACAATTTAATGAGTTGCAAAAAATCATACAAAATTCTTTTTCCGCCAAACTTTTCCTCTCTTATTTAAACTTTAATATATCACCTTATTTATAAAATAATAAAGTAATTATGTATATTAAGGAATTTAGTTAAAGAATATCAACAATTTGAATATGACATGAAGAAATTATAGTCACAAATATATTTTATTCAACTTAGTTATTCCATACGTTATAAACGCACATGCATTAGGATACTATATATTTTGTATTTAACGAATTCCTATAAAATCAATACGAATTTTATATTGATGCAAGAAGTATCTTCATTTCACAGAACTAAATCTTAATGAAAAAGATCAATTCTTTTGAACCAATAAAATGAAATAATTATCTCAAAATACCTTTATTGGGTGATTTTTTGTTGAAGTACTTCCTTTTTCTGCGTTCTCGTTTCTTTTTCCAATGACCATCTTTCATTACATTACTCTTAAATTGTAGCTATTGAAGCAAGGGAGTAGGAACCAAGAATATCACATATTTATATATTATTGAGGTAGATGTAAGAATATTTGTTAAGAATATTTTAAAATTGTAATTGCATAAATAATAATTAATACTATACCATAAATTTAAAGATTTGTTATCAATTTTATTAAAAAGTTAATCCGTGATATAAGAAGCCAAACATGATTAGTCTCCATAATTAGGAAGAGTAAGAATGAATTAGGAGAAATTATAGTTATTTGAGAATCTAGAAAATCTCATTTACTTGCATATTTTTTACGTTTATAAAAAATTCCATAAAAAAATTTAGTCTTTTTTTACATCCTCCATATCGTATTTAAAGATGACAGTGATGATGATGATTATTTTTAGTATTATTATTATTAATTTTATTTTTTAAAAGATATTTAAAAATCAACTTTATATTTTTCCGTTTTCTTTTTGTTAATAAAAAAAATTTGAGTAGCATTTCTTTTTTAAAATAAATTTCAATCACCGTAAATTAAAATAAAGAATTGAAGTTGTCGAAGCTTGCACAGAAGATATTTCACAAAATGATAAAGCATCACCACCGTAAAATCTCACAGAATGAAATTGCCGAATCATCCGTAAATTACGTAGAAGGAAATTTCTAGCCAATACTGTTGCTGACATGGCTGCTAAGGTGTTAAAAAATTATCCAATTAGCGCGCTAAATGCCATAATTCTAGAAGCCAATGGGCTGTGCTAAGAGTACACCATTTGCACACCAAATGTGTTATAGATATATGTAAAAAAAATTATCTCTGTATGCACAGATAATTATTGTATATGTATGTCTGTAACACACTTAGTATGTACGTGCTATTCACCAAAACTTTTTCTTTTTCTAAATATATGTTGTATTGCATAATCTTCACTTCTAAGAGCAATTTGGACAAAAAATACACTCTCATACATTACCAAAAGGGGTATACAAAAATGAGGTATTCCAAGTATACACCAAACAAAAAGTAGACATATAAACATTCAATATGAAAGATGTGTGTGTGTATTTTTGCTTGGAATGGGATATCTTATATTTTGGTGTACCAAAACATAAATAACCAAAAAATAGGGATATCTTGTAGCAACTTTTTTAGTTTTTTAATTTTTTAATAGTTTTTTTAAATAAAGAAGAGCATATCCGCTTTGAACAAGTGCCCCCACTCCCGACTCCCCGAGTATTTATTTATTGATATTTATCTATGGAAAATATATTTATTATCCTTTTATTCTCTACACGATTCTCCAGTTATCCTCCTGCTCCCTGCGGCCGCTACCACCTTCAAGCCACGAACCGACGCCTACTCCCCCTCTCCGGCATACTTTTTCATACGCACGCCGCCAGCGCTGCTGGTTTACGCCACCGATCTCCTTCATGGCTTCTGTTGGGCTACCATCCGATCGTATGCTCTCGTTCTCTCACTTATTTTCGCTTAGCTTCTTATTTTTCATTTTGCGAATACGTATCCCTATTCGTGTCTGTATTTTTACAGCGCTTGTTTCGTATGTGTTATATTATGTATACGCGATGTTTCCTTGAGCGCTGCAAGGTCGATTTTTCTATTTGTGCATAATAATGGCTTTATTTAGTGCATTGTGTGGCGGAGGGTTTTCTCCTTTTAGTTGCTTTCTAAATCTAGAGTTTTCTAATCTGATGATTTATTCCATTTTTGTCTTTTTGTAATTTTTGTGTGTTGCTAATGCAGGAACGACTGTGGAGTTGCTGCAGAATTTAACATTGGATTCAGATAACCAAAAGGCTCTACAAGTTCAGGAGCCCACTAGGAAGGTATTTCTTCAAGGGCTTTATCTTTTTTAGGCGTGCTATCTTTTTGGTTGCGTACATTTAGGGACTGAAATTGACATGTAAATGAATTTTAAAAGAATGTGTTTTTGCTTCCCCAGTTCCCCTACATGTCCGCTTGCACTTCCGAAGTTTGTTCTGTCTAAGTGCCCCATAAACTGTCTTCAATTCTAATAATTGCTTGGATTCAACTCTGAAATTGATATTTACCCCCCATCCTCACCCCCACCCAACACACATACAGACATTTTCTGCCAATTATGCTCCTGCTGGTTCTGGTGCTATAACAAATGGTCAGAGCAACCCTCTCGAGAGATCGGCATTTCCATTCCATTGGGATTCCACAGTTCCTAGCACGTCCTACAACCCGAATGGGCACCCATCATCAACATATTACTATGAAGGTAAGCTGTAGTTCTCAACTGCTATCTGTATCTTCACACTTAAAGCTTGGAAGTAGAATATTTTGTTTCATCATTGTGTGTAATGAGAGCTTAATTTAGAGGATATACTATTATTCCTCAATTTATTTGTGCCTAATTAGGAAGAAAGGATGAAACCTGGTTTTCATTCATTCAAAGCATCAAGATCAAAGAAACTAGTTGTCGCTGCTGCTGCTCTTATTTTATATAACTATTACGGAGTATTCTTTTTGTTAATCACTTGTTCACTTGATAATTACTTTGTAATGGAAACCACATTTCTAGGAATTACATTACCTACTTTTGGTTGTCATGCAGATTATGATGTTTCGACAATCAATGAGTGTGATAGATATGGAATTCCTGATGTTGCTGAAATGCCTCATGTAAGTTTTGTTATTGTTTCCTTGCTTGGTTGTTGATAGTTTTCTATTGAGCGTGTATTCTGATTTCCTCTTTGTGATTTCTTAATTGAAACTTAGCAAAGTAGGGTGTGGAGTGTGATAGTAACGAATTACATTTTATCTTCTTTGAGGCTGCACAATCATCTTTGACCACAATCCACGTGTGCTTGAAGTTACTGTATTTGAAGATTGCTTCTGATATGTTATTGGGTGCTTTCAGACAATGTATGGCGACTATCATCATGGTTATGGTTATGTACCATATGGAACATATTCTCCATCCGGCTCAAATACTGGACGCGATAGCCAACAATATGCCCCTCAACAATACCAATATCCAACTACTCATGTTCAGCCTTCTTCAACTAATAACGGAACTCACTCATGGAACATGCCAAATGAAGTCCAATCAGATGTCACAACTTCTATTATTTCTTCCCAAATTCTATTGCCTGGGGAAACTATAGGAAATCAAAGTCATAATTTCAGTGACATGATTCATCGACCTAACATCTCAAAGCCAATTAGACCTAGTTATCAGGGTGCTTCACTGAAATCACCAGATACCTATGAATGGGGAAATGTTTCAGCAGGTATTTCTCTTTGCTATCAATTCTAGGAACCAAGAGTAGGCTTAGTGCGTTGTCAGAAATAACTAGTTACTTAATCTGACTCCTAGCCATTCTTGCAGCACACCATTGGACGTCTTCACCTGGTACACGGAGTAGCAATTTCCATTCAGGAACAAGCCAAACTATGCAACACCCTCCACATCGCATGGTAGGCATTAGGCAAATTAAATACTCCATATATGATTATACTGTGTACTTTTGACCTGCTTGGAATTTTCTATAGTTAGGAATAGGATGATTTCATGGATACTTTAAACAGGAGAAAATATTCTGCTTTACACATAGTATGCATGAGCTATATATCTAGACCGTAGAGATTTCAATTTGTTGCATCTGTTCTTTTCTAGGTAGCCTCATGAATGTTATTTTTTGGTGGTAGTTGTTTTCATTATAACTCGATGTTCTGAGACAGACGTTTTCTGGCAGAACTAGTGCACTTAGGTCCATAAGTTTTTTTTAATATAAAAAACTAAAAAAAAAGTATTATAAGATGTGCTTTGGTGCAATCATTTATGTTATTTACTATTGCACATTTTCTTTTAAAAACTTGAAAAATCTAAATCAGTATCTTTACATTTCTGTCACTTCTAAAGTACGAGCATGTAAGTTACTCTTAGCAGCAGAGGTATAACTCCTCACTTGTTAATTGTCCCCGATTGTCTAGGTCTTTACCTGACATAATGACAAGTAATTAGATTCTTTGCTAGCTTGATTGATGTGTTCGTCCTCAGTTGTTATGAACATGGGTTTTTCTTTCCCTTTTTTATGTGAGTTGGATTATCAATTTAGATAATGTTTACTCCCTATAGCTTACATGGAACCACGTTAGAAATGTAGTCTCTGCTATTCAATTACAGGGCTTGAAACATCAAATGGGGGCATCTGGACTAGGTGTTGGGTACATGAATCGGATGTACCCAAATAGTAGTGTGCATGGCCAACGTGGAAACACATTTAGAAGAGATTTGGGTTTCAGATCAGGAAGTTATGGTTCTAGGTCAGGCTCCCGTGATTGGATGTCTACTCATAACATGCACAAGTCACTTGGTCGGAGCAGTGTTCTATCCAGTGACAATAGTGGAAGCGTGAATGGCTTAAGTGAGCTGAATAGAGGACCCCGCACAAAAGTTTCAAAGGATCAGGACTCTGAGTCCATCATTCTAACAGTTAAGGAGCGTACTCTTAACAATATGAAGGGTAAAACTGTCAATGATGAGGATCATTTAACTCTTTTCCCCAGCAGGGAACAGTTCAACCATGATGATTTTCCCGAGACGTTCTCAAATGCTAAGTTCTTTGTCATTAAATCCTACAGTGAAGATGATGTGCACAAAAGTGTCAAATATGGTATATGGTCCAGCACCCCGAATGGTAATAAGAAACTAGACGAAGCATACAAAGACGCTCGAGAGAAGCCTGGTGGATGTCCTGTCTTTTTGCTGTTTTCTGTAAGTGTTTCTCATGATGCACCATTCATGTTAAACTATGTTTGGAATGCAGAAAATTGTAGGGGAAGAAGTGAAAAGTTGCCATTTGCTGGTTAATGTTTGGTTTTTAACTCTGTAAATATGACTGAAAATTCCAATTTGATTAAAAGTTTTTGAAATTTTCATATGAATTTATATTTCTATATAATACAAATATATAAACAAAAGTGCAATTGGACAAACAGAAAACATGGATCCATTAAGTTCGAATATTTTTTTTATTTCCCCTAAATTTTAGGGCTTGTTCTCTTCACCTGAATTTCCCGTCTTCCTTGCTATTTTCTTTGTTAAACATTTTCTGGGTTCCAAACATACGTGTATGTTATTGATAGAGCATGCATTTGTTAGTAAGAGGTGACTGTAACTAGGTTTTTATTTTTCTCCTAAAACGTTGTGTTTCAGGTCAATGCAAGTGGGCAGTTTGTTGGTCTTGCTGAGATGATTGGCCCTGTTGATTACAATAAGACTGTTGAGTATTGGCAACAAGACAAGTGGAATGGGTGCTTCCCTGTTAAGTGGCATATGGTAAAAGATGTACCTAACAGTATGTTGAGGCATATCACACTAGAAAACAATGAGAATAAACCCGTAACTAACAGCAGAGATACTCAGGAGGTTTGTTTCCTTAAATGTTTAGGCGAGGAAAAAGCCACACTTGAAGCATATGTTTTTTTTTTGTGGGCGGGTGAAATTGATGGTTTTTTGCAATGATGGTGCAGGTCTGGCTTGAGCAAGGAATTCAGATACTGAAGATATTCAAAGGGCATTCAGGTAAAACATGCATCTTAGACGATCTCGAGTTCTATGAAGCGCGACAGAAGATGATGCATGAGAGAAAGGCTAAGCAAGTCGTATCTTCCACTAAGCAGGCAAGCATACTAACCCAACCCAGTTTGTCCATTCCACAGACAAAAATATTATTACTTTTGATGTTATTATATTTCGGATATAGGATGAAAATGTGAAAGCAGCAGGAGTGGCAGTGTCCACACAGGAAGTTGTAGGGGAAAGAGGTAAAGGAGGATTGAGTGTTTTAGACGGAGAAGCAAAAGGGCGGGAAGGACAAAGATCGTTTGCAGCAGTATTGATTTCCCACGATAAATCGCACAAACCACCACCAACTACTACCAGTACTAGTAGTAGTCATTGAAGTTTAAAGTTTAGTCTTAGGTAGGAGTTCAGTGTAGGGGTACAATTACCATACATAACAAACATGCTTTACTATGCGCTTGATGCGCATCTAATACCGATCCTAGGAGGGTTATAGCCTCTCTTTTTGTCACAAAAGGATTACAGGATGCTTAGAATAAGGACTTCTGAAAAGATACACAGCTAAGATCTTTTGACTGCAATGAATTAGTGTGTTTTTGAGTTGTGTTCTAGATCATTTGGTTGGTGCCCTTTTGTTTTAATTTTTTTTGCTTATTAGCTAGTTTTTCTTTTCTTTTTCAATAATGTTGGAACTTATAATTGAGGGTCCTAAGGATCCAACACCTTTAATGTTAAGGTTCCAACATTATTAAAAGAAATCCTCGATTGGGTATTCTCTAGGACACTCAATATTCCAACAAGCCCAGTAAGTATCTCATGGAGTGGGTTTGAAGACAAAGTGTGTGTGTGTGTGAATCTTACCTCTATTTGGAAGTAAAGACATATGAACAAAATGACTAATAAAAAATAACTGAACACAAATTATTTAGTTATAAAAGGTTATGGATCTGATACATTACAAATTATTTGGATATGTCCCAATTCGAAAATAGTATGGAGTGTTTTTTTAATTTCCAGACCCTACTCTCTAGGGTACTAATTGAGTTGTTTTTCTATGGAGTGTTTATTTAACTAGTAATAAGTAGAATAAGTCAATAATCACTATTTGCAAGTGTATGATGTTGAAATCAAGTTAAACAAGTTTTTTAAATGACTATAAACTCCATTACAGTTTTATATTTATGTATACATATTTTTTCAATCTACTAAAATACAAAGAGCCAATATCTTCACTGGGTTTTAAACTCATGACCTTTTATTTGGGAGTGTCATACTTACGTTACCTAGCACAAAGTCTGTGGCAAAGTCAATAAATTGATCATACTTTATATATATATATATATATATATATATATATATATATATATATATATATATATATATATATAAACTTTACTTTTTCTTTATTTTCGAACTTTCTTTATTCCTTCAACATATGGATTGTGGTTCACGTCATTTCTCTTTATCCTAAAAAAAATTTAATCATAAACTTTCATTTTTCAAAATTCTTTCAAATGCCAGAAATATAGTTATAAAATTAATTTTTGACGAAGGGAGTACTTACAAACAAAACTTATTTAGCTATATTCCATGGTATCATAACAAAGGTTCATTTGATTTCAATTATCTTTTGAACCGATTTTTGTTACTAGAATTAATTGTTTCAGAATTAACTCTTTCTTAAGAAGCACGTGGCTGATTACTTTTAAAAATCAGATCCTTAAAACAAAATCAACAACATTTTTTTCAAAATTAGATGATTATGGGATGAAAATTTGCACAATTTACAAAACCTACATCTCAAAATAAAAGTCACGTTACCCTTTTTTTTTCTTAGCCGTTCTATCGTATCTAAAATGTTGGGTCTTTTGTGTCAAACCAAACATTTGATATTTTTTCTATGCAGAGCAAATTTATTTTCAATTAAGATCAGGAAGCTCATTTCTAGCAATAAATAATCCCACCGCTCCTTCCAAAAATTTGTAATTTCATTTGACATTGGAGCAAAGTTCGCAATTTTTTTCATGGAGTAATTGGAAAGCCATGCAAAGATCTGAAGTTGTAGAGAATCACACTGGAACAAATTCATATCTTCCAAAAGCGTAAATGGTTCTCGAATTCTATGATAACCAAACCAATTCATGAACAAACAAAAGTTTCACAAACCCTAAGTGGGGACGAGGTTATAAACGCCACCTTGACACTCTCCCCACAATGAAAACGCAAGAATCGCAACGACAAGAATTAAAAAAACACAAATCATTCTGCGCTTGTAATTCCGAGTATACGAACCGTGCAGTTTCGTTTCATCCTTTCTGATGCTTTTAAGTTCTGCAGAAGAATCTGATGTTGAGCTTTCCACATTTCTGTCCCTGTTTTCTCTGCGACGTCTAGAACGCACGGTGTTCTTTTTCTTTCCAAGAAAATGGGAGCTGTTATTTTCTGCTATTAAACCCTCCACATCATTTTCGTGCCTTTTCCAGAGTCTCCGGTTCGTGCTCATAGAACTTGGCCATGATGTGGTGGCTGAATCATCACCAAATTCACAGAAATTCTCAGAACAAATCGATTTACCCAATTGCAATGCTTCAAATGCTACCACTCTAACACAGCTCATCTCATCTGGTGATTCTTGAAGAGCCCTCAGTTCTTCAAAAATCATTCCCATCTCAGACAGCATACTCCTTGGATCCAGATACCTCATCAGGCAGCTAATCATCAAAACTGCTAATAATCGTGTGTGATCATTCTCTTGCCTTAGAACATGCAATCCACGTTGAACCAGCAATCTTGCATAGGCTTCAATGACCAAACTGTTGTGCTTGGCCAGGGACATGACCAGCTCCATGTGAGAGCTTATCTCCCTATGCTTCTCCAATGCACCAGAAACCGTTTGGCAGACGTGGTTCACTGTCTTGTTAGAAGCAAACCGCCAATTGTCAGAGTCTACAAGAGACTTTAGGCATAGGGCAGCCCCAGAAGAGAGGGTTTCTTGGGTGGCCAAAAGGCAGTCCGAGAGCGGCTTGGCAAGGGAGCGAACGATGTGTTGCTTCTTCTCTTCTGGGGTAGTGGGGCCCATTCCGTACCTTGCTATGGCTGAAATTGCTCTTAAGCAAGATTGAGAATGGAGTGGAAATGACTCTTTAGTGGATGATTTCAAGGTCTTGATGATGGTTCCCATGATGTTATCAACCTCATCGAGTGAGATTGAGTTACTACGCACTTCATTGTCAGCTGAAGTGCCCAATAACCCTTCACTAGATTTCATATCCAATTCAAGATTCTTCTCCAGTTCCTTCTGTAGTAAAGGGCTAAGACTTCTTCCCATCATTTAATACAGCCAGACTACAATAAGCAGTTTCAACAAAAAACCCCTATTGTCACACACCAAAGAACAGATGGAATTATTATTACAATTATTATATCCAAAAACCCAACAGAGAACATCTGTACAGTCAGGAACTCCAAATGTTCGAAGGACAATAAAGAGATGAAAATATACCAGAAATTTGGAATGAAAGGGAAAACAAAACTTATGTTCAGACTCATTCTTTTTTTAAAATGTATTTCTATTACATAAAGACCAAGATATCATTTTTCTATGCATTTCCCCCCAATTCCAGGAAACCAAACACGAAATCCTGATTGTCCTGAACTCATATGCACTCAAATTCCGACAAGAGTCTGGGTGTCAAATAAGATTTTCCCATTAAAAAAAGATAATTTTTTCAAAAATGGAATCTTGAAGTAGGAATTGAATAAGGAAGTGCTTGAAATAGCCTTGAATCTGAACAGGAAAACCTACCACTTTGAATAAAAAAGACGAACCCTTGAGCTTTAACACCTCGTAAAAAACACAAATTCTGCAATTAGAACAATTCATGTGAATTGGGAATTGGATATACGATAAGAATCGGATGATTCTTGAGTGTCTTGGTACTGGGGTTAGATTGCGCAAAGTGGTGGCGCGGCTATGGCTATGGCTATGGCGATGGCATGGATTCAGCTTCCGCACTTTTAAGGCATGGGCTGTCCGTATTCCTTTTGAGTTGGCACGTTTCGCACTTCCACGTGCTTTTTCCATCCCTTTTCGTCTCTCCAAAATTAGGTCTAATTTACACTCTTTCTTTTTGTGGAAAACCAAAGTATAGAAAGATAATGACAACAAAATGTTCTATTTTCTCAAAATTAGTTTTTCAAATTATTCATCAATAAGTAATAATTATCTCTATGTTACTTGAAATTTATTTTCTTGGTAAGTTTTCATTAAAAATGTCCATTATTAAGTGTAGTGTACTTTGATGTTTTTATTGTATAAACTATTAAGAAGTTTCAAACTAGCATTCTTTAATTATATCTTTTCTCAAATCACTTCTTTGATGGTTAGGACTCAACCAAATGTTTAAGAGGTATTGGGTTCAAACACGGATGCATATTTTGGGAAAAAAATTGTAAAAAAACTAGGAGGACCGATTCGACCGGTCGGTTCGAACCGATTTCAAGCATATTACGGTCCAACGGGCCGGACCGGTCGGTTGGACCACCGGTTCGCCGATTTATGGTCCGAACTGGCCAGTCCGATCAAGTTTTTAAAACTATGGTGAAAACAATATTTTGTTTTAAAATATATTCAAAGCAAATGTTTAAATAAAGTGAAATTTAGACAAAATAGAACTAAAACATATCTTATTTCTAAATTTAATACTTAAATTTTTTTATTCTTTAAATAGTATTTGAATAATGTATAGTAATGAGAATAATGTCCAGTGATGATGGAATATGAACAATGTATAATAGTGGATATTTACTTGAACAATGATCAAAAAACAGTGACCAATATATTGAAAAAAATAAAAAATATGATACTAAATTGAGAATTCTTCCTAAATAAATAGATAGAGTAATGAAAATTGGGACTCAATATACACCCTACAGAAGTCGTAGATAAATGGAGTACATTTCGATCAATTTGGATCATCGCTAATTAGTAATCATTAACATCAAGATCCGCCGATCAAATGGCCGCCGAGCAAAGCAGCGTTCTCCGGCAGATGAGCCCGCTCAAAGATCGGGTGGCAATCGTCACTGGCTCGTCGCGAGGAATCGGCAAAGCCATTGCCCTCCACCTGGCTTCTCTCGGCGCTGAACTCATCATCAATTACACCGCCAACTCCGCTGAGGCCGACCTCGTCGTCTCCCAGCTCAATTCCGGCCGAACACCGCGAGCAATCGCCGTGAAAGCCGACGTGTCGGATCCGGCCCAGGTGAAGTCCCTGTTCGACGCGGCAGAGGCGGCTTTCGACTCGGTCGATATTCTGGTCAATTCGGCCGGCGTGCTGGACGCCAGGTACCCGTCGATTGCCGGTACGGAGATCGAGGATTTTGACCGGACCTTCAGCGTCAACACGCGCGGCGCGTTCCTCTGTTGCCGGGAGGCCGCCAACAGGATCAAGCGCGGCGGCGGGGGGAGGATCATCTGTCTCACTTCGTCGTTGGTGGCGGCGCTGAGGCCAGGGTTCGGGGCTTACGCGGCGTCGAAAGCGGCCGTGGAAGCGATGGTGAAGATTCTGGCTAAAGAGCTGAAAGGGACGGGGATAACGGCGAACTGCGTGGCGCCTGGGCCGGTGGCTACGGACATGTTCTTCGATGGGAAATCGGAGGAGGCGATGAAGAAGGCCATGGATGAGAGTCCCTTTGGCAGACTTGGGGAGACGGAGGACATAGCTCCGGTGGTTGCATTCTTGGCCGGTGACGGAGGTGAGTGGGTCAACGGCCAGATCATTCGAGTCAACGGTGGATATGTGTAACCTATCAGATTCCGAAAACAAATGAGTTGTGAGTTGTGACTTGTTTGTTATGGCTTTTATGATTGAGTTGGCAATAGACCTAACAAAAAATGATCCGACCTGTTTTTGACTCGAGACTCGACCCGAAAATACTGGGTTTTGAACAAAGGTTTTGTTGACCGAACCCGAAATGACCCGTTAAAAATGGATCAAACCCGACCGAACCCGAACCCGGCTTGACCGACCCACTAATCTAAGATTTTTTCAGAATCATACATTTTAATATGAAATATAGTGTTATAAAAATAAGATTATGATTATATTTCTTTGCTTACTATTCATTTTTTGTGTATAAATTTATAGCATCATAACAAATTCTAATGATGTCGAATACTTATCTTACATTTTTTCAAAATTTCTACATATTTAATTTTTTTATTCGTAATATTGATACTAAGTCATAAAAATTACTTAAAATTTCAAAAAAATAAATGAAACTCATAACCCGTTGGGTCAATCCGAACCGATAACACTGGGTCATGAACATGTAGTTATCAACCCGAACCCGAACTTAACCAAACCCGAAGTAACTCGAACCCAAGGTGACCGAACCCGAACCCGACCTGACCGACCGATTTGCCAGGTCTAGTTGGCAAATGGTTCTCCAATTTAAAAAATTGTTAAATAATCCATGTAATCAAATGTTCTAAATGAGCTCCATATTATTTTCTCTAAATAACTTTATTTTTGGGTAATGCTCTAGGTGAAAAAATATCCTTTCATGTTTACAAAGACAAGAGTAATTTTGTGATTCATGTTTTCTTTAGATAAAGACTACTCGCTCCGTCCTATAATGATCTTCCCAGAGCACTATTTCAATTTCACGGGAATTTATATTTATTTGTGTTTTTTCATGGCCTATATGATAAAATAAAATATTCTTGTCACCACTTGTTTTGTTGAACTTTTGGTGTAGTTTTTAAATATGTATATTTTATTTTTTATTTCTATAACAATATTTAAATAAAATAGATTGAAAAAAATTGGGATTTTTCTTCGTTTTACGAACCGGGAAGATCATTATATGACGGAAAACGAAGAAAAATCCTAAGTTTTTTCAATCTATTTTATTTAAATATTGGTATAGAAATAAAAAATAAAACATACATATTTAAAAACTACACCAAAAGTTCAACAAAACAAGTGGTGACAAGAATATCTAATTTTATCATATAGGCCATGAAAAAACACAAATAAATATAAATTCCCGTGAAGTTGAAATAGTGCTCTGAGAAGTGATCGAACATTTCCTCAACCTTTTCATTCTCCTTCATTCTTAACAACTCATATTTATGGGTTAAGAAATCAATATTATGTTCATGAACTTGATCCATACATTCATAAATTACTTTGAGTATGTCCCACATTCTGTTGATAATGGTGCATCAGAATGTTTCGGTAATCATCTGGTTTAAGCACAATAGACCATAATTGTTGATAGCTATGACATTACTTTCTACTTTCATGATGTCTTTCACATTGTACTCATCTTTCATTTTAGGAATGACTCTCTCCCACTTTTCTCATTAGCACCTGTGCCCACACCAATTCTTGTATGCATTAAAATTAAATTAAATTTAATTAAAGATACCATTTTTACTTCTTACGTTGTATAAAAAGATCCATTTCTATTAACAGCTATAATAGTTGTAATTACTGAATTAATTAGTAAGTAATGCTAGTTAGAGACATTTTTTCACTTGAGGTATCCCAACTCTTAAATTTGTAACAAAAAGGTACCATATCTTAACACTACTACAAAAAAAAGGCAAAAGGACTGCCCTCAATTGCATCGCATACAAAAATAACCGATGCAAAAGAGCAAAGGCAACGGTTGTTTTTTAAAAGCGATGCAATTGTTTTTTTAAAAATTAAATTTGGAAAAAAGAAATAGGTATTAGCATCGGGTATTTAATAGAACCGATGCAATTGCTCAATGGCATCGGCTATACAAAACAACCGATGCTAATACCTATTTTTTATTTTTAATATTTTCAAATATTAATGCAAATGCACCGGTTGTTTGCAGGAGCCGATGCTAAGACCAAAGCTTAAAGTTTCGAAATTCTTAAAAATACAAAGGAATCGGTTTTTTCATTTAACCGATGCCAATACTACTATTCTTTTTTACTCCCTCTGTTTTCAAAAACTCTTCCTCTTTTATTTTTTTTACTTCCAGCAAAACACTTCCACTTTCTATTAAAAAACCACTTTTACCCTTACTTTTTCATACCCTACTTATCACATCATACTTTTTCTCTAATACTCAATTCATCACATCTTACTTTTACCCATCACATCAAAAGCAAAATTGAAAGTCAACTACAATTTAACACTTTCTTATTTTTACACAAATTCAAAATAGGAATATTTTTATAGAACGGAGGGAGTAATTAATATAACAAAGGCATCGGTGTTCTTTAACAATCGATGCCAATACTCTTTTGTATTTTGTTAATATAAATTTTATTGGACCAATTAGTAAACATACTTTTAAATGAGTTTATTTTATAATGTTTAAAACTTTATTTGTGTGAAGGAGATAGGAGGCCGCACATTCTATTCTATCTGAGACGGTTAGGCTTCGGCTTCATGAGAACTGGAACTCTGCTCTCGTCTACGGAGGAGACCGGACGGAAGATTGAGCTCTCGTCGACAGAGGAGAGAAACTGTGTCGACCATCTGCGCTGCATCTAACGCGAAGATTCGAATCTGACCTTCGCCGGACGGATATTGACGGCGGCCATCGAACTGAAAAGGTCCAAATCTTTGAACTATTTGTTGCCTTTGGGAAATTTCTTTTATAATATCGGATGCTAGTTGTGTTAGTTTCGTCATCTTATATTTTTATTGTTGATGTGTTTTTGCTCAACTAACGGGGAATCCGTGATTATGATTGTTGGAATGTTTGATCATGTGGGTTAATTTAAGATTAAGTATGGATTCTCGAATTGAGTTTGATTTGGAGTTTGAATTGGGGTTATGGAAGTTGCCGAAAGGATAGTATGTACATTGTCTAGATATTTTTTAATGCTTCGTTATATGTATTTTTTGAAACATTAGTAATATTGTCAATATTTACAGGTGAAGTTGAAAGCTGATGCTCAAGCAGGGACTTTCATGGCTGTTGGACATGATGACATTCTCACTCGTGCACTCGGTACTTCTGAGCATCCTGGCAGGACTAGAGGTGTCGGGTCACTCGTCGGGCTACAAAATGTTTTTAAGGGGAAAAAGAAGTCTCAAAAGTCTGATGGATTGTTCATGACGCAAGACGACTTGGAGCAGTTCAGGAACTCTGTCCTTAATGACGCGTTCACCATGTACACACAACGACTTCCCCAGCTTCTTCAGTCTCTTGGAGTTCAAGTGTCAGGCAGCATTGAGAACATTGCCAACATTTCGCAACAATTGCCCATGTCTACACCACAGTTTCAGCAGAGCAGCAAGGCTTCGGTAGATCCTGACCCATTTGCACACCTTACTGAGGTAAACCTTTTTTATATAGACAAATTTATGTTTTAAAAGTCATATTTATTAAACTTGTGTATTCTCATTTTTTGAAGATGAGTCATTGCCACATGAGTATTACTGATCCTATTGATGCCATAGTGGCACGTGGATCAGTATTCCCGTGCTCTCCAGGAGTGTCCCTTCACAATGCTCCCCTCCCATACAACCATGTCAAAGTATCTGTTGATGTGGTGCTTGATGGTATGGGGGACTATCCTATACCGACTTTGACGGATGAGCACACCACTGTTTCTTCGACTTTGGGGAGCATGTGTGCCTGGCCAAAAGCCTTGGTTCACCTTGGAGATGTAAGTATATATTAATCTTACTTCTTCGGACTTCTTTCGTTCTATTATTTATTAGTTCAATTATATTATGACCTTATAAATGAGTATATGCAGCCTCCATTAGGGTCTCCTGTCTTACCTACCTTGAGGGGCATGGAATCTTCTACCAAAGGATTCTCCCGTGTATCAGCGTACTCGGAGGATTCTCCCCACCTTAGTCATCATTCCTCGCAGCAACTCGACTCTCATAATTCATTTAGTCAACATTCCTCACAGCAGCCTCATACTCATACTGAGCCTCCCTTCCAGCGTGCCGTTGAACCCGGGCTCTATGCGACTTTAGGTCCAAGGTGTAGGGATTTGTGCCACTGGTTGACACGAATGAAGGACCTCACAAACATTAAGATCTTGATAGAACCTTGGGCATTAGGCTATGCAGAGGAGAGGGTGTTCAACATTAATCCTGAAAACATCAAGGAGTTCTTGCGATGGGAGATAATCGATAATAGCATCGTCGAGATCTTTATGAGGTATAATTACATCTTAATTTTAGACACTCAATTAGTTATGTATTCATGTATAATGACTTATGTATTTGTATCTGTGTGTATGACTTATCTACAATGCACATATATATTATATTATTCGAAGACACTTGTATGGCTACATGAGGACCCACGACATTCGGAATGTCGAGTTAGTGTGTCCGGACAACCTCCAGCATATGGTAAAAAATGGAAACCGTAAGGATGTTGCTAGATCATAAAGAAAAATCTTGGGTTCTTCTTCCATTCTTCTGTGAGAGAACGTATGTAATCTATACTTAATTTTATAACCTATTATGGTTAGTAGATTTTTTTGGTTTATAATTAAGTAATAAGGTTTTGTATTAATCGCAGGCATCATTATACATTGATAGTAATACGTTATTATGAAAATAAAGTGTAATACTTCAACTCGGCATTGGGGACGGGGACTTCTAAGAATCTTACACTGAAGAGTTACGTAAATGAGTAAGTGTATATTATCTTTATTTTATGCAATTTCTATTTGAATTTTGTTTTCTCATGTATTACTCGAATGATGGCTAATTATTTTGAAATTTGATCGAAGATCTTGGAGGATCCTTCGAGTACAGGGGATGGGTTTTCTTAAAATGAAACCCACGTGGACTGATGTCGGTATCGTACCACAACAACCCGATGGAACAGAGTGTGGGTATTATGTCATGAGGTTTATGTGGCTAATTATCAGTCTTTCTGCCCGTGAATCCGTTCCAATAGAAACGGTAAGTTACTACTTTGATTGAATGGAAAGAAATTTGCCTTTTATGCTAATTTTGTGGAGAGGTAATTTGCAAGGGTTAGTCTTTAATTATTGTATGGGTTTTCTTGATGGTGTTGTAATGACTTTTTATACTCATCGTCATGATGAATATCACTTATTTTCCTATCAAAGATGTTTTCTTTTGATTTCTTTTCTTTTTTTTGTTTTTGTTTTTACAGGTGTTCAACTCTTTTGATTCGTATACGATTGAACAACTTGATGAGTTACGAGAGATGTGGGCAAACACCTTTCTAGATGAGTTAGTGATTTAGCCACTCTATCCCTAGTGACAAACAAATTTAGTTTAATTTGGTATACTTTTTAACCCGTTTTGTTAGTTGGACACAACTTTGTGTTGTAAGTTGTGTAGTATGTTAAGTCTTTACATTTTGGTGGATGTATACAATGAAATTTAAATTGTCTTTCAATGTTTGAGACTTATATCTTTTATAAGTAGTGCTGTGTGGTACATGAATGTGTAGTTTTTGTACTGTTGCTTCATTGTGTAGAATTATTGCCGTTTTTGAAAAATATTAAAAAAAAATCTTATATCAAAGGCACCGGTTGTTTAGTAAATACCGATGCAAATACATTTCAAAATATTTTTTGAAATTTATAATATTGAGCAACGGCATCGGTTTTTCTTGAAAACTCGATGCAAATAGCGTTTTCTAAATATTTTTTAAAAAATAAATATCGCAAAGGCATCGGTTGTTCACTGCACACCGATGCAATTACAGAGTTTTTTAAAAAAATTCGAAAATTAAATGCTCAAAGGCATCGGTTTTTCTGAACCACTGATGCTAATTCTCTATTTTAAATTTCGGTTTTTACCAAAGGCATCGGTTGTTTGTCTACAACCGATGCTAATACTATTTTTTAATTATAAAAAAAGCAAAGGCATCGGTTATTTGTAACCAACCGATGCTAATGCTCCCTTTTTTTAATTAATAAAATAGCAAAGACATCAGGTGTTTTTAAAGGCGATGCAATTGAATTTGACCAATTGCATCGCTCGTATTTGCATCGGTACAAAACCGATGCTAAAGGTACAAAACAACCGGTGCCTTTGCCCTGTTTTGTAGTAGTGTAAGTTTGCAACAAAATTATGCTCCATTTTTAAAAACTATAACAAAATCATACCCCTTGATCGGAATGGTGACAATTTGGCAAACCGTTGATGAGGTGGCATTCATGTTGGTTTTTCTCTCTCCTACGTGTTAATTGTAACTTCTCTTCCTAGTAATTTTTTTCATAAAACTTTTAGGACAACATTTCTTATATTTAATAAATAACAAAAAGAATATTTTTCTCTTTAAGTTGACATATTTGTGTTAATAATGCCGTATGACGATATAAGATTTCTTTAAATTAAATTGATCATGTATTAAAATTTTTAAAAATAACAATTAATTCATTGCAAACATGTTTCTTTAAAATTTTATTTGGAAAATATAGTTTTATTAAAAAAGGAAAAAAATACAATAAAGAGAGGATGAGGCATTCCCATTAAGATAGCCAAACCTAGACGTGTAAATAGAATATGACATCCGAAATAAATAAATAAATAAATAACATTTTCTAGCTAATGTAAAATTTCCAAAGTCTATCTAATTCTAAAAACTAACTAGTCGTGCATATTTCTAGACCCAATAAGGTTGAACACCCATACTATCATCAAACCAAAAGCAGTCTACTACAATGATTGTTCAGCTATTTAAGTTCGATATGTATGTTCACTTAAAAAAAACTGGAATAGATGCAAAAACACTTCTTTGCTTGGCGCATTTTTTCTTCGTAACCTTTACATAACAAACTACAATTAATTAAAAACTAAACATGTACTCCATAACAGGCATACTTGAGTGCATTTAAAGAGCAGAGAAACATTACAACCTGTTACGAATTGTTGGGAACATCAGACAATTGAGTAGGCAAATTGACAATTCCACTACTTTCGTACAATGCACCATTTGCATTTCGATTATTGAATCTCATAATCACAATTACAAGACAATCATAATTAACAGTTTAAAAATTCTTATATGCATTAATGGCTCCAAATTTGCACTAGTTATCCCTCCTTTAGCTGACACGTCGTCCTCTCTTCCTTTTACACTAGATATGATTAAATTAACACCTATGGGAAATATATTCAAGACAAACACATAAGTAATTGGGTATATGCATGAAACTATTTAGTCTTCGATACTAAATGATATCTTTTGTTATGACTAATTATTCCACAGATGCTACATTTCATATTTATTAATCCTTTCTTGCTCAATTTCTTGTTTCCAGCCGCATCCTCTCTCTCTCTTCAGGGTGCTTTCTCCTTGCAGTCTTCTTTTCCCATTTTTTCTCCAGACGTTGAGGCATTAATATTATTTTTTCTACTGGTCCTTTTGCCACATATCAGTGTCATTCATTGGCTCAATGTGAAAGCTATAGACTCTTCTGTAAGTTTCCATTGAGTAGCATGTGGAAACAAATTGCTTAGGATTTAAATTGTTACCAACAATGCACGCAATTGAATGTCCACAAGGTATTCCACTTAGTTGTCATCTCTTACAAGTGCATGTCCTCTCAACCATGTTAACTACAGAGTGATAATTAGACCATACACTTGAACTTTTGGTCCACTTGAGTAATGGGGTATCCATTCATGAGATTTTTTTTATTCTCTTCTTACTTGGCTTGAATTTTAGGGCATAGGGCATGTTGTCTACCTTGAAATTGCTAAAACTTCCTGTCTTTTCTCTTCATTTGTTTTGTTTTTATCATTTCCAACATCACAATGATAGGTTGGTGCCTAGTGTCGAAGATGTATTTGTTAAATGCCTCGCGCACATTGTTAGTGAGCATATAACATATAACTATTTCCCTAAGAATTCCCTGCACCAATTTTTACTAGGCCTGGACCTCAATCATTCTCTAGCTTACTTACTCTTTTCCTCTATTTCTTCCAAACACTTCTCTAACTTAGCCTCATATGATGCCCTGGCAGCATTCCACAATACATTTTAAAGCTCTTCTCCCTTAAAATGGACTCTATAATTCGTGTATAAATGCCTAACACACGTTCTGTGCTCAATATTTAGCCACAATGAGTGGATTGCGTTAATAAGGCCCTGTAAACAAACAAGTACAAGTGTTAAATTTTAGTTGAGTAACTATAAAAAGAATGTAAGTTGAGAGAAAGTGTACCTTTTGTTTGTCACTCATAACTGAAAATTGGAAACCATTGAATATTTCTAAATCCCCTTGCTGCAGACACTCCAAGAACCAAGTCCAGCTTTTAGTGTCTTCAATTTTGACAACAACATATGAAATTGGGAACATGCAATGCAATCATTAGGGTTTATGGCAATCACAGCTAATAGTTGACCCCCATAGGTACCCTTTAGTCTGCAACCATCAACACAAAAAATGGTCTACAATATTGCTTCCAAGCTGATTCCAGAGCTTGTAAGCAAATGCATATGCCTCCAAAAACACCCTTTTCCTCTTTAAAATGTACTGAAGAGCCTGTATTGGTTCTTATGAGCTCTTTTTTGTATGAATGCAAAGCTTCATACTGTTTGCTTTCATCACCATAAATGGATTTTAAGGCTTTTTCTCTAGTCCTCCAAGCCTTCATTTTAGTAATATTGTATCCCAAGTCACTATTTACTCTCAAATTTCAATGGTTATTGACTCTAAAGTCCTCCAAATATTTATTTGCTACCCACTCATTAGTGCAGTGATAGTTTTTATACACTTTACCGCATCTGTGATCCAGCTTCATCATTGTAACTTGAAAAGTGTTGTTTTATCAAATTTAGCTGCTATGATCTTGAAGTTGCAACCTTTAGTAGAACAAATGCAAAAACCTTTTGCTTTGTTGTCTTTCTTGAATCTAACTTCCCCTTTATGTTTGATACCCCAATTTGGACAAGCTTTCTTGAATTGTTTCTTATCCCTAAAAAGTAGACCAAGCTCAAAATTTGGGTTTAAGAGGAACCTCTCATGAAAATTTGGGAACTTTGGCCTACTTTTATCCTCATCTTCAGAATCAGTATCCAACTCCTCGTCACTAGCTGCATAATTAGAAACATCAGATCCAACTTCAATTCTAAAGTGCTCTCCTAGTCCCTCAAATGTTCCCTAAACAAATTCCTCTTCTCCCTCACGATCTTCCTCCAATTGTTCCTCATCTCTGGTTTTATTAACTTCTTCATTCAAATTATTGTCACTCATTTCAAAATTAAAATCATCATCTCCGTCTTCTACAAGGTATTCAGAGTTAGAGATGTCTTCTTCACCTTCTTGAATGTCTTCATATGCTAATTGTTCTCTACCTTCTACTTCCACATATTCTGTTTCTACACAAGTTGAGGCTGATTGTAAAATACGTTGTCCTAAAGCCTCATTCATCATGCTTGTATTAGCCCTAAATTCAATTTCAATTGGACCAACAAATTCAAAATCTTCATTGAATTCCCATGAATTGTGAAAATACTTCCTAATATAGCTTTGAACCTCATCTACGGTAACATGAGATGGAGGATGCATTATTTCCTTTTCAAGCTCATGAACAGAATGCCCAACGTGATAAATCATACCCTAAAATAGAATTTAAAACCAAAACAAAAAATTGGAATGGATATTACAAAATCGTGTGTCAAATGGTTAACCCTTTAAGAACTAAAAATTGTAAAAATAGTGAATTAAAACATTGAAGAGCAACAAAAAGAATATGAATGAAACGATGGGGGCAACTCACTGATATGATCAACAAATTGAGTATGAAAAAGTATGTCAAATATATGGCTAATTCAAACCTTAAATTTGGTGGCAATGACACATCTCCCAGATCCTACCCGCAAGAAAGATTGAAAATGACGACAAAGTGAGAAATAGAAATTTGTATTGCTGATATTAGGGCAACATGGGATTTGGGAAGGTTAGTCTTTTAAGCTTCTCCTTAGTTGAGTATCAATTAGATAGGACGATCTCAAAAAAATAGTTAGGTGGAATAGAGGTAAGCATATATAAATGCCAACATGATGCCACATCATCAACAGTTCACCCAATTGTCACAATTCTGACCAAAGGTATGATTTTGTTATAATTTTTAAAGATGTGGTATGGTTTTGTTACAAACTTAAGATATGGTATCTTTTTGTTACAACCTTCAAAGTTGGGGTACCTTCTATGAAAAAAAGTCGCTAGTTAGGTAATTAATTGATTCTATAGATAGACACATACTTATCGTACATATAGTACTACTCTGTATACTACTACATATTTATATGAATGAATCATCTTGGAGTATATTTATATCAACAACAATAAATTATATTCTTATATTTTTTTTTGAAAGAAATCATATTCCCTACATGGTTTTACACACACACACACATATGTATGTATGTGTGTGTGTGTCTATATATGTATGTATGTATGTATGTATGTATGTATACACACACACACACACTTTGACAATTTCGTAGTAAATATATACGGAGCACTTTTATTTATAAATATCGGGTCAGAACACCTGTGCATTCTAACAACACAAGCCACATCCGGTTCACAACACTTGTAGGTACCTAACATTTATGAGCTAGGCCGACTCAAATGCTGAAACTCAGGCCCAAACCTACATTATTTTGGATAGGCTTATCACGCCAGGTCAGATACTCGGGCCCATGAAAAGTCTACTAACATCCCATTAAAGATTAAGCTATTTGTATATTAAAACTTCTATCCTAAAGACATGCACCGACATTTTATGGCAGTGTGATGGTTTACATTGACAAAAAATATGAGTACAATTTTTTTAATTGAACTAACATTTTATATCAATATAAACTGTTAAAATATGAATGTATTTTTTTGGGATACAACTTAAGATACATTTTTTGGTGTACTTCTAGCATTGTTATCCTATTAATCATCTCCAAGACTACAACGGATAGGGCTGTCAACGGATAGCCGAAAATCCGATTACCGTCCGCATCCGAATCCGTTTAAAGAGGAAATATCCACATCCGTTTTTAATGGATATTATCCGTATCCGATTACTAAACGGATACGGATTTGGTAATTGTATATCCGATCCGTTTAAAATCCGATCCGAATATGCATCCGTTTAAATAACCGTTTATCCAAATATCTGATCCGTTATATATAGTTTTTCCTAATTTTTTATGTTTATATTTTGTTTCTCTATTGATATTTCAAAATATAAGAAATGTTTATATACAAAATAAATGTGTAGACACATAAAGATATGTACAGACATATAAAACTATGTGTATATATGTATGTTGCGTATATCTTTTTATCATATGAAGTTATCGTAGAATATCATAAATCATGAAAACAAAGAAAATAATTGTCCCATACCAAATTATAGTTGATTTAATAATAGTTTGACTTTAATCTAAATTAAAATTAAAGTATTGCTTAATTTGATTTTAGAAATTGGAAACGGATACGGATATATCCGATATCCGACCGATGCGGATACGGTTTTGATTTTCAGTATCCGTCAAGATCCGTATCTGATTTCGATATCCGACAAAAATAAACGGATACGGATTTGGTAATGGCACATCCGATCCGATTAAGATTCGTTTACACCTCTAACAACGGATCGTTGTGGCAAGTTGGGACCGCCAATAGCCGGTCACAGAAGTCCTATACCGGCTACACCTGGGCCTAGCCAGTCACTCGATATAAATATCTCCTTCGGGTAGATAGCCTGCCCCGTCTCCTCCATCGCTCGCATATATTATCCCTCGCAGTCCGCTATTGTTTTCTCTCTTCAGATCTCTCCTCTCAAGGGTATATATATATATACACGCATATACAAATCCACCTGTATTTATATGTCCGTATCTATATATATATATATATATATATATATATGCATACATCTTGTATAAAAGGATTACTTTTCAAATCTTTGGCGCCCGAGTATTGATTTTCACCATTTTTTCCCTTTGAATTTAACGGGATTTAAGACGATTAATCTGTATGCATTTTAGCTGTTTGGTTAAATCGGACTCATGTTTCCTGCAATCTGATGATCCGCATCTAAAATTATCAAACAGGGTTGGATTTCTGTAGTTGAATCCTGATTTCTCGAACTGGTGCCCTGATTGGAAACCCTAACTCCACAATTAGATTTCAGATTTCTTCGAAAGTTATTGAACTTTTTGCTGAGAAAAAAGAACCTCATCCTTTAAGATAAGGGTTCCCTGTTCGATGGATGCTAATCAGGACACAATGGGAGGGAGCCAGCCGGTAGATCTTTCCAAGCACCCATCTGGAATTGTACCGACACTCCAGTAAGTTCATAGTTTTACTTTGCTGGTGAGCAGAGTACGGGATAGAAAAACATTCTTCATTTGTGAAAATTTTTAAACCCGGGTAGAAAGATGAGACTATTCCTGTAACAATGTTCGAAGTGTATTGGTTCTTGAGTAATCTTTCTTGGTCAATTAAATAGTAAGCAGCACATGTCTTAACCTTTTCATGTTCACAAGGGGTCAATTGTCCGTTTACATGCATATCTTGCTAGCTACTGCTTGTATATTTTGTTTGTTTGTTTATGTAAGTTGAGAGAGATGAATTGAAGTACCAATTTCCAGTACTTCTGATTTCATTCATACGGGTCAACAGATCAGTTTTTTTCAGAGTATTTTATGACAATAGAAATGTAGATTGGGTGATATTTTGAAACAAAAAATCATCAAAGATTTTGAAATGATGGATTTGAGCTGATGTGGTGCAGTTTTTTAAACACGATGTTTGGTTCAAGGAATTTGAAAGGGAAAAGAAAAGAAAGTGAGGTAGAAAATTATTTTTCTTGTTTGGTTAGAGAGGATAATAAAAATGAGAAGGGGAAATAAACTAATAGGAGGGAAAACACAATTCCTCTCATTTTGATGAGGAAAAGGAGAGAAAGTCATTTTCTTTTTTTCTCCTTCCTAATTCCTTGATCCAAACATAATGTGAGTGCGTCCAATTTGAAAGACACTTGTAATAAGTAGACTAAATTTTTGGGTTGCAACGTGCAACTTGGAGCGCAAACACAAGTAAAATCATGGGTTGCAATTTGGGACTTGCAAGTGACAGTAGAGATGATTTGACTCTACGCCACTGGCAATTTACAAAAATTACTGGCAATAGAGGCAACAACTTTACAAATTGACTTAGCTATGTTGCAGTTATCATAGTCAACAGTGTCTGATAGTGTGGTGCAGGCACTTGTAGCCTATTTTAGATGAATGACTACTTTCTAAGGGTGAATCTGCCCTACTGTACACACATGCTAAATGAGAAATACTACAGCCTAAATAGAAAATATTGGTCAGGTGACGATGATAATGTGGGAACAACTTCATGGTCCATGTGCTTGGAGTTGGGAACAGTGGCCCTTAAGTTGTAATTAACGTTTGCATTGTGGGGTGACAATTTGGGGCCAACATTTGATTTTCACATATTATTCTCAGAATGTCCTTCAGCTTTAGGTCATCTTCGTCCTCACACGGCTCAAATCTGCAAATTGAAGAGAGCATACCACCATGAGTAAGGCCTGGACTTTTTTTCGGTGAACTAGTTAATAATATAATTTAAAGAGTCAATTGCTAGCTAATTGATATTTAGGACTTGTCACAACCGTCCCCACCATACTTAATTTTCTCTTACTGTAGGTTTAGTATAAAAGTGTCTCGGAATTGC
Organism: Cuscuta australis; assembly: GCA_003260385.1. NCBI lineage: Eukaryota > Viridiplantae > Streptophyta > Magnoliopsida > Solanales > Convolvulaceae > Cuscuta > Cuscuta australis. Next base: position 27,705 of record NQVE01000200.1, on the reverse strand, counting down.
AGTTCTAAAATCATTTCCACTGTATTGGGTACAATTAGTGACTCCTGTAGTAGTTTGGAATGCTAAGTATCTTGAGTCGTCATGGCTTGAAATCCTTGAAGTGCACATGAGAGCACACACTATTTTGAAGTCAAGCTTATCAATCTATAAAAAAGTTTATGGATAGTCCTGGACTTGTGCTTTAATACATCTCTTATCGGCATAACCGCATAAGAGGATGGTTATTGCAGATTAGATCATTAGAGTATTAAATCTTTCTTTGAATGAGCTACGGTGGTATGTTATCCCTTTCACTTGGTAAATTTCAGCCGTACAACGAAGAAGATGAAACATAGGAACTGAAGTTAGAGCTGAAGAGCATTTTTGCGGGTAGTATGCAATTTCCTCCACAAATCACATGTTGGTACCAGATTGTCACCGTGCAATACTTATGGTACAAATTAAGGGCCACATGGACCATGGAGTTATTCCCACAAAGTCATTGTCACCTTGGGTCGTCGTTGCAATATTTCTCATAAACAAGGGCAACTGTTCATAGAACCTCATTTATATTATTCATTATTCCCTGTGCCACACACGTCTTCCGAATTACCATTTTCAGTTGTCTATGTAATTTTCCCACTTTTTCTCTTTCCATTATTGTATGTAGTCCAAAAAATCTCTCTTCTTAACATATTCTAACCACTCACTTTTCAACACTTTTCTTAGTCTTCGTGAAATTAAAGTGGGAAAATTAACTGGGGAAGAGGGAGTATATTGCTTGCATATTTTAATGAATTACACTGCAGAAGATAGGGCAACCCTGACAATATAGACATGTTGGTGATACCGTTATGTGTGGATAGTGTATTAAACTTTGCAGAAGAATGAATTGCATGTATTTATTACTATGCAGTTGATGTGACATCTATCTTTGAGCTACTTCCTATTCCAGGAATATAGTTTCAACTGTCAACTTGGACTGTAAATTGGATCTTAAAGCAATTGCGTTGCAAGCTCGCAATGCTGAATACAATCCTAAGGTGAAACATATAAAAATTGATTTTGTTTATGTTAATCCATCTGTCCCTATTTTATATCCCCCTTTTGACTTTGCACGTGTTTTATTGTACTTCAGATATATTAAGAAACCAAAGAATCAATTTGGACCACAAAATTCTTTCTTTTGAGAAAGATTAGGTAGGTATGACCCAAAAAGTAAAGGGGAAATATAAAGAGGGACTAATGGAGTATACTTTTATAAATCGGCTAGGTTCTGTTGACACTGGCCCCAGTTGACACTACGGTGCCACTGGGGTTTTGTGGCACCTTTAATGCTCCATTTGTAAAATTGTTGATTTATACCCCCTAACCCCTAGTAAACCCCTACCTCGCCCAGCCGGAACCCACCCTCATAACCCCAACAATTTCATCCTCAAAATTTTGTTGACTTTGGGATCAAAAAATTTGACTCCAACGTCATCCAAATGTTGGGGATGAAATTGAAAGGGTTGGGGTGGGTTCAGGTTGGGGCCGGGGTTGGGGGTTTTAAGGGGGATTAGAGGGGTAGGAGTCATCAATTTTACAAACAGAGCACCGTAGATCCTTCAATAGGAGCCGGTGTCATTAATTTGAAACTCAAAATGAGTGTCAACGGAACCCCTACTTTTATAAACTTATGAACTGCTTTATAAGTATTTTGACAACTTTTGCTTTTGGGATTTATGCTTACTTGAATCACCGTAGCTGCTTTTATTACTACTCTGAAAATGGTTTTTTTAACTTTTGCCGATGTTTTGGTAATAATCAGCGTTTTGCTGCTGTTATCATGAGGATAAGAGAGCCAAAAACTACGGCTTTGATCTTTGCATCTGGAAAGATGGTAAAATCACTGCCACATCTATTCCTTAGTTTCCTTTACTCACTGGTTTGTGCCATATTTGCACATTCTATAGTTATCTAAATCTTTTTTAATTTGCATTGTCTGCAATTAGGTTTGCACTGGAGCGAAGAGTGAAGAACAATCTAGGCTTGCAGCTAGGAAGGTATTGTGACATTTTACAAATGCTCACACTGTTCTCATCTAATCTTTCACACTTCGAGTTGGTGCAAAGTCTAAGAAAATGAAACTGTGTGGCCGAGATGTATTTTTAAAGGAAAGAAACATTATCTATTACACAATTCTTTAAAGGAAAGAGAAAGATTATTGTAGGGAAGACCAAAAAATGAAGGTGAAGATTCAAATGGGGCAGAGGAAGTATTTTTGCAAATGTTCTCAGTCACTTCTAATGATTATAGATAATTACCTAATAAACTTACTAGCTCCTTTATGATTTTATGAACTTGATTTAACAAAGCACCTCATCCATTAATCAGGAGGCTCTATTGAGAAGATTGACCCCAAAGTTTTTGGTATGCCGTAAACTTCACTGATTTCTCGTCTTTCATGTATTTCAGTATGCTCGTATCATTCAGAAGCTTGGGTTCGCTGCAAAGTTTAAGGTACATGTCTCTTGTGCTCAGATTGGTGATTTATGTTTCTCTTCTACGCATTTCACTTCAGAGCGAATTCCCAATTTCGATCCTTGTGTGCACTACTACACTTTCACTCATTTGGCTATCTATTTTTTTGGGGTTCACCTTTGGGCTTTTACTATGCCATTTACACAATTTAGTTATCATGCATCTTTAATTAGAAGGCCATTGTCATCCGTTCACTAAATTTAAGCCCAATTAACTGATTAAAGACCTGATTTTCTCCTCAACTTTGTATTTTGGATGGAAAATCCCCTTAATTAAAAAAGAAATTGGGGACTAAATTGGGTCTAAACTCTAAAGTGTGTGGTTGAGGATCAAATTTAATCCAAATTGAAGTCAAGGACTAAGTTGAGTAACAGAGTACAGTCAAATGACTAAATCCAGCATGTAATTCATTAAATGCATATAGCCACGTAATTTTATGACATCTTGTGGTTCATTGTCTTTCTGCAGGATTTTAAGATTCAGAACATCGTTGGCTCCTGTGATGTGAAGTTTCCCATCAGACTTGAGGGCTTAGCCTATTCCCACGGTGCCTTTTCAAGCGTGAGTATCAAATGTTGGGATCCAGCCAATGCCCAACCACCTAAATTCTTCATTTGGAACATTTACATATTTTCAGTTGTGTGATTAAATGTTGTATGTGACTGGCTGACTGCAGTATGAACCAGAACTTTTTCCAGGCTTGATCTACCGGATGAAGCAACCGAAGATTGTGCTTCTCATATTTGTGTCTGGAAAAATTGTCCTCACTGGAGCAAAGGTGAGGCATTCTTTCTTCCCTGGTAGGAAATTATAAGCGCCAGAGTTTAACTTTGAGGTTTGAACACGGCCTGCCATCCTTCCATTTTTTAGGTGAGGGAAGAGACGTACACTGCCTTTGAGAACATATACCCTGTCCTTACGGAGTTCAGAAAGAATCAGCAATGGTATGGTCACTCTTCCTTCCAGAACTTATAATTTTCCCTTACAGGTCTAACCTTTTTTTGTGGACTGATATTTGTTCAATGTTGCTCTTTTTTTTGGCTGTCCCTCCCTGAAGAATTGCCGAAATCTATTATTATTATTATTATTATTATTATTATTATTATTATTATTATCAGAATACTTGCAAGCACATGAAGCCATCGGTGGTGCTTGCCCTGCAGCCTCGCTTTGTATCTTATAATATATGTGTCTTTTGATATTGTTGTCGCCATTTCATTTTCCCAGATGAATTTCAAGTCATAACATGAAATCTTTAAAATGTTCAAAGTGATTAATTTGATTTCCTGTGTACCTAGTAATGGTTTCTTGCAATTGGGCTGTCTTATTGGGTGTCTATGCTGCAATACCAAATGCCAAGCAGTCCTTTTTGGAATTTATGGCTTTCTATTTGAATATATTACATCGGTGTCCCACCATAGATATTGGATACCATTTTGGGAAAAAACTAAGCCCGGATGTGTTTGGAAAACATCTTTTTAGATGGTTTTTGGCCGATAAACTTTGGCTTTTTGACTAATCGAACAGTCGAAAACATTGTTTGGCCAATGGTTTTTTCATTTAGCTGTTTGATTCGAAAAGCTAAAATATGAAAAGCCATGGGAAGTAGCTTACATTAATTTTTTATCATTTTTCTTGAAAGATATTAAATAATATATGTAAAAAAAGTTAAAAATAAACAAAACTAAAATTTAAAATTTAAAACTAAAAAAATAAATGAAATGAGAAAATCAAAAGTCAAAATCATTAAAAGTCAAATATTATTAATTTCTTATGAATTCTATGAAAGTGTAATTTAATACTAGTACTGTGTATATTAAACATTTAATTTTTACATGTACAAAAAAAAGAAAAAAATATTGTATTTATTTTGCTACAAATGTGTGTGACTATAAGTTTTCTTTTTATTTTTCAATTAAAAATTTATTTTATGCAATTTATGCTTATGTTTATGTTTCACTAATTTTAGTTTAATTTATGTCAAAAAGCAAACTTTTCTATATTAATGTTTCATGAATTTTACTATGTTACATAATTTATGTTATTATATCATAAAACATAAATCATGAATGTTACAAAATAATGAATTCTTTATTTGCCTTAAATTTGTTATGTATATTATGCTAATACTTGGCTAATCTAAACACATTATGTATGTTTGACAATAATTTTAAACCTAAATTTATTGTTATTAAAATTTTACTTTTTAAATATGTACTCTCTCTGTCGCATTTTAAATTGCATGTTTTCTTTTTTTCTCTGTTCGAAAATAAGTTGCTTGTTTTTTGTTATCGTAAACTTTTAAGAGTAAAATATCTAAACTATCTCTAAAATAAGTCACTCTTTTCCACCTTATCTTCTTATTCATCGCTACCCTCCTAAAAAGTAATTGCAATTTTGAAAAATCAATTATATTTTCTCTTTAAATCCGTAAGTGTTAATAGATGTATTTTTTTTCCTATTTTTCCAATACCGTTTTTTCCTATTTTGCCATTACCTTGTTTTGTCTTTTTTTTAAATTTTTTTTATTTCATTTGTTTTAATATAATACAAACAATTTTGAATTTTTATACGATTTTATAGAAGAAATTCTAAAATAACACTTTAAAAAATAGTAACAGAATGAAAGAAAAACAAAGAAATAAAAAAAAGAGTGATCTAAGATTTATTACCGTAAAACATTTAGAAAAGAATAGGAAAAAAATACATTTATTAACGTTTATAGATGAAATATTGAATGAAATGTCTCCTTCCAGTCATTACAACAAAATGTAAAGACCTCTGCTGTCTTCTTGAAAATAAAGGGACCTAAGAGTTATTTTAATAAAACTCGAGTATAATTTTCTGGTTTAGTTATTATGCCATATTTGTCCTCCTGGTTAACGTCCGTCAACACCTTTATTCCTTTTATTTATCTAAAAAAAGGGTCAAGTTCTCCTAAAATTGCACCACCAACTTCAGACTAGTTCCATCTCTTGGACTTTTCAACTGCCGCTTCTGCTCTTTGTCTCCACCGTCCATCAGTCATCAGTATGTCTTTTTTACTATAATATGCATCCCTTGTTTTTCAAGGTATACGTGTTTTCTTAGGGGCTTTTATTCCAATCTACTCATTAAAAAAATAATAGGAATGCTTATTGAAACAAATTCTTTTAGGATTTTCAATCTGCTTACTGAAAATCCTAACTAATAATAGGTTGTTTCATATATACTTTTTGTATAACCACTTCTACTTTTGTTGTCTTTGTGGACTGTAAGTATTGTCTTTAAAAGTTCTTGTATGTTGCTTGCTTAGATCTTTCTAATTTAATAAGCTTTATGAATGCATTTTAGTGTGAAAAGATTGCAAAACATTTTTCCTAGGGGACACGTAGGAGGGGGGCAGTTTGGGCATGGGGAGATACTAGAAGAATTAGATATTATACTTAGATGGTTAGGTTGCACTTTTAAATATATACTTGATCAATGTTTCACGATATATATATAAAGAGATTGATGAATTTATTTATCCTACGTACTTCAATGGTTAGGTTGAACACATATCTGTAGCCTAATCTGCTCTGTGATGCAGATTTTGACTCTCTTTTTGGATTACGCCTCAAGTGATTTTTTAGCAGAACAATTATTTATATTCAAATTTAAACATATCAAGTTCAGTTTTAACTCATACCAGACCTTATGAAGTTCACTTTGGTAAATAATTTCTGCTATCACTATGACTTTCGTTGTTTCATGTTGTGTTTGTACACACACACACACACACACACATATCTTTCTTATTATATAAATGGAAAATAGATGCACTTTTCCATCCATATTTTTTGTACACCATGCTTAGAAAGTTGTACCTTTAGTTATTCAGCCAAAAATGTCCTTACTGTTTAAACTTGCATCATTCTTAGAAGCCAAGTCGTTGTGCTGGCGTTTAGAACTATACTCCGCAAGAAGTTGCGAACCGCCTGAGTTTTCATACTATACTAACATTTACTCTGTAATTTCCTCAATAAAAAATATTTACTTTGTAATAACTAATAAGTGTTTGATAGGCACATATTACCATCCATGTTACGAGTTGCTTCCACAATCGGTTCTCAAAGCATGCACTTCACTGAGGAGGAATTGGAGAGCATAGTTAATAGCGATAGGTTCTATTCTTCTCCACACTGTCCATCATCTCCTTTATTGCAGCAGGTATGTGATGTTGTATTTAGTGCTTGATTTATGTGTGGTTATATTAGGTTGAGATTCCACAGCTAGCTTTCTTGTTTAGTACTCTGTGGTATGCTTCTTCATATTTTTATACAATATACAGATTGAGGAATAGAAGTTAGATTAAAGAATGGACTAGAAAAGCCAACAACGTGAAATCCAGGATTTGAGAGATTAACTTGGATTGAAGATGTGATTGTATTGCAAGTGCAAACACAAGATATTTCGTATTTCTGATAGTTTAAAAAATGCCTTCTAGTATTTCTCTTCACCTAACAAATGCCTTTGTGTGAGAATATTATTTTAGGCTTTCATTACTCTAGAAGGTTCTCTTTTATGAGAGCTTTGGGTTTTTTTTTTTTTTAAATTTCATGTGGTAATTCAAAAGGGCATGGAGTTAAAAAAGGTCATTGAAACTTTACCGGCCAATTGATTGACTTGAGAAGCTTTGAGTTTTTTTTTTTTTTATTCCTCTTCCACCAAAAGCTGTGACATGCAACAGATGTGGAATTTTGTTCTTGCTCTTATGACACTACTGTTTAGGTCTAGGACTTAGCAATGTGCCAAGAACCCTCATTCATATGTAGTAATATCTTAATTGCTCTAATTTTTCTTTGAATTTTTAATTGAAGCCAACTAGAGTCTATTTATGACTTATGCAACTTACCGCTGGACTATTTATGCACATGCTTTAAATAAAAATTATTTATTATCAAGTATGAGGAGTAAGACAAAATTACATTTGATGGTATAAGCAAATATTTATTTGTGTCGCTTGATATTATTTAATGAGCAGTTTTTATTAGGAAGATGTGGGACAAGTTTGAAGCAAGGGAGATGTCACAGATACATGTGTTAAATAAAGACTGGATAGGGAGATGACTCATGCTAGGGTTGCAAGATTTGAGGTTTGGTGTTGTGGTTTAATTTGTAAATGGTTTTTGGGTTTTGAATAATATATTGTTTTTTGTTGTTTTATTTATTTTAATGTTCATTGTTTTTTAGGAACTGAATCATGAAAAAAGAGTCTTGATTCTTCATATTGATATGATGCAGCAAATTACCAACGCTGTATTTTTTATGTATTGGTATTAGCAGGTAAACAAATGAAATTAAACAACCTAGCATTTGAGAATTTTCGAAGCAACTTGTGATGTCAAAGAAAGGGGGAAAGGCATCCGCAGAACTGTTTGCAAGTCATATCGACTGGTAGAAGGAAGAAGAGCTCAATTAGATCATCACAGGTAGCTAATTCTTCAGGAAGGTATTGCATTTGCCTGCTTAATGTTTTATTTTTTCCCTCAAATATTTTATTTCATTCCAAATTTTCCTTTGTTTTCTTTCCTGGACAATTTTTGAATTCACAATGGTAATGTATGAGAATAATCAACTCCCTGCCTGATGTATGGTCTATAATGATAAATTTTTGTTTTTGAAAAATGGTATTATAGAAAGAGGCAAACAAATAACCATGTCTAAACAGACTAGATCTTTCAATAACTCACCCCAAGTTTGAGTCTTTTCTCGTTTTTTTAAAATGAAAACAAAATAGAGTTGTCAACAAGCTACCACACATGTTCATTTGGTGATTGTTTTACGTTTCTTTTTAATCTCATATCATGTTGTCCTATTTGTTTTTTTTTATCTTGGAAAGGAAAGCAATTAGCTGGAGCACTCTTGTACTTACAAAGGTAAAATAAACAAAAGTAGTGTACACTTAGTTTTAAAAAAACAACGTCTACGAGCAAATTGGCCCCATTTTATTGTTTTATGTGTCTTTAATTTACTTTTAATTGTAATCAATATACATCTTGTGTCAAATTATTACCATTAGTCTCATGGACTTATAATTCATTTAAATGATACATTTGAGAAATTCTTGACCTTTATTCTAGACATTATTGCATTGCTTATGAGCCATTTCAATGCTACTCCCTCCGTCCTAAAACTTTCCTCCCAGAGCACTACTCCAACTTCACGGGAATTTATATTTATTTGTGTTTTTTCATGGCCTATATGATAAAATAAAATACTCTTGTCACCACTTGTTTTGTTGAACTTTTGATGTAGTTTTTAAATATGTATGTTTCATTTTTTATTTATATACCAATATTTAAATAAAATAGATTGAAAAAACTTGGAATTTTTCTTCGTTTTGCGCAACGGGAAGAAAGTTTTAAGACGAAGGGAGTATAAGAAACATTTCTTATGAATTTTAATAGCTCTATAGCCCCCCCACCCCTCTAAAAAAAGTCATGTATCATATCCTAAATACTTGTGTTTTCAACTTCCTTTCTCGTGAGGTGTTGATCAAATAGGATTAGATACAAATTCAAATACAATAAATTGTAAACAAAAACCATAAAAAATCTTGGCTAAAATCCTTATCGGGCACTTTAGTGAATTTGCTAGTATGTATGCGCGCGCACGCGTGCGCGCGCACACACACATATTAATGGTCAAAGTGCAATATTAGAAATTGTGAAAAGTTAAATGAGAAGATTTTTTTCGGACGGAGGGACTATGAACTTCCATACACTAATTAACTTTCTGCAAAATTAGTTAAAAATTGGTACTCCAAAATTTTTAATAAGAGACACTGTAATTAAGATAAAGAATTGAAAATGTCAAATTTTGCGCAAAAGAAATTTTGCAGAATTGTAAGCATTAGATGGTAAGCTTATTTTGTAGAAGAAGAAATTGTCATTTCTGATCTTGCTTGGTCTGATCTTGCGCTAGAAATGAAGTAAAACATTATTTGAAATTTGTATGTGTTCTTTTTTATGGGTTGTTCTCTTTTTATGAGTTTGTTAAATTGAGTTGAGTTGGTAAAATTGAGTTGAGATTGTATTAAATTTTTGTTATTCCACCCCCTATGAGTTATCCCACCACTTGTGAATGGTATTCTGTCATACAAAACTTGTGTATCTCTAGGATACAGCAGAATCTAGGATCAACATTTTTCTCCATTTGCGACAGATCTGCGACGGCTAATAGTTTCCATCGCAGATTTTCTTTACCGTGTAGAATAAGACCCTCATCGTAGAAACCGTCGCAAAATAGCGACAGAAAATCACAGTCCGTCACAGACACAAACAAATTTTTGCCTTTCATTTACCCTCGCAGATCAGTCGCATACTTATGACGGGAGCGAAAAGTCCGTCGCAAATAACAAGCGGGCGACGACGGATTTGCGACGGAACAATAGTATCGCAATACCGTTGCTGATTATGGATCTGCTACAGTTTTCTAAAATATGTGACGGAAATTTTCCGTTGCAGATGGAACAAATTCTTGTCCCAACTTCCACGGGCAGAGTAATCAATCCCTCCGGCTTTATGGAATCTCCTGTAAAATCTGTCATCGAGTTTTGATCGGCAATCCCGGGTCAAACCCAGGGCTTTGAATGTGTCCATGTAAATGATATTCACAGAACTTTCCGTATCCACTAATTTCTTAAGGATCACTAAGTCCACAACACCAATAGTAAAAACCAAAGCATCCCTATAGGGGACCCTTAATTTTGGCAAATCAGCATTTGAGAAAGTAATAGGCTAACCCGCACGGGTAGCTCAAGTGGCAAACACTTGGTGAAGTTTGGAGAATGACCAAGGATCGAAACCTGGCAGCGACCGTTGTGGAGGTGACCACCTCTGAAAAATGAGGGGAGTCTCTGGTGCGCACTAGGATATGGTCTACCTAAGTGTTGTGCCTTTTGGAGAAAGTAATAGGCTAAGTTTTTAGCATCTTACCTTCAAGTTGGTAGGGAATCACAACCTTATTGACCGAAGAATGGCCCACTTCTTCCAGCTTGTGGCAGAATCCCCTCTGGTCTTACCTCCAATAATATAGTTGGCATCCATGATGCCTCTTTTGCCGGTTTGAGACAGGCTCGGAATATTCCTCTTCCTCACCTGGGCCGATGTGTCTCTTCCCCTAGGGCTCCACATGCGCCACTTGCCCTTCCTTGCGTTTCAAAGTCCGAGAGTTCCTGGGTGTCTCTTCCCCAGGCTGATTTTGGACAAACTTCTTCAGATGTCCCTTGCAGATAAGCCTAGCCGTCTCATTCTTCAAAGTGTAAAAGTCATCCGTATTGTGATTGTTCTTTCTATGGTATGCACAACACTTGCCGGTTTCTTCCACATATATTATTGCAGACCTTCTCCGAATAAGTGGGGTAAGTCATCAACCCTTGTTGTGCCGCATGTTCCATAACTTTTGCCAGTGGTATTGTAAATACTGGGTTACACGACTTCGCCCCTTCAGAAGATCCGACTGAAGGTCCTTTTGGTCCTTCCAGGAAGCCTTGCTTTTTGCCCTAGAAAGGCTTCTTCCCACCCTGTCTGTCTTCTCCTCCCTTCGGGGTCTTGTCTATCTTCTCTTCTCTTCCCTTGTAAGGCTCTGCTCCGTACGCCTGATCTGATTGAATCTGATCTAAATTTTTAAAGTTCTGATCTGATATGATTGGATCTGATCTGATATGATTGGATCTGATCTTATTGGATTTGATCTGATCTGATTGAGTCTGATCTGATCTGATTCGATCTGATCTAATCTAATTGGATCTGATCGGATAAGATCTGATTTTATCTAATTAGATCTCGTGTAAATGAATTTAAATTTGATTTAAATTAAACTTAAAACTATTACAAAATTTAATAGGTTTAAAGTATTTCAATTCATATATACATTTTTTTTGAAATATTAAACATCTTTTCAATCTTACTACTTTTTAATTTTTGTGAAAACTAAATAGTCGGTATTAATATAACCAAATATTAGAAAATATAGATTCTATTCTACAAAAATATCACATTCTATATGCATATTACATAATAATATATTTCATGTTACAGATTAAAGATCATATAAAATTTTAAACATTAATATCTCTTTCACCTCTATCAATTTTGTCATAAACTCACCCTTGCGTATATTATACCATATTAAAGTTTAAAAGTAAGTCTTTTCAAGTATACAATACTTATGGTTTTGAAAACTAAGTTTTGTATAATTATTTTATAAACAAGTGTTTAAAAATAACTCTTTAAAGTATGAAAAATACAACTTTTTAAGCTTTAACATTGCTTCCATGCATCATTCCTATCCTATAAGCTAAGCAATTTCTAAAAATAATGGTTTGTAGTTGAAATATAATAATAATAATAATAATAATATAACAACAATAATAATTAAAATTATAATATTAGTTAAGATTTAGGTGTGTGTTGTTTTAAATAAAGTAATGTGATTTAATCAAATAATCGTAATTTTTCTTTAATCCTTGAAAATTATAAATATGAATTTTTATATTTTTCTTGATTTGATATTATTGGATTTGATCTGGTCTGATCTGATTAGATCTGGTCTAATCTGATTAGATCTGATCTAATCCAATTCGATCTGATATGATATGATTGGATCTGATCTGATCTGATTAGGTCTGATTTGATCTGATCTGATTTTAATAAGAATAAATAATATGTAGAAAAAATAAGTCTTACGGAAGGGACTCTAAGTTTTTTTATATTTTCTCTCTTATTTTTGTGTGCTTTACTCTTGCATTTTTTGATAGTGTTTTGTCTTATTTCTTTTGTTTGTTTTCAATCATTTTTTATTTTTTATTATTATACGGAACACATTTTATTTTTTGAAAAAAATGAAGTGAACAATTATTTGAAATTTGGATTCGTCCTTTTTTTGTGGGTTGTTCTCTTTTTATGTTTTACTAATTCTTAGTTCAATTAATTTTAATTCGGTCAGGTTCCAGTGACACTGGAAAACGGTGCCACTCCGGTGTCACTGGGTTTTTGGGGCACTTCCGGTGCTCCGTTCGTAAAATTGACGGTTTCTACCCCCTAACCCACCCCTAAACCCCCACCCCCACCCCAACCCCGCCGTAACCCCCACAAAATGTGTGGCTATTATGCATTGCATAATAGCCACACATTTTGTGGGATTGCATAATAGCCACACATTTTGTGGGGGGTTACGGCGGGGTTGGGGTGGGGTGCAGGGGTGGGGGTAGGGTGGGGGTTTAAGGAGTGGGTTAAGAGGGGTAGGAACCGACAATTTTACGAACGGAGCACCGGAGGTGTCCCAAAAACCCAGTGGCACCGCTAGTGGCACCGTTCTCCAGTGTCACTAGAATCGGGCCGATTTTAATTTATTAATTAATGTGTGTTAAAAGAGAACAACCCATAAAAAAAGAACGAATACAAATTTCAAATATTATTTTACTTCATTTTTATGAAAAAATCAAATATTTAAAAATAACAAACCAAAAAGACCGAAAGCAAACAAAAAAAATTAATCAAAAGAATTTAAAAAGTTTAATTAAACAAAACAATAGCAATAGAGTGAGCATTAATATATTAAAAAGATTAATCGATAATTAGAATACCGCCGAGTTTGACTAAGGTGAATAATTTAAGAGGAATAAGTATAAAGTTTTGTACAAAATTCAAAAGAAACAACCTTTTAATTAGACATTCTTTTGGTGTACGTACTGTAAATTTGAAAAAAAAAGAAGTGAGAGAGAGGAAAGAAGAGGGGAATACGATGATGTGAATGCGGAAAGACGATAAGAATAAGTAGAAAGCAGAGACGACGATATATATATATATATATATATATATATATATATATATATATATATATATATATATATATATATATATATATATATATATATATGTTTTATTTTTATTTCTATACCAATATTTAAATAAAATAGATTGAAAAAACTTGACATTTTTCTTCGTTTTGCGAACCGGGAAGAAAGATATAGGACGGAGGGAGTAGATTATGAATATATAATTTCTATAATTTTTTAATATACAAATTACAAGATACAATGGATTAAAGAAGTGTATTGATGGTGTGTAAAAATGAAAGTGGACAAATACTCTGGGACGGAGGTAGTATTATCTTATACCTCTAACAAATCCATTGCTGAGACATCGACCCCCCTGCTTGTAACCGACTGTTTGAAAAGAAAAAATTAAAAAAATTCCTAGAGGTTTCTTTTCCAACTTTCTTTTATAGATGTCATTAATTTATATTTCCATTAATGTTAAAAAGAATTGTTTGGTTTATAAAAATTTCTGCATTGCAAAAATTTCAATCATACAATGTTACTCCCTCCGTCCCTCTAAGATCTTCTCTTTTGACTTTTTGCGGTTTTTAAGGAGAGTTGAAAAAAGATAAAATAAATAGAAAGGTTAAATAGGAATAGAGTGAGTATGAATGTATTAAAAAATTTAATTGATAATAAGAAATTTGTCATAATTTAAGAGAAATCAGCATAAAGTTTTGTACATATTTCAAAAGAAACAACCTTTTAATTAGACATTATGATGGCATAGTACTACTGTAAATTTGAATTTAAAAAAGGAAAAAAAAAGAAAAAAGGGAGAGGGAGAGAGAGAGGGATTACTATACGTACTCTGTATTAGAAGGGCCCGCCGCTACGCGTCTACGGCTTCCTCGATGCCACTATAAATAGAAATAGAAATTGGGCTAGACTCACAGTTCAAAGTTTATTGCAAATATTGTAATTTGTTGCAACATCAGAGATATATATTAGTCCGTCCGTACTACTCCTTCATTCATCAGATGCTAAATATATACTCCGTATATAATACTCCCTCTGTTCCACAAAACTCTTCCCCTTTCGTTTTTTTTTAATTTCCTAAAACACTTCCACTTTATATTAAAAAACCTCTTTTACCCTTACTTTTTCATACCCTACCTATCACATCATACTTTTTCTCTAATAACCAAACTATCACATCATACTTTTACCCATCACATCAGGGGCAAAATTGGAAAGTCAACCAAAATTACACTTTCCTTATTTATTCCAAAAGTCAAAAGTTGAAAGGTTTAAAGGACGGAGGGAGTATAATATACCACCAGGCAGCTAGCCTCTAATGGACTACGAATCCGATTCAGATTCCGATTCCGTTATTGGAGAATACGACAGTGAAAGGACTCTAACTGATAGCGATACGGATCTTGATCTCAGTGATGACGAGGCGGACAACGATGATGACAGTGAAAGGACTGAAACAGATGATGACAGCGAAAGGACTATATCGGATGATGGCGACGACGAATAGCTTATCCGCATGCATGCACGTACGGTTTGTGTTATGGCTGGATCGTGTCATTATTTAAATTAAATATGTTTCTTAATTTATTATACATGGGCTATATAATGTATTTTACTTAAAAGTGTCGAGCAAATATTCTAAGCTCCTTTCTACGGTTCTTTCTCGATCAAATACTTTCGTCCTTAATTTTTGTCCTGTCCTTATATACTTATAAAAATACACATTGCTTGTTGTGGTATTATCAAAGATTAATATTATTGAATGAGATATTTTCTAGCTAATAACCTTAGCTCTCTCTTCATTTCCTCTGCCTCCTTCCTTCACCCCCCTCTCTCTCTCTCCCCTCATATCCAGATTCTTGGAGCTCCAAGGCACTCGGAACATTTTCAACTTGATTTATTCGTATCATAGTCATTAAGATTTGTTCGTTGATTACCAACAATTGTTATTTTGTTGGAAAATCTTAAAATAATCAATTCTCAAACCCATCACATATGGTTAGTGCATAAAGGGGCCGACACTAAAATTTAAAGAGTTGTGTGTTTTTTAAATGTGAAAAAATGATTTGCCATGACCTAAGTGTTGGTCTTGAATTGATGTGCCAAATAAGTCTTCAAATGTTACTAACGTTATTTGCAGGAAGAAATCAAACGCCAAACCTCATCTAACTTGATTAGCATCACCAAAATGTACTCTTACGGTTTAGAAACATTTGTGTAAAGGTAGTGATATAATTAATGAAATACTTATGCCCTTTCACGCAAAATATTATTTCTAAAATGTCAAACGTATTCTTAGTTGGGGTTATTTTGAAAAAGAACGCAAAAAAATCAGTTTTGGAAAATGTTTCAGGCCTCACGGTACCTGGCTACCGTGTACACGATACGTACCCTGGTATCGACGGCAAGCAAGTGACCGTACCGTGGTAATCCTTACCACAGGTAGCACGGTACCCCTCTACCGTGGGTACGGTGACTGGGTACCGCCGGTAGGCAACTAAACGAAAGAGGCTACCATTTGGAGCTAGCTAGGTTCCGCCAGAGCCGCTGAAATTTTTTTTACTACACGGTACCCATTGGCGGTAGGTTGTACCGTGGTCACGGTACCCTCCTAGCGTGAAGTGTGCATCGATCATTGATGAAAAAGAAGAAAAAGAAGTCAGAGCGCTTGGTCGGTTATAGACGAGCGAGGAAGAAGAAGCAAGATCTGTGGTTGAGCGAGGAAGGTGTTAGAGCGAGGAAAAAGAAGTTACGCAACTTTAGAATTACCGAGTAGATTATTAAACCTGTACAGTCATAATGTTAGCACCGCATATTCAGATGTCAATAAAAGGGTAAAAGCACATACTCCGTAGATGTCAAATAACCTCATTTATAAGTGTGGAAAAATTTTAAGAGCCATGTTAGGGGTACACCAAATGTGTACCCCATTTGTCCCCCACCTCCTTTTCTACCATTTATTTTTATCTATTTTTTATTTATTTAATTTTTTTTTTAAATTTTTGCCCATTTTTGTGGTAATGGAGGGGGTGAGGGAGTGTACCCCTAGCATTTTTCAAATTTTAATTCACTTAATTATTTGCTACATTTAGTTATGTGTGGCAAAACAAGTGCAGCAAAAAACATATTTTCTTGTAGTGGGCTTAAACGTAAAAAATACTCAATTTTAACCCTTCCAACTCTTATATAAACCCCTTCTAAGTCTCATTTTTAATACAACATCCCTACTCAATCTAAAGCCTATTTCTATATATTCTTGGGTATTCCTTCAAGCTTTGTTCTTATTTTTCTTACTCTTTTGAGTATAAAGCTTTCATTATTTTTATACACTCACACACAAGTGCATTTGTTATTCATTATTTTATATCTTGCCTATAGGCTATTGTTGTTATTGATTTTATACTTTGTTCTTCTTCTACCCAGCTCATATTGTTGATTATTTGGTAAAATCACTGCCACATCTATTCCTTAGTTTCCTTTACTCACTGGTTTGTGCCATATTTGCACATTCTATAGTTATCTAAATCTTTTTTAATTTGCATTGTCTGCAATTAGGTTTGCACTGGAGCGAAGAGTGAAGAACAATCTAGGCTTGCAGCTAGGAAGGTATTGTGACATTTTACAAATGCTCACACTGTTCTCATCTAATCTTTCACACTTCGAGTTGGTGCAAAGTCTAAGAAAATGAAACTGTGTGGCCGAGATGTATTTTTAAAGGAAAGAAACATTATCTATTACACAATTCTTTAAAGGAAAGAGAAAGATTATTGTAGGGAAGACCAAAAAATGAAGGTGAAGATTCAAATGGGGCAGAGGAAGTATTTTGCAAATGTTCTCAGTCACTTCTAATGATTATAGATAATTACCTAATAAACTTACTAGCTCCTTTATGATTTTATGAACTTGATTTAACAAAGCACCTCATCCATTAATCAGGAGGCTCTATTGAGAAGATTGACCCCAAAGTTTTTGGTATGCCGTAAACTTCACTGATTTCTCGTCTTTCATGTATTTCAGTATGCTCGTATCATTCAGAAGCTTGGGTTCGCTGCAAAGTTTAAGGTACATGTCTCTTGTGCTCAGATTGGTGATTTATGTTTCTCTTCTACGCATTTCACTCAGAGCGAATTCCAATTTCGATCCTTGTGTGCACTACTACACTTTCACTCATTTGGCTATCTATTTTTTGGGTTCACCTTTGGGCTTTTACTATGCCATTTACACAATTTAGTTATCATGCATCTTTAATTAGAAGGCCATTGTCATCCGTTCACTAAATTTAAGCCCAATTAACTGATTAAAGACCTGATTTTCTCCTCAACTTTGTATTTTGGATGGAAAATCCCCTTAATTAAAAAAGAAATTGGGACTAAATTGGGTCTAAACTCTAAAGTGTGTGGTTGAGGATCAAATTTATCCAAATTGAAGTCAAGGACTAAGTTGAGTAACAGAGTACAGTCAAATGACTAATCCAGCATGTAATTCATTAAATGCATATAGCCACGTAATTTTATGACATCTTGTGGTTCATTGTCTTTCTGCAGGATTTTAAGATTCAGAACATCGTTGGCTCCTGTGATGTGAAGTTTCCCATCAGACTTGAGGGCTTAGCCTATTCCCACGGTGCCTTTTCAAGCGTGAGTATCAAATGTTGGGATCCAGCCAATGCCCAACCACCTAAATTCTTCATTTGGAACATTTACATATTTTCAGTTGTGTGATTTAAATGTTGTATGTGACTGGCTGACTGCAGTATGAACCAGAACTTTTTCCAGGCTTATCTACGGATGAAGCAACCGAAGATTGTGCTTCTCATATTTGTGTCTGGAAAAATTGTCCTCACTGGAGCAAAAGGTGAGGCATTCTTTCTTCCCTGGTAGGAAATTATAAGCGCCAGAGTTTAACTTTGAGGTTTGAACACGGCCTGCCATCCTTCCATTTTTTAGTTGAGGGAGAGACGTACACTGCCTTTGAGAACATATACCCTGTCCTACGGAGTTCAGAAAGAATCAGCAATGGTATGGTCACTCTTCCTTCCAGAACTTATAATTTCCCTTACAGGTCTAACCTTTTTTTGTGACTGATATTGTTCAATGTTGCTCTTTTTTTGGCTGTCCCTCCCTGAAGAATTGCCGAAATCTATTATTATTATTATTATTATTATTATTATTATTATCAGAATACTTGCAAGCACATGAAGCCATCGGTGGTGCTTGCCCTGCAGCCTCGCTTGTTATCTTATAATATATGTGTCTTTTGATATTGTTGTCGCCATTTCATTTTCCCAGATGAATTTCAAGTCATAACATGAAATCTTAAAATGTTCAAAGTGATTAATTTGATTTCCTGTGTACCTAGTAATGGTTTCTTGCAATTGGGCTGTCTTATTGGGTGTCTATGCTGCAATACCAAATGCCAAGCAGTCCTTTTGGAATTTATGGCTTTCTATTTGAATATATTACATCGGTGTCCCACCATAGATATTGGATACCATTTTGGGAAAAAACTAAGCCGGATGTGTTTGGGAAAACATCTTTTTAGATGGTTTTTGGGCGATAAAACTTTGCTTTTTGACTAATCGAACAGTCGAAAACATTGTTTGGCCAATGGTTTTTTCATTTAGCTGTTTGATTCGAAAAGCTAAAATATGAAAAGCCATGGGAAGTAGCTTACATTAATTTTTATCATTTTTCTTGAAAGATATTAAATAATATATGTAAAAAAAGTTAAAAATAAACAAAACTAAAATTTAAAATTTAAAACTAAAAAAATAAATGAAATGAGAAAATAAAAGTCAAAATCATTAAAGTCAAATATTATTAATTTCTTATGAATTCTATGAAAGTGTAATTAATACTAGTACTGTGTATATTAAACATTTAATTTTTACATGTACAAAAAAAAGAAAAAAATATTGTATTTATTTTGCTACAAATGTGTGTGACTATAAGTTTTCTTTTTTATTTTTCAATTAAAAATTTATTTTATGCAATTTATGCTTATGTTTATGTTTCACTAATTTTAGTTTAATTTATGTCAAAAAGCAAACTTTTCTATATTAATGTTTCATGAATTTTACTATGTTACATAATTTATGTTATTATATCATAAAACATAAATCATGAAATGTTACAAAATAATGAATTCTTTATTTGCCTTAAATTTGTTATGTATATTATGCTAATACTTGGCTAATCTAAACACATTATGTATGTTTGACAATAATTTTAAACCTAAATTTATTGTTATTAAAATTTTACTTTTTAAATATGTACTCTCTCTGTGCATTTTTAAATTGCATGTTTTCTTTTTTTTCTCTGTTCGAAAATAAGTTGCTTGTTTTTTGTTATCGTAAACTTTTAAGAGTAAAATATCTAAACTATCTCTAAAATAAGTCACTCTTTTCCACCTTATCTTCTTATTCATCGCTACCCTCCTAAAAAGTAATTGCAATTTGAAAAATCAATATAATTTTCTCTTTAAATCCGTAAGTGTTAATAGATGTATTTTTTTTCCTATTTTTCCATACCGTTTTTTCCTATTTTGCCATTACCTTGTTTTGTCTTTTTTTTAAATTTTTTTTATTTCATTTGTTTTTAATATAATACAAACAATTTTGAATTTTTATACGATTTTATGTAAGAAATTCTAAAATAACACTTTAAAAAATAGTAACAGAATGAAAGAAAAACAAAGAAATAAAAAAAAGAGTGATCTAAGATTTATTACCGTAAAACATTTAGAAAAGAATAGGAAAAAATACATTTATTAACGTTTATAGATGAAATATTGAATGAAATGTCTCCTTCCAGTCATTAACCAACAAAATGTAAAGACCTCTGCTGTCTTCTTGAAAATAAAGGACCTAAGAGTTATTTTAATAAAACTCGAGTATAATTTTTCTGGTTTAGTTATTATGCCATATTTGTCCTCCTGGTTAACGTCCGTCAACACCTTATTCCTTTTATTTATCTAAAAAAGGGTCAAGTTCTCCTAAAATTGCACCACCAACTTCAGACTAGTTCCATCTCTTGGACTTTTCAACTGCCGCTTCTGCTCTTTGTCTCCACCGTCCATCAGTCATCAGTATGTCTTTTTTACTATAATATGCATCCCTTGTTTTTCAAGGTATACGTGTTTTCTTAGGGGCTTTATTCCAATCTACTCATTAAAAAAAATAATAGGAATGCTTATTGAAACAAATTCTTTTAGGATTTTCAATCTGCTTACTGAAAATCCTAACTAATAATAGGTTGTTTCATATATACTTTTTGTATAACCACTTCTACTTTTGTTGTCTTTGTGGACTGTAAGTATTGTCTTTAAAAAGTTTTGTATGTTGCTTGCTTAGATCTTTCTACATTTAATAAGCTTTATGAATGCATTTTATGTGTGAAAAGATTGCAAAACATTTTTCCTAGGGGACACGTAGGAGGGGGGCAGTTTGGGCATGGGGAGATACTAGAAGAATTAGATATTATACTTAGATGGTTAGGTTGCACTTTTAAATATATACTTGATCAATGTTTCACGATATATATATAAAGAGATTGATGAATTTATTTATCCTACGTACTTCAATGTTAGGTTGAACACATATCTGTAGCCTAATCTGCTCTGTGATGCAGATTTTGACTCTCTTTTTTGGATTACGCCTCAGTGATTTTTTAGCAGAACAATTATTTATATTCAAATTTAAACATATCAGTTCAGTTTTAACTCATACCAGACCTTATGAAGTTCACTTTGGTAAATAATTTCTGCTATCACTATGACTTTCGTTGTTTCATGTTGTGTTTGTACACACACACACACACACACACATATCTTTCTTATTATATAAATGGAAAATAGATGCACTTTTCCATCCATATTTTTTGTTACACTCTGCTTAGAAAGTTGTACCTTTAGTTATTTCAGCCAAAAATGTCCCTTACTGTTTAAACTTGCATCATTCTTAGAAGCCAAGTGTTGTGCTGGCGTTTAGAACTATACTCCGCAAGAAGTTGCGAAACCGCCTGAGTTTCATACTATCTAACATTTACTCTGTTAATTTCCTCAATAAAAAATTTTATTTGTAATAACTAATAAGTGTTTGATAGGCACATATTACCATCCATGTTACGAGTTGCTTCCACAATCGTTCTCAAAGCATGCACTTCACTGAGGAGAATTGGAGAGCATAGTTAATAGCGGATAGTGTTCTATTCTTCTCCACACTGTCCATCATCTCCTTTATTGCAGCAGGTATGTGATGTTGTATTTAGTGCTTGATTTAGTGTGGTTATATTAGGTTGAGATTCCACCAGCTAGCTTTCTTGTTTAGTACTCTGTGGTATGCTTCTTCATATTTTTATTACAATATACAGATTGAGGAATAGAAGTTAGATTAAAGAATGGACTAGAAAAGCCAACAAACGTGAAATCCAGGATTTGAGAGATTAACTTGGATTGAAGATGTGATTGTATTGCAAGTACAAACACAAAGATATTTCGTATTTCTGATAGTTTTAAAAAATGCCTTCTAGTATTTCTCTTCACCTAACAAATGCCTTTGTGTGAGAATATTATTTTAGGCTTTCATTACTCTAGAAGATTCTCTTTTATGAGAGCTTTGGGTTTTTTTTTTTTTAAACTTCATGTGGTAATTCAAAAGGGCATGGAGTTAAAAAAGGTCATTGAAACTTTACCGGCCAATTGATTGACTTGAGAAGCTTTGAGTTTTTTTTTTTTTATTCCTCTTCCACCAAAAGCTGTGACATGCAACAGATGTGGAATTTTGTTCTTGCTCTTATGACACTACTGTTTAGGTCTAGGACTTAGCAATGTGCCAAGAACCCTCATTCATATGTAGTAATATCTTAATTGCTCTAATTTTTCTTTGAATTTTTAATTGAAGCCAACTAGAGTCTATTTATGACTTATGCAACTTACCGCTGGACTATTTATGCACATGCTTTAAATAAAAATTATTTATTATCAAGTATGAGGAGTAAGACAAAATTACATTTGATGGTATAAGCAAATATTTATTTGTGTCGCTTGATATTATTTAATGAGCAGTTTTTATTAGGAAGATGTGGGACAAGTTTGAAGCAAGGGAGATGTCACAGATACATGTGTTAAATAAAGACTGGATAGGGAGATGACTCATGCTAGGGTTGCAAGATTTGAGGTTTGGTGTTGTGGTTTAATTTGTAAATGGTTTTTGGGTTTTGAATAATATATTGTTTTTTGTTGTTTTATTTATTTTAATGTTCATTGTTTTTTAGGAACTGAATCATGAAAAAAAGAGTCTTGATTCTTCATATTGATATGATGCAGCAAATTACCAACGCTGTATTTTTTATGTATTGGTATTAGCAGGTAAACAAATGAAATTAAACAACCTAGCATTTGAGAATTTTCGAAGCAACTTGTGATGTCAAAGAAAGGGGGAAAGGCATCCGCAGAACTGTTTGCAAGTCATATCGACTGGTAGAAGGAAGAAGAGCTCAATTAGATCATCACAGGTAGCTAATTCTTCAGGAAGGTATTGCATTTGCCTGCTTAATGTTTTATTTTTTCCCTCAAATATTTTATTTCATTCCAAATTTTCCTTTGTTTTCTTTCCTGGACAATTTTTGAATTCACAATGGTAATGTATGAGAATAATCAACTCCCTGCCTGATGTATGGTCTATAATGATAAATTTTTGTTTTTGAAAAATGGTATTATAGAAAGAGGCAAACAAATAACCATGTCTAAACAGACTAGATCTTTCAATAACTCACCCCAAGTTTGAGTCTTTTCTCGTTTTTTTAAAATGAAAACAAAATAGAGTTGTCAACAAGCTACCACACATGTTCATTTGGTGATTGTTTTACGTTTCTTTTTAATCTCATATCATGTTGTCCTATTTGTTTTTTTTTATCTTGGAAAGGAAAGCAATTAGCTGGAGCACTCTTGTACTTACAAAGGTAAAATAAACAAAAGTAGTGTACACTTAGTTTTAAAAAAACAACGTCTACGAGCAAATTGGCCCCATTTTATTGTTTTATGTGTCTTTAATTTACTTTTAATTGTAATCAATATACATCTTGTGTCAAATTATTACCATTAGTCTCATGGACTTATAATTCATTTAAATGATACATTTGAGAAATTCTTGACCTTTATTCTAGACATTATTGCATTGCTTATGAGCCATTTCAATGCTACTCCCTCCGTCCTAAAACTTTCCTCCCAGAGCACTACTCCAACTTCACGGGAATTTATATTTATTTGTGTTTTTTCATGGCCTATATGATAAAATAAAATACTCTTGTCACCACTTGTTTTGTTGAACTTTTGATGTAGTTTTTAAATATGTATGTTTCATTTTTTATTTATATACCAATATTTAAATAAAATAGATTGAAAAAACTTGGAATTTTTCTTCGTTTTGCGCAACGGGAAGAAAGTTTTAAGACGAAGGGAGTATAAGAAACATTTCTTATGAATTTTAATAGCTCTATAGCCCCCCCCACCCCTCTAAAAAAAGTCATGTATCATATCCTAAATACTTGTGTTTTCAACTTCCTTTCTCGTGAGGTGTTGATCAAATAGGATTAGATACAAATTCAAATACAATAAATTGTAAACAAAAACCATAAAAAATCTTGGCTAAAATCCTTATCGGGCACTTTAGTGAATTTGCTAGTATGTATGCGCGCGCACGCGTGCGCGCGCACACACACACATATTAATGGTCAAAGTGCAATATTAGAAATTGTGAAAAGTTAAATGGGAAGATTTTTTTCGGACGGAGGGACTATGAACTTCCATACACTAATTAACTTTCTGCAAAATTAGTTAAAAATTGGTACTCCAAAATTTTTAATAAGAGACACTGTAATTAAGATAAAGAATTGAAAATGTCAAATTTTGCGCAAAAGAAATTTTGCAGAATTGTAAGCATTAGATGGTAAGCTTATTTTGTAGAAGAAGAAATTGTCATTTCTGATCTTGCTTGGTCTGATCTTGCGCTAGAAATGAAGTAAAACATTATTTGAAATTTGTATGTGTTCTTTTTTATGGGTTGTTCTCTTTTTATGAGTTTGTTAAATTGAGTTGAGTTGGTAAAATTGAGTTGAGATTGTATTAAATTTTTGTTATTCCACCCCCTATGAGTTATCCCACCACTTGTGAATGGTATTCTGTCATACAAAACTTGTGTATCTCTAGGATACAGCAGAATCTAGGATCAACATTTTTCTCCATTTGCGACAGATCTGCGACGGCTAATAGTTTCCATCGCAGATTTTCTTTACCGTGTAGAATAAGACCCTCATCGTAGAAACCGTCGCAAAATAGCGACAGAAAATCACAGTCCGTCACAGACACAAACAAATTTTTGCCTTTCATTTACCCTCGCAGATCAGTCGCATACTTATGACGGGAGCGAAAAGTCCGTCGCAAATAACAAGCGGGCGACGACGGATTTGCGACGGAACAATAGTATCGCAATACCGTTGCTGATTATGGATCTGCTACAGTTTTCTAAAATATGTGACGGAAATTTTCCGTTGCAGATGGAACAAATTCTTGTCCCAACTTCCACGGGCAGAGTAATCAATCCCTCCGGCTTTATGGAATCTCCTGTAAAATCTGTCATCGAGTTTTGATCGGCAATCCCGGGTCAAACCCAGGGCTTTGAATGTGTCCATGTAAATGATATTCACAGAACTTTCCGTATCCACTAATTTCTTAAGGATCACTAAGTCCACAACACCAATAGTAAAAACCAAAGCATCCCTATAGGGGACCCTTAATTTTGGCAAATCAGCATTTGAGAAAGTAATAGGCTAACCCGCACGGGTAGCTCAAGTGGCAAACACTTGGTGAAGTTTGGAGAATGACCAAGGATCGAAACCTGGCAGCGACCGTTGTGGAGGTGACCACCTCTGAAAAATGAGGGGAGTCTCTGGTGCGCACTAGGATATGGTCTACCTAAGTGTTGTGCCTTTTGGAGAAAGTAATAGGCTAAGTTTTTAGCATCTTACCTTCAAGTTGGTAGGGAATCACAACCTTATTGACCGAAGAATGGCCCACTTCTTCCAGCTTGTGGCAGAATCCCCTCTGGTCTTACCTCCAATAATATAGTTGGCATCCATGATGCCTCTTTTGCCGGTTTGAGACAGGCTCGGAATATTCCTCTTCCTCACCTGGGCCGATGTGTCTCTTCCCCTAGGGCTCCACATGCGCCACTTGCCCTTCCTTGCGTTTCAAAGTCCGAGAGTTCCTGGGTGTCTCTTCCCCAGGCTGATTTTGGACAAACTTCTTCAGATGTCCCTTGCAGATAAGCCTAGCCGTCTCATTCTTCAAAGTGTAAAAGTCATCCGTATTGTGATTGTTCTTTCTATGGTATGCACAACACTTGCCGGTTTCTTCCACATATATTATTGCAGACCTTCTCCGAATAAGTGGGGTAAGTCATCAACCCTTGTTGTGCCGCATGTTCCATAACTTTTGCCAGTGGTATTGTAAATACTGGGTTACACGACTTCGCCCCTTCAGAAGATCCGACTGAAGGTCCTTTTGGTCCTTCCAGGAAGCCTTGCTTTTTGCCCTAGAAAGGCTTCTTCCCACCCTGTCTGTCTTCTCCTCCCTTCGGGGTCTTGTCTATCTTCTCTTCTCTTCCCTTGTAAGGCTCTGCTCCGTACGCCTGATCTGATTGAATCTGATCTAAATTTTTAAAGTTCTGATCTGATATGATTGGATCTGATCTGATATGATTGGATCTGATCTTATTGGATTTGATCTGATCTGATTGAGTCTGATCTGATCTGATTCGATCTGATCTAATCTAATTGGATCTGATCGGATAAGATCTGATTTTATCTAATTAGATCTCGTGTAAATGAATTTAAATTTGATTTAAATTAAACTTAAAACTATTACAAAATTTAATAGGTTTAAAGTATTTCAATTCATATATACATTTTTTTTGAAATATTAAACATCTTTTCAATCTTACTACTTTTTAATTTTTGTGAAAACTAAATAGTCGGTATTAATATAACCAAATATTAGAAAATATAGATTCTATTCTACAAAAATATCACATTCTATATGCATATTACATAATAATATATTTCATGTTACAGATTAAAGATCATATAAAATTTTAAACATTAATATCTCTTTCACCTCTATCAATTTTGTCATAAACTCACCCTTGCGTATATTATACCATATTAAAGTTTAAAAGTAAGTCTTTTCAAGTATACAATACTTATGGTTTTGAAAACTAAGTTTTGTATAATTATTTTATAAACAAGTGTTTAAAAATAACTCTTTAAAGTATGAAAAATACAACTTTTTAAGCTTTAACATTGCTTCCATGCATCATTCCTATCCTATAAGCTAAGCAATTTCTAAAAATAATGGTTTGTAGTTGAAATATAATAATAATAATAATAATAATATAACAACAATAATAATTAAAATTATAATATTAGTTAAGATTTAGGTGTGTGTTGTTTTAAATAAAGTAATGTGATTTAATCAAATAATCGTAATTTTTCTTTAATCCTTGAAAATTATAAATATGAATTTTTATATTTTTCTTGATTTGATATTATTGGATTTGATCTGGTCTGATCTGATTAGATCTGGTCTAATCTGATTAGATCTGATCTAATCCAATTCGATCTGATATGATATGATTGGATCTGATCTGATCTGATTAGGTCTGATTTGATCTGATCTGATTTTAATAAGAATAAATAATATGTAGAAAAAATAAGTCTTACGGAAGGGACTCTAAGTTTTTTTATATTTTCTCTCTTATTTTTGTGTGCTTTACTCTTGCATTTTTTGATAGTGTTTTGTCTTATTTCTTTTGTTTGTTTTCAATCATTTTTTATTTTTTATTATTATACGGAACACATTTTATTTTTTGAAAAAATGAAGTGAACAATTATTTGAAATTTGGATTCGTCCTTTTTTGTGGGTTGTTCTCTTTTTATGTTTTACTAATTCTTAGTTCAATTAATTTTAATTCGGTCAGGTTCCAGTGACACTGGAAAACGGTGCCACTCCGGTGTCACTGGGTTTTTGGGGCACTTCCGGTGCTCCGTTCGTAAAATTGACGGTTTCTACCCCTAACCCACCCCCTAAACCCCCCACCCCCACCCCAACCCCGCCGTAACCCCCCACAAAATGTGTGGCTATTATGCATTGCATAATAGCCACACATTTTGTGGGATTGCATAATAGCCACACATTTTGTGGGGGGGTTACGGCGGGGTTGGGGTGGGGGTGCAGGGGTGGGGGTAGGGTGGGGGGTTTAAGGAGTGGGTTAAGAGGGGTAGGAACCGACAATTTTACGAACGGAGCACCGGAGGTGTCCCAAA